>CM039594.1:37793085-38393085 GCA_022457205.1 Saccharum spontaneum
GTAGCTCTGGTCTTCCATATACTCGAGCTCATGATGAGCAACTGTGTCATGCGTGCCAATTGGGCCGACATGTTCGTCTTCCTTTTTCTAGTTCTTCTTCTCATGCGGCCCGCATTTTTGATCTTGTACATTGCGACCTATGGACATCTCCTGTTATCAGTATTTCTGGTTATAAGTACTATCTTGTGGTTGTTGATGATTTTTCGCATTATTCGTGGACTTTTCCTCTTCGTGCGAAGTCTGATACGTTTACCACGCTCCTCCACTTCTTTACTTGGGTGTCTACTCAGTTCGGTCTCACCATCAAGGCCGTCCAGTGTGACAATGGTCGCGAGTTTGATAACTCCACCGCCCGAGATTTCTTCCTCTCTCACGGTGTTCAGCTCCGCATGTCTTGCCCATACACCTCCTCGCAGAATGGCAAGGCCGAGCGGATGATTCGCACCACAAACGACACCGTGCGCACTCTCCTGTTTCAGGCTTCTCTTCCTGCTCGCTTCTGGGCTGAGAGCCTGCACACCTCCACCTACCTTCTTAACCGCCTTCCTTCCGCTGCCTGTCCCGCTCCCACTCCTCACCATGCCCTCTTTGGTACCCCGCCTCGGTATGATCACCTTCGCGTGTTTGGGTGTGCTTGTTACCCCAACACTGCTGCCACTTCTTCTCACAAGCTGGACCCTCGCTCCACGCTCTGTGTCTTCCTCGGGTACTCCCCTGATCACAAGGGGTACCGGTGCTTCGACCTTACTTCCCGACGTGTTCTCATCTCGCGCCATGTGGTCTTCGATGAGTCCGTCTTTCCCTTTTCCAGCACCACTACACCTCCGGTCACTGACCCACCCGATCTGTTTTTCACTGACCCGGTGGTCCAGCCACCTTCTTTGTGGTCTCCTGCAGGTACCGCCTCGACGCGTTCTGAGCCGGCCACCGGTCCCGGCTCCCCTGCGAGTCCGGGCCCCTCGTCCTCCGGTGCGGCCCCGCCTTCTCCAGTTGGTGCAGACCCGGGGCCTTCGTCCCCCGCTTCTGCCCCGGGGGGGTCGTGCCGGTTGCCGACGCCGGACCCTGTCTCGGCACCTGCCCCGGCGGCTCCGTCGAGGTTTGCCGCGCCGGTACGGGTATACCAGCACAGGCCGCGGCCCCCGCCGCTCGTGGTCCCGGTCCCTTCTCCGCCGGGAACACCGACACCACCGCCACTGTCTCCGCCGGCCCGTGGTGTTCCGCCGGTCTACCACCCGCCGCTACTTCACCGACACCCGCGGCATGTTCACCCGATGGTGACACGGCACGCGGCTGGCACCCTGCCGCCTCGTGCCCTCGAGGCTTCGACCGGCGACGCGGTGGTCTCTCCGGTACCCTCCTCCGTCCGCGACGCCCTGCTGGACCCTCATTGGCGCCGCGCGATGGAAGAGGAGTACGCCGCACTACTCGCCAACCAGACGTGGGAGTTGGTGCCCCGGCCGCCGGGCGCCAATGTCGTCACCGGCAAGTGGATTTGGACTCACAAGCGCCGAGCGGACGGCTCTCTCGAGCGCTACAAAGCTCGATGGGTCCTCCGGGGTTTCACTCAGCGCCCCGGCGTCGACTACGATGAGACCTTCAGCCCGGTGGTCAAGCCGGCCACCGTCCGTACCGTACTATCACTGGCACTTGCTCGGTCTTGGCCCGTCCACCAGCTGGACGTCAAGAACGCCTTCCTCCACGGCCTTCTTACCGAGACGGTGCACTGCAGTCAGCCGGCGGGGTTTGTCGACAACACCCGCCCTGACATGGTCTGCCGGCTCAACAGGTCACTCTATGGCCTCAAGCAGGCACCTCGGGCGTGGAACCACCGGTTTGCTGCTTTCTTGCTGACCCGGGGGTTCATGGAGGCCAAGTCGGATACGTCCCTGTTCGTCTACCACCATGGGGCCGACACTGCATATTTGTTACTCTATGTTGATGACATTGTCCTCACCGCCTCCAGCGAGCCTCTTCTCCGCCGGATCATTACAGCTCTTCAGCAGGAGTTTGCGATGAAGGACCTGGGTGAGCTCCATCACTTTCTCGGTGTCACTGTTGAGCACCGTCCTGCTGGGCTCCTTCTTCACCAGAGACAGTACACCCGGGATATCCTGGAGCAGGCTGGGATGTCTGATTGCAAGCCCTGCTCCACCCCGGTCGACATTCAGGGCAAGCTGTCTGAGGCTGAGGGACCACCGGTGGACGACCCCACTGCGTACAGGAGTCTTGCCGGAGCTCTTCAGTACCTCACTTTCACCCGGCCGGACATTACCTATGCAGTTCAGCAGGTCTGCCTCCACATGCATGATCCCCGGGAGCCTCACCTCACGGCTCTCAAGCGTCTCCTCCGCTACCTCCGGGGCACACTCGACTACGGCCTCCTCCTCCACCGGGCCTCCTCCACCGACCTCGTTGTCTACACCGACGCTGACTGGGCTGGGTGCCCGGATACTCGCCGCTCCACCTCCGGCTACGCCGTCTTCCTGGGCGGCAACCTGGTGTCTTGGTCGTCCAAGCGCCAGCCGGTGGTCTCCCGGTCCAGTGCCGAGGCGGAGTACCACGCCGTGGCTAACGGCGTGGCGGAGGCCGCCTGGCTCCGGCAGCTGCTTGCTGAGTTGCACACTCCACCCTCCAGGAGCACACTGATCTACTGCGACAACGTCAGTGCGGTCTACCTCTCCACCAACCCCATCCAGCACCAGCGGACGAAGCATGTCGAGATCGACCTCCACTTTGTCCGTGATCGGGTCGCCATGGGCGAGGTACGGGTCCTTCATGTCCCGACGACCTCCCAGTTCGCGGACATCTTCACCAAAGGCCTCCCGTCCTCGACCTTCGCCGAGTTTCGCTCCAGCCTCAACATCACTAGTGGCTAGTTGCGTCTGTGGGGGGGTTGTGTGTGTTCTTTCTTGTTTCAGCCTCGAACTCCGCTGCGACGGTAGTTCAGACTGCGGGGGGTGTTGGAGTATTTGTAGGCCCATGAGGCTAAGGCCCATGTGGCCCATGTATGGAACTATATAGCTACCCTTCTAGGGTTAGCCAAGTAATAGAAAATCATTCCCTAAAACATCCATGGATACTTCGAGCTATATAGAAGTATGCCTATGTATCATCTTACAATGGAATGTTGTTTTCATCTCATCCTACCATCAAAAGGGAACAAAAATATTTAAAAGGATTAAAGGAACAGAAATGAGTAATGGTAACTGAATTTCTCAGGGGCAAACCAGACAGTTTACCCTCTCACCTTACCACCTCCCACCCCCACCCTTGTTTTTGTGATAAAATCACAACTTATAAAAAAAACATGAGGCCTCAAATCCAGCCACTATGAAAGATTTAATGGGAGGAAAACAGAACATAAGAATTCATTTCTATTTTTATGACAGCTTCTTGACCTAAGAGCAAGAATATGGTCTCCATTACAACTAATCCAAGCTATATGATACGAGATGAGTCAACATCACAGAAATATATGTATTTCCATAGAACAGGATAAAAAACCTTATCAAGAACCAATGATCTTTTTTAACGAAAATGCTTACCTGGGAATCAATAGCAAAGTACTCCAAATTCATCTGGAAGATAAACAAAAAGAACAAGATATAGTGAATAACAAACATAACAATCTGACATACTCAAGTACACAGAAAGGGGCAAGAGAGCCATGTAACCTCACTAAGTGCAGCAATACGAGGTAGTACACTTGAATCCTTTTTTATTTGAGCAACCAATTCTTTATGCACGGGAGAACTGAAAAATACATATGCTCTGCAACACAAGTAATATGTCAATAGATAAAACACCAAAGCAAGTATCCATAAAAAAAGTGGGTGGAAATATATGTTGCACGTACTTCTTGTACAAAGGGCTTCTTCCTGACATGTCAGATAGGAACATGACAATGCTGCAATCACCATGGTATGATGGTTAAGAGCATCAATCAAATCAAAAGATGGAACATATGGCCGCAAGCAGAACTCAAGGTTTGTTTTCTATAACAATTCAGCACATGCCATGCTCATGGGCAATAAGTGCAAACATGCAAACGGTAATGTCAACCCTCCACTGTGAGTAACCCACATACACTCAAAGAGTGAAATCTCTTCACAAATTGCCATGCTTGAAGTAATCTACTGATCTCTAGGTTTCAGACACTAATTACCGTTGCTGTATGACCGTTGCTGTATGACAGTATGATCCTGTTTGGAAAAGGGAGATCGGTCTTGACATTTTTAGAATTTTCAGATTTGGAAGAAATCATAAGGTGTTGAATCTGAATCTCCCTTTATGGACACAACCTGAGTTGATTGGCCACCTTAACTCGATAGCTTAAGCATCTGGATGTAAATGCTGGCAAATCAAATTTAACATGATCCTATAGCCAGATATCCTAAATTCAAGACAAGATCAAGAATTGGCTAAAAAAAAAAAAACTAACAGCATTATGATGAATGAGATGTTCAGTAGGGCAACAAAGAGAGTCCCAAAAGTGGAATGGGTCCTAGCCCATGTCACACGAAGTGATTGTCCGAACCTGGATGTGAGGATAAATATTGACATATGAGCAGATTGTCCTATATATCTTCAGCAGCTTTGTTGGAGTGTGAATGTATTAGGCCCATGAGGCTAGGCCCATGTGGCCCATGTATGGTACCTATATAGCTACCCTTCTAGGGTTAGCCCAAATCAATAGAGAATTATCTTCTATCATGGTATCGAGCTGAGTTTTTTCCTCTCCTCCTTCCCCACCCGCCGCCCCTTTGGCTGGCGCCGCCGCCGCTGAAAGTAATTGGGCTAATAGATTGATTGAATGATAGATGAGTACAGGGGTACAATTATATAGGCAAGGAGCACTAGGGTTTATAGAAACACCCAATAACTGTGATCCTTGCCTATTCAAGTCATCTATCTATTCTTAACCTACAAGGCACCTTAGCCCATGCGGCTGGTGTCAGGCCCAAGGCCAGCCCAATAGGGCGCATACTCTAACACACCCCCGCAGTCGAAACGTCAGCCACTCTGCACGTTTAGACTGGTCCTGAACTCCGTGAATACAGAAGATGGTAGCCCTTTGGTGAAGATGTCTGCATACTGTGAGGAAGTAGGGACATGCAGAACTCGAAGATCACCAATAGCAACACGCTCCCGAACGAAGTGAAGGTCAATCTCAATGTGCTTAGTTCGCTGATGCTGAACCGGATTGGAGGACATGTAGACGGCACTGATATTGTCGCAATACACCAGTGTAGCGCGCCGGAGAGGAGAGTGCAGTTCGTGAAGAAGCTGGCGCAGCCAGGTGGCCTCTGCAACTCCATTGGCCACCGCGCGATATTCGGCTTCAGCACTTGATCTTGACACCGTGTTCTGTCGCTTGGAGGACCATGACACAAGGTTGTCACCAAGAAACACCGCATAACCCGAGGTGGATTTGCGAGTGTCGGGACAGCCAGCCCAATCAGCATCAGTGTAGACGACAAGATCAGTCGAAGTCGACGGTCGCAACAGAAGACCAAGATGTAGAGTGCCTCGAACATAACGAAGAATCCTCTTCAGAGCAGCAAGATGAGGCTCACGAGGGTCGTGCATGTGAAGACAGACCTGCTGAACAGCGTACGCAATGTCTGGTCGAGTAAAAGTCAGATACTGAAGAGCCCCTGCAAGACTGCGAAAATCTGTAGGATCAGATACTGGCGCCCCATCAGCTGCAGCAACCTTCGGATTGGTGTCAACTGGAGTGGAGCAGGTTTTGCAGTCAGCCATCCCTGCACGGTCTAGGATGTCAAGCATGTACTGTCGCTGGGAAAGAAAGAGTCCATCACTACTGCGCTTAACGTGCATGCCAAGGAAATGATGCAGGTCACCAAGATCTTTCATAGCAAACTCACGCTGAAGGGCTGAGATAATCCGCCGAAGGAGATCTGGTGAAGAAGCAGTGAGGACAATATCATCAACATAAAGTAACAAGTACGCTGTGTCGGACCCACGCCGGTATATGAACAATGAGGTGTCAGACTTGGCTTCCACAAACCCAAGAGAAATCAAGTAGGAGGCCATCCGACTGTACCAGGCTCTGGGCGCCTGCTTGAGACCGTAGAGCGACTTCTTCAGGAGACACACATAATCTGGATGAGCGGTGTCCTCGAACCCAAGTGGCTGCTGGCAGTAGACTGTCTCTGTCAAGTTGCCATGAAGAAACGCATTCTTCACATCAAGCTGATGGATCGGCCATTGACGAGAGAGAGCCAGCGACAACACGGTACGAACTGTAGCAGGCTTCACCACGGGACTAAAAGTTTCATCAAAATCGACACCAGGCCTCTGAGTAAAGCCACGAAGAACCCATCGGGCCTTATACCGCTCAAGAGAACCATCAGACTGGAATTTGTGCTTGAAAATCCACTTGCCAGAAACGACATTAGCATGCTGAGGACGTGGCACAAGATCCCAAGTGTTGTTCTCAAGTAATGCACGATGTTCTTCCACCATAGCTGCTCGCCAGTTGGGGTCAGAAAGAGCGCTACGAGCAGTCTTCGGTACAGGTGACAAGGATGCGGCATGATAAGCAGCAGGCATCCGAAATCCACTCTTTGACCGAGTGCCCATGGCGTGCTGATTGGTGACTGGTGGAACAGCAACCGCGCCCTTGGGCAAGGGAGCAACTGGAGCCTCAGGTGGTGGACGAGGCCTACGCGAGTAGACGAACTGAGGCGACGGGCGAAGAGGCGGGAACCCAGGCGGGGGTCCTCGCGCTGCTGCTGGAGATGTCGCGCCCGCACGGAGGGCAGGCGGGACGTACAGAGCTCCCGTGGGTGAAGGTGCTGGAGAGACCATCCTGGTGGCCGTGCGTGGCGCGGGAGGGGTCCCTGGTGTCCGCAGCGCGGGCGGGATGTAGAGCGCGGGCACCGGAGAGTCCTCAGGGGAGTCCGCGTCGAGTGAGGGCGCCCCTGGCACAGTCACAGAAGGACCGGCAGGGGCGCTGGAGGCAGAGGGCGCCCCAGGCACAGTCACAGAAGGACCGGCAGGGGCGCCAGTAGAGCTGGAGGCGCCTGGTGAGGTTCCTGCAGGTAAAAGCTTGTGCAACGGTCCAATTGGAGCGGGCACATAATCAGTAGCATCATCAAGAAAATCCAGATCCGCTGGAATAGAGGGACCATGTTTCTCAGAAAACGGGAAGGCTGTTTCATCGAAGATGACGTGCCGAGAAATTAGCACTCTATTGGTGGAGAAGTCAAGGCAGCGGTATCCTTTATGATGAGAGGAGTATCCTAGGAAGACGCACAGGGCAGACCTAGGGGAAAGTTTGTGGGTGGCAGTGGCCGACAGGTTGGGATAACATTTGCAACCGAAAACTCGAAGGTGATCATATTTGGGTGGAGTGCCAAACAATGCTAGGTGAGGCGTGGAAAACTGTAGAGTCTTGGTTGGCAAAATGTTAAGTAGAACCGTGGCTGTAGAGAGGGCCTCTACCCAGTAGGACGGAGGCATGGAGGCCTAAAAGAGTAAAGAGCGAACAACATTATTAATAGAGCGAATAATGCGTTCAGCTTTACCGTTCTGGGAGGAAGTGTAGGGGCAGGACATGCGAAGATGAATGCCCTGTGTGAGAAAGAAGTGGCGGGAGGTAGAGTTGTCAAACTCTTTCCCGTTGTCGCACTGGACAGCTTTGACGCGAGCACCGAACTGAGTGAAGACATGGGCAATGAAGTTTGCTAGTGTGCTGAAAGTATCAGATTTAAGGCGCAGAGGAAACGTCCACAAATAATGAGTGCAATCATCAAGTATGACTAAATAATATTTAAAACCAGAAATGCTGACAACTGGAGATGTCCACAAATCACAATGTATAAGGTCAAACTTATTAGATGCGCGGGAGGTGGACACATGAAATGGAAGACGAACATGTCGTCCTAACTGACAGGCATGACATAACTCTGAGCAATCTGAAATCTGACTAGAAACACTAGATGCAATCTTGGATAACGCGTCATGACCGGGGTGGCCGAGACGGCGATGCCACAGTGGAGATGAAGTTCGGGCGACAAGAGACTGTGCTGGTGGTAGACGAAGTGGGTATAGCGGCCCGGAGCTATCACACCTGACGATCTCTCTCCGAGAGGGAAGAACCTTCACAGAACAGCCAGCGGGGTCAAATTCCACAGAACAATTATTATCGATAGTAAATTGGCGGACAGAGATGAGATTCTTAATAAGCTGTGGAGACACAAGAACATTATTAAGACGTAAATTAGGAGATAACTCTGTCGAGCCGGTGGCTGTAACAGGGAGTGTAGAACCATTACCGACAATAATTGATGAAGGAATAGGATACCGCGGGAAAGAATAATGAGAAAGAGAAGAGGAGTGAGATGTCATGTGGGAGGTAGCACCTGAGTCGAAAAACCAGTCATTGGACGCTGGAGGATTGAGCGTCGTTGTGCTGAAACTGGAGGCGAGAGCCGCGGGATCCCAAGAAGGGAGCCCGGCCACGGGGTTGTAGAAGCCCGGAGCACCCCACTGTCCTTGGCCATCAGCAGCGGCAGGAGGCTGCTGAAGCGCCTGCTGATGCAGGAGCGCCTGCTGCTGCTGGAGGGCCTGTTGCTGCTGTTGCAGCGCCTGCGCCTGCTGCTGGGCGACGAAGAGCGCCTGCTGTTGCGCCTGCTGCTGCGCCTGCTGCTGCTGCGCCTGCAGAAGGTGGGGAGGCACCGGGATGGGTGCTAGAGGGGGTCGGGGGCCTCCTGGCCACATCTGGATGGACCCCATCCAGGGGTTGTAGTAGCTGGGCCAGGAGCGCCCGCCGCCGGTGCTGGACTGTCCACCCCCGGACTGCTGCGGTGCCCCAGAGGGAGGGCGCTGGGTGTTCCCCCCTCCAGAACCCCTTTGCCACCGCCGGTTTTCTTGTTACGGCGATTGGAGTTGGAGTTCTTCTGGCCGCCATTGCCCCCGGTCGTCAACGGGGAAGCGCTGGACGAACCAGCAGCTGTAGACGCAGTAAGGGCAGCGGCTGGAGAGTCCTTCTTGTTGGCCAGCGTGATTTCCTCCAAGATGAGGTCGTCGCGTGCCTCCAGGAAGGTGGGGAATGGCCGGGTACGCCGGAGGAGAGCGCCGACATGACTGAACCGCTCGTTGAGGCCACGAATAAGGTTGAGGACGAGGGTGCGGTCAGTGATCACCTCGCCAAGCGCAGTGAGGTCGTCGGCCATCTTCTTAAACTTGCGGCAGTAGGAGGTGACAGAAAGATCGCCTTGGACGAAGTTGCGAAACTGGGTCTCCAGGTGGATGGAGCGAGCCTCGCGGTTCCCAAGGAACTGAGACTCAACAGCAACCCAGGCAACTTGTGCTGTGGAACCCTGGGCGGAGATAATCTCGACCAGATCGTCGGTGAGGGTGGCGACGATCCAGGATTTGACAACGCAGTCCATCCGCGCCCAGTCCGGGGAGATGGGGACGGGGGGCTCCTGAAGAACATGATCCTGGAGGGAGAATTTGCCAAGCACCAGGAGAAATTGATCACGCCAGCGATTGAAGTTTCCGGAATCGACGTCCAGGACGATCGTGACGTGATTTCGAATGTTGTTGACGGCGACGGCCTGCGCGTGCAGATGGAGCAGGGCCATGGCCTCTTGGACCAGCATGGCAGAGCGAAGGTCGGTGGGGGACTCGCCAGAAGGGGTCGCGTCGGAGGCGGCAGCAGAGGCGTCCGCGCGGGCCTGAGCCGCACGTGCGCACGCGTCTTGGACGCGTTTCTCGGCGGCCGCGCGTTCCTGCTCGGCAGCCGCAGCCTCGAGTTCGGCGGCGCGAGCGCGTGCAAGGGCATCGTCGTGCGTGGCCTTGCGCTGGGCAGCAGCGGCGTCCGCGCTCGCCTTCTCCTTGGCGAGGCGCTGGGCGAGCTGTTCAGCCTGGGTCGCCGTGAGGTTGCCGGCGGCAGCAGAGGCTGCGTCATCCGTCAATTTGGGAGAGGAGGCACCGGAACCTGGCATCGTGCGGGGAAGGGAGAGCCACCGCAGGGAGGTCCGGCAACCAGGAGCCGCAGGGAAGGCCGCCGCGGCTGGGAGGTGGTGCGCGCGGCAGGGAGGCCGGCGCGGGTTAGGGGCAGCGGAAGGGACCTAACCTAATCTGATACCATGAAAGTAATTGGGCTAATAGATTGATTGAATGATAGATGAGTACAGGGGTACAATTATATAGGCAAGGAGCACTAGGGTTTATAGAAACACCCAATAACTGTGATCCTTGCCTATTCAAGTCATCTATCTATTCTTAACCTACAAGGCACCTTAGCCCATGCGGCTGGTGTCAGGCCCAAGGCCAGCCCAATAGGGCGCATACTCTAACAGCCGCCACCTCCATGGCCGACCGGCCCCCTCCTCCCTCCTCCACTCTCCCTTTTGTTCTTCTTCTCCTCCCTTGTTGATGCTCGTGGACTCCTCTGCTCCACCCTCCGCCGCGGGTTTCTTGCTCCGCCAGCTGCTCCTCCCGACGCACGCGCCGAGGCTCGCGCGGGCTCAGCCGGCCTCAGCGGACCCCGCCACCGCTCCTGACCGTTTCGGCCGGGCCGCGGCTCCCTCGTTTTCGTCCTCAGCGGACCCTCTGCAGCATAGCATCTGGTCCGTCCCTGGAGATGTCCGGCGTCCAGGAGCAGTTCGAGATCCCGTTCCGGCTGCCGGACGGCACCGACATCGGGCCCAGGCGCTTCCCGCAGGGCCACGCTGTCGCCCCATGCCGCTACAGCCGTGGCCTTCCTCCCAAGCAAATCGGCAGTCAGCCGCCGCTGCCAGCCCCCTCCCTCTCTGCTCCTCCTTCTCGGCATGTCGGGCTGCACTGGTTCCCCTCTTTCTGTGCCAGCGGCAGATACTGCTCCCCCAGGTCCTGCATCCCTCCTTCCCCTTCGCGCCCTTCTCCCGCTGCTGCTGCTAGCACTGTGGGCGCAGCCGCTGCCCATCCTGGCGCAGCCGCCGGTGCTCCTGGCGCCCCTGTGAGCGCGGCTGCCCCTGCTAGAGCTCCTGTGGGCGTCGCTGCCCCTGCTGGCCTGGGCGTTGGCTGGCACGCGGGCGTGCGCAGTACTAGCGCCGGCGCCACCGCCTCTGCCTATCGTGCCACGTGCCGGCGCCGCGTCGTGCACCGGGCCTTGTCGGCTCCCTATCCTCGGCCATCGGCTCCATCTCCCCCGCCGCCACAGCCGGGCCATCTTCCAGGCGCTGCCACCACCATGGCCGCCACCGCCAGGGCCGCTGGCACGGGGGCCCAGGCGTCGCAAATCCTGGGTTTCACCCCACATCCCTGTGGTCTACACCTCCCGGTGCCTCGCCCGGACTTGTCGGTTGGGACCCAGCTACCTTGGCCTACTCCCTCAGCACCACCGCCAGACCTGATTGGATCGCCGACTCGGGCGCCACTTTCCACACCACGCCCGATGCGGGTCTCCTTTCCTCTCTCCGTCCTCCCCACCCTTCCTGTCCCTCTTCCATCATGGTCGCCAATGGCACCTGCATTCCTGTCTCCTCCGTGGGCACTGCCAGTTCCCACGGCTCCTTTCATATCCCTGATGTTCTTGTGGCTCCCGGGATGGTTCACAACCTTCTCTCTATTCGCCGTTTCACCACTGATAACTCTTGTTCAGTTGAGTTTGACCCCTCTGGCCTCACCGTGCGGGATTTGGCCTCCCGGGCTCCTCTGTTCCGGTGTAACAGCACGGGGCCTCTCTACACCCTTCGGTTTCCGGCGTCTGCTTCACCTTCTTCGCCTTCCTCGGCGTCTGTTTCACCTTCTTCGCCTTCCTCAGCCGCTTTCGCCGCCACTCCTTCCTCCACCACTTGGCACCGTCGCCTCGGCCATCCTGGCCGGGATGCCCTGATGCAGCTCAGTCGTAGTTCCGACATTCGGTGCTCTCCGGCTCACGATGATCACTTGTGTCATGCGTGCCAGCTGGGCCGTCACGTTCGCCTTCCCTTTCAGTCCTCATCCTCACATGCCCCTCGTGCATTTGATCTTATTCATTGCGACTTGTGAACTTCTCCTGTTCTCAGCATGTCTGGCTATAAGTACTACTTGGTGGTGGTCGATGATTTCTCCCATTATTCCTGGACTTTTCCCCTGCGGGCCAAGTCCGAGGCGTTCACCACTCTTAGCCACCTCTTTGCTTGGGTATCCACTCAGTTCGGCCTCACCATCAAGGCTGTCCAGTGCGACAATGGCCGTGAGTTCGATAACTCAACCTCACGTGCCTTCTTCCTTTCTTCCGGTGTCCACCTGCGCATGTCTTGTCCGTATACCTCATCTCAAAACGGCAAGGCAGAGCGCGTGATCCGCACCACCAATGACATCATGCGCACTCTTCTGCTCTAGGCATCTCTACCCGCTCGCTTCTGGGCTGAGGGTCTGCACACCTCCACCTATCTCCTTAACCGCCTTCCTTCTACTGCATGCCCAGCTCCCACGCCTCACCACGCTCTATTCGGTACCCCTCCTCGGTACGACCACCTTCGAGTCTTTGGGTGTGCGTGTTACCCTAACACCGCCGCCACCGCTCCCCATAAGCTGGCTCCCCGGTCGACCCTCTGTGTCTTTCTCGGATATTCTCCGGATCACAAGGGTTACCGATGCTTTGACCTTACCTCTCGCCGTGTCCTCATCTCTCGTCATGTCGTGTTTGATGAGTCGGCATTCCCTTACTCCACCTCTCCACCCACGCCTCCCGCTGATCCTGCGGAGGCTTCCTTCTTTCCCACTGACCCGGCGATTCCGCCACCCTTCTCCCTCTACCCTGCAGGTACTACTCCGGCGCACTCTCCTAGTGGTCCCGCCTCGCCCCTGCCGGACTCGCACCAGGACCTTCCGATGCCTGACACGGTCGAGGCAACCCCGGAGCTTCCACCCTCGCTCCCTGTGGCTTCGCTGCCTCCCGTTGTGCCTGATGCCGCCGTTCCGATCGCGGGACCGAGCACACCGACCCCACCTCCTCCCGGGCGCTTCGGACTCGTCTACCAGCGCCGGCGGGAGCCGCGTCCGCCCCCACCTCCTCCCGGACGCTTCGGCATCGTCTACGAGCGCCGGCGTGAGCCGGCTCCGCCGCTCTCGTCACCAGCACCATCGTCGCCGGTGCATGCTCCGCCGACATCGCCACGCTCTCGCGCTGAAAGCCCAAGTTTGGTTTTGGTAATTAATGACACCAAGTTGCTAATGCCATGTGTTAAGTGTTTTGAGTTAGGCATAAGCAACACATGTGATGAAGGTGTACGTGGCAAGGAGTGGTGGCCACAAGATCACAAAGAAATGGTGCATGGACATGAAATGACGATCATGGTGGAGATGCACATAATATGATGGACATGATGATCGAGTGGAGGAGAAGGATCTAAGAGCGCAAGGTAAAGGTATAACCATAGGGTTTTCCTTTTGCCGGTCTAAGATGAGTAGAGAAGTGATTGACCGGGTTTAGGATACATAGCCGACTATCAAGGGGGGCAATCACGGTTAGCTCGGGAATCAAGTGCCACTAGATCAATGTCTTGAGCATATGCATTAGGATCTAGTTGAGAGCTAACATAACGCCTTGAAAAATGTTTGTGAAAATGCTAACACACATGCACATGGTGTTTTTCACTTGGTGGTGTTAGCACATTTACGAAGGCGGTGGTGTTTGAACGGTAGTATGGGGTTTGGGGTTCGCTCTCCCTCCCGCCGAGCGTGCGAGCGCGGGATTCAGGCGTTTTTGAGGAAATAAAACACCTATTTTCCACTGCGCCGGAAGTCGGAAAAGTAACGGAGGCGAACGGCGGTCACTGTGGTGACCGGACGCTGTACCGGACGCGGTCTCGGTTTGACCGGACGCGTTCGGTCAGTTCAACGTGGCGCGGGCACTAGGGTTTGTGACCGGACGCTGGTCAGGCCTGACCAGCGCGTCCGGTCAGTTCTCCTGTGCGCTGAAGTAGAGCGCGCGACCGGCGCATCCGGTCCCTCACGGAACCGGAGCGTCCGGTCAGGCGTCCAGAAGGGTAGAGTGTTGATCGGACGCGCGGCGCGTCCGGTCATGTGTGATCGGACGCGTCCGGTCTCGTCGGGTGCTTACTGGAATGCGACCGGACACTGGCACTGTCGCGTCCGGTCAAACGCTAGAGCGCGTCCGGTCACAGCAACGGCTAGTTCTGACGCGCACTGTTCACGCTTGTCCTGTAGTGACCGGACGCGTCCGGTCACCCTGACCGGAGCGTCCGGTCAACACGTTTTGAACTGCGTCGTCCGGTAACGGCTAGCTGCGTACCCCTTCGTTATAAATAGAGGATGTCCGGGGTTTGAGGGTAACTCTTGCACATTTTGAGACCTAGAAACATCCTTTGAGCTAGAGAACAACCTCTCCACTCATCTCCTTGCTTAGTTGCACATCTTGAGTGAGATTGAGTGAGATTCAAGTGCATTGCTTGAGAGTTGCATTCTAGAGGCACTTGATCTTCGAGTTGCTGCGGATTTCTTGTTACTCTTCCGTGTTTTCCGACACAGTAGACGGTTTGGAGCAGCGGAGGTGATTGAGCTCGCAATTGGAGATTGTTGGAGCCCTCACCAAGTGTTGTAAGGGGTTCTTGATCCTTCCCCGCGGGAGTTCGCAAATTGGATACTCTAGTGGAGCTCGTGGCTTGGAGGATCCCCATCTTGTGTGCGGTTGTGCGGCACCCGCCGAGGGCTCGACTCTTGATAGTCGATTAGCTCGCGAACCGACAAGTGGGTGCATCGCCAAAAACGAGGAGTAGCTTGCCGGGAAGCAAGTGAACCTCGGTAAAAAATCTTGTGTCATCTCTTTGCCGAGGATTTCTCTTGTGGTTGATCATTGTGATTGATTCTTCGAGTGCATTACTTCTCTACATCGTTGGTATAAGAATCAAGTCACTTGCTCTTTACTTTCTTGTACTAGTTCTAGTGTAGTTTGCTTAGTGTAGCTTTTATCAAATAGGAGTAAGTAGCTTAGTGACTTAGCCTTGTTGGTGTGTATTAGAGATCATAGCCTTGTTTCACTAGAAGTGTATAGGTGGCTTGCATAGTATAGTTGAGCTAGTGCTAGAATTAGCTTAGCTATCTTTTATACTAACGTGATTGTTTAGTGAAGCTTGTAGATTTTTAAATAGGCTATTCACCCCCCTCTAGCCCTTTGGACCTTACACGCGCCGACCCGCCGGTGTACCACCCGCCTCTTCTTCATCGGGACCCTCGTCACACTCACCCGATGGTGACGAGGCAGGCGTCTCGCCCGCAGGCCCTCACCGCCGCCGCCTGCGAGCCGGGGATCTCTCCGGTACCCTCTTCCGTCCGCGTGGCCTTGGCGGATCCTCACTGGCGCCACACGATGGACGAGGAGTACGCGGCCCTCCTCGCCAACCAGACGTGGGACCTCGTACCTCGTCCGCCGGGCTCCAACATTGTCTCCGGCAAGTGGATCTGGACGCACAAGAGGCGGGCTGATGGTTTCCTGGAGCGCTACAAGGCTCGCTGGGTCCTCCGCGGCTTCACTCAGCGGCCCGGCATTGACTATGCTGAGACCTTCAGTCCCGTGGTGAAGCCAGCTACAGTCCGCACCGTCCTCTCCCTGGCTCTCGAGCACTCCTGGCCTGTGCATCAGCTAGATGTCAAGAATGCCTTCCTCCATGGCACTCTGACTGAGACGGTCTACTGCAGTCAGCCGGCAGGTTTCGTGGATTCTTCTCGTCCTGACTTCGTCTGCCGGCTCAACAAGTCTCTCTACGGGCTCAAGCAGGCACCCCGGGCTTGGTACTCTCGATTCGCTACCTTCCTGCAGACTCTTGGGTTCACGGAGGCCAAGTCTGACACCTCCCTGTTCATATACCACTATGGGGGTGAGACTGCTTACCTGCTCCTCTATGTGGATGACATTGTTCTCACCGCCTCTAGCGAGTCTCTGCTCCACCGCATCATTGCCTCACTCCAGAAGGAATTTGCTATGAAGGATCTTGGGGTGCTCCACCACTTCCTCGGCATCACTGTTGAGCCCCGACCTTCAGGCCTGTTCCTCCACCAGCGGCAGTTCACTTGTGACATTCTGGAGCGAGCAGGGATGACCACCTGCCAGTCCTGCTCTACACCGGTGGACACCCAGGGCAAGCTGTCACAGGCTGGGGGTCCGATGCTTGGGCTAGCGGACTCCACCGCCTACCGGAGTCTTGCTGGCGCGCTTCAGTACCTCACTTTCACACGGCCGGACATCACTTATGCCGTCCAGCAGCTCTGCCTCTACATGCATGCTCCGCGGGAGCCCCACCTGGTTGCTATGAAGCGGCTTCTCCGGTACCTCCATGGCACACTTGGCTACGGGCTGCTCCTCGGCCAGTCCTCCACTGCCGAGCTGGTTGTCTACACCGACGCTGACTGGGCGGGATGCCCGGACACCCGCAGGTCCACCTCCGGCTACGCTGTCTTCCTCGGCGGCAACCTGGTCTCTTGGTCGTCCAAGCGCCAGCCGGTGGTTTCACGCTCCAGTGCCGAGGCGGAGTACCGTGCCGTGGCCAACGGCGTGACCGAGGCCGCCTGGCTCCGCCAGCTCCTGGCTGAGCTTCACCGCCCACTCGCCAGGAGCACGCTCGTCTACTGCGACAATGTCAGCGCGGTCTACCTCTCCACCAACCCCGTGCAGCACCAGAGGACCAAACATATGGAGATTGATCTACACTTCGTCCGCGACCGGGTGGCCATCGGCAACGTCCGGGTTCTTCACGTCCCGACCACCTCCCAGTTTGCGGACATCTTCACCAAAGGCCTCCCTTCCTCGACCTTCTCCGAGTTTCGCTCCAGCCTCAACGTCTCCAGTGGCTAGTTGTGGCTGCGGGGGGGTCCTGTGTGTGTTGTGCTCTTACTTGTTTTCTTTCTTGTTCAGCCTTGAACTCCGCTGCGCCGGTAGTTCAGACTGCGGGGGGTGTTGGAGTGTGAATGTATTAGGCCCATGAGGCTAGGCCCATGTGGCCCATGTATGGTACCTATATAGCTACCCTTCTAGGGTTAGCCCAAATCAATAGAGAATTATCTTCATTCAAGCTTAAGCATGGATGAACTAATTGATGCGTGGAATTCAAAATTTTATTATGGCTAGCCTCATTCAACAACAGGAATTATGTTGGCCACACATTGAATTGAGGATCAGGTTTTATGCTATGAGTCCATGTAAACTGGAGCTTTGGGCATTTTTGGAGCCTCCTGTGTTAAAGAACACTTTCTGTACAAAGGCTAGAGATAGCATAACTGCAAAATGGATATATAAGATCAAAATGTCCAAAAGCCACTAACACCCAGGAAACTGTATCTGCATCTTATTAGCTAAACCACTTAGTAGTGGAATATAGATAGCTGTTCTAATCATACTTATCCAGTTACAGTGTTTTATACAGGCATACAGACTATTTCCAAATGTAAAAATGAAAATACTATCGCTCTATGATCCAAGATTTGTAAAAAGAATATTTCAAGCATGATAACTTACTTTTCTTTAGTTGGTGATAACTTACTTTTCTTTAGTTGGTTGGATGAAATATATGGCATCCAGTGAAGGCAATGGCTGCCTCCGTTTGTATAAATCTTCGACCACTGCAAAACAATTTTCATAATTCAGACTCTACGTCAGATTAAGCATCAAGTGGAAATCCCATATTCTCACAAAGAGCACTTTAATCTGAAGGAATGGGAATAGAACTTCAGAAAGAAAATACGAAAAAAAAAAACAAGGCAATAGGTGATGACCAGCATGCCATATTCAGGAAGTTGAAGGACAAGATATGTAAGAAAACAGAGATGATTCAACTTGGGCTTAAGGCAGAAAGTTTCTAAACAATATTGTTGTCATTTAATAAAGATCTATGATACAAATACTAAAAAAAAACATAGGTCTCATGGGATGCGATAGATTCAAAATGGTAATTCACAATTTCACAAAATGCAGTTATACTGCACACAAAGGCAGACTGCATT
The DNA here is from genome assembly GCA_022457205.1 of Saccharum spontaneum. Lineage (NCBI taxonomy): Eukaryota > Viridiplantae > Streptophyta > Magnoliopsida > Poales > Poaceae > Saccharum > Saccharum spontaneum. The sequence continues at coordinate 37,811,047 of CM039594.1, forward strand.
AGGCTACTGAATACTAATTACCAAATTATTCAGTGGCGATATCAACAAGGTCCTTCTATCAGTCCACAGGGTGTCTGCCTGAAGAAATACTCTATGCGGATAATTTTGGAAATGTATATAGTGTAACCAGAAGAGCCTTCTAGTGTAACTCAGCTAAAAGGTTACAAAATTCCAAGTACAGAACCATAGAACAAACACGCATTTATAGCAGTATAAACAATTGTTCACACCCGTAGTAGGTACATCTATGGCTGGACACCTACCCCCCACCCCTTATCATGAACTTGAAGAACCATCCCAACCCATGCAAAACCGCCTCTTCAATAATTATGGAAAGTCATGTCTGATTTTGCAAGTCCTAAATTAATGAATTTTTAGTATTTAGGGGATCTAAAATGTCAAAACAATAGGTGAGTGTGGCGATCCACTGGTTTACATCTGTTTTTCCCACTTTGTTATTTATATACTCTAGCAGCAATGGAAAAGGAAACTTTGTTTATGCAAGTAAAAACAAAACTCATAACAAAAAACAATTCATGCCTGCCCACTTACATGAAACCCCTTCTTCTGTGATATCTGCCATCTTACATGCATAAGACATAATCTTGACTGTAAACTTATCCATGATAAGAACCTAGAAGAGATCATGACAATTTGTGAATGAAATGCAAAACTTTTTAAATGGGAGTAAAATAAATGTTACAATTATCTCATGCGTTTAAGACTATATACCAAATATGTCAATAAACAGAATGTAAGTTCTTAGACATAGTTAAACTGGTTTTGGAAACAAATTAGTCAAGCTACATTAGATTACTTCATCACAACATATTCCATAGATTTTTTTTTTCTTGAACACACATGTTCCATAGAATGCCTGCAATCCCTTTATTGTGTTTGTGGCCAGATGAAGCAAAATCAGTTGAACCTAAAGAATGTCAGAAAGCAAATTGACCAAGAACATAGATCAATTAAGAGTGCTAGGTTAAATGTTTCTCCAGTTATTACATCATAAAAACCATAAGGCACACAAAAAGCAGCTGCACTAAACTGACAGGGTGTAATCTTGGTGTACCAATCCAATAACGCAAGTAACCTGAAATTGCTTCTCATAGGAAAAAAAAACTCAACGATGGTCCCTTGGAAATATGCATAAACGAGGGACAAAAATAAATAATCACATCAACCATAAGACAGTTAGCAATAGTTAGGAACAAACACAATAAATTGACAAAATGAAACTTCAAGGTAAGTACTTCATAATAGAGGGGCACTTCAAGAAAACCATTCCAGATATTAGTAAAAATGTTCAATGGAAAAGGATACCTTCCATGTTGATTTCGAATTCTTCCTAGTTGATCTGAGCATTTCAAATAATAAACCTGCATTTTTCAAAGCACAATTATTTATAAACCCAACAGTAGCAGCAACGAAATCCTTTTAGTCTCAAGCAAGTCAATATATGCAATATATTAGTTAACACAAACATAAGTAGCAGCAAAGGTCCACCGATACATATGTAATCAGTTAAATAAAACAAACAAGATTGTATATGATACAGTGAGCAAAGATGTTACAAAACTATTGGATGGATACTTAGAAAATTATTAATAATGAGCATCTGCAAAGTGGTGGGTTGACACAATTGTTAACTATGCATGAAAATCACTCCATATCAAGATTCCTCTTTGAGGCAATACTACATGACTTTTTCCATAAAATATGTATAACAAGATGACAGTTGTCCAACACTCCCTCACATTCCGAAAGCTACTAGCCTAACAGTGTCACTATATTTTGGCTATATTCAATCCAGTAACATTATTGATTTTCCAAGTAAATTTTGTCCATGTTACTTCTATCAGGTGTCAAATTGTTTGGCTACTAGTGCTGAGGAGAGCACAGCCCACTTCATTGTATTGCCACTACTCTCTTGATCAAGGTATCCGCACACTGAAGCCACAAGTGTGGCAAGCAAAACCAACGAGCCATCACTCAGTTGGCAACGGCAATGCAGGGTTAAGCACAGGTCACTACGCCGTATAATTCTCTACTGCCACTAGAGGTTAGACTCCAGAGCAACAAACCGCATGTCGGTATTTCCAGCTCCGTAAGCAATTTTGCCAGATCCATTTCCAGCAGCAGCGAGCGAGCAAATCCAAATCGGGATGGGAAGAGGGATTACGATCTCGAGTGATCTGGCGGAAGCTACGGTAGTCCCCGCCCTGCGAGGAGGCCTCCGAGTCCAACGACATGGCGGCGAAGTCTCCCGCCTCTGATGCCGGCGACGCCGACTCAGCCTGGATCCTCTGCCAGAGAGATCACTCGGCTCCCACTTGAAGCAGCGGCCGCGGCGGCGGGACCGGAGCAAGATGGCGGCAACGAGGAAGCGGGCAAGCGGCAGCGGAAGCGGGACCGGGCGCGAGATTGACGCGGCAGAGTGCTGGCAGGGGAAGCAAACGGGAGGAAGAGTCGTTCTCGTTCTCGAAGAGGTCGTCGGCCGCAACCGCCCACGGAAATTACGGTACTGCCCTGCAGCTTGGTTGGCCTCGAAAATAGCCCACGAGCATATCGAAAACGGCCGTGAATCGTCAGAGTGGAATGCCCATGTAAACCGACAATTCGGTTCGGTCTGATCGGTTGTTTAAAAATTTTGATTTTTGTACATCAATAATCGATCGGTTGCTTAAAAAATTAAGAACTGACGGATTCGGTTTCGTTTTCTTTGGTTCGCTCGTCGGTTTCCATCGAAGAAACCGAGTTCAGCGACAAGATGCAAGTGCGTACTTCGGCCTCGCTGGCCTCTGTCGCGGCTCTCCGCCTCGCTTGCCTCCGTCACGCTCACGCTGTCTAGTGCTGCGCCACCCCGTCCGGCCCTGCCGCCAGCCCGACGCCGTGTCCAATCACAGTCTCGTCGACCGCCGCCACAGCGCCCTCACTCTGCATCAATGCGCCACCGCGCGATGTCGCCCTGCCCACCCCGATGTACGGGTGTCACTGCATCGCGGCCTCGTGACCTGGCCCCACCACTGATGCGCCTGACTACTCGTCTGTTCAAGCGAAGACCTCGTCCACTGCTAACCTCGTCCATGCTCGACTGCTCGGGTGAAGAATCGTCGCCGAAACGTAAGGATAAGGTGGCTCGTGGCTGGGTGAGTGACTGAGCGAGGGGATGATGATGGGCCGACTTGTTATGGGCCTTTGGCCTTTGTCGTGTGTTCATCGTTATAGAGTGCGGACGCGGAGATGAGATCATAGTGTCGCTCGGTTTCTCAGCTTCTCGGTTCGGTTGGCCAGCGAAACCGAAGCCGAAGCCGATGACCGAACAGTCCAGGAATCAAAACCAAAACCGAAACCAAAAACCGAAAAAACCGAAATTTCGGTTCGGTTCGGTTCTGTGTGGTTTTCGGTTTTAAAGTGCCCAGGCTGAGTGAATTGGAACAAAAGGGAAAAAACACTGAGTTTCAAGTTGGTCTCAAAATAAATTCACATATAAGAGACCATTCTCAATACGGATTTTATGAGAGTTTTATAGGCATTTCTTGGGTGAAAAGTTCAGGTCAAATGACACAATTCACACAATCATCAAAATATTTCAGATAAGACAAAGTTGTGAGCAAAGTTGTCTTCATTTCATGATGATTCCATACATGTCAGAGGGGTATTTATAGGGTCCTAGTCTTCGTATTTTACATAAAATGACTATTTTACCCCTGACGTAAATATTTACAACCCTTCATCTATATAAGGGCGAAATAGTCATTTCCTCCAGATTCAGTCTTCTTTGCGTTCAATGATCTTGTTCTTCTTCAGATTATTTCTTGCTTCTCGTCTACTTCTCCGTTCAGCGAAGTTAACTTTATGTTGACAAAGTCGACAGGCGAAGTTGAATTCTTGACGACGAAGTCAACAGACGAAGATGAATGAAGAAGTCGATAGGCGAAGTTTAAATGACGAAGTCGAACGACGAAGTCGACAGGCGAAGTTGAACGACGAAGTTGACAAGCGAAGTTAAACGACGAAGTCGATCGGCGAAGTTGAATTCTTGACGACGAAGTCAAAATACATTCTTCGTTATACTCTTTCCTGCAAGTGAATTTCATTAGAAAACTTTTATACTCTTCACACTTCAATGTTTGGGCTTGAGTTTTTTTTTTGACGAAGTTAATTCTCCAACAGCATTGGACACACTTATATAGCAAAGAATTTATGAAAAGAGATGATAAAGTTTTATTTGAGTAGAGAGAGTTTCATCCCATGAAACTTTTATACACTGTTTTTCAAAATACGGTGTGTTGGAAACTGGGACATAAAACTCATTAAACCTGGGCCTAAGACCACCTAGCTCTAGTTGTCTTCCGTACTTTCTCTTTTCTCAAAGTGCAATTATTATATCTTTATAGGAACATTGATCTCTTCACCAAAAATTATTATATCTTTATAGGAACATTGATCTCTTCACCAAAAACGGTAGAAATGCAGTTGTCTTGGGTCAGGAGTACATGAAAAGCCGAACTACTGGAGACAGGACATATCCATCTACTCCTTCCATTCCAAATTATAATTATAAGTTATTCCAACTTTTTTAAGAGTCAAAACATTTTAAGTTTGATTAAATTTATTAATAAAATAATGACATTTATAATACCAAATAAGTATGATTAGATTCTTTATAGTATACCTATTTGATGTCATATTTTTATAATCTCTCTATAATTTTGATCAAACTTAAGATGCTTTGATTCTTAAAAAATGACATAATTTTGAATAGAGGAAGTATATTTTATTTTTATTCTTTCCATGAAATATAAAGCTATAATTTATCTTTTAATAACCATTACATCCATAATATAAGTTAGTACTTATAATAATATGACAATATCTTATTAAATTTTTATCAAACTAAAGTATAACTTTGATTGATTTTTTCCTCCGCTAGTGAGGCACATGAATATTTAGTCGTAAAAATATCATAATTTGAAGTTTTATACTATCCGTGTTAGGTATGGTGCGGTCTCAGAGCTTTTTTTTTGTGTGCGGACTTAATCAGCGTCAACATGACCGTATCATTTATCATTTAGTGTGCTTTTCATGTGTTTGAATGTTTTGTCATTATGACATGGAATAAGTTGGTTCTTTATAACATGGATAGTTTGTTACTGTCACACCCCAAAATTTCTGATTTTGGGTTGTGCATAGAAAACACTAATTAAAATAAATGTTTTAATATTCGGATAAAATTTCCTAAGTTTAGTTTATGATAGCATCAATTAGTTATAAAAAATAATATCTTTCTTCTCCAGCACGTCTTTATCTTTTTCCGCAATCAATATTCCTTGTTTCTCATCTTAAGTTCTCGTTGGCAGTTTCCTAAAATCTTTTCTTTATAACATAAATTATTCCTTTCAGTTCCTCATGTGTCAATCAATCTCAGTGAACTCTTCGGGAATTGTTCTGGCTTTTTCTGGAGCTAGTTCACGCTTTTCTACGAGCGTTATCTAATTTTTAGATGCTCCAAAATATCTATTCTTGAGCTCCAAATACTTTATTTGGGTTCCTCATGTTCCATAATGTCTCTGAAAAATTCCCTCGAATTTTCGGAGCTTTCGGAGTATTTTTCATGGCTTAAATAATAATTCTGGACTTTTCTGGAATTATTTTATCCATGAAATTAATTAATTCCGAAAATAATAAATACCTCATTTTCCACCAAAGCCTGTGTGCAATAATCCTAAATGCCCATTCATTTATTTACTAATGGGCTTTAATAATTAATTAGGCCTATTAGTAAAGATGGAGGGTGCAACGTCAATTAGCACCATATCGCTAGTTGACATGGAGGTGGAGAGTTTTTCTCCCAATATATACGCACCTACCCCATGGGCAAAGCACACCAAAAACTACCGTAGAGGAGCCCCTAGTTTGGGAAATCTCTCGTGTAGTAAATCATATTTTTCTCATCCTTCTCTCGCCGTCGCTGTCGCCGCCGCCGTCGCTGTCGCCGCCGCTGTTTCCGCCGCCGCCGCTGTCGCCGCCGCTGTTGCCGCCGCCGCCGCTGTTGCCGCCGCCGCCGCTGTTGCCGTTCGCCGCCGCTGTTGCCGTTCGCCGCCGCTGTTGTTCGCCGCCGCTGAGCTCGTATCGCGAGCCGCCGCTCGTAGCTCCGTCCACCCCTCGCCGATGCATCTACAGCTTGCGTTCCGGCGAACTTCCGACGAAGGTTCGGCGAGCTTTTCCGGCCACGTTTCTCATCTCCGGCGAATTCCGCTTCCACCCCGAGGTTCATCTCGATCATCTCTACGCCGTCATGTATTCCTTTCCGCGAATCCATCTTCTATTAATTATGTTTATTTGCTCCATGCATTTGTTTCCTTAACAGCAAGATGTGGGTCAGTTTCGTCTAGCCAGCTACATTGGATGGGGACACATCTAGCCGTTCCGGCCCTGTTCCATGGTCCTGCGCCTCTCGTCTTCTACATCGGTCGTCGCCCACGCGCCGTACTGAGCGTTGCCGTGACCGCCGTCGACAACTTCTTGAGGACCCGGCTGCTGGTTCTGTCGTACTCTCGACAGCATGGTTATGCTGATGGTCAGCACGTCATCCGTATCAAGCTCATGCAACAACAGATATCCTTGTAAGTCTCCTAGAGCACTAGCGATGTCTCTGCTGCGTGATTGACACTAATCTGACGATCACTTATCTTTTCGTTTTCCATCTTGTTTTCCAGATGTGTTTACCTGGCCGCTTCGTTATCGTAGCTAGCCCAAGCCAACACACGGCAATTGTGGTGGTCTGCTTACTACAGTTTCCCTTCTGTATAGCATGCAACCATCTAGCGGCAATTCACGCAGTGCATGTGCATGCATATGTACGTATCTACTGTCCACCTGTGTTTATTTAAGAGCACACTTTCATCATGTCAACACAGCTTGCTCTACCATACCGAAGCAAGGCAACTCTTACACACGTGCACTTCTCCAAATTCACAACTTATATATTCTAGCTCTGTTTTAACTCGTTTTTGCTGCGTTAGTTTCATACTGCTGTGATCTATGGCCTAGCAGTGACGCTTTATCATCCTACATGCTTATTTGTTTGTAATTAAATATTAATTAATTTATATGAAACTCGTTTTCTAATCTAAAAAAAATAAATAATACAGGCGTTATACTACGGTATTTGATATATAAATGTTAAATATAATTAATTACTAATATGATTAATTGCTAGTATAAACATGTTCCTAAATTATAATTTGCTTAGTTCAAACCCGTTGCATAGGATAAACTTGTTTAGGTGCTCTCACATGTCTTTTTATGCAAGGTTAAAGTTTAACTTGATTAAATAATATGACATGTGTCTATAATTAAAATGTTAATATTAACTTGGTTAATTTGCATGAAAATAGTTTTGTAATATAAAAGTAATATATGTTCATACTTCGGTGCTAAATACATGAATGTTAATGTGATTAATTGCTAACGAACACAAATGTATTTCTAAATTATAATTTGCTTACGGCATATACAATTAGGTTAAATGCTTTTACATGTTTATATCTTTTGCAATGATAAAGTTTAACTGAATTAGATTATATGATATTGTCTACAAACTAAACATGAGTAGTTTCAACATGGCTTTTGAATTAAATTATCTTTTGACTAATCTAGTTTTAATAACTCTTTACATTGTTTTGCTCAATTAAAATAAATCAAAGTATATTGGCCTTTTCTTAAATAGAATATTCTCGGTAGTTAGTCGCTTCTTTTTAACCGTAGCTCTGATTAGCGTGCTTTCCGCGTCTGTGTGTTCGTAGCAACGTGTAGGATCTCTTTAAAACCTTTTCACTTGCTATTTCTTATGTTTGGTGTACTGTCCTAATGGTAGTCTTGTTTGCTATGCATGGTTATGCTTGGATGCTTGTGTGGTGCTATATGATATTGTGTAGTCGGTGAGCTTTATGTGGTGATCAAGAAACAATTATTGAGGTTTGGAATTGAAGAAGGATCTAAAGTTTAAGGCAAGTATAGCATGGGATCATCCTTGTTTCCTATTCACCTTTAATACACTTAATTCATGTGCATGTGTCTATCTTGTTACCCTTAAGGATATCCTAGCTTTTGTATCTTGTACCTTGACACCGGTGGAACATTGCATTGGGTAGTATTTATGCTAGTGCTCAAGATAAATAACCATGATCTGTAACTTGACTAATGGTATATGCAATAAACGTTTAAAAGATGTTTTATAGCAACATGGCTCAAGAGGGCTAGAGCATTGGGTTGTTTTTATGGTGCTCTAGTTTCTCTCCTTAAGGACTTATCTGTAAGCGAACATCCGGGACTTACAGTACAGCTGTGAGGGCTACATGGCTCTGGCTTTAGTCATATAAGAGGACCTTTTCTAGCTTGTTAGTGGTTACCTTTAAGGCGCAAGAGGGGTGTGTTCCGGGTTGGGTGTAGTGCGGCTCCTGTCCTTATGAGTATAGGCTGCGTGTCATTGTGCCATACGGAAGGGGGGCTCTACATTTGCAGGCCACAGAAACCTAGCGGCCCTAACTTGTTAGACGAACCTTTGAAAGACTTCATAGTGAACCCTGCCGACCTTCCTTGGTAGTGGGTCAAGAGGCTGATCACCTCGGGCGAAAGGGTAAATCACGACTCACAGTGAAAGTGTACAACCTCTGCAGAGTGTAAAACTGTTATAACAGCCGTGCTCACGGTCACGAGCGGCCTTGGACCCTTACAGAGTAAATGATGAACACTGGTGATAATGTTAATATGGATGATATTGATGCTCATTAATGATTATTATTTCTTGCTATGCATTATTCTCGTTTACATGATCATGAGGTTATTTGGGTAAACTTGTTGCTACTCAACTGCTAAAAGATGACTCACTAAAAGCTATCGCAGTAAACCCGTGTCAAACCTTTTTGAGCCTCATGAACCCTGTGTTATACTTGTTGAGTTCGACATGGACTCACTCTTGCTATTTCCCCCACACTCCAGTGTGTAGTAAGATGCTACTCGGAAGAAGGACAAAGGTGTAGTGGAGTTTCCAGAAGACTAGTAGAAGTGCTAGGCATATGTTACCCCCAGTCAGCCGTCCCTGAGAAGAATGGAGCCTGAAGTTTAGTCACCGTTCCGCGATACTCTGATGTAAGTGTTAATGTAGCTATGTATACGTTATATAATAACATGGTTTCTGATACTTTTTCATTCTGGCATATGTGTGGACTTCCTGGGCACACATATGATTAGCCTGGTTTTGTTCTTTAGAAAACCGGGTGTGACAGTTACCATTCAAATTTTTTATTGTGGGTTGTGAATAGTTTATGCTAAATAAAATAAATGGCTTAAGAGTTTTTATAAAATTATCCAAGATTTAGTTAGTAAGAAAATAAATTAGTGTGAAAATTTGAAATGATTTCATAAATCCTCATTAATTTGACATATTTTTTGTCTTCATGGTAGTTGTATGGTATTGTAAACGAACTCTCCCGTAATTTTTTTCAACTTTTTTGGAATTTAATTTCTGTTTCTTTGAGCTTAATCTTTTTATTTGAACCTTCTTACAATCTTTTTATGAGTTCAAAATATTTTATTTGAGTTGCTTGTTGACACCAAACACTTATATAGGAATAGTTTACCCAGGCAGTCAAAAACTATTTACCCAAGCAGACATCGCGTCTTCCTTGAATACCTAATTTTTTACAATTTGGTTCCTTTTTTATTAAAATTTCACTTTTAGACCACTGGGCGAAGTAAACTCAACTTTGGACCCCATTCTCGAAGCCATGACCTACGACGCCAAGGTAACACGTCTCGGGGTGATGGCGCCGAGGTCGGAGGCCAGAAATTGCGTGGCTGGAGACGTGACGCTGATGTGGACAGAGTTCGACGCCGTGAATCACGGCACCTAGCTCGGCGCCATGATCTACGGCGTCGAGTTTGGCGCCATGATTCACGGTGCTGAGCTCTGATTTTAACCTTAACCTCGTATTACAATGAGATAGACACTCTTAAATTTTGGCTAAGTCTTGATATTTATCTTGAGATGGACATATGGAGTTAGGGCTAAGTCTCTAAATTTACCTTGAGATGATCATGTTAGAATTTTGTTAAGTCTTGATATTTACTAAGGTTTAGACATGCAAATTTGGCTAGGTTTGAAATTTTACCATGACTTGGACATCGATAAAATTGATGTTATCATAAAACCAAATCCTAACATATATATATCCGAGTCATAGTAAAAAATCATAAGCTTAGCTAAGTCTGTGATTTTAATATAAGATGGACATATGTATATTTATCACGGGATGGTCAGATTTTTTACCATGGCTAAGTCCAACCTTGACAGACTTGTTTTGTTGTCATCTCCTCAGAGAGTACTCAAACTCGTAGTAAGGTATCAAATTGATTTGCTATAGAAATTTTGAAGATAAAATGTCACAAACATGTCAATTCACCACTGCCAATTAGGGACATAGATTTTTGAGGGGTCAAAACAACATTGTATTCAAACTTGTGGTCACTATTTGGTCATGTTGAAGGCTGATTTAGGTTTAGGTCAAAAACAAATTTTATTGTACTCAGCTCAAACTACAACTTCTACTAAAGGTCAAACTTCATACCTAAATAAGAAACTATTGTTTTACCCTAGTCAAAACATTTTTAACTTAATATCCAAGTCATTTTTAACTTAAGGTTAAAATCAAAGCTCGGCGTCGTGAATCATGGCGCCGAGCTCGACGCCATAGATCATGGCACCAAGCTCGGCGCCGTGATTCACGGCATCGAGCTCTGTCCACGTCAGCGCCATGTCCCTAGCCATGCAATTTCTGTCCTCCGACCTCGGCGCCATAGGTTATGGCATCAAGAAAAAATGTCCAAAGTTGATTTTACTTCGCTCAGAAGTCTAAACGTGAATTTTTAACAAAAAAAGGCTAAATTCTAAAAAATTAGGCCTCAAACACAACACATTTATTACTCAAGATTAATAGAGGTGGCCATAGTGCCCGTCTACGGAAATACAGATTAACAAAGGCAGGCGCAGTGCCTGTCTGCGAAAATAATTCCAAACAAATAAAAAAGCCCGCTAGTGGGCCTGTATTTGAACCCACCGATGAGCCCGCTAGCAGCGTGTCATCGAGATCCACGTGAACGCCACCGTCAGGATCTGTCTCGCGCGCGCCACATGGAGCCACGGCTCGTGCACGCCGCCAGGATGCACCCCGTGCGCATCGCCTAGAGCTGCGGCTGAAAGTCCTATGTTTGGTGTTGGTAATTAGTGACAATGCCTAAGTACTAATCCTATGCCTAAGTTGTATGTAGCATATGAGGATTAGTACATTCCAAGGTTGGTGGCAAGATGGACATGGTGATCATGATGACCACACTTGGATTTGGACGCAACCCTACGTGATCAAGGCAAAGGTATATGCTTAAGGGTTGTGTTTTAGTAACCAAGACACCTAGTGGGTGTGGTTACATTATAGGATAGATAGCCGTACTATAAAGAGGGGAATGACGCGGCTATTGAACTCCTAAGTGCCTCTAGGTGTGCATTTCATGTCATATGCATTTGGATAGAACTAATAACGCCTCGAAAAATGATTGTGAAAATGCTAACACACATGCACATGGTGATGGTCACTTGGTGATGTTAGCACGTTTGCGAAGACGGTGGAGTTTAAGCGGTAAAGAGGGTTTGGGGTCCTCTCTCCCTCCCGCCGAGCGTGCGGTCACTGTTTGACCGGACGCTGGACCGGACGTGGTCACTGTTTGACCGGACGCGTCCGGTCAGTGTCCAGTGTCTGCGCGGTTTTCAGTTGTTTGATCGGACGCGAGGCGCGTCCGGTCACAGGCGACCGGACGCGTCCGGTCGTCCAGGGAGCTTACTGGACTCCGACCGGACGCGGGCACTGTGGCGTCCGGTCAGTTCTTCAGCGCGTCCGGTCGCTGGTTCATTTTGCGCGACTCAGGGTTGACCAGTGCGTCCGGTCAGTCACGGGACCGACGCGTCCGGTCGTGACCAGCGCGTCCGGTCGTTGCGACCAGTGCGTCCGGTCAGTGTTTCGAAAACTAGCCGTTGAGCGACCGGCGCGTCCGGTCAGTTGGACCAGCACGTCCGGTCAGCGCGACTGCTGCTGAATCAAGTTTCTAACGGCTATATTCGAAGGGGTACGTCTATAAATACTCGTTGGCCGGCTCAAGGTTCTTACTCTTGGACATTTTGACATATTTGTGAGCACTTTGAGCTAAGCAACTCCCCTCCCACTCATCTCTCTTGCTTGTTTGCATATTCGAAGTGAGATTGAGTGATCCAAGTGCATTTGCATTGTGAGATAGCATCTAGTTGGCACTTGGTGGTTGATTTGCTGCGGGATTCTTGTTTCTCTTGGTGGTTGCCGCCACCTAGACGGTTTGGAGCAGCTTGGAGGCATTGGCAAGAGTTGGTGATTGTTCTTGGCCACCTCCGGTGATTGTGAGGGGTTTGTGCCTACCTCGGCGAAGCGCCAAAGGCAACATTAATGGATTGCTCGTGTCATTTGCAACCTTTTGCCATTTGGTAGGTTCTTGTGGTGCCTTTTGAGAGGCTCGGTGTGAGACCGATTAGCCACCGAACCACGTGGTGAAGAGGGACACAACAGGGACTAGCGTGCCGGCCGCACGTGAACCTCGGGATAAATCTTTGTGTCATCATTCTTATTGTGATTGATCGATCCCGGTGGTTGTGTATTGTGGAATTCATCTCTTGATCATATCGTTTGGTTGGCTCAATACTTCACCCCTCAGTGATACCCTTCTAACTCTCTCTTGTATTAATTTCTTAGTTACTTTGCTAGAGTAGCTCCTTTGTGTAGCTTGCTAGTTGTAGTTTCCTTCTCGGTTTGACTTGTGCGGTTGAGTGCCAATATACTAGAATTGTGAATTGGATAGGTGGCTTGCAAAGACCCCGTAGGCTAAGCAAAACTCGCATCTCGCTATTTGTTGTATTGATAAACTTGTTTAGCTTGTCTTTGTAGAAATTTTTAAAAGGCTATTCACCCCCCTCTAGCCATCAAGACCTTTCAGCGGCCCGCGTGCTGAGGGAGCCACGACCCGTGTGCCTCCAAGAAGAGCCCTGTGCATGTTGCCCCCACCTCCACGCGGCCTTGCGGGGTCACCGCGCTGCTACTCGTGCGCTCATAGTTGAGGAAGAGAGGAATAGAGGAAGAGAGAGGGAGGCGTTCCAAACCCTAACTCCTGCGTGTGGTAAGAGAGGACGGCGTGGGGGAAGGGCGGCTAATGAGAGGAGAGGAGTACAGGGAAGAGTTCTAAACCCTAACTCATTATATACGTGACCATTGTATTGAGGAAGATTATACAACACATGTACGCTGAACGAGTTAGCAACGGGCACTTCCCTTTTCTAGTAACCACGTCAACTTGTGTTCGGTTCCATTCCGTTTCTATCATGTTTTTATCACGCTATGTCTGATTCTGAAATATTGCACCGGGAGAGCCACTTAAAATTTTTCCTTTTCCCCATTCTCTGCCCATCGCGGTTGTTTCATCTTCTTCAAGGCAAGCTGGAAGCTCCATCGCTGCGGCTGGCGTCGATTTTGGGGCAGCACCAGCTGACCTCCTCCCCCGTCAATGTGGAGGCAGAGACCTCATCCAAGTCGGTGCAGCCCCCATTGGCATGGAGGTGAAGGTCCGTTGTCGCCGACGCGGCATTGATTTGGGGCGGATTCGTCGTCGCGGTCTCAATTCGAGGTGGAAGTAGAGGCGGATTCGAGCGGGCTGAGGTTTGAGGAGCGAGGGGCTCCCGGCAGCCATCGAGATCCGGCGGCTGCAATCAGGATAGGTGTAACACTCCAGGTGTTAGGCTTGCATTTGGCACTTGCATTTCATGACTCTAAGCATCATTTGTTCATATATGAGCATGGAACATATGTGATGCACTAGTGCAACATGTGAAACATGCCTATATGGAATGTGCTTTGAAACATCTACAACATCTCCTTGAAACATATGCAACATATCCTTGTTAATTATGTTTCAATGTATGTTAGGTGGTCATGCCTGGTAATGCAAGTGAGTGTTGATGTCACTTCTTTCTTATGTCTCACATCACTCTCTATTGATAGTGAAACATGTGTAGCATGGACCTTGCAACAACACTATGAAACGAGTGAAACAGAGATTTGAAACAAGCATTTCAAATATAGTGATTTTTATGTTTCAATGCATATGAGACCCATATCCCTATGTAACCTATGCATGGTGGACATGGTTAGACTCTACAACACCTTAACTACACTTAGAACACATAATGGAACAATGTTCATGTTGATCATTTTGCCTAATTGTGCTTTCTAAGTGATGGTTGACCATGTATGGACCCTAAAACATTTTGGTTTGACCAATTGAAAAGTGTGACCTAGAAGCTTTGTGTGCCTATGCACCCTTTTACAAAGTTGTAGATAATTTTATAAGGAACAAACTTTGTTTAAGAGTCAAGTCATGAAAATGTGTGAAACATGCTCAAAAAGGGCCCACAAGTCAGATTGAGGGCTGTTTCCAGAACTTAGCATATTCTACGTCCCTAATCGGCAGCATCAAGTCAACATGTTCACAACATTTTAGCTTCCAAGTTCATGTGGTAGCTCAATTAGATTCCTTAATATGAGTTGGAGTACTGTTCATGAGGAAAACAATGAATCAAGTGTCATCACATTTAGAGTATATTTGAATCTCCAAAATCAGTGGCTAAAACAGCATGTTTGCAACTTTGTCGCTCAAATGACCTTGACATTGGCATGTCATGTTCTCCAAAATTTGTTAAGTAACTTGGGTAGGTCCAAATGTAAAAGTTGGAGCTTATATGATGAGGAAGAGCATACAAGAAGATGACATCAATGAGATTTCATTTTGGCCATAAATTCTTGTATTTTTCAATCACTGCCATAACACTGACATTGGCAACTTTGGAGCCAATTATCTCCTAAAACCAGAACCCTAATGACTGAAGTCTTAATGAAATTCGTAGAGCGTGGTATGGGCTACAACTTTGCTTTTAGGCCCAAGGCCCAGTTCGGACTGGAGTTGGTCCAAAACCGACCTCCAAGTCGGTCCGACCTTCGCGTGCCAGTTGTTCGTTGAAATGCCGACGTGTCCACAGGCATGGACGCCGCGCACCCTCTCCGACGCGTGTTCATCCGCGGGTCCTGCGTTCTCTCCCTCTCGTGATTTGGAGAAGCCAGAGGCGCTCACCCCTCCACTCCCTCACTTGCTCTTGCCACTCCCTACTGCCTCCCTGCCCTCTAGCTCGCCGCAGAGCGCGAATGCTGCCGTGGCCGAGCAGAGCTCCAGCCGCCACTGTCGCTCCCAATGCTCCAAGCCACTACAGCCACGACCAAGTGTACTACCGCCTTTGCCTCATCATTCCCTACCTCACGCATATGTTTGCACGGGCCAAGCATCACCGAAGCGCTGCCTCTGCATGCTGCTGCCATTGCCGCTTGGTGTTCGAGCTCGACGTGGCTATGCCGCCTCGGGCCTTCATGGGTAGAGCTGTGCTCCTTTGCACGTGCGCGCTAGTCTAGGCGAGCCGCCGCGCCCCTTCCCTGGCCGTCCGACAGGCCGCAGCGCCGTCATGGTGCCGTCGTGGCCACCGGTGCCGCGGTCGCACGCAGTCAGTGCGCCACGAGCCATCACTGGCTGAGCTAGGGCTGCCATTGAGTTCACGCGGACCCTTGGTGCTTCCCCGCTGCACCACCATCGTCGCGAGCCTCCCCGCCGCCCGCAGTCCGCCGCCGCCGGAGCACCGGTCACCGGCCCCGCCTGTTTCCACGGCCAGTAGGCCTTGGGTCACTTCACGCGAAGCCGAGCGGTTCCTCGAAGGCGCCTACACCCCTCGGAGCTCACACTGCCCTTCTCCATCGCCGGCAAGCCTACTCCGGCCGCCACCGGCCATTTTCCCCCTCCGCCCTCTGCTCTCTGCCTCGGGAGAAAGAAGACGAAGGCTGACACCTCCTCTCTGTTTCTTTGTGTGGGTGACAAGTGGGCCCAATGGTAGAGCGGGTCCCGCATGTCGGTTAAGTGGTGACAGATCTGGGTGTGTAACCGGGTGCACCTAACAAATTAAGTTGGTTTGGCTAATGCTGATTTTGAATTTCAGAATTTGTGTAAATCTTCTAAATTCCATATCTCATGCTAGGGAACTCCAAAAATAGTAAATGTAGACTTTTTGGAAACCTTGAGGAAATATATATGCAGTAGAATTATAAAATGTTACATGTTTGTAGAAGTTTTCTGGTGTTTTGATTTAAGTTGGAAAAGAGCTTTAAAAATGCCTTTAAACTTGACCAGAGCAAGATCTGGAGTTTTAGATATCAAAAAATAGTGATTCTTATTTTGTTAATCTTGTGATAACATGTAATAACTAATAAAAATATTAAACCTATTAGTTGTTCCCTGTTTTCTTAGGGTTTTGATTTAATCTTGCTAAATGAGTGAATCTACATTATTTTGCTTGACAATTTTATATCTTGAGTTGTGTTGTTCAAATTGAGGTGAAATTTTTATGGTAGTCTACTTATGATATGTGTGAACTATGGTTAAAATTTTATAAGCATTGGACACTGGATGAGTGAGATATAGGTTTAACTTGCTCTCACATGATTCATTGCAATAGCCATATGTCCTTTTCATAGAGGTTGATATACATGTCCAAATAGCTTGAAATTTGGAAGGTAGATTTTTGGTGCCATATGTAGGCCACTGTAATTTTGGTAGAATTTATGGTGCACCTTTGATATATGATTCATAATTCCACCTAATTATCTAAATAAATTAAGAAATATATTAAAATAATTTATTTAGAAATGGACACTATGTTTTCTGGTGTTCATTAGTCATGTGTGAAATATTGGTAAAGTTGGTTTTGCACAATTATATATTTTCAACATATGTTAATAATTATTTCTTACAATTATTAGTTTATGGACAGTCCTGAGGGCAATGTAAATTATCCTATGTTAATGATATTTTCTGAGCATCTTGTCTATAGCAAAGTTGTATATAATTCATGTATCTAGCTTGTGTTCAAATTTGGTGGCATTTGGCTAAGTAGTTTTTGAGTTATAGCTGTTTAAATTCAGCTCCTAGATTTGGTTGCTCTCTGTTTGGAGCAGATATGATTCTGTAGTTTCATCTTTTCGACCTATTAAACTTGGGAATCAGACTTCGTTGATATTAAATGAATTGTAGAAAATTTCATAAGCTTTCCAGAGTATCCTCTTTCATGTCATTTGGAATTGTGTAGCTCCTGAAATTGTTATTTCCAAATTGTTCATGCTGATTGCAAATCTAAACTTTTCTGTTAAGCATAGTTTGAGTTACATAAGTATGTTTGTGTTGCTACTTGGTACTTGGGTTGGTACGCTAGGATCTTAAGGGACTTGTGTCTTGATTGATGTGCTTGTTGTCTTCTATGTTATGCCTTAATGAGAATTAAGTTAATTAGCTTTAGGTGCTTATGTGAACTTTGGTATGCTTGCTTGATTTCTTTGTTTATTGTATTTTTATGTATTCATACATATGCATTGTTGCACCTTATTTAGGTATGCTAGCTGAAGCACGTGAAGGATCTTATGTGGAGGCAAACCCGAAGATGGTGTTGATGGATCCATACCGAAGATAGAAGGGTCGGACAAGTGCTAGATTGGAGGATGTTCGCCAAACGGGTTTCACCTGACAAACTCTTAACTTAAGTAGGTTCCCAGGCAAGCCCCGGAGCATTATAAGACTCTCTACTTTTCAAAGCAATACTATATATGTGTTATATGTATTGTTGCATTACGTATAGGAGTTGGGTGAAAACCTTGCTGCATCAATATCACTCCTTGTCCAGATATATGAATCCTTGAATCCTACATAGACTAGGATCGAGTAGATGCTTAGCCTTGCTTTAAGCGGTAGAAGTCAGGTGATTTCCTGTCACCTGTGAGATGTAGGGATATTCATATATGACACGGTTGACTATAATTGCTATCATAGAAAGGAACCATGTGTTAATAAAATAAAATGAGACCGGACGGGATAACGATAGTGAAGCAATAAGGTATGGAGGTCTTGGGTGTGGATCTATCCTCATCTAAGTCATTTAAGGACCGATTCGCTGTACGTCCTTGAGTTATGTTGAACGCAGTCTAACACTTAGTTGGCCGAATAAGCCGTTCCGACCACGAAGCCGAGTAATACAGTTCAGGCCGAGAATCAAAGGGTAGGTCGCTTCTTGGAGGAAGTAAGAATGTGTTTGGGAACATTGACATAATACCAATGGGGGTTAAAGTCCATATCATCCTGGCAGAGTGTTGCTCTTGGGGATGCGGCATCAGTCGAACCCGCGCTTTCCTAAACGGTACCAAAGGTGACTTATGCGACCCTGCCGAGGGTTCTGCGCGGTTTGTGTTAGAAATACCCCTCCAGCTGGATAGAAACTTGATTCGAATCGTCGTCACTCACAGTTAGTGAGTACTTGACTTGAGCAGCGGCAACGTAGATTCAATTAAATTGAATGGATGGTTAATTGGATGACAATGGAAATGTTACCTCAATTTATACCTGCTATGGTTAATATTATTTGCTCCTAATTAAGTGAGTGCTCTAGTACAGGTTCTAATATAGATGACAGGTTAATGATAATTAACTTGATGCTTAAGCATTAATGATTACTTATCTATATTAAGCTTTTATGCAAAATGTTGTCAAACTAGCCCACTTTATATTAGCCTTGCATGATCCTTGGTGTCACTTTATTTCTGGTTTTTGACGGGTAAGTCTAGCTGAGTACCTTCTTATACTCAGGGTTTTATCCCCACTTGTTGCATGTTGTGATGTATCATGGCGACTGCAAGAGTTGGTTGGCTCCTGCCTTAGTGGCGGAGTGTGATCATGGGCATGATCCTTCTTATTTATCTTGTTTCTAATGCTTTTGTTGGAAGTCGACCTTGGTACTGGCAAAAAAAATTCATGTTAGTTTTAAATTACTTTGTTTCCGCTACTTTTTAATTTAAGTTGTAATAACTATGTTGAACTCTGATGTATATTGAATTACTTGTAAACTGGATGTAACTTGTGACTTGTTATGTTAAATCACTACGATCTTAGCTTGTATGTTGGTTGGTTTGAAATCTCTCGTGATTTCATTGGACTATCGGAGTTATATAGGCTCAAGTTGTCACACCCAAAATTTTCTATTTTGGATTGTGCATGAAAAACACTAAATAAAATAAATGATTTCAATATTTGAATAAATTTATTAGATAAGTTAAGTTGCTGTTAATTTAAATATAGAAAATTATGGTTTTAAAACTTTTTCATATTAATTTGATAATGTGGTATTTGTGTGATGCTTGTCTTTGGTGTTGGTGAGTGCTATTATTTTCAAAATACCATAGGACGACGTTTACTTCTCATCGGAAAACATTTTGGCATTTTCTGGATTTAAATTTTCAATTTCTGTGAGCTTAATGTTTTTCTTTGATCTCTTCATCAATCTTTTCATGAGTCCAAACCTATTTAGTTGAGTTCCTTATCTTTCCAAGAGTCTCCAGGATTTTTTCCGTGATTTTTCTGAGCTCCGGGCTATTTTTCACGGCCAAAAAGGTAATTCTAGATTTTCTAGAATTATTTTTATTCGCGAAATTAAAATAATCCCGAAATTAAGAAAATCCGAAAAGTTTCCAAACCCTATGACTATATATATGTCGGCGTAGCCCTCGACGTCCTAGTTTCAGAAGTACAACCCTTATCGTGAGCCGCCGCTCGTAGCTCCCTCCACCTCTCGCCGAAGTTCTGCATCTATAACTTGCGTTCCGACGAACTTCCGACGAGCTTTTTCGGCCAAACCGTCGCGTCCCGACGCCAGCCATCACCACCAAGAGGCAGCCCTCGTCGTTCCCTACACCGTGGTATATCCGTTTGCGCGAATCCATCGCTGTTTCATCGAGTTCCCATCTCATCTTGCTTTTCTCCGGCGAGGTTCCACCATGGCTGACCGGAGCTCTTTTCAGCTCAAGGTAGAAGATAATACTATTTACAGTTTTGCCACTAAACTTGTTTTTGATCATAAAATCTTCGTTTTAACTCCGATTTGACCCGTTCAAGTTGCGTTAGATTCGTATTTGCGAGCTCTACATGTTAGTATAGCTGTACAGTAGGTTTGAGAAATTTAATTTTCGAGATTATATTAAAGTAATTATTTATCTATAGGAAACCTTAGAAAATTCATAACTTTCACGTTTTAACTCCGAATTTCGTGATCTTTACGTCTGTGTGATCGTAGTAACGTGTAGAAGAGTTTTACAAACTTTTTATACTGTTTTGCTACTGTTGGTGTACTGTTTTAATTATGTCTCTTTGTTTGCTTCATGTATGATTGCTCGGATGATTGTGTGTTAATGCTTGATGATCGAGTTTAGACGGTGAGCAGTTTCTGGACGATTAGGAGTATTACTTTGAGCCATATCAGTAGTATCACCCGAAAAGTTTTGATCAAGGCAAGTATAACACGGGACTATCCTTGTTACCTATTCAATAAAATTATCATACATATGCATGTGGCTTCCTTGACAACCATAGAGATTATAACTTAACTATTGATATCTTGTTTTCTTGTCACCTATGGGTTGTGCATTTGGGTAGCTATTGCTAGTGCTTAATTATGAACAATGATCTTGTAATTTGATTAATGGATTAAGCAACCAACCTTTAATGATGATTTTATTACTATTGAAAAGGGGGCTAGAGCATGTGGGTTATTTTGATGCTCTGGTTTCTCTCCATAAGGACTTATCTGTACGTGATCATCCGGGATATACAGTACAGCTGTAAGGGCTATATGGCTCTGGCTTTAGTTGCTTAAAGGACATTTTCTAGCTTGTTAGTGGTTACCTTAAATGGCGTAAGAACGGCTTACCACGTTGGGTGTAGGGCGAGCCCCTGTCCTTAGTGTGTATAGGCTGCGGTTGTTGTGCCATTGGGAAGGGGGTTCTACATCCGCCTGGTGAGTGAATCTAATGGCCCTAACTTGTTAGACGAACTTTTAAGTAGCTTTATATGATTTCCGGTGTTTTGGGGAGTCGCAAACCCATACATTTGGAAGTTATGACTCACAGTGAAAGTGTACACCTCTGCGCAGAGTTAAAAACTGGTATACTAGCCATGCCCACGGATACGGGCGGCCTTGGAACATTTACAGATAGATGATCACCATTGTTATATCATGCTTAATTACTGTTGTTATTATTATGCTCATGTTAATGCTATTCATTATCCTTATTACAATCGATCATTGGTTCATTAATGGGAATTGGAATACCTTGATGCTACTCAAATGCTAATTATATAATGATTAAAAGCTAAACGCAGTCAAACAGTATCTAGCCTTTTTGAGCCTCATAAACTCTATGTTATACTTGTTGAGTTCGATATGGACTCACTCTTGCTATTTCCCCCACACTCCAGTGTGTAGTAAGATGATACTCGGAAGAAGGACAAAGGTGTAGTAGAGTTTCCAGAAGACTAGTAGAGGTGCTAGGCATATGTTACCCCCAGTCAGCCGTCCCTAAGAAGAATGGAGCCTGAAGTTTAGTCACCGTTCCGCGATACTCTGATGTAAGTGTTAATATAGCTATGTATACGTTATATAATAACATTGTTTTTGATACTTTTTCATTCTGACATATGTGTGGACTTCCTAGGCATACATATGGCGAGCCTGGTTTTGTTCTTTAGAAAACCGGGTGTGATACAAGTGCGAGAATTTGATCACTCCGGTGATTGTTTTTGTACTTGTGCTCTTATAATTTAGACGGTTCCGTGACAACCGAGAGGAAGGATCCAAACCCTATTGCGACACGACTACCGGCGGCGCCGCTGCGAGGACGTCGATGTCGTCACCGGTGACGGCCTCCAATGACTCCAGCTCCTGCAGGTACGTGTCACCGCCTCGTCCCCTTTCATCTCCACTTTCATCTCCCCTCACCACGCTTCTGTTCATCTGCTTCGTGGCGGAGACCAAATCGTCCCTGACGTGAAATCTGCCGCCATATTTTTGATTCACGCAGCCTTATTCTCGTGAGCTTGAAGGGGATTGACGCTCCTGTTCTTCCCCGTTGAGCTGGAGGTGGAAGGCTATATTACATAGAGCAAGGAGCCTCGGCGAGTCCACTGCTCAAACTGGCGTCGCCAGGCCAGATTGCAGCGAGAGCCAATGTCGTCTTCTACTTGTGACTATTTTTGCACATCAGCAAGTTCCTGGTCGTTCATATTTTGGGGGATTTTGAAATTTGTAGAAAACCAAAAGGTGGAAGGGAGTAAATTGTTTGAGGGAATAGTTAATGCCAGAAAAACACAGAGTAGATTGTGGACAAATCCATAGTTAATATCTGCATATGTGAACTGATAAACAATGAGCCAAGTCTGATACAGAGTTTCCTGCCACCCTAGCTATCTCTTGCCCTGTTCTGCAATCTGCAATCGTGGCCATGTTACTTTGTTGTACGTGAATATAAACCCTAGTGTCTAGAGTTGTTCAGATTTTTTAAGGATTTGGTGTACCGTTCCCATATAATCCCTATGCAACTATGTTAGACATGGTTTTCATGGCTCATCAACTAAATATTTATTGTTTAGATGTAACACGCAAGAATGAAGGTTCCAATTTGATGTACAAATTCCGTGTGGATTTTTTAAGCCAATCAAGCTTGTTGTGTTCTTAGACATGCAGAGGATTGCATGTACTTGAATATATAGCATAAATTGCATCTGAATAATTGATGCACTACAAAATTTGGAGTTGATCCCATTTCTAGATTTTTAACAAATGGATATACTACCTCTCTCCCTAAAAGGTTACAACTATGGGTTGCGTGTCAATTAAAGTACTTCACGTTTGACTAAGTTTCTAGTAAATAGTATTCACATTTATGACTCCAAATTAATTTATTATAAGAATACATTTCATAATTAATCTAATAATATTTATTTTATATTATAAATATTTATACTTTTTTATCTATAATTGGAGACGGAGGGAGTACTTCAGAATCTAAATCTTACATCGAAGTCTGTTGTCATTGAGTTGTTTATGATGTTTAGAATCTAGGATTACTATTTTTGTCAACAATATCAATGTACTTACTATGTGCCATAATTGAGTTATATGATAATCTAAAATGTGCATCACAAATATGCAATTTGCCATAATTCATTAATTTTTCAGTTATTGAGTGCCATGGTGGTGCCTTATATTTGCTTGCTTCCATTGCAGTGGGTTAATAAGGATCGGTGTATAGTATAAGATTGCACGAGAGAGGATGAGCTAATTTAACTAGTCAGCTTTTCGTCTCTGATAGATAATATGTCTAGAATTGTGTATAATTTTACTTTAGCTTTAGTTTTCAGTACCATGTGGCAACCAAGGAAGTTTGTTTTTCTAACAAGCTCGTTTGCTTGTCATGTCATTGTTGGACAGCAATAATATTCAATAGAATGTTTGAAGAGCGAATCAGGCTGTCTTCTTTTCTGATAGTGTCTGAAATTACAGCACTCACTAAGATGTGCCACTGTCTACCCTGTCACTTCTCAAGAGTCTCCTATCGATCCAGATATGAGAGGCACTTGCAACTTATGCTATGAACAGTGAGACTAATATTACACGATTACCCTCAAGGCATCTATAATGAACTTGTCGCATTAAATAAATACAAAAATAAAAGGAAAAAATAAGATAATTTATGACCAGCCATTATGCAAAAGGATAATTTCCATCTCACCAAGATTACACGGATTATGGTAATTTGCATTCGTGTATCATAGAGATATAAGTGGTCCTTTGTTCCTTTGTTAAGCTATGCTTATCAAGTTATTATTTATGCGGATTCAGTTCTTCAGAACCTTATGCCTATGAACCATCGAGCCTTCCATGCTATCCACCATGCAAAGAAAGAGATGTGGAGTTGAAGTATGAGAATCATAAAAGGTTTGGTGCCACTCTTTCCACTTATTACAGTGTGTTTATTTTTTAGGAAGTTGGGGGTTAATGGGTCAGTGTAGAATGTCATAGAAACCGATAGCATGTGGGAGTTCTTAAAACATATAACCTTTAAAGTTTCTGAATTGGACTTTTACCTAGAATGATCTGGATTGTAAATTTTTTAGGTACTGTGCATTGTTGATATTTTTACTTCTCAACCTTGACTTTTGGTATTGCATTCTGCAATATGCAGTGATCAAATTCATGGAGATCTTTCACTTGTGCTTTTTAATCCTCAATATGCAGTATCTAAAAATTGATTTAGATATACTCTATGTACAAACATTTTAATATAGGGACTTTGAAAGTTAGAGACGTAGGCAGCTCTTGTATATATATATATACTTTGAATTATATTTCTATTTTCAATTATAAAGCTGCAAATGTACTATGTAGGAGGCTTTTAAATATATAATATATAAATTTTAAAGTTTTTTATACCAGTCTATACAAATTTTAATATGTAACTTTAAAGAGGAGGTGTAGAAAGTTTTGAACTATATAATTTGTAAGGTTTTAAATTTGAGATACAAAGGCTTTTAATATGTAACTAGAAAGCTGAAAAATAGATATGTACCAAGTTTTTAACTATACCAGTGGACAGGCACGTGCGAAATGCATGTGTCTATAAAAAGTTTATTCATAAAGGAGGAAATCATTAAAAAAATGAAATTTTTGAGAAGCAATAGTGTACATTTGAGAGAATTCGTGTGACCAGTGACAAGATTCAGATATAGGAGTAAAATGTGTATTTGCAACAAGAGTTGGCTGCTCCATATTCCAAGTTTCCACCAATATGATCATAGTGTTGATGGGTGTTCAGTATACAAGTCAAGTTCTGGTTTCTCTTTCCAAGAATAGGCATAGCCTCAGAAGGATCCATGACTCCAGCAGTCCAACTGTTCCAATATCAACATCATGCAGGATATATACATAGTTATCTCGAATGCAAGGTACCTACATATAGACCAGGACAGTTGCTGATGAATATTTTAGGACACACAGTAATGTGATTGAATGAGAAGAAATATCTACAGATAGGAGTATAATTATGTAAAGAGCAACAAGTCTGTGAGAACAACTGATAATAAGAAGTCATTAAAAATGTCCTATTTATTGTTTCAGCTATTCATAACAAAGTCTGCTATTTCTTTCATGGACACCAGCTCTTTCCTACTAAAAATGGCCTTATGAGTTATGACCTTGTATTTTCTTTCAACAAAGCAATGGTATCCAATTGTAAGAAACTCATCACAATTGATTTAAAAAGAGCACCACCATGTCAATACAGAAACAGGGTATTTCAGACCACTTACAAGCTCAATTTGCAGCGACGACGAGACGTTGGTCATGTTGCAGAGGAACCGCCCTGCACCAAAAATTCAACTTCGCCTGTCGACTTCGTCGCCAAGAATTCGACTTCGCCTGTCGACTTCGTCGTCAGGAATTCAACTTCGCTGGACAGAGAAGTAGACAAGAAGCAAGAGATAATCTGAAGAAAACAAATTCATTGAAGGAGAAGAAGATTGAACGCGGAAAGAAGACTGAATTAGGAGGAAATGACCACTTCGTCCTTACATAAATGAAGGGTTGTAAATATTTAGGTCAGGTGTAAAAAAGTCATTTTATGTAAGATACGAAGACTAGGGCCCTATAAATACCCCCTCTGACATGTAAGGTACGATCATGAGATAAATGCAACTTTGCACGCAATTTTGTCTGAAAGCGAAATTTTTCTGATGATTGTGTGAATTGTGTCATTCGACCTAAATTTTTCACCCAACATCTAGCGCCCACTGTTTGTGTGTGCATCTAAAGATCTTCACGACCACAAGAAATAAAATGGCAAGACCAAACAGAAGACCGTCAATGAAGAAACCGAAGACGAACAACCACTCGGAGAAGACAGAGGTCTTACAAAAGAAGTCTCTCAAGGTGCAAACTCTTCAAGAACGGGTGAAGCTGAAGAACAAAGACTCAAAGAACTTGAAGAACAAGTTTTACGAAGGCAAAAAGAACTTGAAAAATGTCGCGCAAGATCACGAGAAAAGACACTCAAACAAAGAATAGAAGTGGCCGAAGCTATCCTTCGTAATTTAAACGAGCAATTACAAAATGCAAATCAAGAAGTTATAAATCAAGAAGAATCGCATCCAGCGACAAGAATCTCTCAAGAGAGAAATATTCAGAAATCATTCATATCAATTGATACAAGCTCCCCACTATCAACAAATTTGCAGCTAGCTCAATGGCCTATAGGGTACAAATTCAACATGATACCAACATTCGATGGTGAATCAGACCGAAGGCAATTCTTAATGAGTTTTGAAGCCGCAGTAATTGTAGGCGGTGGAGATGAAACCACACTTGCAAAGTCACTTGTCATGGTAGTAAAAGGTCCAGCACAACACTAGTATTCATCTCTAAAAGCAAGATCCATACATTTATGGGAACAATTAAAGACAAATCTACTTGTTGACTTCCAAGGATTTCAACTAACTGGTCTTACAGACATGGATTTATTCAACTGCAAACAACAGCCCAAAAAACCTCTAAGTCAATATTACAAGAGATTCGTTCAAATCAAATCTCAAATCACAAATATCCTAGACGAAGTTGTCATAATTGCAGCAATCAAGGGACTTCGGGTAGGACAATGTGCAGCATACCTTACTCGAGAAAAGCCAACCTCACTGGCTCAGCTTTATGAAGAAATCCAGAAGTACTGCAAGTCTGATGAAGATTACAGAAAAAGAATTGAGGAAGAAAATAGCTTCAGAAATCAAAACAAAGGCAACAATTTTCATCCCCAAAGCAAAAACAATTATGAGCGAAGACACTTCACCCAAGTCAATCAAGTTAAAAACAGCAATTCAACTACTGAAACAAATTTTCAACCTCAAAATAAATACAACGCTCAGTACAACCAAAGGACAGGCTTCAATACAAGAGGAAGAGGAGGACGAGGAAGAGAAAGAACACCCCTAAACCAGAAGACATGTATTGCATCATTCATGGCAAAGGGGCTGGACACACATAAAAAATGTGTCCAAAAGTAAAGAAAAGCATCGAAGAAATACAAGAGGAAAACAAAATTTCAAGTCAATCAAAAGTTGTCAACCATATGATTCAAGGTCAACAAAATTCTTATTACCCAATTCAGTTTGGACACTCCCAAGCAATGATCCCAGGCCCATCATCATATAGCTATGGACTAGTAGCAATGTACGACCCAAATCAATGGAGGCAAAATCAACAACAAACAAATTTTCAAATTCAGTCAGAATCCTCTGTGGCAAATAGCAATCCACAAGGGAACAACAAACAAGACAACTCTCCATCAACTTCAATGGCAAGCAAAGGAAGAATCATGACAATCATTGGAGAAAACAGTATTGATCATGAAAACAACAATCAAAAGAAGAATTACTTTCGAAGAGTAAACTCTATCTCAACAGAAGGCCCATACAAAAAGACAAGATGGTCTCATCTACCAATCACATTCTCAGAAAAAGACTTGCAACTAAAAGACTATCCACACATGGATGCAATGGTAGTTGAAGCAAATATTGATGGTTGGGCTGTTTCAAAAATTCTAGTTGACGGTGGAAGTTCTGCAGACATTATATTCATAGCAACAATTGATGCCATGAAAATTGATCGCAAACTTTTAGGAAGAGCTGAGCACCCACTCTACGGCTTCGGTGGGAAGCCAATTCACTCAATAGGAAGAATAATTCTTCCTGTATCATTTGGAATAGTAAACAATGCAAGAACAGAGCAAATTGCATTTGATGTGGTGGACATCCATTATCCCTACAACACACTTTTTGGAAGGGAAACTCTGAATGCATTTGAAGCAGTAATAAGCTACTCTTACTTATGTATGAAGATGCCTGCAATAAATAGAGTTATCACAGTCCATGGAGATCAAACCGAAGCAAGAAACATTGAAAAAGAATGCACTCCTGGCCGGAAAAATGTTCATACAATCAAAGAAGAAGAGAAAGAAGAAACAGAAAATGCGAAGCCACAAGCAAAAGCTCAAGCAATCGAAGAAACAAAGAAAGTACCCCTTGACTCATTAGTCCCAGACAAACAAGTAATCATAGGGACAAGACTCTCAAGAAGAAGAAATCAGACTCATAGAATTTCTTCGAAGTAACAAAGATGTTTTCGTATGGACATCCAATGATTTAGGAGGAGTCAGTAGAGATATAATTGAGCACAAACTCGACATCAATTAAAATTTTAGACCCAAAAAGCAGAAACTGAGAAAATTAGCTAAAGACAGAATACAAACTGCAAAAGCCGAAGTTCAAAGGTTGCTAGATGCTAAAGTTATAAGAGAAGTCCAATTCACAACTTGGTTAGCAAATATCGTCATGGTCAAGAAAAAGAATGAAAAATGGCGAATGTGTATCAATTTTACAGATCTCAACAAAGCATGCCCAAAAGATAATTTTCCACTACCAAGAATCAACACACTAGTTAATCAAGCAGCTGAAAGCGAAATGCTAAGTTTCCTAGATTATTTCTCAGGATATCATCAAATCTGGATGAGAAAAGAAGATGAAGAATTTACAAGTTTCATCACACCATTTGGAACATACTGCTTTGTAAGAATGACAGAGGGGCTTCGCAATGCAGGCACAACATTTGTCAGGATGACTTCAACAGTGCTTAAAAGTCAGATTGGCAAAAACTTGCTAGCTTATGTTGACGACATAGTTGTCAAGAGCAAGAAAAGACAAGATCATATTCAAGACCTTTAAGAAACATTCTCAAATCTGAGAAAAGGAATTTGAAACTAAATCCCGAAAAATGTACCTTCGGAGTACAGAAAGGAAAATTTTAGGCTGCATTGTATCAGCAAAAGGGATAGATCCAAATCCAGACAAAGTTCAAGCAATTTTGAATATGAGAATTCCTGAAAATATAAAAGATGTTCAAAAATTGACTGGAAGACTTGCATCTTTAAACGGATTCATCTCAAAATCAGCAGAACGAAGTTTACCAATATTTCAGGCACTCAAAGGATCCAAAAGAGACTTCGTATGGGGATCTTCGCAGCGACATGCATTTGAAGAGATAAAAAATATCTACTACAGCCAAACACATTGATCTCACCAACACCAGGAGTAGATTTGCTATTATATGTCTCAGCCACAGAAACAATAGTAAGTGCAGTACTAGTCCAAGAACAAGAAACAAATCATTCAAAATATCAAGTACCAGTCTACTATGTTTCAGAAGCATTATCTGGATCAAAAGTATACTACTCTGAGATTGAGAAAATCGCATACACAGTTTTAACAGCATCAAGAAAGTTGAAGCACTACTTTCAGGCCCACAAAATCAGAGTTCTCACAAATTACCCTCTGAAAGAAGTATTACAAAGTTGCAGAACAACAGGAAGACTGGGAAAATGGACAGCAGAATTATCTCAGCATTTTATAGAATTTGAAAAAAGAACATCAATAAAATCTCAAGTCCTAGCAGACTTCATAGCAGATTGGACACCCTCCCAAAGTTCAAGAGAAGACAAGAACCAACCAGAATGGACAATATATTGCGATGGCGCATGGGGCTTCGCAGGGGCTGGAGCAGCTGTAATAATCACATCACCTTCAGGCATAAAGATGAAATATGCTGCAAGACTAAAATTTCAGTGTACAAACAACATAGCAGAATACGAAGCCGTTTTACTAGGACTTCGCAAAGCAAAAGCAATGGGAATCCAAAGATTAGTAATCAAAACAGATTCGCAAATTGTAGCAGGACACATTGAAAAAGACTACAAAGCAAGAGATCTAGAATTAGCAAAATACTTGTAATTTCTCAGAGATCAAGAGAAACATTTTGAAGGTTTCACAGTCAAAAACATCTCAAGAAATAACAATTCAGATGCAGATGAACTAGCAAAAGCTGCAGCACAAAATACAAGTCTGCCTCATGATGTTTTCTATCAAATCTTGAAACAAGCATCCATCAAAGCAGGGCAAGCTACACCCAGAGAAGTCCATATAATACAAAGTGAAGACTGGAGAGCCCCCAATTATGGCTTACCTTCATGGGCACTATGAGCCTAAAAATGAAGTCAACAACATAAAAATGAAGCAAAGAACAAGAAATTACAAGATCATCAACAATCAGCTATACAAACAAGGAATATGTGCACCATTACTCAAATGTATATCAGTAGAAGAGGGAAAAAAGCTACTATCAGAAATACACGATGGAATTTGCGGCACACATCCTGGAGCAAGAACAATGGTAGGAAAAGTGTCCCGTCAGGGATTTTATTGGCCATCAGCCCAAAATGACAGCAAAGAAATTATCAAATCCTGCCATAATTGCCAAATGTCTGCAAGCAAAGTAAAGGCTCCAGCAACAAATTTACAAACAATACAACCAACTTAGCCATTGGTGAGATGGGGAATTGACATCATTGGAAAGCTACCTACAACACAAGGAAACCTTCAATATGCAATAGTGGCAGTGGAATATTTCACTAATGGATCGAAGCTAAACTAGTGACAAACATGTCATCTTTCATAATGAAGAAATTTCTTTGGCAAAACATCATTTGTCGTTTCGGAGTTCCAAGGCACATAACAGTAGATAATGGAACTCAATTTGAAAGTCAAAATTTCATAGAGTATTGTGAAAGTCTGGGAATTCAGTTATGTTTCGCATCAGTAAAACACCCACAGTCAAACGGTGCAGTCGAACGAGCAAATGGAATTATATGCATAGGAATATCAAAATGCCTCGTGGGGCTACCAAAAGGCAAATGGGTGAATGAATTAGCTAAAGTTGTTGGGTACATAACACCAGAGTTTCAAGATCAACAAACTTCTCCCCTTTCAAATTACTTTATGGAGAAGAAGCAATGACGCCTGAAGAGATACAATTTCAAGGACTAAGAACAAATAGTGAAATAATAGATGAAGACCAACAAATGACAAGCAAAGATTTACTAGAGGAAGAAAGAATGAAGACGATCCAGAATCTTGGGAAATATCAAAAGGAAACATAAAGTTGGTACAATAAGAAAGTCAAATCAAGACAATTATCACCAGGAGACTTTGTCTTAAAAAGAAAAAGAAATGAAGACACAGTCGAAAAATTTTAGCAAAAATGGGAAGGACCGTTCCTCATCATAAGAACCAACAGGAGCATTTCACCTAGCAGACATGAATGGGAAGAAAATTGATCACACATTCAATATTCAAGACCTACGAAGATACTATCCCTAAAATTTATTTTTATCTTTGTACAAAATAGATTAGCTTTTTACATTCTGAAAAATTTCAATTCAAATGTAAACGAGCTGCACTCTTTTTCCACTCAAGGGGAACCCTTCACAGGGTGAGTGGTTTTTTAACGAGGCAGTCTCCATTGTAAATTCTCATCAAAGTATAAATAAGAAAGCTAGTTCCCCTAAAAACAATCTTATCAATGGCCGAAGAGTATACTTCAAATATACTCATGTATCGGCAAAACACCCAAAGTAGGTAGCATCATTATTCGAACAAGCAAAAACGATGCTAACCTATCAAAATAATCATAAAAAATAAATATATTCACTAAGGTGAATTTTGACTTCAAAAATGAAGTCTACATTTTATCTTCGCCAGAAAGAGCGAATAATATTTCAAATTCACTAAGGTGAATTTTGACTTCAAAAATAAAGTCTGCATGTTATCTTCGCCAGAAAAAGCAAATAATATTTCAAATTCACTAAGGTGAATTTTGACTTAAAAATGAAGTCTGCATGTTATCTTCGCCAGAAAAAGCGAATAATATTTCAAATTCACTAAGGTGAATTTTGACTTAAAAAATGAAGTCTGTATGTTATCTTCGCCAGAAAGAGCGAATAATATTTCAAATTCACTAATGTGAATTTTGACTTCAAAAATGAAGTCTGCATGTTATCTTCGCCAGAAAAGCGAATAATATTTCAAATTCACTTGGGTGAATTTTGACTTCAAAAATGGAGTCTGCAAGTTATCTTCGCCAGAAAGAGCGAATAATATTTCAAATTCACTAAGGTGAATTTTAACTTCAAAAAATGAAGTCTGCATGTTATCTTCACCAGAAAGAGCGAATAAAATTTCAAATTCACTAAGGTGAATTTTGACTTTAAAAATTAAGTGTATAAACGAATAATATTTGTTAAATTCACTAAAGTAAAAATTCAACTTCAAAAATAAAGACTGCATGTTATCTTCACTAAAAGAACGAATAATATTTTTAAATTCACTAAGGTAAATTTTGACTTCAACCCTAAAATGAAATTTTGATTTCAAAAAATACGAAGTCAATTCATCACCTTCGCTTAAAAAGTAAGGGGACGGTGTTTTCAAATTTACCTAAGTGAAATTTAATTTCAGAAAATACGAAGTCAATTCATCGCCTTCGCTTAAAAAGTAAGGGGACGATGTTTTCAAATTTACCTAAGTGAAATTTGATTTTAGAAAATACGAAGTCAATTCATCGCCTTCGCTTAAAAAGTAAGGGGACGGTGTTTTCAAATTTACCTAAGTGAAATTTGATTTCAGAGAATACAAAGTCAATTCATCGACTTTGCTTAAAAAGTGAGGGGGCGGTGTTTTCAAATTTACCTAAGTAAAATTTGATTTCAGAGAATACGAAGTCAATTCATCGACTTCGCTTTAAAAAGTGAGGGGATGGTGTTTTCAAATTCACCTAAAGTGAAATTTGACTTCACAAAATACGAAGTCAATTCATCGCCTTCGCTTAAAAAGTAAGGGAACGATGTTTTTAAATTCACCAAGGAAAAATCTGACTTCACCACATACAAAGTCAACACACTGCCTTCACTCAAGAGTTTGTCTTCATAAAATAACAAAGCCTATGCGTTGCCTTCGCTAGGTAAAAAATAAAAAGCTGCGTTTCGCCTTCGCTAAAAATAAGGAGACATCATTCATTTCACTTAACAAATCATATTACATAAAAATGTTTACACAAATACATACATAAAAACACTTTATTGTATCAACAAATATACATATCAAATATTTTCTGAAGCAACAATAGCTGCTGCTTCATCAATCAAATCTTCAACAACTCTATCTAAAACATGATCCACCTTCGAACTAAGATAGTCTTCGAAAATATAGCTCGGCGAAGCACTTGAACACAAAGACTGAAAACACACAAGGAAAATGCCATCAAAATTTGCTTTACAAATCTCTCCACATCACAACATAAGAAAAAATACCTGAGAAAATTTGCTACAATCAACAACACAAGGCAAACATCTCTCATTTTCAGCAATAGAGAAATCAGTCTCAAATTCTAGAAGCAAGCAGATCCCATCAGAAAAGTACATACAACAAAAAACCACAAACAACAAAATTTATGTTTGCTTACGTTTCACAAACACATCAAAAGAAGATTTTGCTTCTTCAGTAGCATACTCCAACCATAAAGTAGGCTCAGCAACAAAGTTACCTTTACACATTAACAAGGGCATAACCATAACTCCATCCTGTCCAAAGTTCAACATTTACAAAAACGTTAAAAGACTTTCAAAACCTCACCCCTCGAAGCTAAATCTAAACTACGACAAACTAAAGTACATGATCTCGAGCATCATCGTCCCTCGCCCTCTCTTGTTCAAGTCTTTCTTGTCTCCGCTCTACCTCAACATCAGAAGCAAGTCTCTTTTCAAGCTGCTACAAAACAAAATAAAATGATAGATAAGAAAAAACACAAGGAAAAAACAGCGAATCAAAATAACACATAAGATAACATACTTTTTCCATCTTTTGCTTAGCCTTCATGAAGGCATGCTCCCTTCCACCTTGGTTTCAGTACTCATGAAAATACTTCTTGCAAAGCATTTGAGTACGAGTAGAAACTTGGTTAAGAGATTCCACTGACGGAAATCTGTAACTTTTATCATACATTTTCTCATACAAGGGATCATTAGCCTCCTTCATCAAGTGAAAAATAGCACGACTTGAATACATACAGCTCAGATTAGCAGAAGTCTGTAAAACAGTAGGCAAATCTTCATATTGGCGACAAAGCCAAGCAAAGAATGGATCGAATTCTCCAACTTCCCAACAAGGATCTTCTGACTTCGCTCCAAATTTATCATAGCAATTCTTGCAAAGTTCCCACAAGCGATTGCACTTATTATGAAAATTCTGATCCTTTTCAAGAGATTTTTTTCTCAAGATAATTCTTCTCTCTCACAACTTTCTCAAGATCTTTCTTCAAATTATCGTATTCTTCAGTCTTCGCTTCAAGTTTAGCTCCGACTGAAATACATCTAGACTCCATATTATGAAGAACTTCAACTGTTTCAATTAATTCTTTTTCCTTAGCAGCAAGTTGAGATTTCAGAGAATTAATTTCTTCAACCAAACTTTTTTCACGAAGTGCAGCATTTTTTGCTTCATCTTCAATCGACTTACGCAAACTCCTTTGCAAAAGTGCATTCTACATATGAAGTCAAAAATATATTACAAATCACAAATCTAAAATAAAATTTACGCAATAAAGATGAACAGTCAAAATAAACGAACCTTGTAGATCATGGAAACACTGGCATCCGCCAACTCAAGCGAAGATTTGCCAACAAGTTCGGCCTCCGCATCAGGAACTGCGAAGGCATCGTCAATGCACTTTGACAACTTTAATTCTAGTTTCTTCGGCATAATACGAAGTTTGTCCAAACCAATTCTAACAAATTTGAAAGTATCTAAGTTCACACCTTGAGCCTGGCAGTATTCCATACAACATTTATAAGCTTCAAGATTTACACCATCAGGAATTGTTTCCAAAACTTCAGCCGGAGTCGCAGGTTCCTGGACAACTTCTTTTATCTTTCCAATGTCAACAGTTGTCTCCCTCTGAGAAGAAGAATAAGGGAAAATTTTCTCTGCGAAGACAAACAACAAGGATTAAAAAAAGAAGACAAACAAAACAAAAATACGCGAAGTAAAAAAACTCACCTGTCGAAACACCCTTTTCAAGCTGGAAGGACACTCTCTCACTAGTAATCACATTGATGGTAGATTCAGAAAGCCGAGAAACATGGTCATGTTCAGCCTCCTCATCATAAACTTCATCATCAGATTCATCAAAATCAAGGACGAGAGTAGTGGTACCCTTAATTTTTTGTGCCTTCACACCAGAAATAGCAACTTCAGAAACAAACTTTTCACCACCAACTGTAGCTTCTTCTTCTACCGGCAAAACATTCTCCAAAACTTCGCAACCCAAATTAGCACCTCCAGATGAAATTACAGCTTCAATTTCATCACCAAAATTTTCTAGGTCATCCCGAGGAGTTTCAACATAAAATCTTTGAGAGGATGGCCCAGCAGTCTCCTGCGAAGCCAGCACCTCACCTTCTTGTAAACCACCAACATTGGTGGCTACAACAACCGGAGAAGAAACTAGATTAATTGGATCAGAAAGAATATCTTCGCCAACATTTTGTTGTGACGAAGTCAAGATAGCTACAGCAACACCACCATGGGAAATATTGGCCATCAAATTCTAAAAATAGTTATCAAGTGGAGTCAACATAGGTGGAGTCAACCCACTAGAATCAAAACTAAACTAAACATTCTCACCTCATTATCACAAGACATTTTCTTCAAAGTTTCATCAATAAAATTTTCTGACAATTCAGAATCAGAAAAATCAGCAGTCTTCGCTTTTTTCTTTGAAACATTTTTAGTAAGCGGAGGCCCACCCCTCTTTTTTCTAGTGACATTATCGATACCAGGCTTCGCACTTCTAACATAAGCAGGAGCTGGCCTTTTCCCATATTCAATCTGAGCAATTTTAAAAACTATATTCAGTCTTTTATAATCTGGACCAAGGATTTTATCCATCAAATATTTTTTTTCTTCAAAAATTTTCCAAGAATTTCAACAGCTTTAATTTCAATCGCAGAAACAAAATCTTTGTCTTCGGTATACTTCTTTGGACGAAAAACTTCATTATCTGGAAAGATATAAGTTTTTCCTCTGACCACCTTTTCATGAAATCGAACAAAGCTCTAACTTTTCTTCAAAGGCTAAATCCGGGCAGCAATATATTCTTTGCAAAGATCTCGAGCACTTTGCATACTTGCAGCAAGCTTATAAAACTTCTCATAAGATTTAGAACTTCTTGAACTTTAAAATTCAGGTTTGCAGTCAAAACTGTTCTTATGCATCTTTGCAGCCAAAGGATATCTTCTAACAACTTGGTTAGCTTGATTCTTCTCTTCGACCAAAGGAACTTTATGATAAAACCAATAGCGATACCAATTTTCAACCCACTTATTTTTTGAAGCTGGAGCAATCTGTTTAGCACCACAAGCTGGCTTAAAACTACAACATCCAAAATATTTGACGACACTTTTTCCATCAACCATTTTACTCCAAAATTGTGTATGCATCTCATGAATAGAACAAAAAGCTTCAATATCCAGATTTCTTCTCTGAGATTTCACTGCCCAAATAAAAAGAGTGATCTTTGCTATGCCATTTGGAGTCAAATGATACATCTCAATATTATAAGCTTTCAGAATTTCTTCAACAAAATTTTGACATGGCATACGAAGACCAGCCGCAAAATAGTCGCGAAACACAACACATTCATCAGGTTCTGGCCTAGGAATTGTCTCATTCTGCGGAGGTAATCTAACATCAGCTTTTTCAAGCATTCTATTTTTTACCATCTACTACAATTCAGACTCATCAAACAAAGATTTTCCAAAATTCAGAGACTTTGTATCATCACCAACAAGCTCCGACTCTGATGCAGAAACATTAGACAAATCTTCACTAGAAACAGAATGCTCAGATTCAGCTGGCGAATTTTCAGAAGCATTCTTCTCCATGTCTGACATCTTAATACAAAAATATATATAAATAAAAATATACAAAAAAAACAAAATATAAACACAAATAAGCATATAAAAATACAAAACATAAAATAAAAAACATTAACCTCAAAATTTTTTACCTTCGCAACAAAAGAAGAAACGAAAGAGTAAAGTGACTTCGACGAAAATCGACTTCGCGGAAACTTAAAATATCAGCAGCACCTCCCTGTCTTCGATCGCGCCCCCTGAAGAAGGGAACACAACGCAGTATATATAGCCGTTAAAAAACACTGTTCGTAGTATAACAGTCATAAACGGCCAACTCCAAAGTTCGGGACAGTGTTTTTTGTGACTTTGCCTTATAAAATTCAAAATTCACGAATTTCAGACCTTTGGAGTAGGCCTTCATTCGCAAGGGGCTACTGTTGGGGAATTACAAGCCCAAACTTTGGAGTATGAAAGATATAAAAACATTCTAATGACATTCACTTGCAGGGAAAAATACAGCGAAGAACGTATTTCGACTTCGTCGTCAAAAATTCAACTTCGTTTATCAACTTTGTCGTTCAACTTCGCCTGTTGAAAATTCACTTGCAGGGAAAAATACAGCGAAGAATGTATTTCGACTTCGTCGTCAAGAATTCAACTTCGCTTATCAACTTTATCGTTCAACTTCGACTGTCATCTTCGTCGCCAAGAATTCAACTTCGCATGTCGACTTCGTCGCCAAGAATTCGACTTCGCCTGTCGACTTCGTCGTTAGGAATTCAACTTCGCTGGACAGAGAAGTAGACAAGAAGCAAGAGATAATGTGAAGAAAACAAATTCATTGAAGGAGAAGAAGATTGAACGCGGAAAGAAGACTGAATTAGGAGGAAATGACCACTTCGCCCTTACATAAATGAAGGGTTGTAAATATTTAGGTCAGGGGTAAAAAAGTCCTTTTATGTAAGATATGAAGACTAGGGCCCTATAAATACCCCTTTGACATGTAAGGTACGATCATGAGATAAATGCAACTTTGCACGTAATTT
This sequence comes from Saccharum spontaneum, assembly GCA_022457205.1. Taxonomy (NCBI): domain Eukaryota; kingdom Viridiplantae; phylum Streptophyta; class Magnoliopsida; order Poales; family Poaceae; genus Saccharum; species Saccharum spontaneum. Next base: position 37,849,040 of record CM039594.1, read on the forward strand.
TGTCTGAAAGCGAAATTTTTCTGATGATTGTGTGAATTGTGTCATCCGGCCTGAACTTTTCACCCAACATTTGGGCATCTCATTTTTGCTGAACTAAAGAAGCTAGTAGCAATACTCCACAACTGATATATCTAAATACTCTTCCTTAAAATTACCTAAATGAAAAAAATCTAACGTTAAGGAATAGAAATAAAAAACACACATGAAGTCTACCTTTCTAGCACAAACATATGGAACTGCACTCAACAAGCTGGAATTGATGTTGTGACAGTCTAACTTGCAACCAGCACAAAAATGATCATGTACATTCACAGGGATAAACTAAAATATTGAACATATGAACAGTTGACCCAAGCTAAAATGAAAAATGAAATGAACTCGTTCTTAGTTTTTGGAAAAAAGAAGGTTGTTAATTCAGTCACACAGTCGATATATTAACCTGCTACCTTTTAATGGCACAATTAAAAATATAATGAAACTAGTCGGCCCTCCACGCTTCACTGCGGGGTTGAACTGTTCATCCTAACGGGTCTGTACTGTTCATAGTGGGTTTGCACTGTTTGTACGGATCTGTACTGTTTTTATTAACAGGTATGTACCGTCCAAGCCGGGTTTGCACTGTGCACTGAATCCGGTTACTACAGTAGAACAGTAACACAGTAAAGCGGCGTCCGTACATCTACACAGATCTGCGATGGACTTGTTTACACATCAGCTCTATGCAGCAGGTGCCCAATCAATGCAACAACATGCAAATTCACAAAGTTTAAATGAGTCAATAGAAAAGTGGCCGTGGATAAAATGTTTATACAGGGTTCTTAACTTCATGAACGTGGTGAGAAACAGAGTATATAATTTCTTTCTTTCGCTTCATCTCAGTAAACTATATGTTCGCAGTGTCACTCAAAATAAACCAATCAAACAGTTCTTCCAATTAAAACCAATAAACTATACCTGAAACTTAAAGCCTAAATAACATACCATTTTGTGTAATTCGGAGTAGTCTGAGTGCTGTGGTGGAAGGATCCTTCCAGTGCATTGGTTTTCTCGTCATGAGAAGCTGGCCAGAAGTCTAATTTTCTCTTGACCTTAAAGTATTCATTGTTGTATTCTTTTACATTTTTACATTCAGATTTAGGAAAGTAAATATATGGGACAAGCAAAACAATCAGAATACTCATGTTCCGAATCTATCGTCCCAGATGAACCACACAATCTCTTTTGGAGGAAAAAATTGTTTAAGATCAATGAACATATACAGACTAATAAATCATATGCAATCATGTCTACTGATTTATTTATCTGAAAAAATTAAAAAAAAACACAGATCAAGCAGGCCAATGTGGCTTCTCCGAAACAATCTTCAGGATAGGGCTTACTCAGAGGAAGCAATGCATACCTTGGGCCGACTGCATGGTGGGGGGAGTGACGATTTTGTTCACGGGTTACTGGTCGCCGGTCTGTCTTCTCCCTTCTACCCTCCACATGCTCCGCTCCTATTTGGTTGGATTATTAGATCGGATATAGAGAAAGAAGGGGGCACACACCAATGGCAGAAGAGGGGAAGACGCACCGACAACGGTGACTAACCATCAAACCAATCTCCATACCTAGCCGTCCCGAGGGACTCCACCACCGGCCTGTCCGCCCTGCATGAATCCAGAGCTTGAGGGTGGCTACCCGTCGCCGACACCCACACACGCAAGGCCGTCGAGATGGGGAAGGGCGCCGCCACAGTTGAGGATGATGCCACCATGGTCGCGGGGAGCAGGGCCATCATCGGTCCCTTTGATTCGGTGAAGAAACGCTGTGCACCAGGAGCGGCGTCTGTCATCTGTCGTCCTCGGCACCGGCGCGTCCACCCGCCGGGTTCCCGTGAGCGAGGGCGCGTCCGCTCGACCCCATCCACGCGGCTGCGATGGTCGACGGGAAGCAGACACATGCGCTGCCACGAGGCCGCGGCGCTAGGGGAGGAGAGCGGACGGGGATAGGGGATTGTGGATTTGGAACGGGGAGGCGAGGGGGACCGAACGGATGGGGAGGGGTCGACATGTGGGGAGGGAGCGGTTGGCGTGACGTGGTTTTGTTGAGGTGGAGGGCGTGGGTACGCGCGGGTGGGTAAAAGATTTCGTGGGTGAAAAAAATGCTAAGGAGTCATCGACGACGTGAAACACGGGTGTTTCATACGTTCCTGCCGTCCTTTTCTCGCGAGTCCACATATCAGTCTAAGGTGGGTTGGAAATTTTTCTGGTAACAATAGATTTTCAATTTTCAATTATAGTTCAATGTCTTTGTGTTGAAAGTTTTCAATTACAAAGTTTTTGGGTCTTCAAATGCATTTGGGTGCTGGGAATATAAAGTTTATAGTTGTCCTAGTTCAAAGTTTGTACATTTAGAGGACAAGAATTTATTTTAAATTAGTGATTACATGTTAAACTGAATATTGAATTTAGATTTTTTAACATAAACTATAGAGACGTAGTAAGCTTTTAATATTGAATTTGCAAGTTTCTCAATTTCAAGTGCAAGTTTAAAATATAACTTGAAAGCTAGAAATGTACAATGTCTTTAAATATTTAATTTGAAAGTTTTGTATTTTTGTTTATAAAGATTCAAACATGCAACTTGATATATATTATTTTATCATGTAGGAAGTTTTTCTGAAAAAAATGGAAGTTTCTGAATACCAGATCTGAAAGTGTTGTAAGTTTTTGAATTTGTAATTTCAAAGTTTGCAATTTTCCAATTTGAAAGTTTTGGCACACATGGTAAAATTCTGGATGTAGAAAGTTTTTTCCTTATGCCTTAGAAATTTTCAATACTTAGGTAGAAAGGTTCTGTTTTCCAATCTGAAGAGTTTTCCATATTGAAAGTCTGGGCATTGTACTCTAAAACGTATTAGTACTTGTATGGAAAGGGTTTTTAAGTATTTACATGTTTACGAGAAACTAGGTGCATTGCATTAGAAATGCCCTAAATGTGGGGTGCATTACAAAATTTTAGAGTAAAATGTTTTTAAAGTGAATTATTTAAGTGGAAAGTTTTTAAAATTACAAAGTTTTTAACCTTTGGAAGTAAAAAGTTTTCTTCTGTGATAGTTGGAAGTTCCTAAACCCAGAGTGCAAAGATTTGAATGGCAATATTTGCATTTAGGAATATAATGTTTAGAATTACAAAGTTTCTAAACTAGGTCAGTACGAAGGTCCTTAACCTGGGGCGCAACATAAGTTCTAACCTTGGATATTTTTCTAGTGAGCTACTGCAAAGTTCCACAATTTTTTAGAGCACATGTTTTTGAAAATTACTAGTTTTTACTTGGAGTGAAAAGTTTGTAATGTGACAGTTGATATTTCTTAAATTCATAGCCCAAAGTTTTAGATGTATAAAAATTCAGAACTATCTATAATCTAATTGTAATGTCCTAATTTTCGTGTGCAATGCAACGTTTTTGGTTTGGAAGTACAATGTGTCAAATGAGCTACTGCAAAGTTCCTGATTTTAGAGTGCGAAGTTTCCAAATTACAAGTTTTGAACCTTTAGAATATTTTTTTGAATGATAAGCTTGTAACTTGGTATGCTATTGTAAAGTTTTGAAATTTAGGAACCTTACAAGTTAGGCATGTATATAGCTTTCCTGTTATTTAGTTTTTTAGTTTTTTGACCCAAGGTATATATTTTTTCTTGTGACTCCTTTGCATATGAGAGAGTTTTTGGTCATTTATAACTTTTTGTCATATTTTTGTATTTTGGTCATTTTGATTGGTTAGAGTTCTGTGTTTGACTCCTTTTGTTGTTGCAAAATTCTGCAAGATGAAAGCCGCATAAATTAATAATAGATTTCTAACTTGGCTAGAGGCACTGGGCATGGCCAAAAAATTACAAAGTTGTTGCTCAGATTTAGCTGGAGGCACTAGGCATGACCAAAAAATAGTCTATGTTGGCTGAATATTGTAATTAGTTGCATTTATTATTGCTTTGGATAATGTTTTTTTAGGTGGTGGTATTGTCTATTTTGTTTAGTTGATTATGTTATTTTTTGTCAGAATAGTATCAAATTGTGGGTAAGGTAACCAGTACTAATTAGTTTTCCTACTAGGGGAGTCATTCAGTGTGAACTAATTTATCAATGAATGCTTCTTGTGCGTGTGATTCTCCATTGTTTAAAAAATTGGAGTTGTTCGGAATTTTTTGAGGGATTTGATTTGGTTTATTGTTCTCTCTAATCCCTAGGTCAGATATGATTTTCATGGGTTTGTTTAAGAATCCATATAATATGTGTTCCTCTTATTGATATTTTTATCAACCAATTTTATTTTGTTTAGACGTGACATGCAAGAATGAAGGTTCACATTGGGTGTACAAATACTATCGCGGTTTTGAGTATGACTCTTACTGGCATCTTGCCTTCCCTTAGGTTACCTTAAACCAAAAATGATCCTTGTTGTTGCAGTGTTCTTAAAGTTTGATGAAACATTATATGCACCATCGATTTTGATTTTTAATGAATTGGACAAAATTTGATACTTGCTCCCTTCATAGTTTCAATTTATCTATTTTTTTTACTTATTTTTGTTCTGATTCTATCGGATAATCTTTTATCGTGGCAAGAGGCCGCATAGTTGTTTTATTAACCAGTGCTCCCTTCAAAAAGTGGAGAAAAAGGTATGTTGAATTATTTCTTTATTTGTATGGTCATTTTTAGTTTTTTTCACATGCATTGCAATGCACATTCTAATGTAATAGTTCAAAGTTTATAAATACTGAGTGTAAAGTTTTGAACCTAATAATATAAAGTTTGTAATGTGATAATTCAAAGTTTATAAATTCTAAGTGCAAAGTTTTGAACCTAGTAGTACAAAGTTTATAATATGATAGTTTAAAGTTTTGAATCTAATAGTATAAAGTTTGTAATATGTTAGTTCAAAATTTATAAATTCTAAATGTAAAGTTTTGAACCTAGCAGTACAAAAGTTAGAATATGATAGTTCAAAGTTTTTCACATGCACTGCAATGCACATTGTAATGTGATAGTTCAAATTGTAATATGATAGGTCAAAGTTTCAAAATTCTGAGTGTAAAGTTTTGAATGTAGTAGTACAAAGTTTATAATGTGATAGTTCAAAGTTTTGGATCTAGAATTATAAAGTTTGTAATGTGATAGTTCAAACTTTATAAATTCTGAGTGTAAAATTTTAAACCTAGCAGTACAAAGTTTTTAATGTAATAGTTCAAAGTTTATAAATTCTGAGTGTAAAGTTTTTAACCTAGTAGTATAAAAGTTTGTAATGTGATAGTTCAAAGTTTTAGATCTATTAGTACAAAGTTTGTAATATAGTAGTTCAAAATTTATAAATTCTGAGTGTAAAGTTTTGAACCTAGCATTACAAAGTTTATAATGTGGTAGCTCAAAGTTTTGAACTTAGCATTACAAAGTTTGTATTGTGATATATAAGTTTGTAGGTTTTGAACTGTGTTTATGAATTTACACATGTCATCTTGATAGATAGAATGGTGATAAATTTTTAATATCTATTTCAAAATTTCATAGTTTCAATCGCAAATGTTTTATTATAAACTTTGTTCACTAAATTTTGTAGAGTGTCATCGTGGATTTCTGATTTTGAGGATAAAATCTCTTAATACGATGAATATACAAGGCTAACTAGCTCTAGGGAACAACGACAAGCAACATTCTTTTATCAGTACTCAGGTTACCATTATATTTTCTTCTTAACATTTATACATACTGTTTTTAGCATTTCGAAAGTACTAATATTTCTGTTGAAAAATAATGTCATATGAATCCTTAGCTATATGCTTGTTTCGGGTCAAAATTTTATGTTTAATATGTTTTCTATTTTTTCAGTCTATTGTTTAATGTGTAGTTATCGACGTTAAAAACATGCTATATTTACCATATATCTATAACTTGTACTTTCATATGTAAGTGGAACCATCCCCGGCCCGTTCACTACCCACCACCCACTATCCTGAAAGAGAAAAACTAGATAGGAGAAATAGAGAATAAAAAATAGCCCAACACAAAATAGGCTGAATTATCCAAAAATAAAAGCTAAAACCAGACTCCAGAAGTTAAACGGGCCTTGGACCGAAGGTAGATGGGGAACCGGACTCCAAAAACCATGGGTCGAAACTCAGAATCCCCGCGTCGGCAACTTGCTGTGCTCATGCACTGCTAGCGCTCCGCAACGTGCACACGTCGCTACCGGTCCCAACGCGTGCGCGTTGCTATCCGTTCGAGCCCGCATGCGCTGAGGAAGATCGCCTGTATTGGTTCTGCTGGTGGGGCTTCGGGCCTGTTTCTGGAGGCGGGTGAAAATGGAGATCGATTTTTAAAGAGGCCTGCCTTTGTTAATAGATTTTGAGAGATGGGTAATATGTGAGTGCCACCGTAAATATATTTTGAGAGATGGGCAATTTGTGACCGCTTTCATAGATAAAATGACAGCCCGTAAGTATATTTTGAAAGACAGGCAACTTGCGTCCGCCTCCATAAATAAACTAACCGCCTCTGAAAATTCTTAGGTATTTTAGAAAATAGAAAAATTTTGTGACTACCTCCATTAATACTTAGACAGTGTCTCACAAAATCATTTGTATAGTAGTGAAAGGTGGCACACAGAATGAACTGTAAGTGCATGACTGTCAAGATTGATTTTCACCTGGGAGTGTTCCAAGGTATCAATTTTTGTAAGGAACTTGAAGTGAACTAACTAAAAAAATTAGGTGTGTCATAGAATCACACAAGGGGTTTATGATTGTTGGGTGGAGAAAATTTCTATTGTTATGATAACTAGAATGGCAAAGTAGATACAAAAGATTGTTCACTTCGAGACGGCTAGATACAACAGATATAACAATTTCAATGGTCCCAGCAGGGGTTGTCTTACTATTTTAATAACTAGCCCGAATGTGGTGGAATGCAAAGATTAAATAGGGTTGTCACACCTATTGACTACCACAAATAATCTGTGGGGCAAGCAACATATACGAGCAAATGATAATCTAGACACCACATGTATATTATAACTCACTACTCTAACCTTGTGCCACTAAATCCCCTTAGCGAAGCTAAAGCTCTCAACAAACGAAGAGTGATGTAAGCATAAACTTACTAGAATCAAAGATCAATTATCATATAGACCTCGGATGCTTACTTACAGAGAAGATTGTATCCGTCAAGGTATAACTTGGAGACACTACGCCAGAACATGCAATAACTGCCGGCGCATCATTGCAGCTTGTGCTAGAGACAGCAATGATTACTTATCACTATCAGGTCGTAAGCCTAGGAGCTAGAAAATTGGCAGGAAGCTATTCACCTGGTAGTGATGGCACCTATCACTGCCGGTTCAAATCACCACCCGACAATGATATATCACTGCCGATTCAAGCTACAAGCTCGAGTGATATATAGCTACAGTATCACTATAGGTTCATGATATGACCTGATAGTGATATATCCCTGGCAGGTCGAGCCACTACTTGGCAGTGACATTTTCATATGAATGTTGGTTTTCGTACTAACATGTTAGTATTTTCTCCGCTTGTTGGATCCACCTATCTATCAATTAATTGATTCTCCCCCATTGATCCAACCTACCACCATTGCTTCTGGTTATAAAACATGCGTCCGGATGCCTCCACGGACAAAGGAGATAGCTTAATTAGGTCCCCTACATGTGTGTGTCGACCATTTGTGTATATTCTCAATATGTGTTCCCTGCATGTGTATAGATCTAGCTTTGGTCCGCTGCGTGTGTATAGTGTTAATGTGTTCTCTGTTGGGACATAGGTCTCAACATACACCTTCCGGTCTGTAGTCAAGATGATGCATGAGAGGTACTAGAAGAATGTTTGTGAAGATACATAGAGCCAGGTACTAGAAGAATGTTTGTGAAGATAGAGTCATGCCGAAGCCAGGGCAAACTCGTAGCAATATAATGCTATTTGGTTCCCAAGTTGGTTGTTGGTTTACATTGAACCAGCAGTGGCCAGTTGCCAAAGGCATGGGTTCAGCACGGCTCCAAGCCCTTATGCACTCCGGTTGGCTCTCTTCCCCCTTCGGCATACTCTTGCACCTCTGAGACCCCACTCGGGTGCTACAAGAATGTTTATAAGGTGGTTACATTGTAATGTGTATGCAGACTTCGGTTGTAACATTTACCTAATTGGTAAAATGTTGTATGTTTCTAGTCTTTGTTATGTGTTTGTAGATTTTGAATGATTTACGCTCTCCATCTATATCTCTATCTCTACTCTCTATCTCTTCTCTATCTCTATCTCTTTTCTATCTCTATCTCTACCCCTACAGTACACCACTTCAAATTATCCTATGGCCACCAAACAAATACCACATCTAAAGTCATAAACTGAACTACGTTCACCCCACAGAACACACACGAAAATAGACTCCACTGAAAAATTGTGCACCAGATTAACTCTCGTACATTCTCTCCTTACTCAGCCACATCCGACGGTCGTCTTGCTTCTTTGTGTCTGCACCTCCTGTCGTCGCACGCCCTCCCTCAGCACTCGGCCCCCACGCCCGTAGGAGGCGTCGAGGCGACCACGGTTCGAACCCCTACTTCTCTTTTTTGCCCCTGAAAAATCGGGATATTTAATTTTTTGCCACTTTTATGGTGGGCACGGGCTCAATTGCCATCTTTGTGTGCGTCCCTACGTTTTTGCCACCGTGATAACGAAAACTTTACGGATTTAGACATTTTGCACGCGTGGCTAGCCAAGTCACCCTTCCAACATGGCAGGGGCGTGCAAAAAGACCTCCTGTCCAGCTGCCCTTGCCTTACTCATGCGTCGAGATGGGGCGGCAACCATCCTCGCCGTGCTGCTGCTATCGCTCCGCCAGGGCCAGGTCGCGCTCATCCTCTTCCTCAACTCCGTGCATTTCCGCTGTCCCCCGACAAGCCGAGATCGCAAGGAAGTCGCTGACGCGTGCCTTCCCCACACGCGACCTCCATGCGCCACAGACCGTGTCGCGCAGGATGACCCGGCTCTTGTCCCGGACACCGAGCGGCGCCAGGGCGCCCTGCAAGTCCTCGGCGAGTTGGCGTGGTGCGGCTGGCGTCGGCGGTGATGCCCGTGGTGGGGCTGCGCGAGCTGGGCAACTGCCCGCAGATGATGGGCTGCGGCATGCTCCGCGGCACGGCTTGCACCGGGTTCCAGGGCCTCTGGTACGGTCACCTCTCGGCGCAGACCGCGTGCATGGCGCTCGTTCTCGCCACCGTCGTGTAGCGCACGGACTGGCGCGTCGAGGCCAAGCGCGCCAAGAAGCTGGCCGGGCTGAAGGTCGTCCCCGCCACCGGGTCCAGCGTCCGCGCCGCTCTCGACTGCAGGAACCGGTGCATGAAGATCTCTGCCGCGAACATGTGGTGCAGGCAACGGCTGTCCTTGTCCAGCAACATCTTGTTGTACTTGTGCGGCATCTCGTACACGAACACCTTCTGCTTCCCCACGGGCTCGTCGTCCAGCACGCCCACTGCGTTCCCAGCCATGGCAAAGCATTGTCCGTTCGTTCGTTTGTTCATTCACATCACATTAGGAGAAATCAAATCAATTCAGGCAGGTTTGTTCTTCCCAGTTCTCTCACAAGGGCGAGCTGGACGCGTTCGTCTGGAGGCCCAAGGTGAGCCTCGTGCGCGGCGACGCCACAACCAGCAGCACACCCGCCTACTCCGTCTCAGCAATAGGGACGGCGAGGAGGTTCTGTGGCGGGGCTGGAGGGCCTGCAGCGGTGTCCAAGCAGACTGAAACTCAGCCAGGGACTGAGCTCGGCAGCTCATGCGCTCCAGCAGTTCTAGCAGAAGGTGGCAGCGCCCTCGTCCACACGGCCGCGGCTGTGGCGTCGGCCTCCGCGGTGGTCTTCTCCGGCATGTCCTGCCTCTCCATCGTCGCCGCCAAGCCACCGCCCGGCGACCAACAAGTCCGCGGCCTACATCGCCCGGCCGGTGAGCCTACCGAGCCTGATGCAACGCGCCGTCGTCCGCCCTCGCCGGGCACCACTCTCGTTGCCGTCTTCCTTGAGAGGGCAGTAACAGCGCCTGCTACAGCAAGCCGCCGTCGTGCCTTGATCTCGCTGTTCGCGGGTGGTGGGGCTTGGTGGCCACGGCACGCGCTGAGGACCGGCGTAGCGCGCGCGTGCGACCGACGCCAAGCGGGCCGGCTCTTCCCTGCGCAGCGCGGCGCCAGCCTTGGCTCGGCTGTAGTGCCCGCGCGTACGAGGATAAGGCAGGGGGCAGGGAGGTCTTTTTGCGTGCTCATGCCACGTTGGAAGGGTGACTTGGCTAGCCACGCGTGCAAAATGTCTAAATTCGTAAAGTTTTCGCGGTGGTAAAAACGTAGAGACGCACACATAGCAATCGAGCCCGTGCCAACTGTAAAAGTGGAAAAAAAAATAAATATCCCCGAAAAATCACGGCTCGAGTGAACGCGGAAAGGGAGAAAAAAAACCCGCGCGGCTTCCACCACCGCCGCCTCTCCAACCCCTTCCCCGGTGCTCCTCCCCCGGCGCTCCTTGGCTGGGGGTGCGGCTGGCCGGGCCTCGCCGTGGACGGTCCTGTCGCGGGATTCCGGCGCGCGCGCGACGGCGGCGGCTGGTTCCGGGCGCGCGGGCGGCGGTGGCGGCTGGTTCGCAGCTTGCAGGCCTCAGCAGCGGCTGGTTCGCGGCGTGTAGGCTGGTCCACCGTGGTTCCCAGCTAGCCGTGCTGGGCCTTGCCTCGGCCGGCTCCGAGGCGCGCGGAAGAGCGGAGGTTCCTGGCCGGCGGGCTGGACGTTGTGGGACGAGGCGCCCAGGATTGGTTCCACGCAGGATCTCATCGCGCGGTGAGTGCGATGTCTGGTTTCGTGCCCGGGGGATTGGGTTTTCGTTTAATCTTATTTTACTCTGTTTGACTTGGCGTCAGCTCGTGTTCGCAGGAACTTTGCAAAGCTACCGGTGGGCGTTGTGTGCGTAAGTGCGTTGCCGACGTGCAGTTCAAAGGGAGAGGTGCGTGTGATTAGGGGCTTGCTTGTTGCTGTTAGTGTTTTAGTCCTGATGGATTTGCAACTTTGATTACAAAGCTCTCGAGTTTTATTTCAGGCGAGATTGATGCATTCTTGTACTTCTGATATCATCGATAAAACTGATGAAACTATCTGCTGAATGCTGCATAATCTTTAAGATCAATTGCTTGAAAAATCCAGTCGTAGTCAACAGTCAACACAAGTAGAATCTGACTGTAGTGTGACACCTCTTTATCAAAATAACTGTTTTAATTGATTCTACTTTTTTGTAGCAATTGAAATTCATTGATTCTAAGCATTTAAGCTCTTTTGTTTCTTTTGACAAGGATGGGAATGGGATTCCTTTGATCTTAATCAGGTGTGGGTTTAAATGTTGACAATGAGAAGCCTACCACATGCTTGAATGCTGCACTTCAAGAGGCAAACCCTACGTCACCCATATTGAAACGAGAAGACATACTGGCATACTTCTTGAACCAAGGTACTTTGGATTTTATTTCCCCCTTTTTTGCAGTACATCACCACGTGCTCATTAGAACCGTGGCTATTGATGTATATGCAGAGTTGGTTCCTTTCCTGACAATGGATTCAATGATAATTTTGTTTTGCTATAGAGACTGATTATTTTCCTATAACTGATTTAGATGCTGACAAAACATGTTTTAAACTTGGCTGTATTTTTTTTAACTCTAGTCTGCCCCAACTTGCTTGGGACTAAAAGGCTTTGTTGTTGTCAGTAAAGTTGTGTACTTAACATCCTCAAATTCCGCTGCAGGATTTCAGGCTCTTGAGGAGCAAAACTCATGGCTTCATAGGTATGGACTATTATCTCAATATATACATGTTCATTGGACCTTATTATGAAATTTTGCACTGAACTACATTTACTACCACTTGGATTTTAAGTGTTCATTGTAAATATCGGAAGACAGTGCTTGCAAGTTAATATTGTCTATCCTTGGTATTGTGCCACTATATGTGAAAGAGATTTGCACTTTTCATTGTTATGTAGTGGCCAGAGAGTTGTCGTACAAGATGCACATGAAACCAAGTCAGGCAGTGTCGTCACTATCCAGGTTAGCACAAAACAGAACTGTTATGATTGAATTGATATTTCCACTTACCTAATGGTACTAATCCTTTCTAGGGGTTAACTGTTAACACCAACTGGTTACTTATACGCTATTGGTGAGGATAACAAAAGCTATGAGTTGCACCCAAATGGCAACAGGTATTGCCCATTACTATGTTTTTCCATCCATCAATAAGATCTTTTTTCTATATATCATTACTCAGTATGTGTACCTACCATATTTTGTATGCTTCTCATCCTATATACGTCCTCAACATGTAATAGTTTGTTCTATCACGAACTATAGCATTTGACATAGTAGCATTTGTTTGCAGCTTTGATTTCTTCACTGGATTGGTGAGGAGAAAGATGGAAACTTAGGGTATCAATACAATTGGATAGGTTCAAACTGTAAAAATGAACAATGACATTTAAGAATGGAATGAGAATATGATTTAAGCATTAGGTTTTTTTTCTTGGTCTTAGTGAACTGAGTTGAAAATCTGCAAGATTTTTAGCTGTTATGAATGAGTTGGAATGCTGTATTTGCGTAGATCTTAACTGAAAGGACATGACAACATTATTCATGCTGTTGTTAGTGCTGTCGTGTGCAGGAGGGCCATGTTTCTCTGACATTTGGCTGCATGATCATCTTTGCAGTCATGGAGGAGTCACAAAAATTTAGGAGAAATCAGCCATCGTCGAGGCCTTCCCCGCCGATTGCAGTCGTCGAGGCCTACTCAAAGCATGATTTATTTTTTCTAAGCGTGATTTATTTTGGTTTTCTGATTTATTTTTTCTTGAAGCCACCGTAGCGTTAGCACAGGCAATATATTAGTTTTTTATAGTTTGAACTAATTTATGTGTGTCTAGGGTCACTGCCAGTTTACAAATAGAACCAGCGGCGATATTATCCCCCAAATCTTTCATAATTTTAGAATTATTTTTCATGATTACAGCTACAAACTTGGATGGATATACAAATAGAACCAGCTGCGATATTATCCCCAGATATCATTATGGTTCAAAAAATCACCCGCTAATGATCCAGCAGCATCATTGTCAATTGAATCTTTGACCCAACAGTGGTACTAGAGCATCACTATTCACCGTTGGGTGATGTTTTGATTCGACAGAGCATCACTGCCAGGTGAAGCTTTGAACCGGCAGTGATGTCCTTTCCCTATATATGGAAAACTAGGTAAATGCCCGTGCGTTGCAATGGGTAGATAATTTGAGTATTAATGTGTGTTTTACCGTTACCCCAAAATGACACTGTGAGCATGCTGTATCCCTAATGGAGATTAGGGCTCGGCATGTACTATTGTCCTAAGGTAAAAAATAGAACAAATAACGAAGAAAAATAGTAGATGTATTATGTCGATTGGTTAGAGAAGCTTTCGCAATCGGCCATGACCTTTAAATAGGCGGCTGGACTTTGCCGTGGAGTTTTCGGACTCTATAATAGATACGTAAATTACTAGTGCATCTATACCTAATAATAAAGAGGTAAAATTTTTGACATGATTTTTTTTCTACCTACATGTAAGATGTAAGACTCCTCCTAAACTAAGATTTAATCTCGCTAAAATTTGGTATTTTCTTTCAACCCATTTTTTTCCTCAAAATACCCTGGTATCCTCCGGCATCCCTAGGCCAGACTCCATATGCGTAAGCTGATATGGAAGTTAGAAACCAACTAAAATAAGGAGACAGAAAATAGTAAAGCTACTAACATAATCGAAAACGAACTCTAAATCAAAACCAAAAGGGCACCCACGTCGTACCTGTCTAGCTCGTTCTTCATTCGGATTGGCTTATGTTTCTACAACTGAACACGTATATATGCTTATACAATCCCATACATCTGCTTGCTTTAGCTGTGATTGCCACATTGCCGAGCACACAACATTACGTCGTTCAATTTGAGGTAAGAGGATCTCGCCGCCAATTCTGAGGACCGGAGGAGTGCCTACGATGTCGACATCCATGTTCATTGACGCGAGCATGCTGGCCATCACCTTCCTTCACCGAGATCATAAGTGTGCTCTATCACACCACCATGTCATCGTCGTCGCCGAAGGTTCCAATCGAGCTAGAACCCAATCAAAGTGCCTAGCATGGACTGCTCGTTGTTCAAGGCACTAGAGACGAACCACACGCCATACACACGTAGCCAGAGTTCGAAGCACCATCAGGCATGGACGTGGCGATGTTGGGGCCATCGGGCCTGAACTCCGGCACCGGAGGTGCGGACTAGGCCGCCCATCCCCGAGTCCCCGGACATCCTGCGGCCACCACCCCTAGCCGTATGCGCTTTCTGATCTCTTGGCGGAGCGCAACTAGACTCACCTGGGCTGGAGCAAGATTAGCAATAATGGTAAGAATTGCCGAGGAGATGGCATAGCGATGGAACAGATAAGTAGAAAAACAAAAAAGTGGTATGTGGATTTTGATTGACAGGACAACATGGAGAAAGAAAGCTCCCTCCGTCCACAAAAAATGTAATTATGAGAAACGTATCAGTAAAACTAGCTTAACTTTGACCAAGTTTATAGTAAATAATATTAGCATTTATGTATCTAAGTGAATTTATTATGAAAAATATATTTTATAACTAATCTAATGGTATTTTTTATCTCAAGAGTGTTAGTACTTTTTTAAATAATTTTAGTCAAAGTTGAAATTATTTGACTTCTTGATATGTGAGAATTGCATTCTTTCACTACTACACAACTGACCTTTCGTCGATCGCCCAAAATGCCTTTAGTCTCGGCGATTTCGGCGCCCGGGACTAAATAGGGCTTTAGTCCCGGTTGGTGTTACCAACCGGGACTAAAGGTCCCTCGCAAACGGCTCTGTTGTTAGACGCTGTCGAGAGAGACTTTTAGTCCCGGTTGGTAACACCAATCGGGACTAAAGCCCTGCCTTTAGTCCCGGTTGGTGCCACCGACCGGGACTATAGCTTTTGTCCTGGTCCGTGGCACCGACCAGGACTATAGGACTGGCTTTATTCCCGGTTGGTGTTACCAACCGGGATTAAAACCTCCCCTACAAATTAAACCTCCCTCTTCTTTCTCCCTACCCGAGCTCGAGCTTCCTTGTTCATATTCTTGTTGCTTGTTCTTCCATTGTTCTTGCTTGTCTCATCTTCGGCGATCAATTCACTTCAAACGCTTCTAGGCCGTCGTCGATTTGTTTGAAAGGTTGTTAGCTTCATCCTCCTATATTTTAGCAACACCATATGTAAATCCACGTTGTATATGGCTATTTTATTTCATATTGCTAGCTCCAATCACTTTTCATGTTTGAATTTTTATGAACGATGCTAATTATAGTACCTAGAAAGTAGTATACACATATAATATTTAGTTCTATTATAGACTTTTTAGGATACTTTTTACTTTAATTTGTTCATGTTCTCATTTTAAAATATTAAATAATGTTGAGTCTTTGTAATTTTGAAACAAATTAATTTTAACTTTAAAAATTCTTCACATTAATTTTATTTAGAGATAAAATTACACCTTTTAATAAAAAAATACAAATTTTATGATTTTACTATCTTTTTATTAACGTCCATAAATTAATTTTATGAAATGATGAACCACTTATAAAATTTTGAACTCAATTAGACAAGGTTATGCCGCGCTCTTTTCTCATGCTGGGCTTTTAATTATGTGATGCCATATAATGCAGATAATGACACGCCATTGGATGTACAATGCCGATCGCCGCTCCAACGAGTTAATTGAGGGCGTGCAAGAATTCTGCAGAGTGGCAGAGGAAAACAAGCAGGATGGTTTTATGTGCTGCCTATGTGCCGTGTGTATGAATTTGAAAGAATTTTGTAGCTCAAGAAGTATTCACTTGCACTTGTTCAAGTCGGGTTTCATGCCAAACTACATTTGTTGGACCAAACACGGAGAGACCGGGGTTATGATGGAAGAAGGTGAAGAAGAACAAGCAGACCCTGACGATGTTTTTGCTCAATATTGTGACTTCGCGATGGAGGAAGTTGAAGAAGAGGCGGATGCAGAAAACAATATCGCTGAAGATGACGATGCTCTTGGTGATGTCATTCGTGACGTACAGAGAGATTGTGAAAGTGAAAAGGAGAAGGCTAAGTTTGACCAAATGCTAGAGGATCACAAGAAGTTACTCTACTCGTCGGCCGCAGATGGGCAGAAAAAGCTAGGCACGACACTGGAGTTGTTACAGTGGAAGGCAGAGAATGGTATATCTAACAAGACATTTGGGAAAATTACTGAAGATCCAAAAAAGATGCTTCCGAAGCCTAATGAATTGCCCACCACTACATACGAAGCAAAAAAGATCGTCTGCCCTTTAGGATTACAAATCGAGAAGATACATGCATGTCCTAATGACTGCATCCTATACCGTGGCGAGCACGAGAATTTAGATGAATGCCCTGTTTGCCATGCGTCACGGTACAAGATCTTGCGAGATGATCCTGGCGATGTTGAGGATGAAGAACGTCCGAAGAAGAGAATCCCTACCAATGTTATGTGGTATGCTCCAATAATTCCACGCCTAAAACGACTGTTCAGAAACAAGGAGCACGTAAAGTTGTTGCGATGGCACAAAGAAGACCGTAAGGTGGACAACATATTGAGACACCATGCAAATGTAGGGCTGGACAAAAAGCTCGTTAAGCTAGCTCGGTGGCTCGGTACAAAAGTGCTCTGATTAGACTCATTTATCTTTTAAAATGAAAATGACTTGATTTAGAACGACTTTCAACTCTGACTCGGCTCGTTAGGCTCGGCTCGTTAGGCTCGTCGTGAAGTTAGGTCTTAAACAATGCAGGAAATAATGATGAATAAGATTATACCAATTTTTAAAAAAGCTCGAAAAAAAGTACGGTTGGCTCGATATCCAGCCCTATGCAGATGGGTTCCAGTGGAGAGAAATAGATAGAGAATTCTCAGACTTTACAGACGACGCAAGAAACCTAAGGTTAGCATTGAGTACGGATGGATTTAATCCTTTTGGGGACCAGAGCGCTAGTCATAGCACTTGGCCCGTTACTCTATGTATCTACAATCCTCCTCCATGGTTATGCATGAAGCAGAAGTTCATTATGATGCCGGTGCTCATCCAAGGCCCGAAGCAACCTGGCAATGACATCGATGTCTACCTGAGGCCATTAGTTGAGGAACTCTAGCTGCTATGGAGAAAACCAGGTGTGCGTGTGTGGGATGAGTACAAACAGGAAGAATTTGACCTGCGATCATTGTTGTTCGTGAGAATCAATGATTGGCCAGCTCTAAGTAATCTTTCAGGACAGATAAATAAGGGATATAATGCATGCACCCATTATTTTGGTGACCTTGAGGTTGTCTATTTAAAAAAATGTCGAAAGGTCGTGTACCTTGGCTATCGTCGATTTCTTGCTAAGAACCACCGGTTGAGAAAGAAAGGCAAACATTTTAAAGGTACGACAGAACACCGGTCCAAGCCAGGCAACCGAGATGGGGCAGAGGTATTCAAGATGGTCAAGGATTTGAAAGTAGTGTTTCAAAAGGGATAAGGCAGTGAACATGTTCCAAAAGACGCTTCGGGGCACGCCCCAATGTGGAAAAAGAAGTCAATATTTTGGGAGCTACCATATTGGAAAGACCTTGAGGTCCGCCACTCAATCGACGTGATGCACCTGACAAAGAATCTTTGTGTCAATCTCCTAGGCTTCATGGGTGTGTTTGGAAAGCCTAAGGATACCCTTGAGGCACGAGAGGACTTGAAGCGCATGAAAGAACGAGACAACCTGCATCCAGAGAAGACAGATGATGGACGTCATTACTTAAGACCTGCTAGCTACACTCTTAGCAATGAGGAGAAGGAAAGCATGTTTGAGTGCCTAAGCAGCATCAAAGTCTCATCTGGGTTCTCCTCCAATATAAAGCGTATAATAAATATGCCGAAGAAGAAATTTGTCAACTTAAAACCGCACGACTGCCACGTGATTATGACGCAACTGCTTCCGGTTGCCTTAAGAGAAATTCTACCTCCACATGTACGTCTGGCCACCATGAAGCTGTGTGCATTCCTCAATGCAATTTCTCAGAAGGCAATCAATCCTTTTGATCTAGCTACTCTACAGAATGATGTGGTTCAATGTCTTGTCAGCTTTGAGTTGGTGTTCCCTCCATCCTTCTTTGATATCATGACACATCTCCTAGTTCATCTGGTCAAAGAGATTAATATCCTAGGTCTTGTGTTCCTACACAACATGTTTCCCTTAGAGAAATTTATGGGTGTACTGAAAAAATATGTTCACCAGTGGGGTCGCCCAGAAGGAAGCATTGCCAAAGGATATGGGACAGAGGAGGTCATTGAGTTTTGTGTGGACTTCATTCCTGACCTTAACCTGATTAGTCTTCCTGAATCACGGTATGAGAGGAGACTTGGTGGAAAGGGTACACTAGGAAAGAAAACATATATCAGCCAGGGTGATGATTCTTTCAATAAAGCGCACTACACAGTTCTTCGAAACTCCACGGTGGTGGAACCGTATATTGAGAAACACATAAATTTTGTACGATCCGAGAATCCTAGGAAGAATGAGGCTTGGATTACGCGTCATCACATGGAAACATTCGGTGATTGGTTGCAAAAAAAATGTAAGGGTGATAAAACTATTGAGATGAACTGTATTTGTTGGCTAGGCAACCAGCGTGGCACGTCTTCACGTACAAAGGGTACGAGATAAATGGAAATACATTTTACACCGTATCCCAAGATAAAAAGAGTACCAACCAAAACAGTGGTGTCCGCATGGATGCTACGGAAGCGAATGGGAACATACACACATATTATGGTCGCATATAGGAGATTTGAGAACTAGACTATGCACATAATTTTAAAGTCCCTCTATTCCGATGCCAATGGGTGAAGATGAACGGAGGGATATCAGTCGATAAGGAGTATGGAATGACAATAGTGGACCTCAACAATATTGGATATAGAAATGATCCATTCATCCTTGCTGCTGATGTGAATCAGGTGTTCTATGTGAAAGACATGTCTACAAAACCAAAGAGAGGGAAACACGACGAGAAAAAAACCAACGAGCCAAAGCGCCACATAGTTCTTACAGGGAAATGAAACATCATGGGAATTGAAGACAAGTCAGACGTGTCAGAGGATTATGAAAAGGATGAACGAATCCCACCCTTCTGTGTGGCCAAAGACCCAAGCATCCTGCTCGCTGCTGAGGACACTCCATGGTTACGGAATGATCATAACCAAGGGCATTACATCAAGAAAAAGTTTACCACTGTGCCTGCTTGATATAGGTAGTGAATTCAAATTAATAATGTGTATTTGACATCTTGTGTAATATAATTGTAACATTATGTGTTGAAAATTTAAATTTGAGTGGTTCAAACTTTGCTATATGTGGGAATTGTGGATTTTCAACTACACTTTGCCAACACTTTATTAAATGCAAAAATGGTCTATATATGAAATGTAGATCTTGATGAGTGGAACAATATTGGTATTCATGACCTTTCCAGTCGAGACCATTCAGGGTTCCGAAAACCGGTGTTTGGCTATGAATTCTTTCAAAATTCAAAATTGAGTGGTTCAAACTTTTGCAAATGAAAAGTTGACCATTAGACCAAATATAGGTCTTGATGACTAGAACAAACTTTGTATTCATGAGTTTTCCATTCGAGACCATCCAGGGTTCGGTCAAAGTGTGTGTCTCTAAAAACCAATATTTTGACGTTGGTCAAACTTAATCTGATGACCTATCTGATGACTTTAAATGAAAAACTTTTGAATACCAAGTTGTTAGAGCTCATCAAGATCTACATTTGATACATGGACCATATTTTCATCTGGATAAATTTTAGCATGTCCCAGGCACATGTTTTCAAAATCGAAGACAGGTTTTGGTCAAACTTGGTCAAATGACAGACTAAATGAATTGAAATGAAAAACTTTGGAATACCAAGTTGTTAGAGCTCATCAAGATCCAAACTTTTTATATAGACCATTTTTTCTATTTAAAAAAGTTTAAATAAACAATACTCAACAAATCTTGAATCTCAGACAAACTAAACTATATGTGGGAATTGTGGATTTTCAACTACACTTTGCCAACACTTTGTCAAATGCAAACATGGTCTATATATGAAATGTAGATCTTGATGAGTGGAACAATATTGGTATTCATGACTTTTCCAGTCGAGACCATCTAGGGTTCTGAAAACCGGCGTTTGGCTATGAATTCTTTCAAAATTCAAAATTGAGTGGTTCAAACTTTTACAAATGAAAAGTTGACCATTAGACCAAATGTAGGTCTTGATGAGTGGAACAAACTTTGTATTCATGAGTTTTCCATTCGAGACCATCCAGGGTTTCAAAAAACGACGTGTATCTCTGAAAATTTTAAATTTTAAAATTTAGACAATTAATGTCGCGCATTCGGATAATTATTATTGAAGAAACAAAAGTTTAACGTCCAAATGACCCAAAAACAAAGTTTCTGTTGAAAGCCAACAATTTTATATATTTTAATTGCCCATTATATTTTTGCATTAACACAATATTTATTATAAATAACATTTATTTTGGATAATATGAAATATTTGAAAAAAAATAGTGTTTACAATTTTTGCAATGCACAATAGAGTCAAACTAAACTAATGTGTATTTTTGAAAAAAATTATGATAAATATTTAATTTACTATGCATTTAGAAAGATGAAAGGAAAAAAAGTGAAAAATAAAATTCACCAAATTCTGGCGCCTAAATAGGCGCCAGAATTTGGTGGAAGGACCTTTAGTCCTGGGTCTGGCCACTGCCCGGGACTAAATGGCCTTTAGTCCCGGTCCAGCCACGAACCGGGACAAAAGGGTGAGACCTTTAGTCCCAGTTCGTGGCTGGAACCGGGACTAAAGGCCCTTTAGTCCCGAGCGGTGGCCAGACCCGGGACTAAAGGTCTCCTAGCCTATAAAGGCATGGACTTCTTCCTCCTCCTCCCCACCCGTGCGTATAGACGAAACTTAACCGCCGCCGTCCCGAGCACCACCGCCCCAGCACCGCCGCCGCCGCCCCGAGCACCGCCGCCGCGCGCCCTCGTCCGTGCGCACCGCCGCTGCGCGCCCTCGTCCGCGCGCACCGCCGCCGCACGCCCTCGTCCGTCGCCCCGAGGACCGCCCCGAGCACCGCCGTTGCCCCGAGTACCGCCGCTGCCGCCCCGAGCACCGCCGTCTCACCAGCTTAGTGGTGTAATAATTTGATGTAAAAAATGCATTCACCGAAGTCACTAAAAAAATGATGTAAACAAAGAAATAATTTGAAAAATGCATTAGTACATAATAATTATATAAATAGTGATGTAATAATTAATATTTAGGGATAATTAGGGATACACACACTAACACACACACTAAACACACACATATATATTAATAATGTGATATATATAAATGTGATATAATATTTCATATGTATTAACACACACGCTTATAATACATTTCTTCCCTCTTTCTTCCTACTTCTAGATCGACATCTCTCTGCCGCCGTCACCGAAGTCCCCGTCGTCTCCGCACCGACCGCCGTCTCTCCGATGTCGTCTCTCCGCCGTCTCACCGGCTTCAAAATACAGGTATTGTTTAATTAGTGCTATAATTAGTGGTACAATTAGTGGTATAAATTAGTGGTATATTTGTTAGCAAATGATGTTCATAATCAAATGACATACACTAAACCCTAAACCCTAAACCCTAAACTGTAAACACTAAACCCTAAACCCTTAACCCTAAACCTTAGGCCGTAAACCCTAAGTCCTAAGCCCCTGTCATGCGTACGCACATATTTTTGCAGAAATGGCCGACCCGAGAGAAGACGAAGAAATATAATTGAACATGATCCGCGGTAGCGCTGAAGAAGGTCGTTATGACGATCATGAAGACGATGAGAACCCTGAGGGCATCGATGACGGTTCTCAGTACTTGGTCGACCCGAATGACCAAGACAATGTTGGCGAGGTCTGTAATATATGCAGCCTCCTATGTTTATATACATGAAATTCAAAAAAATCCTTTATTAATTGTTTTGTTTCTGCCTACATAGCCCTCTGTCTCAACGACAACCACGGGGACCAGCAGAAAAGTACGAGGCCAGAAGAAGCCGATGGAGGGCCGGTTGGTTATCACGGATATCGACGAGGGAACAGGCCAGCCACGTGGACCCCATGCAAGGGCCTTTGTCAACCACTTAGGGTACCTTGCCCGGGATAGGATCCTGATCAATGTCTGTGAATGGAAGAAAAATAAGCAACACCCAGAAATCAGTTATGTCTCCGACCGTGATAAGGAACTAGTTTGGGGTGACGTGTTGCAACATTTCATGCTAGACACAAACGATGAACAGTTGAAGGAAAGAGTTCAGGATTGGTCTATGAAGAAGATGGCCACACAATTCCAGTGCTATAAGAACAATCTATATAACGACTATATCAAGAAGAACAAGACTCCGGATTTCAACCGTAAGCACTTTGCCAAGCTACGGCCGTTTGGGACGAGTTTGTACAGTTCAAGATGTCGGAAGAGGGTCAGCAACGGGCGAGAAGGAACCAAGAGAATGCCCGACACAAGACCTACCACCATACGATGGGATTAGGTGGCTACCCTACTGCCATTCCTAAGTGGAAAAAAGCCGAGCAAGAGCTAATTGACAGGGGGTTGATGCCAGAATCCCTCGACTGTCCTAAGCGCGCCAAGCACTGGTTTTTCGCTCACGGAGGCCACCTGGACCTAGAGACTGGAAAGGTCATGTATGGGGGAACGCATCCAAGCTGTAGTAGAAAGATTTCATCAAGCCTGCTCCATCGCTCAAAGTGGAGAGTGGCAGACGAACAGAGATAAAGATGAGCTGACATACGCCCTAGGGAACCCTGAGCACGGTGGATGGACGAGAGGCTATGGCTCCGTGTCGTGGGAGCATGCCTTCCCTCAGGACAGAGAAACTTATAGAAGCTGCCAGAGAAAGAAGGAAGAGGACAGGGAATGGCTACGCAAGTTGGAGGAGGCTGTTATGAAGACCAGTGAAGTGGCTCGTAAGGCACTAGAGCGGGAGGAAGCGCTTAAGGCCACTATGAATGAGAAAATCAGAAAGGCCGTGGAGGAAGTTGTAAGTTCCCACCTCCAGAGCTTGTCACAGCCGGCCACCAACATCAGCCCCGGCTCAGCTCAGTTGAAAAGCAGTTGTGCTTCTACGAAGGTACCTGTGAGGCAAGATGATGACGCAGGGATGCGCTTCCTGGTGGATGACGTCACCGCTCCATTGACGTCCTGTGAGCTGCATATTCCGGAGGGAAATGCCACAGTCAAGGTGGCTACCGGTGTTGTATCTCCTATAGACCCCACCAAGACACCAAGGATCCACTCGGTCACAATACCACCCGGATATGCTAGTGTCTCAGTGGATAGAGTGGTCAAAGGCCATGAAAATGTGGCTCTGGATATCGAAGGTGGTGATGGGGAGAAGACCCTAGGTGAAGCGGAGAAGACATTCATATGTTGGAAGAAACGGTACATCATTATTCCTGGGGCGCCGCCACCACAACCGAACCCTAGGTGTGGATGATTGTGAACGCAATTGCTTTTCAATAATTATGTACTGTATCTAATTATGGTTCACTCATGTATATACCTTGTTCATTTTTTTTCAAATCCATGACCTCCCCAAGTCCGTCTATCCATTCATCACATGACCACAGTGCCGTGGGACACGACGACGACGACGATTTCATACAAGACAAGGCTGCATCCCCACCGCTGGCCATATCTCCTCCACGACGTACTCCAACGCTGCCAGCGGCCCAATCTCCTCCACAACAGCAAGCTCCAACTGCGCCGCCGCCGCCTCTGCCAATGCCGACAACGGCCGCCTCATCGGCACCGGCTGGTCCATCGAGGAACAAGAGGCCCGTTGGCCCACAGAGATCGGTCCCACCACCTCCGCTGAAGAAACAAGTTGTGGTCACGAAGATCCCGAAGATGACCAAGCTTTCATAAGAGAAGACTGATGAAGAACTTAATGCTTCAGTCAAGGCAGAAGTGAAAGCGTTCTTCAAAAAGACCAAAGCTGACGCACGAGCAAAGCAAGAGAAGCCATACCTAATTGTAACATCCCAGTTTTACCGAAACCCAAAAATCACATCTGAAAATTTTTTCTGCAAATATGCCCATGTTTGGTGAGTGTCATGTAGGAAAAACCCCTCTGTTTAGTTGCACAAGTAGCACCTGCTTGTAGTTGAGCATTGGCATTCTAATAATTAACTTGTGATTTGGCTCTTTTGATTTTATGTTTTGCTAATAAAATCAATGACTTGATTTACTTTTAAATTAATTTTGCTAATTAATTAACTAACCGAAGAACCTACCCTTAGATGGGACCCTACCACCCCAGACCCCTAATGGACCACCCCTGGGGGTGTGTATGCACCTGGCACTTGAGTAGGCACATATAGGAGGCTTGGGTCAAATAGAAATGGAGGTGAGATAAATGGAAGAATTCTAAGAAAGAAAAGAGAACAGAGAAAGGAAAAACGAGCCCTTCGGCCCGTAGCACCGAACCGGCCCAGCCAGGCAACGGCCTGCCAGGCCGCTCCGCCACGCTATGGCCCGCTCACCTTCGGTCGGCCCACGCGACCCATCTGGCCCAAGCACCAAGCCACCGACCGATTCACCTGCTCGCTCCGCGTCGTCTTGTGGAGATGATGCAAGCGCAGCCGCTGACGCCTGGGTCTCACTGTCATCCCCCACCTTTACCTCTTCTGCTCCTCTGCTTTTCGCAATCGGAGCAGAGCGCCGCGCCCAGCAGGGATCCCAGGACCGCCGCCCTCTTCTAGCCACTGATCACCGAGCGGTTGGAGTGGAAGGGCGCAGATGCATGCCACGACCACAAGCCGTAGCACCTCATCGCCTCTACAGCCCTACCCACCGTGCTAATGCCGCAGCCGAGGCCCGTACCATGACGCCATGACTCCGCTCTCTTTTGACCGGCCAAATTCGAAATCGAGCTCAGGCACCTCAACTACACGTCAAGCGCCCCCAGAAACCCTAGCTAGGAGCCCCGATCGCCGTCCACGTACCCTCCTATTTCCTCATCGCCGTTCGCCGGACACCATGGCCAGGAGCCGGCTATAAAAGCCAAGCCACGACCACACTGGCGCCCTTCCACCGCACCACGCCGCCACTTCGTGGCCGCATCGCACGCGCTGCACCCGAGTAGGAGGGGAAGGAGGGGAGAAGAGGAAGGCCGGGACCGTGTGGAGCACCGGAGGCACCGGAGCCGCCGCCACGGAGCTTGGAGCACCGCCTCGATCGACAACCACGACGGTGCGGTCCTCCCCGATCGGCATCGACTCGCCATGGCCTCAACTCGCCACGGCCTCGCCATCCTAGCCCATGATCCCCCGGTGAGTCCTCAACGCCCGCCATTCCCTGCGTCGTTCGCCGCCCGCCGTGGACGCCATGGGCATCACCTCGCCACGCCCGCACCGGGCATGGCTAGGGATGACCTTTTTCTCCCATTCCACGCTGCACCCACCTCGCGCACGTGCACGGCCCGAGCTACACCCTCACCGAGCCACGAAAGCTCAGGAACGCCGAGCCCGCGCCATGCCGCAGAGCCCGCCCGCCATGGGTGCGTTCACCATGGCGAGGACGCCCCCGCACCATCACGGCCAGTAGAGGTTAGGGGAGAGGGAGCCAAGGACTCGCCAAGCCGGGAGACACATAAGGACCTAGGGGGAGATGGGAGAGGAGGCGCGACGGCCGGGCGTGGAGTACCACCGCGCCGCCGTGGCCGTGCCCAGCCAAGCCAGGCACGAGCGGCCGTTCCGGCCCGATGACCGGTGCGGAGAGGGAAGGGACAATACCGTCAGCCTCGCCATCCCTCGGAACGTGCCATGCTCTCGGATTGAGGAGGAAAGGAGCCCCGGAAACCGTAGGCCGCCGCCGGCCCAACTCGCCGCCGGCGGGCGCTTGCGGGTGAAAGCAGAGGAATGGGGGAGGAGCTACAACCACCGCCTGTACCTGGTCCTCATGAACCGAAGGGGAGAGAGGGAGAGGTGGACTTGGTCCACCATGGACCGTGCCTTCGGTCCATGGACCGCCCACACGGAGACCACCGTGGGCCAGTCCTAGCTGAGCCACAGCCCAGGGAGAGCTCGCACCCGCAGCGTGGCATAGCCATGGTGCGACACGTGTCCGGGCCTGGGCCGGCCCAACCCGGCCCAAGACCGGCCCTGACCCGACCCGCTAGGGCCCAGACCTGGCTCGGTCAACTTTGACCGTTGACCTGGTCAACATTGACCGGTCCCACCTGTTAGCCTCACTGTTCATCGGGACCCCACATGTCATTCTTTGAGCAGAACTGGACCAATCCGGATGCGCCACGTGTCAGCCCCTGGATATTTGATCCTTTTCTTTTTCTGAAAATAGTTTAAACCTTGAATAATTCATAACTAATTAACCGTAGCTCAGAAAAATGCCAAACCAGAGTCCAAATTTTTCTAAAAATGAGCTCTACGTCATAGGCCTATATTTGAGTGCATTTGGATCTTTCGATTTTCAGTTGCTTCTCTGTGCATCTCTATAGGAGCCGCTAACGCGGTTATATGTTATGTTTGGCAGACCCGGAGGAGCCACCGACTAAGGAGCTCAACCCCGACTACACCGATGACTTGGGTGATGACCTGCCAGGTGCCACGCCCCACCCATTCGTAGATCCTATTACGCATTGCAAATACTTAGAATTGCTAGTGCTTTACTTTCATGCAATATTATTACTGATAGGTTGCATGGTAGTTTACTGCTTTTTGAGCCACTTACCTTGTTGTAATCTTACACCTGCTCACCCTGCTGTTAGACTAGATGCTGCTTTATCGCTCGTTACTTATTGCTTTACTCTTACTCGCATTATATCTGTGATGTGATGCTGGTGAGTGAGAGGCATTTGAGATAAGGCACGAGGTGTCGTAAACCTGTTAATAACCTGGTAATGAACCTAGGGAGATCTTGGCGTGAGTCTTGGGTGCGTATGGTGAGGGTCGAGTCGACCGAGCAGGATCTACGATGAGTCATGAGGACGAGTCTTGCCGGAGGATGCTACCTGGGTGTTCGCCATGTGAAGTGCCTGTGGCGGGTACATGTGACAGGGAGAGGTCCTGGGGTGGAGTGTCTTCGTGGGATGAAGCCTCGGGATGGGAGGTGCTGTGATGGCACGGGGTGCCGGGTGTTTCGTTGAGCGGAAAACGGTTTTTCCCCTTGTGAAGATATCCTGCTTAGTCACCCTAAGGATTGATACGTCCGTGGACCGGGTCTTAGGAATCCTTGCACATCCCCTCGCTTCTGTGGGGAGGAGACGGACGTTCGACTTGCTAGTGCGGTGCCACTACTATTGAGAGGTTAGCGGATAGTGTAGGGATGTATGGGCAAGAGGACCCACACCCTTCCAAGACAGCGTAGTACCTAGGGGCCAGGTACTACGTCTCATAGTCTCAGCGTGTCGGTGGTACTCCAACACGGCCCTAGTTCTGAGTAATAGGGTGGTACCGTTTCTAGTCGGAAGGCGGCCTGGAATCAGCTTAGACGAGGCATCGTCGAGGATAGCTATCTTGTGGGATGTGTAAACCTCTGCAGAGTTTCTGGTTGATCGATCGATACATATGCCGAACCTTTCTGTCACAGAACCTCCTAATTATGATGGCCCACAAGTACACGTCGTTGCCATAATGACCTCTGACAGTCGTACTTATGTTCACCATAACTTAAAAGGCCTACTTTCCTCCGAACAGGATCCAATCACAGGAGTATTGCAATATTACAACAGTTTATTCAAAATATTCAACAGAGTAAAGTAGCGGAAGTCTTACAATAACTTAGGGTTACAAACCAGTTTTTTTAAATCTCAAACCTTATGTAACATTATTACAAACCAGTAGTAGAGAAGTATCGGTAGTAACTTTATTACATCACACAAGCGAGATGCCTTGCCCAAAGGCCACACAGTCTACTCGTCGTCACTGTCTTCAACCACGACGGTCATGCAACAAGGCTCGAAACAGACTTGTTCATGAACCGCACCTGCAACAAGGGGTTCAACAAACCCTGAGTACAAGAGTACTCAACAAGACTTACCCGACTAAGACAAAGACTCCAAGGGCATGCTAGCTTTAGGGAATCAAGGTACGGGTAAATCAGAATCAAGATTTTCTTTTGCAGAAAAGCTTACTAAGGTAAGTCCTTATGTTCAACATTTTACTTTTACCATCGATGGTTCATTAACCAAATCTAAGTGATCCTAATCTAGATCAAAGTAATTATCATCAAATCCTTTCTCATTCTTTCTTTCATTCTAGTTCTTAACTACGATGCAAGTCAGGTGATCAAGTCTCCATAACCGAGGAGCAACGACGATTCGAACCGATTATACCTAGCTGGGGATCTCTAACATCACGACATATGTAGAACCGAATCTGCATATATCAACCCTCATTTAGATCTCCCAAAACTAGAATGTGTCCATCGCCACCCGAGAGTACAGTACTCCTCGAACCCGGCCCGATTCTAGCCCCGAGGGTACACGCTACTCCCGCCATCTCTCCACTCCCAGTGCGAGGTTGGACGTTCTCGTAATGGAATCACTAACATTTTGGGCTTACCCAAGGCATGAGGCTAGTTGCAAAGTCTCGAACACAATAGGCTTACAACGAACGGACCTTAACTGACAAGGCGGAAACACTACATTGAGACTCCTCTCCCAATGCATGTTAGCAGTGGCCAAACCACCCGCCCGATCTTTCAAATTCATTCTCATATTTCAGTATTCATTAAGTATGCCGTCATGGCTATGCAAACATTTTATTTAAAAGCTTAACTTCTAAGCATAGCGAAGCATACTACGCATTTTCCGTAAAACAGGTATCAAGGTTGATATCACAATAATCAAGGATGATAATGCAGCAATTAGGTTGTCACTCTACTCCTAATTACTTAATGCAGTAAACCATAATACAAATAATAAAGATTCATAAAATATCAAGGTAGGGTTTAAATGCACCGGGGCTTGCCTTGCTCTGACACGACGACTGACTCAGACTCGAGAACTCCACCGTCTGGTCCGGAACCCACCGACGATCGCTCTTCTCCGGAAGCTTGCTCGACGACTTCGGCTTCTTCGAAAGCGGAGACTACACGAATACATAACATGCTTTAACATGATGCTTGATGATAAACATGATGTTGGATGATAACATGCTACGAGTTACGACTTGAGTACAACTTCCCTTCACGGTACAGTCGCAAACAGAAAACCTACTAACTAGTAGCGACGATTCCAAGCGATACCAGCTTTTATCACTAAGTAAATTTACTAACGAGCTCAAACATGAAATTAAGGTGCCAAAGATCACCAAAGGGTAGTGACCTAAGGACATCACTCAATCAAAAGGGCACACAACACTTAAAGTTCTCAAATTAACATTTATTTTCTATTTAAATAATTAGGGCATAATTAGAAGTTGATCAAACTTTATCTAAATAAGATCAAACTTTTTCTATGGGTTAAGAATGATTTATAACAGTGTCATAATAAATTTCATAATTTTTGGATAAATAAATTAATTATTAAAATTCCTGGAAGTTGCATTTAATCTTTATTGGAACCAATTAATTCTACTGCACAAAGTATCCAAATTCATGATTTAATATTTTTCCTAGATAGTTTATACATTGAGAAGCTTACACAAAAATTTTCATGAATTTTGGAACTCTATACAATTTTTAATGAAATAAACAAATAATAACACTATTCATTTATTTGAAAAAGGAAAACAAAAACGAAAATTCGGATCGGGCTGCTTCCCTCCGGTCCGGCCCAGCCAGACGGCCCGCTCGCGCGCGCCCGTGTGCTCGCGCTCGCGACCGGCCCAGCCGCGCGGCCCAGCAGCAGCCTGCTCCGCCCGTGCGCGCCTGCCTCTCCCTCTCTCTCTCGCTGACACCGCGGACCCACTTGTCATCCCTCACCTCTGTCTCCCTCTCGCTCTCCCGCGCGCTCACTCGCTCTCCCACGGTGGCTGGCTGGTGACCGGCGCTTCGATCGACTAACCGACTCCACCATCACCATCTACACTACCCCACGATTCCATTTTGCTACTAAACACCCTGGCTCGAGCTCTAACGACCCGCGAGCGACGGTGATGGCGGCCCGGTGGTCACGGGAGCAGCACGCCGGCGCCTACAAAGCGGTAGAGGCTAAATTGAAGGGTCGGGAAGCATCAACGGCTCACCGCGGTTGCAGTGGAGCTCTCGGTGGCGACGGGGAGCAGCTGGAGTGGCCTGGCCACGAAAAGGCGAGGATGGCGGGCAGTCGCCGGAGTTGAGCACGGGAACAGGCGGTGCGGGGGTTCGGATGCGAGAACGGTGAACTCCGGTGGTCCACAAGGTGCGTGAGGCCGAGGCGGAGCTAAGGGTGCGGTTGGCGTGGCCGGAGATGGCCTGGTGGTGGCAGCGGCGAGCGACGGAGCTGCGGTGGCGGCGGTGGCAAAAACGGAGAAGGAAAAGAAAAGCACGGCGACCTCATCGTATATATAGGCAACGGTGGCGGCTACAGCGTTGGAAGACGCTCGTCATCGCGCTAGCGATCGAGGACACACCTGGAAGCCGGCCGAAGCCGTCCGGCGTCTCGCCGGCGCCCATACCGCGCGGTGGCCGACGGTGATTGGCCCGACACTGTAGCTCTCCCCCCAAACTCTTGAAATCCAAACTGATTTTTTAAATTACTTTCAAATTTGTATAACAACTTGAAAAACTTCCAATGTGTGAAATCTTCAGAATTTCGAGCTCTACAAGTTTTGTATTGAACACTTTTCCAAATTCTCAATGGATTTTGAAAATTGAGTTTAAATTCAAAAGGGGACACATTTTTCAGATTTGGTAATTTAGAAATTACTTTTGATTTTATATTGAAACTTCAAAATCTCCAAACATCAAAGTTGTATATCTTGACCAGACCTACA
The DNA here is from genome assembly GCA_022457205.1 of Saccharum spontaneum. NCBI lineage: Eukaryota > Viridiplantae > Streptophyta > Magnoliopsida > Poales > Poaceae > Saccharum > Saccharum spontaneum. The sequence continues at coordinate 37,880,221 of CM039594.1, forward strand.
ACTTTGCTGTTCAAAACTTTTTCAAATTCTGCCTCTATTTTGAAATCTTAGTTTGGGAACAAAAATGAGTTAAAACAGAAATTTGTTTATTTTCAAAATTACTCCACATTTTACACTAAAATTTTGAAAACTCAAAACACCAAAGTTGTAGCCCTTGAAAAGTTCTACAAACTTGGTTTTGAACTTTTTCCCAAATTTTGCTTAGATTTTGAATTATTTCAAAAGGGGTAAAACAGGGTTTTGAAATTTAGGGTTTTCGGAGGAATTTTAAATTGGAATTTGTTGCTACTTTGATTTGTGATTACTTGGTGATCAAAACCTCACCCAAGGGCATCATTTGGACCAACATGACACGGTTGACCAAATGCCACTCTTGGTTGATCAATTAACTTTTGAAATTCTTTTACATTTCTCCCCAGATTTGAATTTAAATTTGAATCGAAAAACTCGTGACAAGTTTTGGGACTCCAATTCAAACTCAAATTTGGAGCTTCATTTTAGAGGTTGTACTTGAGCTCATACCCTACACTTGACACTAGTGTGCAACACAGTCGCGCACCTCAAATTACGCAGGGCATGGACTAAGTATTTGCGGTGGCATTCGAAATTAGGGTTTTCGGGTTCGGAGCACACCACTGAGAAACACATTCAACCTAGATAAGAAAACTTGTTTTAGTTGATGCATAACAAAGTTAACCTAACAGGGATGCTTTGCAATGCATTATGATGACATGGCAGATTAATTAGCACTATAACACCCGGGGTGTTACACTTTCGGCTATGGACCTTTCCTAAGTACAGCTTCACTTGACTAGAGAGAGGAGTCCTTCTACCTTCCCTGGGATTTCAGTGTGTGATCCGGCTTTTGCTGTTGAGACATGGACGAGAGGGAGTTGTCCATGCCGATGAGAGAGCGAGACGAGATGTGATGTGGAGATGTGTGCTGGGATGGGATATCGTGTGTGAATGAGATGGGTTAATATTTGCTAAACTTATATTATTAAAATATTGATTACTCGCATAGGAAACCATAGCCAAAGATAGGTTTCTCTTCTCAACCCCAATTGCATCCAGTTCCATAAAGCAAATGCATCACAGGGTGGGCGATGCGTGGCCAGTACCAAGTGTACTGATAGATTTTTAGCAGGCTCAGAGCCCGAGTACGACGAGGAGGACGACTAGGAGGAGTAGGGGTTCGCCCTGCGCTCAAGCTTTGTGCGAGGTGTCCTAGTTTCCGTTGCTATCTACGAGAAGCTGTTCCAGATGCTGTGTGTGAGCATGTTCCGCCCTGCGTGGCGATGATAATAATTAATGTAAACCTTCTATTTGTACTATGATATTCGTGTATGACTCTGTTATTCCACTGAGATTTGGGTAATGGCATGAACTTGTTCATCTATTACACATCGTGTAACACCTCTAGTGTTTAGCTCCATAATTGCATTGCATTTGCATAAGCATAAGCATGCATCATTCATGTTTGTTATTTTATGTGATGCAACACATGTGATTGTTTCTAGAAGTTTTGTTTGGCTCATATCATGGATACTTGATAGTTGGTGTAACAAAAGGGTAGAGTAGCCAATTATGTCCCACAACACCTTAGTTATACTTAGGGTAACTTTTGGAGCAAGGTTCATGTTGATCAAAATTACAAAAATGCCCTCCAAGAGATGGTTGACCACCATTTGGCCCTAGGATGCTCTAGTTTGACCATTTAAAAAGTCTATCTTAGAGACCTTGCATGGAGGAGCACCCTTAAGCAAAGTTGTAGGGAATTTTATGGGGAACAAAAGTCTCAATATGACCGTCTCATGAAATTGACCAGAACATGCTCAAAAGTGGCCCACAAGTCAGCTAGAGGGGCTGCCTCAACACTTAGATTTTTCTAAGTCCTCAAATTGACCCTTCAGTTTTACTGAGGCCTACTTTAGAGGCTTGTAGTTTGCAAACCAGGCCAAACTAGCTTCCACTCATATTGACAAACTTGTAGTCCTCATGTAGCTCTACAACATTGTCAACATCACCCAAGCCTGGTTCCCAACGGTTTATGAGTTAGAGTGCTTCAAAAATCGAGTTTCAGTCGGCGAAATTAACTGAAACTCAGTTCAGCTTTCGTGTGCCTCACTTTGGGGCGTTGTATCTCACTAACCAAGCTGAGTTAGCTCATGACCCAATTAGCAAAGTTGTTGACCTCACAAAGCTCCACAAATTTTGTATTATCACCTGCTCCTAACTCGAACCGGTTTGAGAGATAATTAGCGCCAAAATTGCCCCGTCAGTCGACCATTGGGGACTCGGTTTCAGTCACGAGCTCGACCACCGGCGTGTCATGGCGAGCAGGCAGAAGAACGGCGACGCGTGGCGATCGGGCGCTGCAGTTCCCTCCACGTCGCGAGCCAGGCGTGAGTTGAACACCGAGCGGCCACCTCCACCCCCCTCACGCGCGCTCATTCTCTTCTCCCTTCCTCTCGCTCTGGCCGTGCTCACCGCGGCGGAAACCGGGACGCCATTGCCGCCGTAGCCATCTCCGAGCTCGCGCACTCACCACCGCTCGCCAAACCACGTCCAGCCCTCCGCCTCATCGCCCTACACCTCCTCAACCTACTGGTGGCTTTGATTGAGCTCGAGGTGAGCCGCATTGCCATTTCCGCCCACTCCCAAAAGCTCACCGGAGCTCCGCCATGTCCGGGTCGCCGTGGCCAGCCCCACACAGCAGTTCTCCGCCTGCCCTCACCCACGTTTCCCCCTCCCTGTCTCGTGTAGATGCTAGGGTTAAGATGTTACCGACAGCATCGGGCTAGCCGGGTCGGAACGCGACCGCGCACGGCCGCGCCATGGCCGCCGGCCAGGTGCTCACGCGGTCCAGTGGTTCCGCTCCATCTCCGTCAGTGATAGTGGTCTCGGTAGGTCCGCTAGGAGTCCAGGAAGGTGATACGCCATTCGGTAGGTCGTGCGACGGCCGGGACTCGCCGGCGTACCGCCAGGCATCGCGGCCGTCCGCCATTGCTGTTGGTCTGGGTACTGCGGTGCATCAAATTTGGGGAAAAGTGGTGGCCTCGGTGCGGTTTGGTTTGGGCAAGACATCGGTGAACGTGGATTGGTCGGAGGAGCCGCCGGCGGCGAGAAATCGCTCACCGGAGCTCGCTGCCGCCGCGCCCCTGCTCTCTGTCACCGCCCTCGAGGGCCCGCATGTCAGCGCCGCGCGCGGGCGGTAGTCTGTGCGGGCCGCGCGCGCGTCGTGGGCCGCGCCTGTTCCCGGGCCGGCCCAGTTCCAAGTGAAAATTATTTCATTTAATTATTTTGTCACAGATTTTGTGGTAGTTTGGAAAATGTAGATCTAGGGTTCTAGTTGCTTAAAAATCATGAGATAAATTTTGTTATGATCTACATGATGTGTAGTATTTTAGAAAAATATAAATCTGGTATGTGATGTTTAAATTCTGTGAGAATTTAATAGACCCTTTAAATGTGTTTTGAAATGCATGCAAATTTGTTAAATATATAACTTGAGCTGTAGTATCCCAAAAATCATGAAATTTGGTGGGTAGGTTACTTTATACTTGCCCTAGCTCTGGTAAAAATTTGGGCGTTAGTGCTTAAGTAATTTTCAAGTTATAAGGCTATCTTGTTATTCTAGGAAATGATTGAATGAATTTTAGTAATTTTTCTACATGTGCAATGTTCTTGAAACTTTTTGGAGAATGTTTGGTACCCTAGAGTGTCTAAGAAAAATATGAAATCTGTTGTTTGATACTTTTCAATATGATGTATTAATTATACAAAAATCAGCCTTTTGGACTTGTGAATTTTGCATAGGGAGTTCCTGTGAATGAAATTTGTTCAAATTTTTACAGTGGTCTCTTTTTGAGTCAGAGAGACCCCTGTAATTTTTGTAGAAGTTTAGGAGTAGTTTACATATATGTTTAAAATTCCACTTAATTAAGTAAGTAAATTATGAAATGAGTATAAATAAATGTTCTAGGTGGTCACACCCTACTTTCTGGTGTTTTTGTGACCTATGTGAACTTGTGGTAGCATTAGTTTGGTTTTAAGGAATATTTGCCACATAAATAAATATTTAATCCTTTCAATTCTAGGTTTTCTGGACAGCTGGTAGTATTTCTAAGTTTGACCTTTGATAAATATGGTTTCTGGAAAACTTGTAAATACCAAAGTTGTAGTAAACTTGATAAACTAGCTTGTGTTAAAATTTGGGAGCATTTGGCTTAGTAGTTTGAGAGTTATTGATGTTTAAAGTGACAGTCCAGAATTTGCTACTCTCTGTTTGGAGAGAACAGATTCTGGAACTTATGAAATTCAACATGGAAAACTCAGGAGTTTGGGGTTGAGGTCTGAAAATTAATTGTAGTGCATTTCTTAGTCTTTCCAGATTGTCTTAGATCATATCTTTTGAAGTTGGGAATCTCCAGTTATGTTAAAAACAAGTAGCTGCTGTCCAGAATATTTACTGTGGTATTTTGCTGTTTAGATGTGGTGTGGTATCCTAAGAAATGCTACTCTTGTAATTGTTAGGTGTTAGGGCCTTAACTGAAGAAGAGCAGCTTTATCTTAGGTTGAGTAGATTAGGTGAGTACTTCTCTACCGGAGAGGAAATTTGCACCTACTCTTTTGAAGTGATTTGAATAGAGCTTTAAAAGTGTTGTAATGCATTTCATTCCGAGCATACTGCATCTTTCACTATGCATCCATGAGATTTATTATGCACTCATGCAATAGGTGTTCCGGAGGGGGTAACACTCCTCAAATTCGAACAAGTGGTACCAGAGGAGATCCAGAAACAGCCGGAGCCAGCAGAGGAACCAACCGGCGGAGAAGCTTCCGAAGAAGACCTTCCTGAGTGCCCGGACCACCGGCCTTCAACTTTTCTTAAAGGCAAGCCCCGGTGCATGCTGAACCCATCATTTTATAAATCTATCTTGAGTACTTTTAATTGTTTATTGCATTAAGTTCTAGGAGTTATATGAAAACACTTGTTGCATTTTACCTGTCCTTGTCCAGATATCGTACTTAAATCCTAATTTAGGTTTAGGCACGTGTCAATGCTTAGCCCTGCTTAGTACGGTAGAAGTCGGGTGATTTCCGGTCATCCGCGAGATGTAGGAAGGAGTCACGAGTGGCTTTATGGCTATCATGGATGGAACCATGCTTTAAAATGAAATTGAGACCGGGCGGGAGTTCAATGGTACAGCCGCAAGACACTTCACGTCTTGGGTGTGGAGCCATGCCCGTCTGAGTCGTTTAAGGACCGATTCACTGTACGTCCTTAAGTCATGTTGAACGCAGTCTAACACTTAGTTGGCCGGATAAGTCATTCCGACCGCGAAGCTGAGTAATGTGATTCAGGCCAGGAATCGAATGGTAGGTTGCTTCTTGGAGGAGAGAAAGGATGTGCTTGGGGACATTGGCGTGAGACCAAGGGGGGGGTTAGAGTCCCTATCACCTGGCAGAGTGTCACCCTTGGGGTCGCGACATCATTCGGACCCGCGATTCCTGAATCATACGAAAGGTGGCTTGTGCGACCCTGGCAGGGGTCTGCGCGGTGAGTGTTAGAAATACCCCTCCAGCTGGATAGGAATTCGATTCGAATCGTCGTCGCTCCCGGTTAGTGAGCACTTGACTTGAGCAGCGGCAACGTAGATCTCATTAATTGAACGGATGGTTAAGTGAATGATACAATGTTGCCACAATTTATACCTGTTATGGAAATAATGTTAATAATTATTTGATGATAATCAAGTGCATGTTTAGTACAGGTGCTAAGATAGATGACAGGTAAATGCTAAAAATCACTGCTAGTACAGGTTATAAGAGTTTCAACTACTTATGCCTTTATGCAAATGTGGTGTCAGCTAGCCTCTTGTGTAAGCCTTGCATAATCCTTGGTGTCATTTATTTCTGGTTTTTTATGGGTATGTCTAGCTGAGTACATTCCAGTACTCAGGGTTTATTCCCCCCTGTTGCAGATGATATGCTCTATCAAGGCTTCTGCAAGACGTGTCTCCACCCTGCGGGTGATGATGACTAGATCACTAGGGCGTGATCGTCTTTATGTACTTTCCTCATGCTTTTGCGGGTTGTCGATCAACAAGACTGGCAGTAGTTAATCATCTAGTGTGTGTGTTATGCTTCCGCTACTTTCCAAACTTGGTTTGTAATATTTGCAACTCCGTGGTGTAAACTTATTTCGGAACTACTTGTGAAATGTAACGTATGATGTGTATGTTGAATGATGCGATCCTGGTTGTAAACAGTTTGGTTTGAAATCCTTCGTGGTTTCGATTGACTACCGGGATTATATGGGCTCAAGTTTGAAAATTTGAGCGCTTCGGTGCTTGTTTTCGTATTTGTGCTCTTATAATTTGGTCGGTTCTGTTACAGCTGGTATCGGAGCATAATTCAACATTAAACACATCTTACGAGTAATTAAAAACAAAAGTATTTGTTTACGAAAAGGGTTAAACTATAAAAATTATTTTTATAGGTATGCCAGTGATCACATCCCTTAGCCCAAATAAGGACTCTTAGGTGGCTTATTATAAAGACTAACTTGGGGGCCTTGTTTGCTTTTGTTTCGTCGTCCATACGGCGTGATATTGTATGGATGCCATCCACTTGGGTGGTAATGTATGGATCAATTATCTCGACGCTCTGGTAAGTGTGATTTATGAGAGTATGATCGTCCAACCGGCGGTCTAGGGGAGAGTAGTTTTGGTGACTTGCATACTTACATGTTCAAACTATGTAATTATGTAAAGCACTTAATTGTGGGCATCTATAAATCGGGTAGCTTGATACTGAAATATATACATCAGGGGATGTGTATATGGAAAGTATTTAGTTTACTGCTCTCTTGTATGTTTATTTTGGGAATTGTTGGGCTGCAATGAGATTTTCTGCAGGTACACTAACAGCGTAACGAGTAGACCGATAGTTTCGCTTATATGAGAGAACGTATGTATGCCACCGCTTAGCGTTAGAACTTTAGTTTTCTACTAAGGTGAGAGGGCGTATGGAACGTGCATGCATCATGTTTAATTATATCATACATGTCATTTACTCCCTCCTTAAAAATTTCAATAGTCCCGACTAAATTACATTTCGTATCCCCTAAATAATCCTCACTTTAAGTCGTATCTTGTTGATACAGATGGCACGTACTAGGATGACAGCCCGTAAGTCGACCGGAGGAAGGGTCCCTCGCCACCAGCTAGCTCCACGTGAGCCCCGTCCTGAGCCCACTGAGGTGGAAAGGTTGCGGGCTGAGTTGGCCGAGGTGACTGCTGCTAGGGATGCAGCGCGGCAGCAACTGGAGCAAGTGATCCGTGACCGGGATCAGGAAACGCTTGCAGTCCAGAGGTTGACAGTGGCAAATCACAACTGTCAACGCATGCTGGTCCGTGTTATGGACCAGAGGGATGAAGCCTGGCACGAGGAGAACGTTCTGAGGGCTCGTCAGTTTGAGCTCAAGCAACAGTTAGAGAATGCTGAAGAATACAATGACAACCTTCATGAAGAAGTACACCGCCTGAACAACCAGCTTAATCCTCTGCTACCTAGAAACAACAACGTAGATGAGGACATGGGGTCGGGAATCTTCATGGCTGAGGATGATGATGAAGTGGAGGTCAATGGACCACAGGATGCCCCACCTGCAGAAGCACCCGAAGAAGAGCCAGAGGAGGAAGAAGAAGATGAGGAGTTAGAGCCTGTTAGTGATGAGGACGGCGGGGAGATCCTTGACACCGACTCTGAGGATGATGCTTAGAGTAGTCATCATGTAGCTATGGTGTAGAATCGTCTTTTGTGCCCTCCCTGTGTAGGAGTGAGGCCTTGTAATAACTTGACGTTGGGATGTAAGGTTGAACCATATGCTTCCTGAATATTAGTTTGAACCTGTTAATTTCGATCACAATGGGATGTCTTATTGTGTTGCGTTCGATGATGGTGTCACGATTAGCACCCTTCGGTGCCGCGACGAAACCGAGGGCCTCCTATGGTGCGCGATATAAGGCTGTGTTGCTTGGCACGCGCTGGTATCGAGGTGGCTAGTCATGATCCACCATGGAACTCTCCATTGAGAAGTCTCTTTGTGGTCAGTTTGAAGTAGCCTTTCACAGTCAATTAAAAATTTTTGAGATCGAATCCAAGTACCGTGCGAAAGGTCAAAAATCACGTAGATAGTGACGTAAGCGGTTCAGTAACTGTTGTGCTCCCTGTGAGTGAGCTTTTATCAAAGAACATCTTGTTGGATTTCCTCGTATGATTTCGTCAATGGATGCGCTTGAATGGATCGTGCGGTTGTGATGAATTATTGTGCCTTGATTATTTTGAGAAGTCCATTTCATGAAGTCAGTTTGACATATTTGTAATAATTCATCTACAAATTTCCCACATCGTCAGTGCTCATTGGCTATGCATTTTGCAGATGTCGTACAATCTCCGTCGGGGTCGTGGCAATGAGGAGGAGGAACAGCCACCCCCTCCGCCACCACCTACTCCGGCTGAGCTGATGCAATCCGTGGTAGAAGGGCAGCGCATGTTGGCTGACGCTATGCGCCAACTGGCCAATCGGGAGGCTCGTCATGGCCGCCAGGGCCCAGAACCAAATCAGTACAGTGATTTCAAGGACTTTCTTGATACAAAGCCCCCGCTCTTTAAGGAAGCGGAAGAACCACTGCAAGCCGACGAGTGGTTGAATACTATTGAACAAAAGTTTCGTCTGCTTCGCCTGACCGATGAGCTAAAAACTGAGTATGCTTCTCATCAGCTGCATGGTCCAGCGGGTATTTGGTGGAGCCACTATCGTTCCACACTGCCTGCCAATGTCCCGATTGCTTGGGACCAGTTCAAGGCAGCATTCCGAGGGAACTATATTCCTCCAGGTCTTATGGCAATCAAGCACACAGAATTCATGAGGCTGTCGCAGGGAAACAAAAGCTTAACTGAATACTTGCAGTCTTTCAACAACCTGGCAAGGTATGCCACAGAGTTTGTGGATACCAATGCCAAGAAAATTGCTAGCTTCAAAAGGGGCCTCGGCCCAAAGTTGATGAAGACTATGGGCACTAGCAAATATACTTCCTTCAATGATTTTATCAGTGATGCTTTGACCCAGGAGAACAATAATGCTATTTATTCTGCCTCTAAGAGCCGTAAAAGGGCCCTTGAGGCGAGTGCTTCGCAGTCTCGGACCTCAGCTGCACCGAGGTCTTCCCCTCGCCCACCTGCTCAGAATACAAAGTTCCGTCCGCCATAGAAGAAGCCTGCTGCCAAAACTGGGTTTCGTAAGGCTTATACAGTCGCTCTGCCAAAGGGAAATTCTGGCCAGAGCAGCTCTAGTGTTCCTCCCAGCAACATGCCTTGCTGGAACTGTAACAAGCCAGGCCATTAGGCCCGGAACTGTCCTTACCCTAAGAAGAATGTCAACCAAGGTGGCCGTCAGGGACACGCTCATTATAACAGTATTGAGGAAATTCCATCTGGTGAGGTGGTCACTGCTGGTAAGTTCCTAGTTGACCAACACCCTGCAGTGGTACTTTTTGATTCAGGTGCTTCGCATTCCTTTATCAGTCCTAAGTTTGCATCAAAATTCACACACAAGTTGCATACTGTTGAAGGTGTGGGTTATTGCATTAGTGCTGCAAGTGGGAATATTTCCACGAATAAAGTAGTGGGAAACCTTAAGTTTGAGATAGAAGGGCGAAATTATTCGCTTGCTTTATTGGTTTTACCGGGTTTAGACATAGATGTTATCTTGGGCATGAATTGGATGAGTCAGAATGGGGTACTCATCGATACATCCGCTCGGGTAGTTATGCTCAGAGATCCTACAGATAAAAAGGGTTTTCTAGTACAACTTCCCAGAAAATTTAAATTGTCGGGGAAAGTTCATGTTGTGCAAGCAAAGGCGTTGGCTGAAATTCCCGTAGTAAATGAGTTTCCGGACGTTTTTCTCGATGATTTGCCGGGACTCCCTCCGGATCGGGATGTGGAATTTAAAATCGAGTTGTTGCCTGGCACGGCACCCATCTCTAGGAGACCTTATAGGATGCCTCCAAATGAGTTAGCTGAACTTAAGGTGCAGTTGAACGAACTTTTGAAAAAGGGGTTGATTCGTCCTAGCTCGTCTCCGTGGGGATGCCCTGCTATCTTTGTAAAGAAGAAGGATCAGACCTTGCGGATGTGCGTAGACTATAGACCTCTGAATGCAGTCACTATTAAGAATAAGTATCCTCTGCCACGTATCGATATCTTGTTCGATCAGTTGTCCAAAGCTAAAGTCTTTTTCAAGATTGATCTAAGGTCTGGGTACCATCAGATTAAAATCCGTCCTGAAGATATTCCAAAAACAGCCTTCTCGACAAGATACGGCCTTTATGAGTATCTTGTTATGTCTTTCGGCCTGACAAATGCCCCAGCACACTTCATGTGCTTGATGAATTCGGTGTTTATGCCCGAATTGGACAAGTTTGTGCTGGTGTTTATTGATGACATCTTGGTATATTCTGAAAATGAGGAAGAACACGCTGAAGACTTGCGTATTATCCTCAGCAGACTGCGTGAACATCAACTGTATGCGAAGTTCAGTAAGTGTGAATTCTGGCTTCGTGAAGTACCTTTCCTTGGACATGTGTTGTCCGATGGAGGAATTATGGTGGATCCCACTAAGGTACAAGAAGTACTGAATTGGAAGGCTCCTACTTCGGTTCATGAGGTCCGGAGTTTTCTTGGGTTGGCTGGCTACTATCGTCGCTTCATCCCAGATTTCTCAAAAATAGCCAAACCCATGACTCGGTTGCTGCAAAAAGACACCAGGTTTGTCTGGACTCCTGAGTGTGATGCGGCTTTTCACCAACTGCGAACCCTCCTAACCTCGGCTCCGGTTTTGGCACAACCGGACATCGAGAAACCATTTGATGTTTATTGTGATGCCTCAGGCATAGGTTTGGGAGGCGTTTTGATGCAGGAAGGCCGAGTAATTGCATACACCTCTCGGCAACTTCGGAAGCATGAGGTGAATTATCCAACGCATGACTTAGAACTGGCTGCAGTTGTTCATGCTTTGAAAGTATAGCGGCATTATCTGCTGGGCAATATCTGTAATATCTATACAGACCACAAAAGCCTCAAATACATCTTCACCCAACCCGAGTTAAATATGCGACAGAGAAGATGGCTCGAGTTGATTAAGGATTATAATCTTCAAGTACACTATCATCCTGGCAAGGCAAATGTGGTTGCGGACGCTTTAAGCCGTAAGTCTCATTGCCATTCCTTAGTTGAAACTGATTTTCATCGATCCCGCCTGTTACATCCAGCAGTCTTGTACAACATCACTGTCAGTGGTACTCTCAGAAACAGAATTATTGAGCTCCAAAAGACTGATCTAGGTATATTCCACATAAAACGTAAGATGAAAGAGGAAGAAACTAAGCATTTCAGGTTAGATGACGAGGATGTGCTGTGGTTTAAGGATAGATTAGTGGTACCTAAGGACCGAGAGCTTAGAGATCAGATCCTGTCCGAAGCACATTCGTCCAAGTTGTCCATCCATCCTGGTAGTAATAAGATGTATTATGATTTGAAGCCACTTTATTGGTGGACCAAGATGCGGAAAGAGATAGCGGCATACGTTGCTAGATGTGACACAAGCTGCAGAGTTAAAGCTGTGCACATGAAAGCGGGGTTACTCCAACCACTTTCTATCCCAGGCTGAAAATGGGAAGAGATAAGCATGGATTTCATTGTCGGACTTCCTCCTACTGTCAAAAATCATAACTCCATCTGGGTAATTGTGGATCGTTTGACCAAATCAGCTCACTTCATTCCAGTTAGAGTGGACTATCGTCCCACTGACTATGCTGAGTTGTACTTCAATCAGATAGTTCGGCTTCATGGGATACCTCGTATTATCGTTTCTGACCGTGGTCCCCAGTTCACTGCTCACTTTTGGGAGCACTTGCATCACCTTCTGGGAACCAAGTTAGTGAGAAGCTCTGCTTATCACCCCCAGACGTCTGGTCAGACGGAACGAGTTAACCAAATCTTGGAAGATCTGTTGAGAGCATGTGTCATTTCATCCAAGGGTTCTTGGGAAAAATGGTTACCTCTAGCTGAATTCTCATACAATAATAGCTATCAAGAGAGTATTAAGATGGCCCCGTTCGAAGCTTTGTACGGTCGTAAGTGTCGAACCCCCCTAAACTGGGTAGAAGCTGGGGAAAGAAGGTATTATGGCATTGATTTTGTCCAGGAAGCCGAGGAACAAGTTTGTACTATCCAAAAACACATGGCTACAGCCCAAGCTAGACAGAAAAGCTATGCTGATCGTCGTAGAAAGCCACTCGAGTTTGAAGTTGGAGACTTCGTTTATCTGAAAGTTTCTCCAATGAAGAGTGTCCAACGTTTTGGTGTTAAGCGGAAACTTGCACCAAGATACGTGGGTCCTTTCTAGATCGTAGGAAAGAGTGGAGCTGTTGCGTACAAAATCCAGTTACCTCCTGAAATGAGTGCCATATTCAACGTTTTCCATGTATCTCAGCTTAAAAAGTGTCTTCGAGTTCCTGAGGAACAAGTTCCTTTAGGAGATATCAGGCTTGAATCCGACCTAACCTACGAAGAAAAGCCAGTCCGAGTGATCGATACTCAGGAACGAGTAACTAGAAGCAAAGTGGTTAAATGGTATAAAGTGATGTGGAGTAATCAGGGTAGTGAAAGTGATGCTACGTGGGAACGGGAAGACTATTTGCGGGATGGTTATAAGGAATTCTATGAAAAATGGTACGCTTTCCAAATCTCGGGATGAGATTTTTATAAGGGGGGAGGGCTGTAACACCTCAAGTGTTTAGCTCCATAATTGCATTGCATTTGCATAAGCATAAGCATGCATCATTCATGTTTGTTATTTTATGTGATGCAACACATGTGATTGTTTCTAGAAGTTTTGTTTGGCTCATATCATGGATACTTGATAGTTGGTGTAACAAAAGGGTAGAGTAGCCAATTATGTCCCACAACACCTTAGTTATACTTAGCGTAACTTTTGGAGCAAGGTTCATGTTGATCAAAATTACAAAAATGCCCTCCAAGAGATGGTTGACCACTATTTGGCCCTAGGATGCTTTAGTTTGACCATTTAAAAAGTCTATCTTAGAGACCTTGCATGGAGGAGCACCCTTAAGCAAAGTTGTAGGGAATTTTATGGGGAACAAAAGTCTCAATATGACCGTCTCATGAAATTGACCAGAACATGCTCAAAAGTGGCCCACAAGTCAGCTAGAGGGGCTGCCTCAACACTTAGATTTTTCTAAGTCCTCAAATTGACCCTTCAGTTTTACTGAGGCCTACTTTAGAGGCTTGTAGTTTGCAAACCAGGCCAAACTAGCTTCCACTCATATTGACAAACTTGTAGTCCTCATGTAGCTCTACAACATTGTCAACATCACCCAAGCCTGGTTCCCAACGGTTTATGAGTTAGAGTGCTTCAAAAATCGAGTTTCAGTCGGCGAAATTAACTGAAACTCAGTTCAGCTTTCGTGTGCCTCACTTTGGGGCGTTGTATCTCACTAACCAAGCTGAGTTAGCTCATGACCCAATTAGCAAAGTTGTTGACCTCACAAAGCTCCACAAATTTTGTATTATCACCTGCTCCTAACTCGAACCGGTTTGAGAGATAATTAGCGCCAAAATTGCCCCGTCAGTCGACCATTGGGGACTCGGTTTCAGTCACGAGCTCGACCACCAGCGTGTCGTGGCGAGCAGGCAGAAGAACGACGACGCGTGGTGATCGGGCGCTGCAGTTCCCTCCACGTCGCGAGCCAGGCGTGAGTTGAACACCGAGCGGCCACCTCCACCCCCCTCACGTGCGCTCATTCTCTTCTCCCTTCCTCTCGCTCTGGCCGTGCTCACCGCGGCGGAAACCGGGACGCCATTGCCGCCGTAGCCATCTCCGAGCTCGCGCACTCACCACCGCTCGCCAAACCACGTCCAGCCCTCCGCCTCATCGCCCTACACCTCCTCAACCTACTGGTGGCTTTGATTGAGCTCGAGGTGAGCCGCATTGCCATTTCCGCCCACTCCCAAAAGCTCACCGGAGCTCCGCCATGTCTGGGTCGCCGTGGCCAGCCCCACACAGCAGTTCTCCGCCTGCCCTCACCCACGTTTCCCCCTCCCTGTCTCGTGTAGATGCTAGGGTTAAGATGTTACCGACAGCATCGGGCTAGCCGGGCCGGAACGCGACCGCGCACGGCCGCGCCATGGCTGCCGGCCAGGTGCTCACGCGGTCCAGCGGTTCCGCTCCATCTCCGTTAGTGATAGTGGTCTCGGTAGGTCCGCTAGGAGTCCAGGAAGGTGATACGCCATTCGGTAGGTCGTGCGACGGCCGGGACTCGCCGGCGTACCGCCAGGCATCGCGGCCGTCCGCCATTGCTGTTGGTCTGGGTACTGCGGTGCATCAAATTTGGGGAAAAGTGGTGGCCTCGGTGCGGTTTGGTTTGGGCAAGACATCGGTGAACGTGGATTGGTCGGAGGAGCCGCCGGCGGCGAGAAATCTCTCACCGGAGCTCGCTGCCGCCGCGCCCCTGCTCTCTGTCACCACCCTCGGGGGCCCGCATGTCAGCGCCGCGCGCGGGCGGTAGTCTGTGCGGGCCGCGCGCGCGTCGTGGGCCGCGCCTGTTCCCGGGCCGGCCCAGTTCCAAGTGAAAATTATTTCATTTAATTATTTTGTCACAGATTTTGTGGTAGTTTGGAAAATGTAGATCTAGGGTTCTACTTGCTTAAAAATCATGAGATAAATTTTGTTATGATCTACATGATGTGTAGTATTTTAGAAAAATATAAATCTGGTATGTGATGTTTAAATTCTGTGAGAATTTAATAGATCCTTTAAATGTGTTTTGAAATGCATGCAAATTTGTTAAATATATAACTTGAGCTGTAGTATCCCAAAAATCATGAAATTTGGTGGGTAGGTTACTTTATACTTGCCCTAGCTTTGGTAAAAATTTGGGCGTTAGTGCTTAAGTAATGTTCAAGTTATAAGGCTATCTTGTTATTCTAGGAAATAATTGAATGAATTTTAGTAATTTTTCTACATGTGCAATGTTCTTGTAACTTTTTGGAGAATGTCTTGGTGCCCTAGAGTATCTAAGAAAAATATGAAATCTGTTGTTTGATACTTTTCAATATGATGTATCAATTATACAAAAATCAGCCTTTTGGACTTGTGAATTTTGCATAGGGAGTTCCTGTGAATGAAGTTTGTTCAAATTTTTACAGTGGTCTCTTTTTGAGTAAGAGAGCCCCCTGTAATTTTTGTAGAATTTTAGGAGCAGTTTACATATATGTTTAAAATTCCACTTAATTAAGTAAGTAAATTATGAAATGAGTATAAATAAATGTTCTAGGTGGTCACACCCTACTTTCTGGTGTTTTTGTGACCTATGTGAACTTGTGGTAGCATTAGTTTGGTTTTAAGGAATATTTGCCACATAAATAAATATTTAATCCTTTCAATTCTAGGTTTTCTGGACAGCTGGTAGTATTTCTAAGTTTGACCTTTGATAAATATGGTTGCTGGAAAAGTTGTAAATACCAAAGTTGTAGTAAACTTGATAAACTAGCTTGTATCAAAATTTGGGAGCATTTGGCTTAGTAGTTTGAGGGTTATTGATGTTTAAAGTGACAGTCCAGAATTTGCTACTCTCTGTTTAGAGAGAACAGATTCTGAAACTTATGAAATTCAACATGGAAAACTCAGGAGTTTGGGGTTTAGGTCTGAAAATGAATTGTAGTGCATTTCTTAGGCTTTCCAGATTGTCTTAGATCATATCTTTTGGAGTTGGGAATCTCCTGTTATGTTAAAAACAAGTAGCTGCTGTCCAGAATGTTTACTGTGGTATTTTGCTGTTTAGATGTGGTGTGGTATCCTAAGAAATGCTACTCTTGTAATTGTTAGGTGTTAGGGCCTTAACTGAAGAAGAGCAGCTTTATCTTAGGTTGAGTAGATTAGGTGAGTACTTCTCTACCGGAGAGGAAATTTGCACCTACTCTTTTGAAGTGATTTGAATAGAGCTTTAAAAGTGTTGTAATACATTTCATTCCGAGCATACTGCATCTTTCACTATGCATCCATGAGATTTATTATGCACTCATGCAATAGGTGTTTCAGAGGGGGTAACACTCCTCGAATTCGAACAAGTGGTACCAGAGGAGATCCAGAAACAGCCGGAGCCAGCAGAGGAACTAACCGGCGGAGAAGCTTCCGAAGAAGACCTTCCTGAGTGCCCGGACCACCGGCCTTCAACTTTTCTTAAAGGCAAGCCCTGGTGCATGCTGAACCCATCATTTTATAAATCTATCTTGAGTACTTTTAATTGTTTATTGCATTAAGTTCTAGGAGTTATATGAAAACACTTGCTGCATTTTACCTGTCCTTGTCCAGATATCGTACTTAAATCCTAATTTAGGTTTAGGCACGTGTCAATGCTTAGCCCTGCTTAGTACGGTAGAAGTCAGGTGATTTTCGGTCATCCGCGAGATGTAGGAAGGAGTCACGAGTGGCTTTATGGCTATCGTGGATGGAACCATGCTTTAAAATGAAATTGAGACCGGGCGGGAGTTCGATGGTACAGCCGCAAGACACTTCACGTCTTGGGTGTGGAGCCATGCCCGTCTGAGTCGTTTAAGGACCGATTCGCTGTACGTCCTTAAGTCATGTTGAACGCAGCCTAACACTTAGTTGGCCGGATAAGTCGTTCTGACCGCGAAGCCGAGTAATGTGATTCAGGCCGGGAATCGAATGGTAGGTTGCTTCTTGGAGGAGAGAAAGGATGTGCTTGGGGACATTGGCGTGAGACCAAGGGGGTTAGAGTCCCTATCACCTGGCAGAGTGTCACCCTTGGGGTCACGACATCATTCGGACCCGCGATTCCTGAATCATACGAAAGGTGGCTTGTGCGACCCTGGCAGGGGTCTGCGCGGTGAGTGTTAGAAATACCCCTCCAGCTGGATAGGAATTCGATTCGAATCGCCATCGCTCCCGGTTAGTGAGCACTTGACTTGAGCAGCGGCAACGTAGATCTCATTAATTGAACGGATGGTTAAGTGAATGATACAATGTTGCCACAATTTGTACCTGCTATGGAAATAATGTTAATAATTATTTGATGATAATCAAGTGCATGTTTAGTACAGGTGCTAAGATAGATGACAGGTAAATGCTAAAAATCACTGCTAGTACAGGTTATAAGAGTTTCAACTACTTATGCCTTTATGCAAATGTGGTGTCAGCTAGCCTCTTGTGTAAGCCTTGCATAATCCTTGGTGTCATTTATTTCTGGTTTTTGACGGGTAAGTCTAGCTGAGTACATTCCAGTACTCAGGGTTTATTCCTCCCTGTTGCAGATGATATGCTCTATCAAGGCTTCTGCAAGACGTGTCTCCACCCTGCGGGTGATGATGACTTGATCACTAGGGCATGATCGTCTTTATGTACTTTCCTCATGCTTTTGCGGGTTGTCGATCAACAAGACTGGCAGTAGTTAATCATCTAGTGTGTGTTATGCTTCCGCTACTTTCCAAACTTGGTTTGTAATATTTGCAACTCCGTGGTGTAAACTTATTTCGGAACTACTTGTGAAATGTAACGTATGATGTGTATGTTGAATGATGCGATCCTGGTTGTAAACAGTTTGGTTTGAAATCATTCGTGGTTTCGATTGACTACCTGGATTATATGGGCTCAAGTTTGAAAATTTGAGCGCTTCGGTGCTTGTTTTCGTACTTGTGCTCTTATAATTTGGTCGGTTCTGTTACACGTCGAATCTGTGGCATCCCCTTCGTGGGATGCAGGATCGTTTCACTAATGTATCCTCGTGTAAAGCTACGTCAAGTGGTGCAGGCTATGCAAGACGAGAAGCGTGCCGCTAGTAAAAAACTAGCGCCGCCACTATCAGACTATGAGCGTACTATCACAAAGAAAATCAAGGAGGACAAAAGGAAACAGAAGGCGGCCGAGAAAGATGTTGCATAGCTCGGCCAACAAGCGCAGCAATCAATGCCACCACTAGTGGTTGAGAATCAATATGGTTCCAACATGAACTTGATGCAAATGTCGGTACCTGATGATGTGGACTTAGATGAACTCGCCAAGTGGATGAATGTGATTGGGCTTTCCTTAGAACAACTTCTCGGTCGGGAGGAACTGACAACTGTTAAAGAGGCTGAAGTTGTTGATGAATGGCAGAGGAAGTACGTATATGGCAGGAGTCTATGCGACCCTGCAAAGGTAAAAAATCTTGGTACACAAATATACAAGCTGCACGAGTACTACTTGAGATTCTGTGCACAACATCAAATTGAACAATATCTGGGCGTCCAAGTGAGAGACCGTCACTACTTTCGTGGAGATGACATCATCTGGGTAGAGTTTAGTGAAGTACACTAGCTTCTCTATATGGATGCTCTTGATAAATCTCTCATAAGCTACTACTGTCTGTAAGTGATTCTTCCTTTTAATCAATAATCCCACTCTAGCATATGTACGTATTCGTAATAACTATGCTCATGATGTGTAGACACATGATGAGAGAACTCAGATTGAAACAAGACGATCGAATTGGTTTTATCAATCCGTATGTTGTGTACAAGGACACAAAGACTAAAAATCCATTCAATCTGAAGATCAAGGAAATAGAGAAAAACTTCCAGAGGTTCTTTTATAACCAAAGGCATAAGGAGTTGATACTCTTCCCTTACAATATGGGGTAAAGTGTTGTGTTATATCATGTCTTAGTCAATCCAACATTAATATATATATATAAGTTGACTCTATAAACAAATGCAGGGATCACTGCATACTCATTGAGATTAAGATCAAGGAACAAACTATAAATGTGTGGGACTCAATGAGAAAAGAGCTGGCAATGTACCAAGACATGATAGACATGATCCAGAAGTAAGTTCTATCATTCTTTAATTATCGTTGCCTGCTCCTTTACTTTATTATGCTATACCTAATCAACGACCGACTTATTGGGTAAGGCTTGGACTTGGCTACAACAAAGATATCATACAGATCTGAAAGTGCCACTCCCCCCTCCTATTCTACATAAGTGGGTGTCCAGACAACCGTACGAAACTAATTTATGTGGATACTACGTTTACGAGTACATGCGGTGTAGCAAATTTACACCTGCTAAAGAGATGCTAAAAGTAAGTAATATATGTATACAGTAAATTCATATCTTATTTATTTTTTGAAACTAAATAAATCTTATGTATATTAATATCTTTTCCTTTAATTAATGCAAATGGAAAGAGTGGAAATTGAAAGAACAAGTGTTCAAGCACACAATACTCGTTGCAATCCAGGAGACGATCGCATATTTCATCAACGATCATGTCATCCCGGAAGACGGCGAGTTCCACCACAACCCTAGGTTGGATTTGAAGAGTCCAAACAAGAACGAACACTTGTACGAGCTTTGATTGGCGGGCAAACATTTGTGTAACTCATTAACCGGCGGCCGAACACTTGATTACTTATATATTATTGTAAATGTAATGTGCATGTATATATATATATATATATATATATATATATATATATATATATATATATATATATATATATATATATATATATATATATATATATATATATATATTCATACTTTATTTGTGTGTAATAATAACGCTCTCGTATAGGTGCAACGTATACGGATAATAGCAGCGAAGAATAAATTGGAAAACAATATAACTGAAAACCAAAATCAATAATGAATTGGAAAGAAAAAGAAAAAAGAAAAAAGAACCTTTAGTCCCGGTCGGTAATACCAACCGGGACTAAAAGGTGCTGCGCGACATTTAGTCCCGAAACCTTAGTCCCGGCTGGTAGCCTGGGACTAGAGGTCCTTTTGGACCGGGATTAAAGCCCCGTTGTGCAGCAATGTTTTGTGGATAGAGGGAGCACATAGACAACTTTATTAAATTTTATAGAAAGAGAGAAACATAAATATAAATCCCTAAACATTTGATAGTTTTTTCTCCATGTTGTAACGCACAGACACTTTTGCTAATATATGCATATACATCAAATAAAATATCCTTACTAAACCTTCTTGCTTCGTTTGGCTCTGCACGGTTGAACCTAGGACATATGACACGTTATTATCCAATCCGAGTAGAACTCCTCTGGCCAGACAATTAATCTGTGCAAAATATTTTCTTGATCCCCTTCCCTTTTCTTCGTTGCTTTCTTTTTCTTTACACGTGCACTCCAGAATGCATCAATCTGGCATCCGACCTCCATATGCACGTATTCTGGACCTGTAGCATGTCCACCAATTTTGATTAATTATCAATGACCTATATAATTTGGCCAATCATATTCTTCAGCCAAATTACACCATCAACACATGCCCCCCGTTTTCAGTACAATTGCATTTACCGAAAACACTTTGACAAGTATCAAATTTGTCCACAGATTCGGTAATAATATGATCAATATAGCATTAACACACCTTTTGCCACACTGATGACGGAATGTTTAAGTTATGTCTAGCAGTAAAGTAACCTCAACGAACCGGTACAAACACTCCCATGCCCCTGTCAATTATGAACTGGCTAAAGGACACCATTCACATGCAGTTCTCCATACAAAATTAGCAACCACATTATAAACAACAAAACCTTAGCCATGATGACTAACACATCGGCTGTATTTGCTTCTTTTATTTATAACGATATTCTATCATATATCGGCCAAAATTTATTATAAAAGCAATGCAAACTCATGACCCACATTTCATTCAAGGGCAATGATGAGCTAATCTCGGCCATATATATGTATATGTGAGGTAATATCTCAGAAAATAAAATCAATCATCCTGCCAATAACACTAAGATTTTATATTATTATCATTCGGCAAAAACAACTTATCATGTAGCAAGCAGCCGAATAACCATCTTGTATATCACAGAGATATTGCATTTACCAAAAACACAAGACACATAAACTCTTCACAAATTTGGTCATGGTTTAATAGATGACTTTGGCAAAATCCAAAGACCGAATTTTAAGTTGTATATGCAAAAACAAACTCACCTGAGCCGGCTCAAATAATTCTTTATTATTACTTCTTCTAAACCAGCACAAGCATGCTACCCATCTGCAATCCTTCATACAAGATTTATCCTATGCCTCAAAATCTGAAAGCCACGATGATTAAAGCATCGGCTCAGAACATGCTTACACGGCACAACAGCCAAATCTTATATTTGATTCTCCTTTTCACCTAGGTCGATATTAAATTGTATATCGGCCAAAATTTGCTCGAGAGATAATGATGAGCCATGACCCCATATTTTCCCTCTAGAGGCAACGATGAACCATTGGCTATATATATATATATATATATATATATATATATATATAAGCGCAAGTACCTGAGAGTTCCGTCAATGGTTCGAAAGACTTCATGTACTTCACCCATAGCTATTCTAGACTGATCAGAACCCAAGCACTTCAAAAGTAATTCATCTATGGTTCGGCGGTATAATTCATCATTTAACAAAGTATATTTTAAAGCTTGTCGCCGAATTTTTCTATCTCTCGTTTGACTTGGATTCTTTAAATAATTAACTATAAGGCTTCTCCAATCACCAGGCTCTAACTCACTAACAGATTCAGTTATTTGTGAACCCTGTACCGAATCTTCTTTGCCTTGTACAGGTTGCTGCTGGACTAAACTAGCACCTGATGCACCCGGTACCCCAAAACTACTAATCTGTTTAACTATCAATTTGACCCAGAACCGAACTAGCAACCTGCAGATTGGTCTCACTTTCGATAACAGCTAGCATTAGTTTTTCTATTACTAAAAACTTTCCACTAGTAACCTGGAAACCATATGCTTGTTGGGCCAAATGATTAGCTCTATACCACCTCATATAGTTCGGTCATCTGCCATAATTTTCAAGTAAAACAAAGAAAACTAACTATCCCTAATCAAACTCTTGGTCTATATAATGTTTACCTATTTTAAGGGCAACAGTAATAATGTCAGTTGCACACTTTAATTCTAAGGACGATAAATAAATTACCATCTAAGCACTTGTTCTTAGGGTGATGAAACAGTATGCATCGGCCTTGCATATAATTTTTTTTCAATACACCACAGCAACCGAAATATAATTCTTGCAGATCCTAATAATACATACCTTATATCTCAATCAAGTATTTCGGTTTAATAATGAACAGATCATATACATTATTCATCACTCAGTTTTACAGATCAAACTAATTAATTAGCAAGTAATGAACTAATCTGGTCAAAATAATATTTAAAAGCTGTATTAGCTAATGGACCGATTAATCATCAACTTGTCACTGTAATTCGGCCCAAACTATATATGTCTTTTTAGCAATACAAATTAATATGACTACAATCAATATAATATTTTAGCTTGGTTAGAACAATGACAAACAAAGCATCGGCCTTAATTTAGGTGTTCGTATAGTTTTGCTCATAACAAAACATTATATCCATACCTTTGTGATGCGGAGTACCATGCTAGTTAGATGACGAACCTCCATCGACCAAGCTTCTATTTTCATCATCGCTAGCGAATTCCTTCACTTGTTTTGGCCTCCACACCTTCTTAATAATAGACATCATAGTTTTCTTTTTGTCAAATCCCAAATCGCCCAATTTTTTGTCTTCCTCAGTTTCTATGGCTCGAAATCGTTGTACCCATCGCTTTTGTGTATGCGTGAGACCTGCCGGGCACTACTATGGTTTCGGTTTGGTTCCTGATGCAACTGACCTAATTCTGCTGACCCAAGAACCTTGGTCGGTAGATAAGTGCTGTTGTTTTTGGCCTAAAAAAATTGTAGTTGGCCGAAAACTTTCTCCATTGGTCAGACATCCCACCAGGCACAACTACCTTGCTGCTGCTTCTCATGACTGAATTGGCAGGAATACTGGACGATTCAGGCTCCTGACTAGTACTAGTAATAGCAACTGGCTTCTCTGAATTGTTCTATGAATCACAATCTGAATCAGCAAGCAAGCCATCGTTTTCTACTACAATATCTTTTTCTGAAATGCATCAGGGCCTTGCTACTGCTGCCTTGCATCATTCCCAGAGTCTCCTGAACCTGTTCAATGTTTCAGAACTGAACCACACCAGAACCTAACAGCTCTATTTATGTTCAAACTAACACCTGCAGCCAGTTCAGGTTTATCAATCAATATGTTGTCAGTTTTCATACCATGAATAGCACCTAGCGCATCTGAACATGTCACAGGTTGATTGCAATCTCTTGACTTGATTGACACCCATTTAAACTGCTGTCCACTAATTTGGATCAGTCCATCAACATTGTGTCTGGGCAGTCGTCCAACACCATATGCTCCATGACCAGCATCGTACCTAGACGACACCCTCCTGGCACCCATAATAGGATTGCTCACCTCCGAATTTCTAATAGGATTGCTCACCTCCGAATTTCTAAATACACTATCTCTTGCTCACCTCCAAATTTCTAAATACACTATCTCTGTCTGAACAAAAAACTTCACTGAGATTTTTTCTCCACCATTTGAACAAATATTGTGTCTCTTGGCCGGTAACCTTGATCTGAAAACCGTCCAGTGCCTTGCTATTGTAACAAGCTCCTTTTCCTATGTACTTGCTGTCCAAACAGCTGCCCTGCAGGTTGCCAACCATGATGGAGGAGGTGTGCATTTTCTGGGAAGCCTAGCCTCCACTGATTAAATCCCCATGATGGATATGACATTGGCATATTAAATGGACAGCCCCAGTACATTTGCTCCATTGGAAAATATGGCTGTTGTGTATACATATACTTTTGCGATAAACCGAGTGGGCATCTCGGTTGTGATTCTCTTGTGAACTGCAGCAATTCATCCTTGACTTTGGGCACTTTCTTTTGCTCAGATTTGACATCTAGATTATTAGTACCTAATTGCTTCATCTTTTCACTAATGATAGCTGAAGTTTCCAACACATTAATCGGCTTCTCATTATTTGAATCTAGAACTGAACTTTTATCTTTGCGGCCATCCTTTTTCACGCAATAAACTTGTTTGACTACCTTCTTATTCACCTAGCTCCAGACCAATTCTTTTCCTTAAAACGGTCATTAGTATGTGACTGTAGTATGTGACTGTCTTTCTTGATTCTCTTGGAGCAGCATACTCCAAGTGGAATGGTCTAAAATATGATGGAACATCATCCATGGATCATACCATCCTTATGATGAATAAGGAGAACAAGCAAAAAATGGTTCATATGACATTGGCATTTTAGGTGGACATTCCCGGTACATATACTCCATTGGAAAATATGGCATTTGTGTGTACTCATTTTCTTGCCAATGCTTGTAATCATCAAAATATCTCCTAGAAAAAGATTTAGTATGCCTTAAATAATTAGACCGATTAGAATCTTTGTCGGCCTTTTCTTTTTCATATTTAGCCAGAAGTTGTTTGAACGTCACCTTCGGCTTTTTTGATTTCGTAGTGCTCGGGACAGATGTTTGGGACTCACTCTTAATATCTTTGCTAATTTTAGGGACCCAATCCATTTTCTTTTTTTGGCTCACAACTTTGCTAGGCTTTTTAATCTTATCATAAAAAAGATCACTACTAATTTCACTAGACAACACAACTTTCTTTCCTTTTGTTGAAACTGCTTGTTCTGGCCGAATCAACACATTTTTATCCTCAAAAATAATTATATGTTTGGGGTTAGCTTTTTCAATTGATCTATGCCCCCAATCCCTTGAGGTTCTATAGAATCTAATCGACCTTTGACAATAGCCGATTGAACGTTGTCCGATGTTTTAGAATTACATCCTTTCACCATAACATCGGTCTTTTATCTTTACTAATTGTTAGATTTTTATCACAACTTTTAACACCACCCGAATTACTCTCTAATTCGGCCATCTCAACCTTGCTTGACCTTGCATTATCTGATAACTCAGACCGTATTTGATCCCATTAAAATCAGTCTCTTTTATTTTATCAGTTATCAATTTAATATTTTGAGTAGCAAAATTATCATAAAACATGTCCCTTAATTTTGAGCAAGCATAAATTGACTTTGGAACAGATAAGGTATACTTCATTAAAATATTATTGCTCGAGACATATAACAGAGGACTCTTAAGATCATTATGAAAATTTTCTGATATAAAGACTTTATTAAATTGAGAAATAGGCAATGGACCTGTTCACGTGGCTGATAAGCCATGGCTGAAAGTACTATTGGCTGATTTGTTGTGAGAGAAAAACACTGTTGGCTGGCTAAAACAGTACAAATTATAAGACAAGCGAACAAGACCAATGTATTTGTGATCCGTACCTCTTTGAATTTGGTGGAGGAAAGTGATCTACTTACCTCGGTACTGGGTGAAGCAGAGAGGTCTGATGCAGCTACCTTTTTATGACGCCATTTTTTGTCTTTTGAAGGCCTGCTAATTTTCTCTGTAGACTTTCCTACCTCTCTTCCTCGGGCTCCCGTTCAATTTCCCGCCGTCTATCTTCAGATAGATCGTCGAGCATGACAGCGATGGCATTGTCAGGGTCGATTGCAGCCATCTCGCTCTCTTCTCCATGTTCTTGCATAGCCAGATGTGTGTCTTCTAGTATAATAGAACTGGAACAAGTATTGTTTTCTTCGGTTTCAATAATCGAATTATCATTCATATCCGAATCAATTTTATTTTCTTTTAAACTTACACGAGGTTTGAAACCACATTCTATAAGAATCTTGTCAATTAGGTCCTTACAAAATTGAGATGGCTCTAGAGAATTAGGTTGTAGCACAGATGCAACATAGGTATGTGATTGTAACTCTGGCAAAGAGGGTTAAACATGCGATGTATGCTGCGGAGGTACATTAGAATACACATTTGGAACCGGCTCACACGGAACCCGATACCTATAAGTGGCGAAGGTGGTGTGCTACATGCTACTTCTTGATAAAACGGTTGTTGCATATTAGAACTAAAGCCAACACTTCGGTTATATATGCCAAGATTTTGTGAAACCGAAGTTAAGATGGTAGAATTATTAGCATTAGGTACAAAACAATTGGCCGAATAAGCATTATTATACTGAGGCGCTGGACCCAGGAGTAGCGGGGATTCCCGGCTGGCCGCGCTAGGCCTTGCCTGGGCCGGCTCTGAGGCACGCGGAGGATCCGAGGTTCCTGGCCGGCGGGCTGGGCGTTGAGGGACAACGCGTGCTTTGTCTGGAGGTGAGGCGGGTTGTGAAGCAGGAGGGCCTAATGGGTTAGCCAGAGGTGTCGCACGTGGCGGGTGTGTCCTTGCCCTGGCCAGCGGCGCGACGGGAGACAGATTGGGGGTTGCAGGCCGTCGTTGTTGGAAGTTGGGGATCACACGTATCTTCTTCCTCTGCCTCTTTTTTCTTTACAGTGCTAACGGGATTAAGGGCAAATATACCTGATGGGGTGGCATCACTTTACCAAGTGATTTATCCAGATACTGTTGAAATTTATTTATGGCAGCCAGAATGCAGGAGTTTTAATTCCTGATAACCAAATATTTTCAGAGATGAGAAGTTGTCAGATTTCAAGATCAGTATGGAATTTAAATTATTGTCAGAATCCAGGAATCAGTAGCTTAGTTTACTATTTTGCCAATTTTGATTTTGTCTATCTGAAAATAGGTATGGCACACTATTTGTGGATGCTTGTGTAAATTGAAGTAACTATATAGATTGCCCCATCGGTTCAAAAAAGCAAAAGTGCAGAATAGTAGAATATTGACATCATGCAATTTCACCTGCCTACTTATTATCTTGTTCATCAGTAGTCACTGGAAATGTTTCTTTGTAGCCGAAATTGTTAATGTACCCTAAGATAGCTTCGCATATTTCTGTAATATAATCTTCAAACTTAAGTTTAGTAATAGTCAACTTTTGTATGAAAACTAATGACTCAAGAAAAGAAAAGATCCTAAAGATAGAAGTCAATTTGAATTTTAGGTTTGCAAGATTGTTTCCAGGCAGTTGATGCAATGAAGTTAAACATGATTCATTTGTAGTCCAGCGAGTACCTATTACTCTGGAAGTCTGGATGGCAGCGAGGCAAGGTTTCCTTGATTTTTCTCTCTTCTCTCGCCGCTGGAGACAACATCTTAAGGTGAACAGTCCTGCAATACAGCACCCTTCTGCCATCCACAGTCTATTTTCTTAGGGCTTGGATTCTTGATTAATCTAATATATTTTTGTGTTTTTTCAGATGTCCCATTGAGGCCTGGCACGACGAATTAGGCTTGGATTTCCTGTTGTAGACGTCTGAATGCTCAACTTATCCGTAGTTGTCCTGTGTCACATGAATTCATGTTGCTTCTTTTTTTTTTCTGAATGTTGACTGCACGCACTTTCATTTATTTGGTTGATTTTCAGTCCTCAGGCTTAGGTATACGTATAATTAGTGTTAATTTTTATTCATATTATTCAGGGACAGGGCTATAAAAAAACATGCTTGTACTATGGCATGAGCATAGTTTCGCTAGGCGCTAGGCGGTGACCCTCAGCCTAGAGACTAGTCGGGAGTAATCGCGCCTAGGCGATTCTAGGCGTTTTCCTAGGCGTTTTGGCAATTCAGCCATAATATATATATATATATATATATATATATATATATATATATATATATATATATATATATATATATATATATATATATATATAATAGCAATAATTCTGAATATATAGGTTACAGTAAATATAAAAAGAGGGCTAGTAGACTTACCTGATTCTTTGCTGGCTTATTCTTTCATGTTCCTAGCTCCTACAACATGTTTTGACAGTTGGTAAGTACTATATATTGAATGGACAGCAAGTTGTTCATAAAAAAAAAAGAAAACACCAAGTTGTCACTTATTCACAGATTAGGCATTCTTATTCACAGAGACAGAGTACAGAGCAGGGGAAAGTAACAGGGGAGGGAGAGGAGCAGGGGAGGGGAGCTGCTGTCAGAGGGGAGAGGAGCAGACGAGGGGAACTGACCTTGGTGGCCGGGGAAGAGGAGCAGGCAGGGAGCAGCTTCCAGGCGGGGAAGAGGAGACCGGCGGCCGGCGGGAAGGTGCTTCCAAGCGGGGAAGATGAGACCGGCGGGGAGCAGCTTCCAGGCGGGGAAGACCAAAGACGAGACCGGCGACCAGCGGTGAAGAGCACCTTCCCTCCGACGGCCACAAGCGGGGACGGCGGGCTGGCGGGGTCGAGCAGGTCCAGCGCCGGCGGAGAGGAGCTCGAACGATGGGGACAAGCAAATGTCGGCCAGGTAGCTCTATCTCTCCCTCTTATCCTCTAATTTCACGATTCGCGACCGCGCGAGCGCGCGAGCGCCATCGAGCGTGGGAAATCACCGCGCGCACGCGGAATCGGCGCGGGAACTCACGCGCACACATGGGCGGGGCCAATTTTTCTGTGGGCCCGCGCGTGCGTCCACCTCGGCGCCGCCTCGCGCGCCTCCGCGCCGCCTAACGCCGCTTCCGCGCCGCCTAGCTCCGCCTAGCGCCTAGGTCACTGCCTACCCCCTAGTCGCAATGAAGGCCTTCGCCTAGCGACTAGTCCTGCCTAGTCGGCCGCCCAGAACCGCCCAACGGAACTTGGGGCATGAGAAATTGGGCGTAGATTTCCTCTTGCAAGTCCGTCAGACATACCTATTCGTTCATATTGCCATCGTCTTCATTGGGTGTGTGATAGTGTGGAACCAAAATTTTCTAACACTCTTGTAACTTTGATTGCTTTTGTATTTACTGCATGTATCAGTGTTTTCTAATTAGCATAAATTTTGATTCATTCATGTAACTCAGGGACCAGCTCTAGAAAAGCTTGCTTATGGTAACTTTGTTTGATTATTATGTGGTTATCCTTCAGTTACTCTATTTTTTTGAACCAAAGCTACTCTGTATCTTCCGTATTAGAAAATAGAATCAGATGACCATATAACCCTGCTGTGTTTAGTGCTTGCGAGCGCTGGCAGTACTATTCTTGTTTTCACCAAATTATTGTCATAATTAGTTTGTCAGATAGCTTTGGTGGTGCATAACTACATGAGCCTGTAACTGTGATGCGAGGATGCAGAAATTCCTATTGATCTTATTATGTGATTATAGTAGTTAATTCTCTGTCTGACAATACTTCTAATCCAATATAAAAAAGTTTCTACTTTTTTAACTGGACAATGATAGAAACTAATCTGAACTGCTATAGTTTTTGGTCAGAAATCCATGTGCGGTCAATTTACACTTTGTAGTTTTTTGTTGGAAGTTCATGCACTTATGCCGTCCTGCTTGAGTTTAGTTGTTGGAAGTTTTTTAAGGAGACAGAAGGGAGGTTGCCAATACAGAGGTACTGTATCTGCTTGAGTTTAGTTGCACTTATGAAAAGCTTAGGTTTACTTGTAAATGCTCTTTTTTTGAGATTTATAATGAGCAGATTCTGGATCGGCTCAACCCAAATTCTGTAAACTTGCAGGTAGTTCATGCATGGATTCAGTTATAGTTATATAGATCTTTATTGATTTTGCATGACTTATGTTCAAGTTATAATAACATGCATACAGCCATGAGAACTATCTCTGTTCTGTATTTTTTTTTCTTGCAGCAAGAGTCAGGTTACATAACTGAGTCAGGTTACAATTATCTAACTGACAGTTGCTGTTATATGCAGGGATGACCTATTAGGTTTGTTTCAGAGAAACGATCTCTGTCATTTCTTAAATTAGATGGCTGCAGCAGGCTATGGTGGCGTCAGTATTAGTTCTGCAAAGTTGAGTAAGTCTTAGCTTCTCAGTTCTAGCTATAAGTGAATGCAAATTGTAAAGATTGAAAATTGGATAAATGGTGGTAATAAAGTTGAAGATGAAGTCTAGGGCTATGTGCAGATATCTCTAGCTTCCCTTTTCACTCACTCTGATTTTTTTCCGAAAGTTTTACTATGCAGCTTACAATTGGCTGCAAGTTCAAATCTATATATGCAGCAGAAAATTTGGTCTTAGATTGGTCTATAAGAAATTAAAAAATTATAGACAGAAAAATGGTTAAATGGCTTGCTCTCTGCATATATATATATATATATATATATATATATATATATATATATATATATATATATATATATATATATATATATATATATATATATATATATATATATATATATGCACATGACATGCTATAGGTTGCTAGCTATTTCTAAATTTGAAGATGGAAGAAGATTTTGCAGCTTTTGAAAGTTTAACCATGGGAGAAGATTTTGCAGCTTCTGAAAATTTCAGTGAGCCAAGGGTGTAATTTAGCCCATTTGTACACTGGGGTTTTGTGTGTTTGTGATTTTCACGTCTAACCTACTGTAGAAACTTTGTTAGGTTTCTTTAGATCAGCCCAGAGGGTAAGGTGCATGCGTATCACGCCTGATGGCAAATGGATTCCTAATTCTGATGTGATCACCCAAGTCATTGAGTAGAAGTACCCAACTCCATCTCTGATCACCCCTCAATGTAGTAAGTTCAACTGGTGCTTGTTTATGAAGATCCTTGCTATATATAGCCCTGTAATTTTCATAGGAGTTACCTCCTAAAGGAATAGGAAGTAATGCATTTATCTATCATGCAATTGATTTTTAGCCTGCAAAATACTTGTAGCTTTATCAGGTAGTTAGAATTGAGAATTATCAGGTAGCTAGAATTCATTTTGTAGTACGTGTGACATGACTTTATGCTTTCTTATGCATGAGTGTATTCCAGGTTATATGAATGGTCATATACAATTATGTGAGACTAAAAATTATGGAAAAATATTGTCATTTGGTTAAAAATGGTTGTTTTCAAGTGTATCCCTATAATAAAACCGTGGCGTTAGCAGGAGCACTGTACTGGTCAGAAAAGAAGAACATGGGTTAGAGCATAATCGATACAGGATCATCTCATCTTCTCTATCTGAGCCTGTACTTTTTTGAACTCGTCGTGGATGTACTGCAATGAGAGCATTCGAGCTATTAATCCAGCTGAGGAACGGTTGCCGAATCCCATATATATATATATATGTGAAAAATGTGATATGATGTCAAAGTGACCGCCCTAACCCTTTCCTTGTTCCTAGCAATCACACCGCCCTCTCTAGTTCCGCCCCCAAATTAATCCCACTTCCAGATCCACTGTTGATTTCTCAAGCTTCGCCTCTCCATATTACCCAATGTGATCACTGACTACCAATACCCTAGTCACGCGTCGCCATGACCACGCGCCCCTCCGTGCTCACGCTCCTCCTCCTACTCGCCGTCCAGCTCCCTCCCGCCGCCGCCGCCGCCGCCGCCGCCAAGCACCGCCACGCGTCCGAATCCGCCCCGGCACCACCCGCCTCCTACCTCCTCGTATCGTGGGCAAGCAACCTCACGCTCCTGGGCTCCGCCTCCCTCCACCCGGGCGCCACAGCCGTCGCGCTCACCACCCCGTCCCGTGACGGCGTCGGTGCCGGGCGCGCCCTCTTCTCGGAGCCCGTCCGCCTCTTCGTCCCCTCCTCCTCCGCAGCCGCCTCCTTCTCTACCCGCTTCACCTTCCGCATCACGCCCGCGCCCACCTACGGTGACGGCCTCGCCTTCCTCCTAACCTCTTCCCGGACTTTCCTCGGCGCCTCCAACGGGTTCCTCGGCCTCTTCCCCTCCTCCTCCGCCTCGGACGAGGGCGAGGCCGACCTCCGCGGCGTCACCACCGTAGCCGTCGAGTTCGACACCCACCGCGACGTGGCGCTGCGTGACCCGGACGGCAACCACGTCGCGCTCGACGCGGGTTCCATCTTCTCCGTCGCGTCCGCGAGCCCCGGCGTCGACCTCAGGGCAGGCGTACCCATCACCGCCTGGGTGGAGTACCGCGCCCCACGCCGCCGCCTCAGCGTGTGGCTCTCGTACTCGTCGTTCCGCCGCCCAGAGAAGCCCGCCCTCTCTGCTGATGCCGACCTCTCCGGACTCCTGCGCACATACATGTACGCCGGCTTCTCGGCATCCAATGGCAATGGCGCGGCGCTTCA
Source organism: Saccharum spontaneum (assembly GCA_022457205.1). NCBI lineage: Eukaryota > Viridiplantae > Streptophyta > Magnoliopsida > Poales > Poaceae > Saccharum > Saccharum spontaneum. The sequence continues at coordinate 37,912,337 of CM039594.1, forward strand.
TGTCATTGAACGCTGGACCTTCCGCACCTTCGGCTTTGCCAACTCATCCCGCGCGTCGCCACCATCTGAGCCCCCAGCACAGCCCAACAAGGCACTGCTGCCGCCCAGCAAACCACTGCTGCTTACAGGAAACCACCAGCACCATCACCTAATCTACAAGGTGCTCGGTGGAGTCCTTGGAGGCATGGTCTTGCTTGTATTTGCCATCGTCGCCTCTGTTGTCTGGCTTTCCAGGCCAGCTCGTCGCCCAAGTGAAGAGCATACAGTGCCGAGCGAGGACAAGCCTTATGGGACGATGTCTATGGAGGTGGTACGGGCAGCAACAAAGAGCTTCGACAGTGGCAATGTGATTGGCATTGGTGGCTCTGGTGCCACTGTGTATGAGGGAGTGCTCCCATCCGGTTCAAGAGTTGCTGTCAAACGGTTTCAGGCTATATGGCCGTGCACGAAATCATTTGTAAGTGAGCTTGCGGCCATGCTCAATTGCCCAAATCATCCCAATCTTGTGCGGCTTGCTGGGTGGTGCTGCAGTAAGGATGAGCTTGTGCTTGTTTATGAGTTCATGCCCAATGGGAATCTTGACTGTGCGCTGCACACAATGGGTGGAGCAACACTTCCGTGGGAGGCACGGTTCAGGGCAGTGCTTGGTATCGCCTCAGCGCTTGAATATCTACATGATGGGTGTGATCGCCGGATTCTACATCGCGATGTCAAGTCATCTAATGTGCTACTCGATGGTGAGTTCAATGCCAGACTAGGTGATTTTGGGCTTGCTCGTCTGGTGAGCCATGGTGGATTACCGCTGACAACACAGCCAGCAGGCACACTTGGCTACCTTGCTCCAGAGTATGTGCATTCAGGTGTTGCAACAGAGCGGTCCGATGTGTACAGTTTTGGTGTGCTTGCTCTGGAGGTGGCCACTGGCCGGAGGCCAACAGAGAGGGGAATCTCTGTTGTTGACTGGGTGTGGGTTCTATGGGGTCGTCGGAGGCTAGTTGATGCTGCAGACCAGCGGCTTCAGGGCCGATTTGTTGCGGAGGAGATGCGACGGATTCTGCTTGTGGGTCTCTCTTGTGTGCATCCGGACTGTAGGAAGCGACCTGGTATGCGAAGGGTAGTCAAGATGCTTGATGGGACTGCACCCTTGACAATGGTGCCAGATAAGAAGCCACCTGTTATGCTCCAGACACAAGTAAATCAAGGTTCATCAATGAACTCAGCAGATACTGTCAATACAGCGTTCTACAGTTGTCGCTGAACTTATATGTTAATAGGTTGGCTAATAACCACATCCTGATTCATATGTGGTTGTGTTGATGCTCCAACTTTCATTTCTGAAACATGAGTAGAAGCTAATGTTGGGGTTGTTCCACATTGTTGGAACATATCCTACTTGTGCACAGAACGCTGCATAACATATTGTTTTCTGGTACAAAATGCATTGAGGTGTTTTCTAATAACTTGGTTGAAGATTCCTATGCCACTTACTTGAACAATTGCTTCAGTTACTCGTATATGCCTGATGATCTTCTTGATTTTGCCTGACAAATGATGGGCATCTATTGGGGTATTTGGACATTGGTGTCACTCTGAATAATCACAACGGAGCTGTAGCTCTTATGTTCATATAGATGCAACTGAACTGTCTTCCTATGTAGTTCTGAACATGTTGTATTTGGCGCATGATTTTCTTCACTGAATTTTCATCTGAAATATACTTGATTGGTCCTTTCATACATCATTACTTCCTCCATTATTGCCTAACATGGCATCTAGAGTGACTGTTGAGCACTACAGTGCTTATGTGCTGCTCCTCTTCCAGCGTCTGGTTGGAAATCTACTCAACTCTGGGAATTCATCTCCCATGCCCGGAGGAGGCGCTAGGCCTGATGGATTGGTGGGAATGGTCCAGGGATTCGCTACCTGCTCACAAACGAAAGGGCTTTGACTGTCTCTTCACGCTTCACCTGGCATATTGGAATGAAAAGCGTGTCTTCTGTTCTGGAGTGAATGGTCACAGCTCAGTACTCACCATCAGGCAACATGCCCGGCTCTGGGTACAGGCAGGCGCGAGGGATCTTGATTGCCTCTTTTTTTCTCCCTTTCTGAGTGTCTAGACTAATCCATTCGTTTCAGTCGTTTCCCTCATGAAAGAGTAACCTTCGAGTGTATCCTCATGTGCCAGATAATGGAAAATCAGAATGCATTGTTAGAGCAACTCCATCAGATCCCCTTTCCCCTTTTCCTTAAAAGGCAATATAGGAGTTTGAGAAAACTCAATTCCAGGTTATATGGGAGAGTTTATAGCCTTATAGAACACATTGAGAATATCCATCCCCTTCCCTTTATGCGGGACTCACCTTAAGTGACATCGCCTTTCTTCTTCTCTTCTCTTTTTCCTCTTCCGTCTCTCTCTCTCCTCTCTTCTCTCGTGGCGCTCTCTCCTCGCTCTTCCCCTGTGGTCAGCAGATGGTGGTGCAGCAGCAGGCGGCGGCAGCAGCCCGGTCAGCGGCCCACGCACTCGCCTACCCAGTGTGGCTATCAGACGTCCAACTGGGACCCCTACGTCAGGCATAACAGGCCGGCTGGAGCCCAGGACCCGACCCTGGCCTATGCCGGGGGCACCACGCGCACAGCAAGGGGCGCGCGGCCAAGGAGGGCGGGCCACCGCCGTCTCCACCACATTATCCCGAATTCTAGATAGATTAGGAATAAAGAAGATTTGGAATAAAAATAGGAAAAATAAGTCGAGATTTGTTTAGGAAAGGAGTTGAGATTTTTTAGGAAGTAGGAGAGTTTTGCTTTAAGAAAGGAAGTCCAAATCTATAAGGACTCCTTTTATAGTTTTTTTGTGTGCAAGTCCTATAGGGACTACAAATATATAGGGGCATTGTAACTATTTCAATTCAACAAAGGAATAGGAATAGAACATTGCTCTTTAGTCAAATCTCTCTCTCTCTCTTCCTCTCCTGCGCTACCGCCCGATTTTTTTTTTATTTTTTAGCCCTTTTCTTGAAAAATATTCACATTTAGACTCTTGACTGTTTTAATTTTATTTTTGGACCTATGCTCGGCGCCATGGATCACGGCACCAAGGTAACACGTCTCGGCGCCGTGAGTCATGGCGCCGAGGTTGAATGCGCTGACAGCCAAGCTGCCTGACCAAGAGCTGGTGTGGCACCAAGTTTGGCTCCGAGATTTATGGCGCTGAGCTCGGCGCTGTGGATCTTGGTGCCGAGCTCTGGCAACTGGCGCTACCTCTTGGTCTTCGCACCCATCAACATCAACTGTGCTAGTACGCTGGCCTGGGATGCCTATGTGACCCAATGTCTGGGGTGTTTAGATGCAGGAACTAAAGTTTAACGGGTGTCACATCGGATGTGGGTGTCGCATGGGGTGTTCGGGTACTAATAAAAAAACAAATTACAGATTCCGTCAGTAATCCGCAAGACAAATTTATTAAGCCTAATTAATCCGTCATTAGCATATGTTTACTGTAACTCCACATTGTCAAATTATGGACTAATTAGGCTTAATAAATTTGTCTCGTAAATTAGTCGTAATTTGTGCAATTAGTTATTTTTAAGTCTCTATTTAATACTTCATGCATGTGTCAAACATTCGATGCGATAGAGACTGAAGTTTAGCCGGGGAAACTAAACAGGGCCGCTACTGGGACTAGCTGCCGTGGGGAACGAAATCCAATACCAGAGCTACTCCACGAACAGAGAGACGAGGCATGGCTGCATGGGCATGCATGGAGTAATGGGGCATGTACGGAGTAAAAGGTGTGACGCCTGTATTAACTAAATTAGCACAAAGTTACATAATGGTGAGAGATAATCAGATAACCACACATTTACGTAACTGATGCATTAACTAAATCAGTACTAATAAATTTGTTGCTAGCTACGTAGGAGGTTAAATTAGTACAAAGTTTCAATGTCGAATATTTTACATTTTTTAAAATAAGGATCTAGAATCAGATAGATAAAAATAATAGAAAATTAATTCATGTATGTCTATTTAGAAAATTAAATTAGCACGAAGTTTCAATGTCAAACGGCTCCACCGGTAGAGCTGAAGCCGTTTTAGTAAACGTTTAGTAAGTTGGTTGTCGGGTATTATGATTAGGGGTACCCAAATCAGGGATAAAACCTTTTCATCAACCGAGACTAAGCAGGGCTGCCTACGGGCAGTTATTCGTTCCTCAACAAGGAAATTCTCCATCTCGCCCGAGGCCCCGATACAAGGTCTCGGACGCGGGAAGTTCTCCGACTCGCCCGACCCTAACCTCTGATGCCGCTCTCCCATTGGCGCGCTCGAGACCCCATGTTACGTCGCCCACGTTCTTGCGCCGACAAACCGAACAAGCCAGGAGAAGACAGGGGCCAAATCACGACGCCGTCGCCCATAACCACATGGGTAATAGCTGCTGATCACTATGCCACCCAGGGAAAAAAATATCGGCCGGTAGAATCCGAAATTTCCGAGATATTCCGTTTACCGGTTGTTGACAGTCCTTAAGTACCAAATATAGTTATCAAATAAATAAAGAAAAGGATTTAACTGCAACCAACACCTAGACTTAGGGTTTTATCTGACAGAATTCCATGAGTTTTGGTGTTTGTCTGTTTCTGCAGGGGGTTATCAGAAAATACGGAGGAAAGGCCCACACATCGGGTTTACATAGAGATAATAACGTGTTCACCGATTTTCTATCATCTAAATGACTCCAGAAGCCACGAGATCGAACGGAAGGCCGAACGGGCCCGGAGGCAGGGCGCCCGCCCTGCTCCCTAGGGCGCCCGCCCTGGCCTAAGAGCCAATCAGGCTCCGTCTCGCGGATTATGCTCCACCGACCTAAGGGATCAAGGAAAACCGTGCGATTAATGTCGGTTTGATCCGACGGCCCACGTTCACTTGAGGGGGCTATATAAGCAGGACCCCTGGCCCTGGAGGAGGCACTCCCTCATTCTCATTCCTCAAACCCTAATCTCAGGAGGAGAGTCTCTGATCAAGCCCTAGAGCCACCACATCAGCTAGATCTCTAGTATAGCATAGCTACATAGGATTAGAACTAGAAGGAGTCAATCTTCGATTGGTTTCCGAATCTGTCAAGAGGATTCTTGGTAATTCCTTTACTGTTCTTCATTGTTCATCTTTGTTCTTCAATATTATGAATACAACTTTGTTCTATTTCAATATATTGATTATGACTATGCTCTACTTGTTTATGTTTGCGATTATATTGTTCTTAGTTTATCGTAGTTATACGCTTGGCTTAGTTAGATTGGAATTATATACATGTTTAGGATCGTATAGCGTTTATCCATCGGATCCATGGGTAAATGATAAATATTGTGTAGGCGTGGTGCTTAGACCATATTTATCTGCGATTGCACCTTATATGCCGGATCGTGGGGTGGTCCGCGATGGTGACAGCTTCGTTGGTTCTTATATAGTCCCCCTCCCGTGTGTAAGGCAGGCAGAGCAACATTATTACAGGGGAGTGATTGCTATGTTTCTCATCTTCCTTGATAATATCACTATGCATGGGCGTAGTCCTTTTTCGCAATGATTGCCAAGTGTACTTGCACTAACTATGATATGCTAGACTTTATAGTTAAGAATAACTTAGGAAATATCCTTGTAGTTCGTCCTAATACCATGCTAATGACTTGCTAGAATATCTGTTGAGGTGCTTATCATTATTATATGTGGCTAGCTGATCAGATTAATTATCTTTGTCACCATTCATACTTTATCTATATTTTATGTGACACTTACCCCTGTATGCAAGAGATAGATGAATGCTCTCACTTATACATGCAATGATTGATACTCATTCCTATATTCCATTCCATAATTAACATTGATGTTAGTAATCTCTTCCCAGTGGTAAAAATATAAATAACGATACCTGGAATACTTCCCGGTTAAAATGCTACATCGATATTAATCTGTGCGCTTGCGGATCTTATTTATTATTTATTTAGAAGAGCAGTTGCATATTTCAATACCGCGTATCTCATGTCATGCTGGGGATGACAACTTGGCTTAAGTGGCATGAGGGATAGGTTCGGCATTTTTGGCGCCGTTATCAGAATTAGAAAACTAAGTCTACTTTTGGTAATGACGTTAAGAATGGCCAACAAGCATTTTTGGCGCCGTTGCCGGGGAAGGTTGATTTACTAACAAGGAATGAATACGAAATTTGAGTCATCATTCGCATCATTAAGTGATTGAGATCATCAATTCTCCCATACAGATCTACCCCTGTATTTTTCCATTCTTATTGTTTTGCAGGGTGATGTATGAATAGAGGACATCTTCCAGAAAATTTTGTTGACAACCCCGAAGCATTAATCAGAGAGGCAAGAGCCAAGCTCAAGAAGTCAACACTTCGACGCAACACTTCATCCAATCCAGAAGACCGCCGAAGTTTCATCCGGAATTTGTCAACAGAGTTCGCAGCCATGGCGAACAAGACGATCCGCGAGTTCTCAGCTCCCACTACGGACAACATCCGCACTGGACCTGCCGCGGCCATCGACAAGAACTTTGAGCTCAAGCCAGAGCTCATCAACATGGTACAAGCCAACCAGTTTTGTGGGAAGCCGCACGAAGATGCAAGTGCTCATCTCCAATACTTCCTAGAGATTTGCAGCACATTCACTTTATTAGATGTTTCCAGAGATGCCATACTACTTCGCCTTTTCCCATTCTCACTATTGGGGAGAGTGAAGCAGTGGTTCTACGCGACGAAGGATAAGAACACTACGTGGGCACTCTGCTCTACGAACTTTCTGGCTAAGTTCTTTCCCATGGGCAAGACCAATGCTCTCCGTGGGAAGATTACAAGTTTTCAGCAACAACATGATGAATCCGTTCCAGAAGCATGGGAGCGCTTTCAAGATTACATCCTAGAATGTCCCCATCATGGAATGGAGAGCTGGCTACTTATGCAGACTTTCTATCATGGGCTCATCACTAGTGCTCGTGAGACCATGGATGCTGCAGCTGGAGGCGCATTTCTATCACTCACCATACCACAAGCTACAGCCCTTGTGGAGAAGATGGCGTCCAACCAAGGTTGGAACGAAGAGAGGACTCAAACACGCAAGAAGGGTGGAGGTATGCACCAGCTCAAGGAGGTAGACATGCTGTCTGCAAAGTTAGACCTACTCATGAAAAAGCTCGATGACAAAGCTGGAGACAAAAGAGAAGTCATGAACGTCTACGACTCTCACATGACTTGTGAGGAATGTGGAGATACTGGACACTCAGGCAATCACTGCCCTGAGATGCTTGAGGATGCAAGGTACATCAACAACAACAACAACTACAACCGTCCTCAACAAAATCAAGGTTGGAATCAACAGAGGCCTAACTACTCAGGTAATTACTCAGGTAATTATCAAGGTAATAACTCTTACAACAACAATAATAATTTTCCACCCCTGAGAGAGTTAGTGTCTAATCAAGGAAAGCTAATGGATAACTTGTCTAAGAAATTGGCATCCAATGATAAAATACTAGAAAACATAAATAATAGAATGGATAATTTCTCTACTGCCATCAAAAACCAAATTAGCTTTAATAAAATGATTGAATCTCAGTTAAATCAAATAGCTGCTGCTGTTCCTGCTACTAACCCCGGTATACCATCACAACCGGAAGGATTAGAATCTGCAAATCTTGTAGACATGTTTGATGCAGGTAACTATTGGAGTAATCCCGCTGTCGGAGTACATAATGACCTTCTGTCAGTCAAGAGAGGCGATCCAGGACGCCCCGTCATCCCGATCTCCATCGGTATGGTGGACTTCCCAGAAGCACTCTGTGACTTTGGCTCCAGCGTCAACATTATGCCCATGGTACTCTATGAAAAATTCTTTACATATCCTTTATCAGAAACAACTATGTGTTTGCAGCTTGCAGATCGGACACTAAGCTTTCCTAAAGGAATATTAAAGAACATGTGTGTCCGAGTTGGTACCTCGTACGCTCCAGCTGACTTCGTGGTGATAGAGACCGGGTCCGATGAGAGGTCACCAGTTATTCTGGGAAGGCCATTCCTGAACACCTCGGGAGCTGTCATCTACGCCAGCGCTGCGAAGATCAACTTCAACATCAAGGGGAGGAAGGAGACGTTTTCCTTCAAGAACAAGATTACACAAATCCCAGAGCAACCCCAACATGAACCAAGGAAGAGGACCAACAGGAGGAACAAGCAGAACAAGAACAACCAAGGATGGACCGAATCAGCTAAGATGGTTACTGCAGTTCAAGGAGGTCAAGACCGACGACTCAAGTCGCCGTTCCTAATCAAGAAGGACGACCTAGGTATGCCAAGCATTGAGTGCTCAATCAATGGATACTCCTTTCAGAAGGCGCTCTGCGACACTAGATCAGGCGTCAACATAATGGCCACAGTTACCTATCAGCTCTTGTACGGGACCATGCCCTTAAAACCAACATACACTCAGCTCCAGATGGCAGATCAGACATCCAGAAAGGTCGAAGGTATAGTAACCGATGTCCCTGTTAAAATTAACGATCATTTTGTCCATACAGACTTTCAGGTCATTGACATGGGAGACGACGAGTACGATCCACCCATCATCCTAGGAAGACCGTTCCTAGGCACCGTCAAAGTAATCATCTACATTGGAACCAGAGAAGTCCATATGCATTTCCCCTCTGAGAAGATACGCCGCTACTTTAATGACCCTAACTATATAGTTGAAGATTCTAAGCAGGTCAGGACAAGAAGAAGGCGACGTAACCGTAACCAAAGGAGGCAAATCATCAAGGACGTATGGGCAGACTATGAAGGAGAGGTCATAAGGCCCGAGGATACACAACAGGAGACCGAAGCACCAAGTCGGGTATGGAAAGTGAAGACAGTTACACAAGAAGAGGAGGCGCTGCCGGAACCACCGTCTACGCCACCCAAATCCCAGGACAACTAAGAAGAAAAGAAGTCCTGTTCGGAGGACTTAAAAACACCGAACACCGTGCCAAGAGGTAAACTTGGTAGTTATCATTTTCCCTTTAATTATTGCTTAGTTAATCATGTTCATTCTGTCTAAAAAAATGTTGAAAACAGTAAGCCCCATGTGAGTATGCAAGTGGCATAAAACCCATAAGTACATTCACTGTGGTGGCATAAAAAAAGTAATAATATATTTTTTCTGTTCTATAAAAATGAAAATAAAAATAGAGAGTGACATTTATCAAGGAAGCTCAAACATGATAAAGGCTAGATATTTATGCTAACGCTTAATCAAGTTCTACGAAGCTTTGTTGTCTATTTGAGCTCCACAGAATTCAGGAAGACTAGCAGATGGAGGACATACTAATCGTTGTCAGGGTGCTGCCGACATTCAAATACACCTCTGCACCTGCTAGCTACATCAGAAGAAATTACGTCAAGATCCAGCTTGGGGGAGAGCACCCCCATTTATCCCGATAAGTATTTTTATCTACATTTATACCTATGCTTTATTAAAATAAAAAGATGCATAATCATGAAAACCCAAATAAATATTTTGTGTTTATATATATTTGCTTAGTTTAATAAATAAATAAAGTAGCTATGCTAAACTGAATCTTGAAAATAAAACTCTAGCATGGATATGATGAATAGTTGCTCTGCCTAATTTTCAAATTTGTTCTCTCTCTAGTTTAGACATAACTGTTATAATTTAAAACTGGCTCTAAACCTGAACTAGTGGAAGAGAACTTGATCTGAAGTCTAAGTTGTTAGCGGATATGATATGGGAAGGTTGAGCTGCTGTTTATCTGTTCCTAGAGATGCTAGAATTCTGGAGAATTTTATCTTTGAAAATCTTTAAAATGTTGCATGATGAGTTTCTGTATGATGAGAGTTTAAATTCCTACCATAGCCATATATACATGCTTGTTAGAATAAGAGCCGCACTTTTACTACTTACTGCTTATGGGCATTGAGTGTGGTCAAGCTGTGTAGACCCTTAGGAACTTGTCATGTGGTTAGAATCAAGATTCACTTGCATGTTCACTCATACATGCTACTCCGGAAGTACGCATCACATATATCCACTCATTTCCATCTCCAGATTCACCCAAAATTATTCTACTCCTGACCCGGGAGAGAATAGCCAAAAACATTATCCCATTCCTGTTATTCCCTATGAAGTTAATGCTCAAGTCATTTCTACTACCACTTGCTATATTTTCAAAAGAGGGAGATTGCTCTAAAAAAATATAAATACGAGGAAATAAAAAGGAGCAAGTGCTCGGAACCTCGAAGAAAGAAAAAGTGAGATGAGAGGTAAAAATGGACAAGTGTCCGACAGTAGAATTAGGGGTACAAGATACCCACCTGAGAGAAAAAAAGAGAGAAAAAAATAATATAGAGCATCTCATTCCCCTCAAAAGTTTTAAAAAGCAAGAAAGGTATTGAAAGCATCTAGGCCCCAAGGTTTGGTTTCGGCAATTGATGACAACGCTTTATTACCATGACTAACGTGTGTTTTGCAGAAACGTTGGTAAGTTAGGTCATGGAGGTTATAACTGCTTTGGGCACCATGGTATTCGTGTCCCTTGATGGAAATCGTTTCGGTTTTCAAAAGAGTGACGTCAAGATTAAGGACGGTTAGTTCCGGATGTCGAGGTGTTGAGACACATTCGGAATAGTCGTTAGGATCTTCGTTTTTCTCTTTTGGCCGTACTATAAAGGGGGGCATGAACGGGTAGCTTGACCTAGGCGAGTCCTATGTTTAGGTGTGGTGCACACTTGTTAAACTTGGCGCTAGGCAACCCTAGAATAGCTCAAAGTTCAGTTGGAAGCAACTTGGTTGAAGTTGCGACGCGTTTCAGAAAGTTTCGGGCTGTTTCCCACTGACCGGACGCGGTCTTCGGCATGACCGGACGCGTCCGGTCAGTACGTTACCGCGACTAGGGTTTCGGCCCTGATGACCGGACGCGGTCCTCGCGAGGACCGGACGCGGTGGTCAGTGGCCGACACGTGTCACTTGAGGGAAACACCCGTCGGACGCGACCTGGGTGTGATCGGCGCGTCCGGTCACAGTCCAGTAAGGTCCAGAGAGGACCAGACGCGTCCGGTCATCAACGATTGGACGCGGCCTCGCGTCCGGTGCGAGTACAGTAAGCTCCTTTGCACGATCGGACGCGTCCGGTCACCCCTGACTGGCGCGTCCGGTCATTCAGTTGAAAATCGCGTTTTGACCGTTACGGGCGACCGGCGCGTCCGGTCAGTTCGACCGGCGCGTCCGGTCAGCCCGTGTCAGAACATAACGGTTTGTTTTCTTTGAGGGGTGTATAAATACATCCCCTCCACCTCTTTTAGAGGTCTCTTGCTCATTCAAACATCTGAGAAAACCCTTTAGAGTGCAAGGGAGTGCAAGAGCTCTAGTGAGGATAGAGATTTGAGAATCAAAGTTTGAGAGTTCCTCACTAGTGATTAGAGAGTAGCAAGTGTGCATCCATCTCCTCATTTGGGCTCGTTGTGGTCAAGTGAGAGTTCTAGCTTGTTACTCTTGGTGATCGCCATCACCTAGACGGCTTGGTGGTGATTGGGAGTTTGGTGATCATCCGGCGGAGCTTGTGGATGACCCAACTCATGTTGTGAGCGGTTTTGGGCGATTCACCGCGACGGAGTGTCGATGAATCAACCCGTAGAGAGCACTTGATCCTTGCGCGGATCAAGGGGGAGCTACACCCTTGCGCGGGTGCTCCAATGAGGACTAGTGGGGAGTGGCGACTCTCCGATACCTCAGAAAAACATCGCCGTGTTCCTTGCCCTTTACATTCAAGCATTTACATTCTTGAATTTACTTTCATTGCTTGATTTACTTTCCTAGAATTGCCATGCTAGACTAGGATTGGAAACTAGGGTGCAAAACTTTTATCGGTAGACTCTCTAGGAACACAAGTAGGCACTAGGGGTGAATTCCGGCTTGTAGGATTTAATTCTTGCAATTAATTTTTAGAAAAGCCCAATTCACCCCCCTCTTGGGCATCTTGATCCTTTCAATTGGTATCGGAGCCGTGTTGCTCCTAATTTAGGCTTTACCGCCTAGAGCAAGATGTCTAACGGGGAAGGACCACCTCCCACCTTTGAGGGGGATGATTTTCCATATTGGAAAATCCGCATGGAGGCGTATCTCGAAGCCATAGATGTCGGGTGCCTTAGAGCCGCAACCCAAGGGCTTCCCGCTATCAAGGATCCCGCAAACCCCATTGGTGACGAGGAGAAGTACGACCGGTGGAATGCAAAGGCCAAAAATGCACTCTACCGGGGCTTAGGCAAAGATATCTTCAATCGTGTGCGTAATGCAAAGAACGCTCATGATTTGTGGGAAAATCTTTATGCTCTCCATGAGGGAACTAAGAGTGAGCATGAGGAACGCTATCATATTGCTTTAAAGAAAATTAATTCTTTTGAGATGCTTCCCAAAGAAAGTGCTAATGACATGTACACTCGCTTGAATGTTCTTGTAGAGGACCTCAATGCTCTTGGGCTCACTCAAATGAGCCAATCGGATGTTGCAAGGAGGATCTTGAGTGTTCTTCCCGTTGAGAAGTATGGTCACATTGTCACCGTGCTTCATCAAAGTGATCTCTCCGCCGCAACACCGACACAAGTATTAGGGAAGATCAATGCTCATGAGATGTACATGCACATCACTCCGGAAGAGAGCTCATCATCTTCCAAGAAGAAAGACTTGGCCTTCAAAGCTAGCCATGACAAGAAGAAGAAGGGCCAAGCCATGATGGTACAAGAAAGTTCAAGTGAAAGTGATGTCGATGATGAATCACTTGCACTCATGGTGAGAAAGACCACCAAAATGCTAAAGAAGCTCAACAAAAGTGGCATCAAGTTCGATGGCAAGAAAAAGAAATTCTTCACAAGTAGCAAGAGAAAGCCCATCTCGGAGATGGATTGCTACAATTGTGGTGAACTTGGCCACCTAGCTCATCAATGCCCTAGACCACCAAAAGACAAGTTCAAGAACAAGAACAAGGGTAAGAAAAATGATTCAAGTGATGAAGAAGATGAGAAGAAGAACAAGCCATACAAGAAGAAGGATGGCAAGAAGAAGGAGTTCTACAAGAAGAAGAAGGGAGGAAAGGCATACATTGTTGGTGATTGGCTTACCGACATTGAATCATCTTGTGATTCCTCCGAAGATGAGAGCAATGATGAGAAAGAGAAGGTTGCCGCTTTTGTGATGGGGCCATCATCTTCACCGACATCTTCACCACCACCTTCCCCGCCTCCTTCACCATCATCGTCCACTACTCACCTATGCCTTATGGCCAAGGGTGAACGAAAGGTACAAAACCATGATAGTGATGATGATGATGATAGTGATAGTGATGATGAATATGACGCACCTTCTTATGATGAACTTGTAAAATTGCTAAATAAATACACTAAGATCATAAGAAGGACAAGAAATGAAAATGATGAACTTCAAAATGAAAATGAATCAATCTCATCAAAGCTTGAAAATGCTCAAAAGACTAGTGGTGAGCTTAGAGATCAAAATGAAGTTATGTCTTCCACTCTCAAGGAGCTCAAAACCTCAAATAAAGAGCTTAAAGATCAACATGATAAACTTGAGAAGAAGCATGATGAGCTCATCACTAGGCATAACTCTTTGAAAGACAAATACACCACATTAAAAATTGACTATGATTGTCTTGTGGTTGCTAATGAACTTGCTCTTGAGACACATGATGCTACTAACAATGTTGTTAAGTGTGATATAGCTACATCATGTGATGATTTGATCATTGAAAGCATTGAGCAAGGTTCTAGTAGCAAAGGCAAGAGTGTGGTTGAGTCAAACAACTATGATGATTATGCCAAGATCAAGTGTGAGAATGAGAAGCTTGCAAATGAGAACAAGAAGCTTAAAGGTTTGATGGCTCTTGAGAAGCGAACAACAAATGAGTCACTCATTGAAGAGAACAAGAAGCTCAAGCAAGAAAAAGAGCATCTCAAGACCGGTCTAAGCAAGTTCACAAGAGGCCAATATTTGCAAAGTGAGCTCCTCATGAACACCATAATGAAGATGGATAGAAGTGGTATTGGGTACTTGGCAAATCAAGAGAAGAAGGCAAAAGCTCAACAACAAAGCAAGTCAAAGCCCAAGCCAAAGAGATGTGTTGAGTGTGGTCAAGAAGGTCACTTTGCTCATGAATGCAAAACTCCACCACCACAACCCTTGCCCAAGCATGCTAGACCCTTTGCCTTCAATGCTCATTACATGCTAAGAAAAGATTCAAATGGAAAGATGAAAGTCATGTTCTTGGGTCCCCCAAACAAGAATAGGCTAAAGAAAATATGGGTTGCCAAGTCACTAGTTGAGAAAGTCAAGAGCCCCTCTCAAGTTTGGGTCCCTAAACAAAAAGCTTGATCTCTTGTGTGTAGGTGAACTACAAGACCGGTGGATCTCATTGGGTTATTGATAGTGGTTGCACTCAACATATGACCGGTGATCCTCGTATGTTCACCTCCATTGAAGAGAATGGGATATGTCAAGAGAAGATCACATTTGGGGATAATTCAAAGAGCAAAGTCAAGGGTATAGGCAAGATTGCAATATCAAATGATCACTCACTCTCAAATGTGCTCTATGTTGCTTCATTGAGTTTCAACTTATTATCCGTTGGGCAACTTTGTGACCTTGGCTTCCAATGCTTGTTCACACCAAATGAAGTGGAAGTTTCAAAGATAGATGACAAGCAAGTGATATTCAAAGGCTTTAGATACAACAATCTTTATCTTGTTGACTTCACCTCCGAAGATGCAAATTTGATGACATGTTTGTTCACCAAGACCTCACTTAGTTGGCTTTGGCATAGGAGGCTTGCACATGTTGGAATGAGCACTCTCAACAAGCTATTGAAGAAAGAACTAGTGAGAGGATTGAAGGATGTGAAGTTTGAAAAGGACAAACCTTGTAGTGCATGTCAAGCGGGCAAACAAGTTGCAAACACTCATCCAACCAAAGCTTTCATGTCAACCTCAAGAGTGCTAGAACTTCTACACATGGATTTGTTTGGGCCTACAACTTACAAGAGCTTGGGTGGTAATCTCTATTGTCTTGTGATAGTGGATGACTACTCAAGATATACATGGACTTTCTTCCTTCATGACAAATCCGAAGTGGCAAGTTGCTTCAAGAAGTTTGCAAAGAGAGCTCAAAATGAATTTGAAGTCAAGATAAAGAAAATTAGAAGTGACAATGGCAAAGAGTTTGACAACACCAACATTGAAGCTTATTGTGATGAAATTGGAATCAAGCATGAGGTCTCTTCAACCTACACTCCTCAACAAAATGGTGTAGTTGAGAGAAAGAACCGGACTTTGATCACCCTTGCAAGAACAATGCTAGATGAGTACAACACTCCGGAAAAGTTTTGGGCTGAGGCAATCAACACCTCATGTTATGCTTCAAATCGCCTCTTCCTCCAAAAGTTTCTTGGCAAGACCCCCTATGAGTTGCTTAATGGGAAGAAGCCGGACGTCTCATTCTTCCGGGTGTTTGGTTGCAAATGCTACATCTACAAGAAGCGTCAACACCTAAGGAAGTTTCAAAGACGTTGTGATATTGGTTTTCTTGTTGGTTACTCATCAAAGTCCAAAGCATATAGAGTATTTAACCATACCACCGGCTTGGTTGAAGAAACATATGATGTGGAATTTGATGAATCTAACGGCTCCCAAGGAGCAATTGAGAATTGTGATGATGTAGGTGATGAACCCTTGAGGGAGGCCATGAAGAACATGCCCGTGGGAGACATCAAGCCAAAAGATGATGAAGACGATGTGCAAATCATTGATCCACCATCTTCATCACGTGTGCCTCAAGATGATGACAAGAATGAGAGAATCGAAAATGAAGACACCTATATCTCTCATGAACAAGCCGAGGCACAAGCTCAAGATGTTGATGCTCCCCCTCCACCTCCTCAAGTGGTTGATAGAAGAAATTCACCTCTACTTCAAGCACATCCACAAGAACTCATCATAGGGAGTCCTACTAAGGGAGTGATGACTCGATCTCAAAAGCTTGCTTCTTTTGTTGAACATCACTCTTTTGTCTCTTGTGTTGAACCTAAGAATGTAGAAGAAGCTCTTCAAGATCCGGATTGGGTGAATGCCATGCATGAAGAATTGAACAACTTCACCCGCAATCAAGTATGGACACTTGAAGAGCATCCTAAAGGTGCAAGAGTCATTGGAACCAAGTGGGTGTTCTGAAACAAGCAAGATGACCAAGGCATAGTAGTGAGGAACAAGGCAAGACTAGTTGCAAAGGGGTTCTCTCAAGTTGAAGGCCTTGATTTTGGAGAGACCTTTGCACCCATTGCAAGACTTGAAGCCATTCGTGTTCTCCTTGCATATGCATCACATCATGATATGAAACTATATCAAATGGATGTGAAAAGCGCATTCTTAAATGGCTTTATAAATGAACTAGTCTATGTCAATCAACCTCCCGGGTTTGAAGACCCTAGATATCCTAATCATGTTTATAGGTTGTCCAAGGTGCTATATGGGCTCAAGCAAGCCCCTAGAGCGTGGTATGAGCGCCTCCGAGACTTCCTCATTGAGAAGGGCTTCACCATTGGGAAGGTCGACACCACACTATTCACCAAGAAGCTTAATGGGGAGATCTTCATTTGTCAAGTGTATGTTGATGATATCATCTTCGGGTCAACAAATGAAGATTATTGCAAGGAATTTGGTGAATTGATGTCGAAGGAGTTTGAGATGTCAATGATTGGTGAGCTCACATTCTTCCTTGGTTTTCAAGTCAAGCAAATGAGAGAAGGGATTTTCATCTCTCAAGAAAAGTATACCAAGGATCTTCTCAAAAGATTCGAGATGGAAGAATGCAAACCAATCAAGACCCCAATGCCATCAAATGGACATCTCGACCTAGATGAGGGAGGTAAACCGGTTGATCAAACTCTCTACCGTTCTATGATTGGTAGCTTGTTGTACCTTACCGCATCTAGGCCCGATATCATGTTTAGTGTGTGCATGTGTGCTCGCTTTCAAGCGTGCCCTAAATAACCTCACTTAAGTGCCGTAAAAAGAATCCTAAGATATCTTAAGCACACCCCAAGCATTGGTCTTTGGTATCCCAAAGGAGCTAGATTCCAACTAGTTGGCTATTCCGATTCGGATTATGCCGGTTGCAAAATTGATAGAAAGAGCACATCCGGAGGGTGCCATTTGCTTGGGAGATCCTTAGTATCTTGGTCATCTAAAAAGCAAAATAGTGTGGCTTTGTCCACCACCGAGGCGGAATACATTGCCGCGGGGGCTTGTTGTGCACAAATCTTATATATGAAACAAACCCTCCTAGACTATGGAATTGTTCTTGAAAAGGTGCCACTTTTGTGTGATAATGAAAGTGCCGTTAAAATTGCTAACAATCTGGTACAACACTCTCGCACCAAGCACATTGATATCCGCCATCACTTTCTAAGAGATCACGTTGCTAAAAATGACATATCACTAGAAGGTGTACGAAGTGAAAATCAATTAGCGGATATCTTCACTAAACCTTTGGATGAGGCCACTTTTTGTAGGCTAAGAAGTGAACTAAATGTGCTTGATTCAAGTAACTTTAAAAGATAAGCGTGTGTTGTCCCTTGCATTGCATTGTATTATATGTCACGTTTATTTTATCGCAATGCATTTAGGGCTTGGCTAACACGGTTACGATAACCCTCCTTTGGAGGAGTGAATAAGCCTAACCGTGGATCAAACTTGACAAGCAACCTAGCTTTACTTTCTTGTATTGCATTTGCATATGCATGGTTGCTTGTTTGTCGTTTCTTTTCGGTTTAGCTTTGAGCAACCTCTGTGTTCGTCCATGGATAGAGAGAGCTTTTTGACGCTCCTAAAGGTCCAAAAACTCTATTGCATGGCCATACGTTGCTCCTCGGGTGTTTATTGCCTATTTTCCTAAAAATAATACTAGCCTAAGGCAAAATATTTTGAAATTTGAGGTTTTGAGTGAGGTCACTCATATCAGGTTCCAATTGGTGTTTATTTGTGTCTCTTTGAATTGGAACTTGATTGGGAGAAGTCGCGTCGGAGTTTGGAACGAAGAAGGGCGAAGAACAGCGACCGGACGCTGGACCGGACGCTGCACCGGACGCAGTGATGCTTCACCACCGCGTCCGGTCCCAGCGTCCACCAGCGCGTCCGGTCATCCAGAAGACCAACTCCAGACCTAGTGACCGGACGCTGCATCGGACGCGCCTGTGTTGACCACCGCGTCCGGTCCCGGCTACCACCACCGCGTTCGGTCATCCGCGATTAATTCCCGAGCTCCCAGCGACCAGACTCTGACCACGTCCGGTCAGTCCGCACCGGACGCGTCCGGTCACTCTAGGAGCTTACTGGAGTGTGACCAGACGCTGCACCACCGCATCCGGTCATAACGACCACCGCGTCCGGTCATCACGCGTCGAGCGGATCTGAGCCCCTCATATAACTGTTCGATCTCGTCCGTTTTTTTTCTCTCACCCGACCGATTCCGCCGCCGCCGCCGCTCGCCCTCAACTCGCCGTTTCGCCGACATCCGCCGCCCTTGGCCATCCTGCTAGCCGCCGGCGACCTTGCCGAGCCCCTGCCGCGCGCCTTTCTCGCCCAGGCTGCCCGCGCGCGCCCACCTTCTCGCGCCCGAGCCGCCCCTGTGCTGCCCGCAAGCCGCGCGCCACCGCCGCTGCAACCGCCGCTTTCTCTCGCCGCCGGCAAGCTCTCCACCACCGTGATCTCACTGCAGCAGCTGCAGCTCTTCCCCCGTGCAGCCCTAGCCCCTCATCCTCCACCTTCGCTCGAGCTCCTAGGGTTTCACCCAAACCCTAACCTAGGGTTTGCCCTAAACCGTTCTCCAGGTAACGAAATCGATCGTTCTCGATTCAATTTCGTTTCGTGTCGTTGCTAGGGCTAACCTTGACCGTATTCATCCATTGATTATCTCGACTCGATCCTTTCAGAGCTCGATCGTCGAATTCGGGGATTCTCGCGACCTAGGTCACCGTATCTTGTCACCGTCGTCTCATCGATCCGAGGTAGCTTCGCGTCACGATTCACTTCGTATCTAATGTGCTTGCTATCTCTAGGGTTTCGCATCTTTTAGTTATGTATGTGCTTATTGTATATCCTTCTATTCCATCGGTGCAGCGAGTCAGTCGGTGTGTCAGGGTTAGATTTGTTCGCTGAATCCGAGGCCAAGCCTGCGGATACGGATTGAGGCCAAGCCTCTCGAGTGTCAGTTCATCATCTTTCAGAGGCTCTCAGTTAGTTGGTCAGCATGGTGCGTTGCAAGAACGCCGGTGGTGCTCCTGGTGACGGGGACGACAGTCCTCCCCGTCGTGCTTAGATTGCGCGTGGAAAGCGCATCAAGATGATGGCCAGGAAGAAGAAGACGCTTACTGAGGCAGAGGTTGCTCAGGCCGTGGCAGATGCTGCAGAGCAGGCAGAGAGAGGTGGCAGACGTAGTGGCATACACATAGGCGAGCGTCGCTTTCACCTTGAAGGTCGACAGCTCGTCACTGAGGCCACTGAGGGTACCGAGGATACTGGAGCTACAGAGCAGATGTCAGTTGATCCACCCACAGAGCCGACAGAGGCTACAGAGGCTCCACAGGCTACCGAGGCTCCACAGGCTACAGAGGATACAGAGGAGCAGCCAGCTCAGTCTCCACCACGTCGCCGCTCCACACGTGCTCGTACTCAGGTGACACCTAGGCCAGAGGGCCAGCGTCGTGGAGCACGTCCTCCTCCCAGAGCTAGAGGTTCACCCCCGGTCGAGCACTTTGACCTGAGGGGTGCTACAGCACGTCAGGTGCAGGGGTTGAGGTTTGTGGAGGTCAGCCGTTGGTTCCCACCTGTCAGAGATCACAGAGCTTCAGAGGGTTTCTATACCCCACTTCAGGAGGATTTCTACAGGGCCTTAGTTGACAGTGGTATTGCTTTCAGACCATAGAGGGTGTGTCAGATTGAGGCACTAGTTGCTGTTGTGGGAGAGCAGCTTCGTCCGCACCTGTCCTATATGCCTGGTTTGTCGGATCTTCTTGGACGGACAGGTGCATACTGCGGCACATGGGTCAGGGAGTTCTATTCTTCACTTTGGATTGATCCTGCCCATGAGTTCATTCACTTTGCATTCAGAGGCCGCGATCACAGACTTTACAGCTCCAGAGCTCGAGAGATCCTCAGACTACCAGCTTGTGACACGAGGATCCATCAGCTGTGTTATGGATAGACTCCTCCACCTAGACGCCCTCACGGCGGAGCAGTGCCACCTACAGACCTAGTTCAACCCTACTTTCGTGAGCCTTTTGGCGAAGGGTCTCGTCGTACGCCTGCCAGCCTGACGCCACTTGTCATGGTCTTGGATGCTATTCTCAGACGTACTCTACTTCCTAGACTTGGCTACAGAGAGGGACTGACACGTATGCAGCTTTGGGTTGTTCACCACCTCCTCTCACAGACACAGTTTGACATCTGGGATCTTATACTTAGTGAGATGGAGGGCACCATTGCTGAGGGCTTCAAGGGTAATCGTCAGCTGCCCTATGCACATTGGATCTGCTTTATCATTAGATCTTCTATTCAGATGCCACCAGAGATCAGGGCGGAGATATCAGACACTACCACTGCTTTCCCTGATTATGATATCTGTCAGCTTTGGGCCTCGGTTACTAGAGATCAGGCCCCAGTGCCAGGATAGCGTGAGCGCCCAGACGTTCCTAAGACAGCAGCTGAGCAGGATGCCAGAGTTGACGAGCTTGCTGAGGCAGAGCTTGCGGACCTTGAGGCTCAGACTACTGATATACCTGAGGATGTGACTTCTGACAGCACAGATGAGGACTACCAGCCCATCCCCAGGTACCGGTCTCCTTGGTCTCACGACCACAAGGCCGGTGGCTCTGGTTCAGCCTCCCGCTCAGACCCAGCCATGGTGGCTATTCTTGAGAGGTTGACCCAGGCTCAGGAGCAGCAACAGCAGCAGATTCAGCGACAGGCATAGGACACAGCTGCAGCACTTGCACAGATTCAGGCTCATCAGGATGAGTTTCAGCGATAGCAGCTTGAGATCCAGAGGCAACAAGTTGAGATGCAGCGACAGAGTCAGCAGCAGTACATGGATCTCCTGCACCACCTTGTCACAGTCGGGGTTCCTCCGCCTGCTTCTGTCATGACTTAGGCTTTGCATTCCAGTGGTCCGTCGAGTCAGGGACAACCGAGCTTCCAGTTTACATCTCCACAGCAGCAGGTTCCCCAGTCTTTTCAGTCCCCGAGCTTCACTCCTATTCATACGGGATTTACACCGTCAGACCAGACTCGCCCGCACCTCCTAACAGGCACACCTATTGGTGATTTTAGTGCCACCTACAACGAGTTGACTGGTCAGCCGACACCCTCGCACACCACTACGTTTCATCCTTTGTCAGGGTTGTCAGCTCCCGAGGCAGCCATTCCTCCAGTGACAGGGACCGGGACTACAGAGACCATCCCTTCTTCAGTTGCCTCGACAGATCCCCCAGCTATTGGCTCACTACAGGCTCAGGTCACTCAGACAGATCCACTTATTGCTACTCAGTCAGTGCCTGTTCCTGCTCAGACCCAGACCGCTTCACAGCCACGTGCTTCTTCAGAGGGTCAGCCAGATAGCTCAGACTCCGAGGGTGATTCGCTACACTTCGTGATTACTTCGCACACCTCGGCACCCAACACGACTCCGTCTGTCCCCCCGTCAGATCATTAGATTAGTTTTTGGCGCTTGATGCCAAAGGGGGAGAGAGAGAGTAGTTTCAGGGGGAGTTTTGATAGAGGGTTTTCATTCTTTGTGTGCTACATTCATGCATCATGTTTACTTTTCAGCATTGCATTCGTGTGGCATTGTCGTCGAGTCGTAAACTTTGAGTCTTAATGTGTTATTCTCATCACAGTTTTAATATATGTCACCATTTTAGTTATAGCTCTAAGGTTGTGCTTCCGTGCCTTACTCCGATTTCTTATGAGCTATAATCTTTTTGTGTACTAACGCTTTTTGTCTTATCTTATGAAGTACACTCTTTTGGCTTGGGGCACATAAGCAATTCCTAACCCTTTGTGCTTATTGCTTTTTGCTTATGTGAACCAAGCATGCTCGAAAACCTCAACTCAAATCTTTTGAAACTTAGTGTTGTCATCAATCACCAAAAAGGGGGAGATTGAAAGCATCTAGGCCCCAAGGTTTGGTTTCGGCAATTGATGACAACGCTTTATTACCATGACTAACGTGTGTTTTGCAGAAACATTGGTAAGTTAGGTCATGGAGGTTATAACTGCTTTGGGCACCATGGTATTCGTGTCCCTTGATGGAAATCGTTTTGGTTTTCAAAAGAGTGATGTCAAGATTAAGGACGGTTAGTTCCGGATGTCGAGGTGTTGAGACACATTCGGAATAGTCGTTAGGATCTTCGTTTTTCTCTTTTGGCCGTACTATAAAGGGGGGCATGAACGGGTAGCTTGACCTAGGCGAGTCCTATGTTTAGGTGTGGTGCACACTTGTTAAACTTGGCGCTAGGCAACCCTAGAATAGCTCAAAGTTCAGTTGGAAGCAACTTGGTTGAAGTTACGACGCGTTTCGGAAAGTTTTGGGCTGTTTCCCACTGACCGGACGCGGTCTTCGGCATGACCGGACGCGTCCGGTCAGTACGTTACCGCGACTAGGGTTTCAGCCCTGACGACCGGACGCGGTCCTCGCGAGGACCGGACGCGGTGGTCAGTGGCTGACACGTGTCACTTGAGGGAAACACCCGTCGGACGCGACCTGGGTGTGATCGGCGCGTCCGGTCACAGTCCAGTAAGGTCCAGAGAGGACCGGACGCGTCCGGTCATCAACGATCGGACGCGGCCTCGCGTCCGGTGCGAGTACAGTAAGCTCCTTTGCACGATCGGACGCGTCCGGTCACCCCTGACCGGCGCGTCCGGTCATTCAGTTGAAAATCGCATTTTGACCGTTACGGGCGACCGGCGCGTCCGGTCAGCCCGTGTCAGAACATAACGGTTCGTTTTCTTTGAGGGGTGTATAAATACATCCCCTCCACCTCTTTTAGAGGTCTCTTGCTCATTCAAACATCTGAGAAAACCCTTTAGAGTGCAAGGGAGTGCAAGAGCTCTAGTGAGGATAGAGATTTGAGAATCAAAGTTTGAGAGTTCCTCACTAGTGATTAGAGAGTAGCAAGTGTGCATCCATCTCCTCATTTGGGCTCGTTGTGGTCAAGTGAGAGTTCTAGCTTGTTACTCTTGGTGATCGCCATCACCTAGACGGCTTGGTGGTGATTGGGAGTTTGGTGATCATCCGGCGGAGCTTGTGGATGACCCAACTCATATTGTGAGCGGTTTTGGGCGATTCACCACGACGGAGTGTCGAAGAATCAACCCGTAGAGAGCACTTGATCCTTGCGCGGATCAAGGGGGAGCTACACCCTTGCGCGGGTGCTCCAATGAGGACTAGTGGGGAGTGGCGACTCTCCGATACCTCGGAAAAACATCGCCGTGTTCCTTGCCCTTTACATTCAAGCATTTACATTCTTGAATTTACTTTCATTGCTTGATTTACTTTCCTAGAATTGCCATGCTAGACTAGGATTGGAAACTAGGGTGCAAAACTTTTATCGGTAGACTCTCTAGGAACACAAGTAGGCACTAGGGGTGAATTCCGGCTTGTAGGATTTAATTCTTGCAATTAATTTTTAGAAAAGCCCAATTCACCCCCCCTCTTGGGCATCTTGATCCTTTCAGGTATGTATTCCCTCAAAAAGAGCATTAGACTTTTGTTATCACCATCATCACCATACACCACTCATTCACCACACATGCACATCTTGATTTGACTTATTGACTTGTTTCTCTGGATCCATGGTTTGACTATGCAATAAATGTTCTATGAGTATGTATACTGTATCTCCCACCTATGAGCTCTAGATATCAAAGCCTTATTAGAGTAGGGTGAGAGAGAAGGCAATGTCACTACGCCTTATACCATAAATACCACATACTTTGAGAGAGAAGGCATATACCATTACTGCCTTGGTAAGGATCCAGAAATACCACAAAAGAGAGACCCGAGAAAGTCATACAAGGAATCTCTGAGTTTTATTTGAAAAATTTGCAAAAACTCCAGAGCTATAGCTGATCAAGAATAAGAGACATGGCGTTTGACTAGACCGTTCTATCTTTTAACCACTCAAGATGCAGGTAACGGTTGCAAGCCCCATGGTGAAAGGTAAAATGAGTAAGTTTTAAGTCTTGACAGTTTACTCTAACTCAGGGATGAGACCTTATTTGAAAGCATATGTACCGTCAACGTTCAAAGGCGTTGCAGCAACTTCTAATCCATAATGAGTCTATCCTTGCTCAGGGACGAGCAAGAGGTAAGCTTGGGGGAGTTTGTTGACGGTCCTTAAGTACCAAATATAGTTATCAAATAAATAAAGAAAAGGATTCAACTGCAACCAACACCTAGACTTAGGGTTTTATCTGACAGAATTCCACGAGTTTTGGTGTTTGTCTATTTCTGCAGGGGGTTATCAGAAAATACGGAGGAAAGGCCCACACGTCGGGTTTACATAGAGATAATAACGTGTTCACCGATTTTCTATCATCTAGAAGACTCCAGAAGCCATGAGATCGAACGGGAGGCCGAACGGGCCCGGAGGCAGGGCGCCCGCCCTGCTCCCTAGGGCACCCGCCCTGGCCTAAGAGCCAATCAGGCTCCGTCTCGTGGATTATGCTCCACCGACCTAAGGGATCAAGGAAAACCATGCGATTAATGTCGGTTTGATCCGACGGCCCACGTTCACTTGAGGGGGCTATATAAACAGGACCCCTGGCCCCTGGAGGAGGCACTCCCTCATTCTCATTCCTCAAACCCTAATCTTAGGAGGAGAGTCTCTGATCAAGCCCTAGAGCCACCACATCAACTAGATCTCTAGTATAGCATAGCTACATAGGATTAGAACTAGAAGGAGTCAATCTTCGATTGGTTTCCGGATCTGTCAAGAGGATTCTTGGTAATTCCTTTACTGTTCTTCATTGTTCATCTTTGTTCTTCAATATTATGAATACAACTTTGTTCTATTTCAATATATTGATTATGACTATGCTCTACTTGTTTATGTTTGCGATTATATTGTTCTTAGTTTATCGTAGTTATACGCTTGGCTTAGTTAGATTGGAATTATATACATGTTTAGGATCGTATAGCGTTTATCCATCGAATCCATGGGTAAATGATAAATATTGTGTAGGCGTGGTGCTTAGACCATATTTATCTGCGATTGCACCTTATATGCTGGATCGTGGGGTGGTCCGCGGTGGTGACAGCTTCGTTGGTTCTTATATAGTCCCCCTCCCGTGTGTAAGGCAGGCAGAGCAACATTATTACGGGGGAGTGATTGCTATGTTTCTCATCTTCCTTGATAATATCACTATGCATGGGCGTAGTCCTTTTCGCAATGATTGCCAAGTGTACTTGCACTAACTATGATATGCTAGACTTTATAGTTAAGAATAACTTAGGAAATATCCTTGTAGTTCGTCCTAATACCATGCTAATGACTTGCTAGAATATCTGTTGAGGTGCTTATCATTATTATATGTGGCTAGCTGATCAGATTAATTATCTTTGTCACCATTCATACTTTATCTATATTTTATGTGACACTTACCCCTGTATGCAAGAGATAGATGAATGCTCTCACTTATACATGCAATGATTGATACTCATTCCTATATTCCATTCCATAATCAACATTGATGTTAGTAATCCCTTCCCAGTGGTAAAAATATAAATAACGATACCTGGAATACTTCCCGGTTAAAATGCTACATCGGTATTAATCTGTGCGCTTGCAGATCTTATTTATTATTTATTTAGAAGAGCAGTTGCATATTTCAATACCGCGTCTCTCATGTCATGCTGGGGATGACAACTTGGCTTAAGTGGCATGAGGGATAGGTTCGGCATTTTTGGCGCCGTTATCAGAATTAGAAAACTAAGTCTACTTTTGGTAATGACGTTAAGAATGCCCAACACTGGTTAGGTCCAAAATTTTTCCTCTATCATCCGAAATTTTCATATTTTTAAAATTTTGTCATCCAAATAGATGTCAAAGCCCACCCAATTCTCTAACCTTAATCCATGTTTAATTTTCTCTCCCCTTCTCCTCTAAGTTCAAGTTGCCACCACCGCAACACACTCAGCATGCTCCAGCCATGTCACTGCCCTCCTCATTGAATAAGCAATTGATAATATGTTTTATTTAGTTTTTTATGTTAAATTATTTAGAAATGATCTATGTGTTTTCCTGAACAAAATGAGTCATTTTTTGTCTAAATTTTTTCTAAAATTTTATTTCTATCACCGATAAATTTCTGATATATCCGATATTCCCGTTTATCGGTGACCACCGAGATTTTTAAAATACCGGTAGAGAAAACCTTGATGCCACCCATACTGACACTATATGCACGATCCAAGCCTGTGCGGCGTCGCTCTAGTCCTCTATTCCCTCGAACGGGGTGAAATCATGCCATGATTCACGCCTCTGAGGCCTCGGCTCTCTACGATGGTCAAACTGCAAGGACAGGCACGTCGCCACAGTGATGATCATGACCCTACACATCGTAGATGCGTCGTCCGTAGGGCTACATATGTCAGGGCACGTCGCTACAGCATCAAAGGACAGGGGCCACTCCTCCAACAGTGATATGCCACCAACTACAGGATAAGACCGGAGACCTCAGATCTTTCTTCCCGGGAAGAACATCATGTAACACATGCATGTAACCCTGTGCTCCCCTTGCATCTATAAAAGGGGAAGACAGGGACCATTCCAAGAGGAGGAAAGATAGAGAACGAACCCATAGGCAATTCGACTCACCACGAGCAAGCGCTCTACACTTGCACATCTTGAGACCTGAGAGCTCCTCCCTCTCTCACTAGCTTGTAACCCCCTACTACAAGCACCTTGGTGCAAGGCAATACAAGACTCTCCTCCTCACTAGACTTAGGACATTCTTTGGCCCGAACCAGTATAAATCGCTTGTGTTCTTGCACACCATCCGGATCTCAGACGCGCAAACGCTCAATCACTTATTGGGGTTAGGGCCACTAGTCCAAACACCAACAGTTGGCGTGCCAGGTAGGGGGAGGTTTGCGGGTCACAGCCACCATTCCTTGCGAGTTTCGGATGGCGACTCCACTTCGTCTCTGCACGGTGATCTGGTTCGGGAGCCTGGAGTTCATGTCTCTGGGTTACGACTATGACATGGTCCTCCTCCCACCTAGAGCTCCGTCCGACAACAACTCCACTCCGCGTCGCTAGAGGCGTGGAAGGCATCCAGGTCATCATGGTCACCATTCTCATCGTGCTCGTCACGTGTGGTGGATGAGGGAGAGCTCCCGTCCCTGTTCAAGGACCAAGGGTGACTCCCTAAGCTCTCCCGAGTCTTCTTGCTCGGCTGCCGGGATAGGATCCCTTGTGAGGGACCTATCTGACATAAACCTAGCCACGGACAAAGCACCGATGGCACAGGGTGCGCCGGCGGGGCAATGCTCCGAGAGCCCGTCTGAAAGTCCTAGTTTGGTTTTGGAGAATTAATGAAACCCTATATGCTAACCTAGTTGATCAAGTGTGAATGAGATAGGTAGCACAATTCCAAGTAGTGAAGCAAGTGGTGATGATCATGATGGCTCAAGTGATCAAGGTGTTCTAGACTTAGAAATGAAGGAAAAGCAAAATGGACTCAAGGCAAAGGTGATAACCATAGGGCCATTTTGTTTTTGGTGATAAAGACACTTAGCGAGTGTGATCACATTTAGGATTGATAGCCGTACTATTAAGAGGGGTGAAACTTGTTGTGAAATGCGGTTGTCAAAGTGCCACTAGATGCTCTAACTCATTTGCATATGCATTTAGATCTAGTGGAGAGCTATTTTAATGCCTCAAAAATAATTGTGAAAATTCTAACACACATGCACATGGTGATGTACACTTGGTGATGTTAGCACATTTGCGAAGGCGGTGGAGTTTGAGCGATAGAGAGGGATTTGGGTTCCTCTCTCCCTTCCACCGAGCTTGCGAGGCGGGATTCAGCGCTTTTCGGAAAATGAAACGCCTATTTTCCACTGTGCCAGACGCGAAGAAACGGAGGCAAACGGAGGTCACAGAGGTCATCGGACGCTGAACCAGACGTGATCTCAGCGTAACCGGACGCGTCTGGTTAGTGTCAGCGAGCAGCGCGAGGGGCAGCTAGGGTTTCTAACCGAAGCGTCCGACGCCTCATGGGACCGGCACGTCTGGTCAACATGGCGTGGAGCAGCTTCAGCGAAGAGCTAACTGGACGCGGTGGCGAGTCCAGTCACGATCGACCGGACGCATCCGGTCATGGTGGGTGCTTACTGGACTCAAACCGGATGCCGGGTGTAACACGTCCGGTCAGTTCTATAGCGCGTCCGGTCGGTGCTTCGTGAGCACAGGCGCTGTGCGATCGACACGTCCGGTCAATTCAAGCTGCGCGTCCAGTCACTCTAGTGCGTAAATGAGTACTTTCAAGTGACCGTTACGATCTAACGTACGAGATTCAAAGTGTGACATGTGGCGCGTATCGGGTGGTCTCGGTGGAGTGACCGGACGCTGGGCGCATCCGGTCGGGCCGGACCTGCGCGTCCGGTCGCCTCGATTTGTGCTGTGCAGTGAGCCCAACGGCTCTATTCGTGGGGGGCTCCTATATAAGCTTGTTGGCCGGCTCTTGCACACTCCCTTGGCCATTTGCATTGACATAGCAACCTTGTGAGCATAACCAAACCTCTCCCACTTATTTACATCATAGATTCTTCATCTTTGTGAGATTGGGAGAAAATCCAAGTGCATTGCTTGAGTGATTGCATCTAGAGGCACTTAGTGATTGTGTTTCATTGCGGGATTTGCTTGTTACTCTTGGTGGTTGCCACCACCTAGACGGCTTGGAGCAGCGTGGATCGTCGCGCGGAGGAAGGTGCTTGTCTCCGGCTCCGATCATGGTGATTGTGAGGGGTTCTTGACCTTTCCCCGCCGGAGAGCCAAAAGTTACTCTAGTGAAATGCGCGTGGCTTGTGTGATCCTCTCTTGTGTTGGTTGTGTGGCACCCTATGACATGGCATTCTTAACGTCACTACCAAAAGTAGACTTAGTTTTCTAATTCTGATAACGGCGCCAAAAATGCCAAACCTATCCCTCATACCACTTAAGCCAAGTTGTCATCCCCAGCATGACATGAGAGACGCGGTATTGAAATATGCATTTGCTCATCAAGATAAATAATAAAAGGGATCTGCAAGCGCACAGATTAATACCGATGTAGCATTTTAACCGGGAAGTATTCCAGGTATCGTTATTTATATTTTTACCACTGGGAAGGGATTTCTAAGTATCATGGTTGATAATGGAATGAGAATATGGAACTGAGTACACATCATTGCATGTATAACTGAGAGTATTTATCAATCTATTTATACAGGTATAAATGTCACATTAAGTAAAGGTAAAGTGATAATGGTGACAAAGATAATTAATCTGATCAGCTAGCCACATATAATAATGATAAGCACCTCAACAGATATTCTAGCAAGTCATTAGCATGGAATTAGGATGAACTACAAAGATATTCCCTAAGTTATTATTAACTATAAAGTCTAGCATATCATAGTTAGTGCGATTATACTTGGCAATCTTGGTGAGAAAAGACTATATCCATGCATAGTGAATATTAGCAAGGAAGATGAAGAACATAGCAATCACTCCCCTGTAATAGTGTTGCTCTGCCTGCCCTATACACGAGAGGGGGACTATATAAGAATCAACGAAGCTGTCACTATCGCGAACTACCCCACAATCCGGCATATAGGGTGCAATCGCAGATAAATACGGTATAGACACCACGTCTACACAATAATTATCATTCACCCACTGTACACATGGATAAACGCTATACGATCCTAAGCATGTATATAATTCCAATCTAACTAAGCCAAGCATATAACTATGATAAACTAAGAACAATATAATTGCAAATATAATCAAGTAGAGCAAAGTCATAACCAATATATTGAAATAGAACAAAGTCATATTCATAATATTGAAGAACAATGATGAACAATTGAAGAACAATAGAGGAATTACCAAGAATCCTCTTGACAGATCCAGGAACCAATCGAAGATTGACTCCTTCTAGTTCTAATCCTATGTAGCTATGCTAACTAGAGATCTAGTTGATGTGGTGGCTCTAGGGCTTGATCAGAGGCTCTCCTCCTGAATTAGGGTTTGAAGTATGAGATGAGGCCTCTCCTCCAGGGGCAGGGGCCTTGCTTATATAGCCCTTTCGGATGAATCTGGGCCGTCGGATCAAACCGACATTGAACGTACGGTTTTCCTTGATCCTCTAGGTCGGTGGAGCATAATCCTCGAGGCGGAGCCTGATTGGCTCCGGGGCCAGGGCGGGCGCCCTAGGGACTAGGGCGGGCGCCCTGTGTCCGGCTCTGTTACGCCTCCCGTTCGTTCTCGTGGCTTCTGGACTCTTCTAGATGTAAGATAATTACGTGTTCGGTTAATATCCCGTCATTAATCCGACATGTGGGCCTTTCTTCCGTATTTCCTGATAACCCCCTGCAGAAATAGATAAACAGCAAAACTCGTGGAATTCTGTCAGATAAAACCCTAAGTCTAGGTGTTGGTTTCATTTGGATCGTTTTCTCTATTTATTTGATAGTTATAATTGATACTTAAGGACCGTCAACAACCACAACGAGGACTAGCTTGCCGGCAAGCAAGGAACCTCGATAAAAAATCATTGTGTCATCTTTGTTTTCGAGGTGATTGGTCTCTATTGGTATTCTCTCTTGTGATTGGCTCAATCCTCTACACGGCGGTATAATCTTCCATCACATCCTTTACTTATCGTTGTTTAGTTGTTCTTGTGCTTGTTTATCTTTAGCTTGTCACCTAGGAGTAACTAGTGACGTTGCCTTGTGTGCTACTTTAGAGATCATAGAAACTAGAAAGGGTAGGTGGCTTGCAACCTTCTTGTTGTGCTGGTGCAAAACTCGCTTCGCCATCTTAAGTATTAATTATTTGTTTCTAAGTGTTGTTGTAGATTTTTTAAATAGGCTATTCACCCCTCTCTAGCCATTTGGACCTTTCAAGTGGTATCGGAGCTGTGGTCACCGTGATTTGAGGCTTAACAACCTACAGTGTGAAAATGGCTCAAATCAACAATACCAAGAAGCCACCCCCATTTGATGGCACTAACTATTCATATTGGAAGGCCAAAATGACCACCCACATCAAGTCAATCAATAGGAAGGTGTGGAAGGTGGTGGAGAACAAGTTTGAGGTGGTTGATCCGGAGAATCCTACCCTCGCCGAAGAAATCTTGTTGCAAAACAATGACATTGGTTTGAGTGCAATCCATGAGGCACTAGATGAGAAGACATTCCAACAAATCAAGGGAATTGAGATTGTTCATGATGCTTGGAAGAAGTTAGAAGAATCATTTGAGGGCACCAAATCAATCAAGGGTGCCAAGGCATACATCCTCAAAGAGAAGTTTGCTAGCTTCAAGATGAAGGAAGATGAGAGTGTGCCGGAGATGTTCCATTGGTTGGAGGCACTTGTCAATGATCTCAAGTGTCTTGATGAGAAGATAGAGGACAAGGATTTCTCTCATAAGTTCTTGAGATGCTTGCCCGAAAGATTTGGTATGTTGGTCACTTTGCTTGTGAGGACCGGTTTGGACACAATGACACCAAACCAAATCTTGGGAGATATCATGACCGATGATGCATATAGAGATGATGATAAGAAGGAAGAGAAGAAAGAGGACAAGAAGGATGAGAAAAAGGATGACAAGAAGAAGACCATTACTTTCAAGGCTTCATCCTCATCCAAGGGCAAGGCAAAGGAAGAATCATCAAGTGATAGTGATAGCTCATTCTCCATTGATGATCTAGATGATGAGAAGATGGTTCTGTTTGCAAACAAGTTTGGCAAGTTCATGATGAAGAAGGGCTTTCGTGAAAGAAGAAAGAAGTCTACATCCAAGTACAAGAAAGAAGGAAGGAGATGCTTCAATTGTGGAAGCAAAGATCATCTCGTTGCTCAATGTCCCTACAATAGTGAGCAAAGTGATGATGACAAGAAAAGCAAGAAGAAAGAAAAGGAGAAGAAAGCCAAAAAGGAGAAGAAAGGGAAGAAGGGTGGATCCTATGTTGTTACTTGGGATAGTGATGCTTCCTCAAGTGATGATGAAGACTCAAGTGATGATGATAAATCCACCAAGAAGAAGAGGGGTCATGCAACCATTGCTATCAATGAGAAGCCTTCTCTCTTTGACACTCCATCATGCTTCATGGCTAAGGCCACTAAGGTACAAACTAATGATGAGAGTGATAGTGAAAGTGACGATGATGATGATGAACCAACTAAAGATGAACTAATGGATATGTTAGAAGATGCTAAAGAACATTTTAACATTAAGAGAAAGGAATGCAAGGACTTGACTAAGGAGGTAATAGCCCTTAGGAAAGCCCTTGGGGAGCTCCAAGCATCTCATGAGAGTCTAAAGGAAGACCATGAGGAGCTTTGCAAGGCTTATAAGAAGCTTAAGAAAGCTCATTCCTCTCTACTTGATGAGCAAAATGAGAAGAAGCATGTCTCAACATGTGACAAAGGCTTAACTTGTGATATAATTGATGAATCTTTTTATAAGCCTATCATTGTTGCCACCACTAATCCTTCTTGTAGCATTTCTACTTCTATCTCATCTAGTAGTGATGGTTTCACTTGTGATACCTCGCTAGTGGTTGAGAATGAGACACTCAAGAAGGAGGTAAAAGAGCTCAATCACACCTTGGCTAAAGCCTATGGCGGTGAAGACCGCTTGCTTATGTGCTTGGGTAGCCAAAGGGCGTCTCTCTATAAAGAGGGATTGGGCTATAACCTCAATAAAGGCAAGGCCACCTTTGCTAATCACAAAACTAGTTTTGTGAGGAACAATGGCCGGTATTGCAAAAGTTGCAAGCAAGTTGGTCACTTAGAGCAACAATGCATGAACAAGAAATCCAAGACTAATGTATCCTCCATTAAGCTTGATTCTTTCTATGTGATTACTAAGGGTACAAAAGGTGTTCATGCTAAGTTCATTGGTGCACCATGGATGGGCTCAAAAAAGAAAGCCATATGGGTACCAAAGAGCTTGGTAACTAACCTCCAAGGACCCAAGCAAGTGTGGGTACCTAAAAGAAATTGATCTTTTTTGTAGGTCAATTACAAAGCTGGAGGAAGGCATTGGGTGCTAGATAGTGGGTGTTCTCAACACATGACCGGTGACTCTAAGATGTTCAACTCAATTGACATGTATGACAATGGTGGTTTTGATAGCATCACATTTGGTGACAATAGTAGAGGCAAAGTGGTGGGGCTTGGTAAGATTGCTATATAAAATGACAAGAGCATTTCAAATGTCATGCTAGTTGAGAGCTTGAAATTCAACTTACTCTCCATAGCCCAATTGTGTGATCTCGGTTTTAAGTGCATATTTGGCAAGGATAATGTTGAAGTCATAAGTGTAGATAGCTCAAGTTTGATCTTCAAAGGTTTTAGATATGGAAGTCTCTATTTGGTTGATTTCAATGATAGTGAAGCTCAAATGTCAACTTGTTTGCTCTCTAAGTCAAGTATGGGTTGGTTATGGCATAGAAGGCTTGGTCATGTTGGAATAAAACAATTGAACAAGTTGATCAAGCATGATCTTGTTAGAGGCTTGAATGATGTTATCTTTGAGAAAGACAAGCCATGTAGTGCATGTCAAGCCGAGAAGCAAGTTGGAAATAATCATCCCAAGAAAAGCATAATGAGCACTAGCAAAGCATTTGAGTTGTTGCATATGGACTTGTTTGGGCCAACACAATGTACTAGCATTGGTGGAAACAAATATGGCTTTGTGATAGTGGATGAATATACTAGATACACATGGGTATTCTTTCTAGTTGACAAGAGTGATGTGTATGCAACCTTCAAATCATTTGTCAAGAAGTGCCAAAATAAGTTTGAGACAACCATCAAGAAAGTTAGGAGTGACAATGGTAGTGAGTTCAAGAACACTAGAATTGATGAGTTATGTGATGACTTTGGAATTGGACATCAATTTTCGGCCAAGTACACTCCACAATCAAATGACCTTGTTGAAAGGAAGAATAGGACAGTTATTGATATGGCAAGGTCTATGCTTAGTGAATACAATGTGAGTCAATCTTTTTGGGCCGAAGCAATCAACACCGCTTGTTACTACATCAACCGATTGTATTGCCATCCAATGAAAGAGAAGACACCATATGAGCTCTTGAATGGTAGAAAGCCAAACATTGGATACTTTCGGGTCTTTGGATGCAAATGCTATATCTTGAAGAAAAGTACAAGACTTGGCAAGTTTGACAAGAAATGTGATGAAGGATTCCTAGTTGGTTACTCCACTACAAGCAAAGCATATAGAGTTTGGAACTTGGCTAGTGGTACTCTTGAAGAGGTGCATGATGTTGAGTTTGATGAAACCAAGGGTTCTCAAAATGAAAATGTGAATCATGATGATGTTGGAGGCACTCAACTTACTAATGCAATGAAGACCATGAATATTGGAAATATTAGGCCAAAGCAAGTGCAAGATGATGAAGATGATCAAGTGATAGTGCTTCGTAACTCTAGTGAAGATGTTGATGAAAATCAAGCTAGTTCATCCTCTCAAGTGCATGATCAACAAGAGGCTAGTACATCATCTCAATCAAGTGCAAACAATGTTTCGATTCTCCAACCAACAAGTATTGCAAGGGATCATCCATTGGATTCTATAATTGGAGATATATCTAGAGGTGTACAAACAAGATCTAAGTTGACTTCATTTTGTGCTCACTCATCATTTGTATCATACAAAGAACCAACAAAGATAGAAGAAGCATTGAAGGATGCCGATTGGGTTAATGCCATGCATGATGAGCTAAACAACTTCAAGAGAAACCAAGTATGGGAGTTAGTTAAAAGACCAAAGGGACACAATGTGATTGGCACCAAGTGGGTTTTCAAGAACAAGCAAGATCAAGATGAGATAGTGGTAAGGAACAAAGCAAGGCTTGTTGCTCAAGGATACACACAAATAGAAGGTCTTGACTTTGGAGAAACATATGCCCCGGTTGCTAGATTGGAAGCAATTAGGATCGTGCTAGCCTATGCTTGTACACACAATATCAAGCTCTATCAAATGGATGTCAAGAGTGCATTTCTCAATGGCTACATCAATGAAGAAGTATATGTTGAGAAACCCCCTGAATTTGAAGATTACAAGCAACCCAACCATATATACAAGTGGAGGAAGGCCTTGTATGGTTTGAAGCAAGCACCTAGAGCATGGTATGAGAGATTGAGAGATTTCTTGCTGTCTAAAGGGTTCAAAATGGGCAAAGTTGACACAACTTTTTCACTAAGAAGATTGGTGAAGACTTGTTTGTCTTGCAAATCTATGTCGAGATATCATATTTGGGTCAACCAATCAAGACTTTTATGAAGAGTTTGGAAATATGATGGAAAATGAGTTTGAGATGTCCATGATTGGAGAGTTGAGTTACTTCCTTGGTCTTCAAATCAAGCAATTGAGGAATAGTACATTTGTAAGTCAAGGAAAGTACATCAAAGATATGCTCAAGAAGTTTGGCATGAATGAAGCAAAGCCAATTAGTACACCCATGGGAACAAATGGAAGCCTAGATAGTGATAAAAGTGGTAGCTTGGTGGATCAAAAGATGTATAGGTCAATGATTGGTAGTCTACTATATGTGACCACATCAAGACCGGATGTCATGTTTAGTGTATGCATGTGTGCAAGATTTCAAGCCTCACCAAGAGAAAGTCATTTGACCGCAACAAAAAGAATATTGAGGTACTTGAAGCATACACAAGATGTTGGCTTGTGGTATCCTAAAGGTGCAAAGTTTGAGCTAGTTGGATATTCCGATTTAGATTATGCGGGATGCAAAGTTGAAAGAAATAGCACATCGGGCACTTGTCAATTACATGGAAGATCACTTGTGTCATGGTCATCAAAGAAGCAAAATAGTGTTGCACTCTCAACCGCCGAAGCCGAATATATAGCCGCTGGTAGTTGTGCACAAATCCTTTGGATGAAGGCCACTTTGAATGACTTTGGAATCAAATTCAAGAATATTTCATTGTTTTGTAACAATAAAAGTGCCGTGAAGCTCACCAACAACCCAGTCCAACACTCAAGAACAAAGCATATAGATGTTCACCATCACTTCATTAGAGATCACCAAAAAAGGGGACATTTCAATTGAGAACATAGGCACCGAAGATCAACTAGCCGACCTATTCACCAAGCCACTCGATGAGACAAGGTTTTGTAAGCTAAGAAATGAGTTGAACATATTGGATTACTCAAATATGTGTTGATGCACCCCACTCATATGACATGCCTCTCCTTCGAGCAACCAAGGTAATAGTTGTTTGGCATGGCATACATTCTTTGCTAAGGACATGATTAGTGCATCTAGCCATTTGTTTGCATGTCATAGGCTCAATCATGAAAAGAAATGAATTTGATGCTTGTATGGTACCACTATTGTTTCTATGCTTGACTTGATCTAGTGGTAGCATACGACATGTTTATGAGCTTGTGAACCTAGTGTTTGATCTAGAAAATGAGCTATAAGTGTTTAACTCAACATGGTACAAGATAACCCTTATTTGGAGGTGTGAATAAGCTTGTCCTTGGATCAAACTGAGTTCAATACCTTGGGCAAGTGATCTAGATTAAATCAAATTTGGGACAATGATCCTCACCCCATTAATTGACATTGATAATCTATCTTAAAATAGAACCTTTGTGGTCATTTGATGACAAAGGGGGAGAGAAACAAAGATAAAGGGGGAGAAATATGAAAGTAAGGGGATCAATTAAAATTTTGAGCACACAAGTAGGGGAGCAAGCTCATGAACTTGTTTGGTGCATTTGAATATGCATTTTCATATGCTTGTTTGCATTTGTCAAGTTTGAATTCAAATATACATGCTTGTGTGGTGTATGCTAGTTTTAGATATGTTTGATGAAATGAAAAACTAGCATGCATAGGTTGATAGTTAAATATGTCGTGTTTTTTTGGCTTTTACAAGTGTTACTAGAACCTTGTTTATAATGTTGATCTCACAGGTTATCTAGTGTTTATGTTTTGTAAGGGCTATCTAACATACAACGGTGCTAAGGATGGCATATTGGTGCACTCCGATTGGTACCACGCTTCAAAGGTCCATCTTTTATACCTTAGCATCATTTGGTAGACATTGACTCCTATTTTTCCTATCTAAAGCATATGTGCAAGATCTTTGCCAAACTCTTAGCACATATGTAGGGGGAGCAATGCTACCAATTTGAATTCATGAAACTTGTCCAAACTCTTTTACAAATGGTAAATATGCATGGTCAAGGAACATGAATTCAAAATGTTTTCAATTCATATCTTTGTATAAGGGTTGTCATCAATTAACCAAAAAGGGGGAGATTGAAAGTCCTAGTTTGGTTTTGGAGAATTGATGAAACCCTATATGCTAACCTAGTTGATCATGTGTGAATGAGATAGGTAGAACAATTCCAAGTAGTGAAGCAAGTGGTGATGATCATGATGGCTCAAGTGATCAAGGTGTTCTAGACTTGGAAATGAAGGAAAAGCAAAATGGACTCAAGGCAAAGGTGATAACCATAGGGCCATTTTGTTTTTGGTGATCAAGACACTTAGCGAGTGTGATCACATTTAGGATTGATAGCCGTACTATTAAGAGGGGTGAAACTTGTTGTGAAATGCGGTAGTCAAAGTGCGACTAGATGCTCTAACTCATTTGCATATGCATTTAGATCTAGTGGAGAGCTATTTTTAACACCTCAAAAATGATTGTGAAAATGCTAACACACATGCACATGGTGATGTACACTTGGTGATGTTAGCACATTTACGAAGGCGGTGGAGTTTGAGCAGTAGAGAGGGATTTGAGTTCCTCTCTCCCTCCCACCGAGCTTGCGAGGTGGGATTCAGCGCTTTTCGGAAAAATGAAACGCCTATTTTTCACTACGCCGGACGCGAAGAAACAGAGGCAGACGGAGGTCACAGAGGTGACCGGACACTGAATCGGACACAATCTCAGCGTAACCGGACGCGTCCGGTCAGTGTCAGCGAGCAGCGCGAGGGGCAACTAGGGTTTCTAACCAGAGCGTCCGATGCCTCACGGGACCGGCACGTCCGGTCAACATGGCATGGAGCAGCTTCAGCGAAGAGCTAACTGGATGCGGTGGCGAGTCCGGTCACGATCGACCGGACGTGTCCGGTCATGGTGGGTGCTTACTGGATTCAAACCAGACGCCGGGTGTAACGCGTCCGGTCAGTTCTGCAGCGCGTCCGGTCGGTGCTTCGTGAGCGCAGGTGCTGTGCGATCGACACATCTAGTCAATTCAAGCTGCGCGTCCGGTCACTCTAGTGCGTAAACGAGTACTTTCAAGTGACCATTAGGATCTAACGTACAAGATTCAAAGTGTGACACGTGGCGCGTATCGGGTGGTCTCGGTGGAGCGACTGGACGTTGGGCGCGTCCGGTCAGGCCGGACCTGTGCGTCCGGTCGCCCCGATTTGTGCTGTGCAGTGAGCCCAACGACTCTATTCGTGGGGGGCTCCTATATAAGCTTGTTGGCCGGCTCTTGCTCACTCCCTTGGCCATTTGCATTGACATAGCAACCTTGTGAGCATAGCCAAACCTCTCCCACTTATCTCCATCATACATTCTTCATCTTTGTGAGATTGGGAGAAAATCCAAGTGCATTGCTTGAGTGATTGCATCTAGAGGCACTTGGTGATTGTGTTTTGCTGCAGGATTCGCTTGTTAGTCTTGGTGGTTGCCACCACCTAGATGGCTTGGAGCAGCGTGGATCATCGAGCGGAGGAAGGTGCTTGTCTCTAGCTCTGATCATGGTGATTGTGAGGGGGTTCTTGACCTTTCCCCGGCGGAGAGCCAAAAGGTACTCTAGTGGAATGCACATGGCTTGTGTGATCCTCTCTTGTGTTGGTTGTGCGGCACCCTATTGAAGGTTTGGCATGTGATGCCAATTAGCACGTAAACCTCCAAGTGAGTGCATCGCCACAACGAGGACTAGCTTGCCGGCAAGCAAGTGAACCTCGGTAAAAAATCATTGTGTCATCTTTGTTTCCGAGGTGATTGGTCTCTATTGGTATTCTCTCTTGTGATTGGCTCAATCCTCTACACGGAGGTATAATCTTCCATCACATCCTTTACTTATCGTTGTTTAGTTGTTCTTGTGTAGTTCTCTTGTTTAGCTTTAGCTTGTCACCTAGGAGTAACTAGTGACATTGCCTTGTGTGCTACTTTAGAGATCATAGAAACTAGAAAGGGTAGGTGGCTTGCAACCTTCTTGTAGTGCTAGTGCAAAACTCGCTTCGCCATCTTAAGTACTAATTATTTGTTTCTAAGTGTTGTTGTAGATTTTTTTAATAGGCTATTCACCCCCCTCTAGCCATTTGGACCTTACACCGTCACGCTCCACGGGGGCCACATTGGCGATAGAAGGGCCCACAGCAGCACCGTCGCCATTCCCTTATGGGCTCGACAATGCTGCCATGGGTTACTCCCGCTTGATACGTTCCACCATGAGCTCCTACGTGGGGCTTCCCGAGCATCATCTACGCGCCACCCTCGAGCTCCTTGCAACTACATCGGAGACATCCAGTGCTGACTCCGTAGAGGACAGTGATGGGTGGGCTAGTGTGAACTTCTTTGGGCTTTGTAATTCGGATGGTCTACGTCAGCTCATGGGTGTGTACAACTACCTCTTCGGTTGCCCCAACTCCAATGAGGAAGACTACGACCCTTCACATGAATGCTTCCACGTGGAGGTATAGGAGGTAGCCCTGGGGGACGCTACTCCAGTAGGGCAGGGCGTTCGCACTCCGCTTCGGCAAGTGCTGCCCATGGGGCCCCCACAAGAGCGGGCCGCGGTGTCTGTCCCCGAGAGGTCTCGGCAGGCTGAGCTCGAGCAGCTCTGTGAGCTCGAGGCCAAGATCGATGATGACTGCCAGCAGCTACTGCACCTCCAGGCCACCCTCGAGCAGGAGCGTTCTAGCAGGGGCGACGGCGGAGCAGCCTGGCACGGGGCTCACGACGTCTATCGTCGCATCAACATCAATGAGGGGGGCGATCAACCCCAATTCTTCACCAGGGCCAGCCAGACCGTCGCTGCGGCGGCAATGCTCCTTCGGACGATGCCATAGCCATCCACTGCGGAGGGGCGACAAGTCCACAACGAGCTTCGCGGGCTTCTTGAATGTGCCGTGGTGCAGCAGGCCGAGAGTTCCGCATCTCAACAACATGAGCCTGAGGCTGAGCCACTCGTGGCACCCTCTCGACAAGAAAGGGAGACCTCGTTCATCCTGAACCACAAAGGGCACCAGAATGCAACAAGGCCCCATTGGTACGCGACCGTCTCAGTGACGGTGCCGATCGCGCGTCATTCTCGATGCACGTCGACACAACAAGGAGGATGGCACCGCACATGGCTATCGCCCATGCCGAGGTGGACGCTATGATAGCGAGGGGGACCAAAGCCCCTCACCCGAGCCTCTGGGTACCTGTGTCTTCAGCGAGACCATCCGGAGGGCTCGATTCCCAACCTAATTCTGTCAACCAGCCAACATTGTCAAGTACTCTGGGGAAACGAACCCCGATGTGTGGCTTGCTGAGTACCACCTAGCTTGATACCTGGGTGGCGCGGATGATGACCTGCTCATCATTTGCAACCTTCCCCTGTTCCTGGCCGACTCAGCGAGAGCCTGGCTTGAACACCTTCCACCGTGGCAGATTCGTGACTGGACCGACCTGGTCAGGGTCTTTGTGGGGAACTTTTAGGGAACATACGTGCACCCTAGGAATACCTAGGACCTTAGGAGCTGCCACTAGAAGATGGATGAGACTCTCTGTGAGTTCATTCGATGCTTCTCCAAGCAATGCATCGAGCTCCCAATGTCACCGATTCGTATGTCTTTGGGGCGTTCATCGTCGGCACCACCTGCAGGGAGCTAGTCCATGAGCTGGGCCACAAGTCTCGCACCAAGGCGAGTGAGCTCCTGGATATCACCACCAACTTGGCCACGGATGAGGAGGCGGCCGGAGCCATCTTCCCCAACGCCAAGGGAAAGTGGAAGGAGGACCCCGCCGAGGGCTCCGCCTCCCACGACCCCAAGAAGAAGAAGAAAGGCAGGCCGGGGAAGCAGCAGCGCCAGAAGGATGCCCTCGTCACAGCTGTAGACCACAAGAAGCCCCGAGGCCCCCTCCCGGGGCCTTGGGAGTTTTCGACGAGATGGTCAAGAAGGCATGCCCCTGTCATAGACGCCCGACGAAGCACACCCTGAAGGAGTGCACCATGATGCGGCGCTACTTCTCCCAGAGCGGTCAGCCTAAGGACGATACCGAGAAGAAAGTAGCAGACGCCCAAGAGGGCGATGACAGGATGACAGGTTCCCTGAAGTGAAGAACTGCTTCATGATCTTCGGCGATCGCTCGGCGCAACTCACAATGTGCCAAAGAAAGCACGAACGCCGAGAGGTCTATGCGGCGGAGCCTGGCATCCCGTCATTTCTCGATTGGTCCATGGAGGCCATCATGTTTGATTATGATGACCACTCGGATCACATCCTGAACCTAGGGCATTACCCACTCGTCGTTGACCCTATCATCGGCAACACCTGACTCACTAAGGTCCTGATGGACGGGGGCAGTGGCCTCAACATCTTGTACATCAAGACCCTCGACCTCATGGGGATTAGTAGGCCTCGGCTCCGAGCTGACACAACACCATTCCATGGTGTCATGCCAGGACAACACGCCACCCCTCTCGGACAGATTGATCTGCCCGTATGCTTTGGGACTCCTTCCAATTTAAGGAGGAAAACCCTCACCTTCGAGGTTGTCGGGTTCTGCGGGACCTACCATGCCATTTTGGGGTGACCATGCTACGCCAAGTTCATGGCCGTCCCCAACAACACCTACCTCAACTTGAAGATGCCCAGCCCTAATGGCGTCATCACCATCGGCTCTGCGTACCAGCACGCCTAAGAGTGTGACGTGGCTTGCACCGAGTATGCCGAGGCCCTCTTCGAGTCAGCAGCCTTGGCTG
Organism: Saccharum spontaneum; assembly: GCA_022457205.1. Classification (NCBI taxonomy): domain Eukaryota; kingdom Viridiplantae; phylum Streptophyta; class Magnoliopsida; order Poales; family Poaceae; genus Saccharum; species Saccharum spontaneum. The sequence goes on from CM039594.1 coordinate 37,954,713, forward strand.
CTGATTTAGAGAGGCTGTCCAAGGAGATGCCCGACCCTAAGAGCCACGCCGGCAGCTTTGAGCCGGCTAAGGAAGTTAAACTTGTCCCACTTTGCGCCAATGACCCCAACGACAAGGTGCTCAAGGTCAGCGCTGCGCTCAACCCCAAATAGGAAGCCGTGCTTGTCGACTTCCTCTGCGCAAATGTAGACATGTTTATGTGGGGTCCCTCGGACACGCTAGGCATCCCGAGGGAGGTCACCGGGCACTCCTTGGACATCCGAGCCGGCTCCAAACCGGTGAAGCAGCATCTGTGCTGATTCAACGAGGACAAGCGCCGAGCCATCAGGGAGGAGGTGCATAAACTTTTGGCGGCTGGATTCATCAAGGAGGTATTCCATCCTAAGTGGTTAGCTAATCCTATGTTAATTAAAAAGAAGAATGGGAAATGGAGAATGTGTGTGGATTATACTAGTTTAAATAAAGCATGTCCAAATCACCCTTTTCCATTGCCTCGTATCGATCAAATAGTTGACTCCACTGCAGGATGTGAATTGTTATCTTTTCTTGATGCATATTCTGGCTATCACCAAATAAAAATGAAAGAGTCCAACCAGCTCGCTACTTCTTTCATCACTCTGTTTGGCACGTATTGCTACGTAACCATGCCATTTGGTCTAAAAAACACGGAAGCCACATACCAGCGATGTATGCTTAGAGTTTTTGGGGACCTCATCAGGTGAACCATTGAGGCGTATGTAGATGATATCATTGTCAAGTCCAGAGAGGCCAATGACCTTGTCACTGATCTGGGTGCAGCATTTCGTTGCCTCAGGGAGAAAAAAATCAAGCTAAACCCCGAGAAGTATGTCTTTAGTGTACCCCGAGGCATGCTCTTTGGTTTCATCATCTCCGAGCACGACATCGAGGCCAACCCAGAATCTCGGCCATCGCTAACATGGCACTGATCCAAAATCTGAAGGTGGTATAGAAGCTCATGGAATGCCTCGCATCTCTCAGCCACTTCATCTCACACCTCAACGAGAAGGGTCTACCCCTGTACCGCCTCCTCAAGAAATCCGAGCACTTCTCCTGGACCCCCGAGGCCTAGGAGGCCCTCGACAAGCTCAAAGCACTACTCTCCAATGCTCCCATCCTCGTGGCACCCTCAGAAAAGGAACCCCTCTTATTGTACGTTGCAACAACAAACCAGGTGGTCAGCGCGGCCGTCGTCGTCGAACGACAAGAGGAGGGGCACGCGCTCCTAGTCCAATGGCCGGTCTACTTCATTAGTGAAGTCTTGTCTGAGACTAAAACCCTGTATCCACAAATCCAGAAGCTGCTCTATGCCATGGTTTTGGCTCGGCACAAACTGCGTCACTACTTTGAGTCTCATCCGGTGACCGTGGTCTCATCCTTCCCTTTGGGGAAGGTGATCCAAAACCGAGAGGCAACAGGTAGGATCGCCAAGTGGGCAATGGAGCTCATGGGCGATGGCCTCACCTATGCACCCCAAAAGGTAATCAAGTCATAGATCCTCGCTTACTTCCTAGCCGAGTGGACTGGGTCCCAACTGCCACCAACCCTGGTCCAGACCGAATGCTAGACAATGTACTTCAATGGGTCTCTAATGAAGATTGGCATAGGTGCTGGCCTCGTCTTCATCTCTCCTCTTTGAGTCCGCATGCATTATGTGATCTGGCTCCACTTTGCGGCCTCTAACAATATAGTAGAATACAAGGTCCTTGCCAACGGCCTCCATATTGCCACCGAGCTAGGGATCAAGCACCTCGACGTATGAGGAGACTCGTAGCTCATCGTCGATCAGGTAATAAAGGAGTCGAGCTGCCATGACCCCAAGATGGAAGCTTACTGCAAGACGGTGCAGCGCCTAGAGGATAGGTTCGACGGCCTTGAGCTCAATCACATCACGTGCAAGTACAACAAGGCCACGGATGAGCTAGCTAAGATTGTGTCGGCTAGGACCACGGCCCCCCAGATGTCTTCGCCAGCGACCTCTTCAAGCCCTCCGTCAATTACGGGAAGCCAGGACGAGAAAGCAACCAACCACCCAAGCCTACACTGGGGTCGGATCCTCCTGAAGGATCCAACCCCTCTTCGACCACCGAACCTGAGATCATGGACATAGATGCGGAATGACTCGACCCCGATGATGAACCGGATTGGCATATCCCATACCTAGCATGTCTCGTCTAGGGGTGCTCCCCCCGGATCAGAGGCAAGCAAGCGACTCGCACGACAGGCCAAGTCATTCGTGCTGCTAGATAGGGAACTGAACAAACGTAGCGCCTCGAGAATCCTGCAACGTTGCATTCCCACCAAGGAGGGGAGTCAATTGCTTTAGGAAATACACTCGGGGGCTTGTGGCCACCACGTAGCGCCTCGAACATTGGTTGGGAACGCCTTCCGGCAAGGCTTCTAATGGCCAACTGTTGTGGCCAATGCCACTGAGATCGTACGCTCTTCTGAGGGGTGCCAATTCTATGCGCGGTAGACGCATCTCCTAGCTCAAGCTCTCCAGACGATTCCCATTACGTGGCCCTTTGCTGTGTGGGGTCTCGACCTAGTCAGACCCCTACAAAAGGCACCCGGGGGCTACACGCACCTGCTTGTCACCGTGGACAAGTTCTCCAAGTGGATCGAGGCTTGCCCCATCTCCAAAATCAAGCCCGAGCAAGCGGTGCTATTCTTCACGGATATCATCCACCGCTTCGGGGTTCCTAATTCCATCATCATCGACAACAGCACGCAATTCACCGGTAGAAAATTCTTGGAGTTCTGCGATGACCACCATGTCCGCGTGGACTGGTCAGCAGTGGCTCACCCAAAGATAAATGGCCAAGTAGAACATGCCAATGGCATGATCCTTCAAGGCCTAAAGCCAAGAATCTTCAACTGGTTGAACAAGTCGGCAGAAGATGGCTCGCCGAGCTCCCCTCGGTCATTTGGAGTTTGAGAACAACCACGAGCCTTGGCATGGGACTTACGCCGTTTTCATGGTCTATGGGTCCGAGGCTATCCTCCCAACGGATCTAGAATATAGGGCCCCAAGGATCAAGGCCTACGACAAACAAGGCAATCAAACCACCCGAGAAGAGGCGCTGGACCAATTAGACGAGGCCCAAGGCGTTGCGCTACTACACTCAGCTAGATACCAGCAAGCTCTATGGTGCTATCATTTCCGACATGTCCGAGGCCGAGCCTTCAACGTCGGAGATTTGGTGCTGAGGCTAAGACAGTGCAACAAAGGGCGTCACAAGCTTACACCACCATAGGAAGGCCCGTTCATCGTTGCCGAGGTGCTAAAGCCTAGAACTTACAAGCTGGCCAACGAGAAGGGCGAGGGCTTCACCAACACTTGGAACATCAAGCAACTACGTCACTTTTACCCTTAAACTTACAAGCTTTGTACATATTTTTATCTTGAAAGTAATAAAGAAGCATTCTTTACTTGTACTTTCGGGAATCGATCCAGACCCGCTAGTGGGGTCGGAAGCGTCTTTCTTTTACCATGCAATCAAAATGAGGCCCGGCCCTGCCACTAGCAGAGCCGAGCCTCCCTCGGGGGCTAGGTGGGGGGAACCCCCCAAGTCCCAACAATTTTTTACTTTTTCACTTTTTTGAAAAGACTCTGTCCTAATCTCTCTCTTGCACTTGGGTGAAAAAACCATGAAATTTGAAGGTGTAAGAGAACGAACTAAGGCCAAGGCTGGTCGAGCTGCGAGACTGCCTACACGTCCGGGCTATGGCATCTCCACTCACCACCCTTCGCCTAAGGGACAACTCACGCTCCAAAGAGACTTCATGGAGATTTGCCCAAGAACGGAACGAGAAACAAGGGTTTGGGAGACAAAGCAAAAAAGCAATCATGTAACTTTCTTTCCAAGGCACCTAACGACGTGAATATGACAAAGTGAGAACCCCTCGGATTGGGCGAACATAGTGCGGGCTCTGCCTATGCTACCGAGGCCATGGCACCCCTAAGAAATGCTAAGTCACTGAGGTCAGACCGCACGTCAAGAGGCGCGCACAAGTATAGGAACTCAAAAGAAAATAACACATATAAATTATGAATGTTTTCATTACAAAAGGCCTCGAAGGGCCGCACACTTGTCCCACTACAAAAACTAGCCTATTACACGGGCATGATGGCCCAGGCTTCTTCACATGTCAAGAGGAGGGGGGACGACTTCATCCTCAAAGCAGACCACTAAGGCGGCGTCGGGAGCCTCAGCCGCGACGAAAAGCTTCTCTGGGTCAGGGTCGGGCATGCCGACGAAGCCCTCGCTAATGTGCTAAAGGTCGAGGCTGTCATAGTGCGAGGTCATCACTGCTAGAGCCCGCATCATGCAAGTGTGGAGAGTGTCATGTACCCACTCACACACACCACCATAGAGGGCGGTAAGGCGACTCCAAAGAGAGCTGCCCGACTGCCTCCCCTCTGGGGTTTCGAGGGCATCATAGACCGCCCTCACAGCACTTTGCAGGGTGGTGTGTTCCTTGGTCTTGGCATCCAAGGCCATCTGCAGCACGCCAGAGGCCGTGGTGGCGTCGGCTAGATCTTTCTCTAGACTACCCCAAACAAATAGAGACAAGGGGATAAGCGCTAAAACAGCGACCAAAACTAGGGGATATGGTCGAGGCAACATTACCTTCCACTTTCTGCTTCTGTTGCAGAGTCTCCACATAGGCCACCTCGGCCATCTGGACAGCCTGAGACACAATGCCTTCCTTCAACTAGAGCTCCGTCTTCATCTTCACCAGCTCGGCACAGAGACTCTAGGCGGCAGCGGCCTCACGCTTCGCCTCATCCTTCAGGGCATCCCGCTCGGCGCTTACCCAAGCGAGCCCATCCTTCAACCCTCGTGTTTTCTCTACCAGGGAGGTGACTTCCTCCTAAGCCATGATTAGCTCCGCCTTCAGTTTGGAGGAGCACACATGAAGGTCCGCTATCTCAGCGCTCCTCTCAACCAACAGCCCGTTCGTCCGGAAGAGGGACTCCCTCTGCTGATCCAGCTGAGCCCGGAGACCCTTCCCTTGGCGGAGCAGCTCGGCCTTAGCCCGAGACCTCCCCTTAAGCACTTGAAATGGAAAGAGCAAGTTATAGGGCCCCCATGGAAACTCAAAAGTAGGAGGATTGGCTTTATGAAAACAAAGAGGGACTCACCTCGACAGCACTTGGAAGATCTTTGGTAAGGATATGGAGCACCGTCTTCAAGGACTGCCTAGCCAGGTTCTCAAACCCCTTGAGGATCGCCTAGTGCGCTTCCTCCTCCTTAGGGCCACCTAGGAGAACAGGCACCGGGATAGCCTGTGGGCTGGTCTCGATGCAAACGAGGGCCAAGTTCCCCTCGACCTTCTGCTCCTCCGGTGCACCCGGAGCAGCCATCTCCGCGGTGCTAGACACCTTGGGGTCCATCACCCCCTTTCCATGTGGCCTAGGGGCTCGTCCGAGGAGATGGTGTGAACTTCCCTCTCCCTGCCACGACCCCCCGGCTAGTCTTCCGTCTAGGGTGATATTGAGGCCGCCTCCACCGCTGCCTTCCCTGTGTCGACGGGTGCCGCGCACTCATCGGCCTTGACTGCCTCGGCCTCATCGGTTTTGGTCATCGCGGCCTCGTCAATCTTCATCGCCGAGGCCTCTCGGACTATGGTTGCCTTAGCCACTCGTTTTTGGGCGGCTTTAGCCTCAGTGGCGGCCTTCTCCTGTGCAGCCCGTACCACCTCATTGGCTTGGACCGAGGTGGGTCCGTGCTGCAGGGTGACCCCAGCGGTGATCGCCCACTGGGCCATTCGATCGGCCTCACTGGCGAAAGAGAGGGCCCCCGACTTGAGTGCCATATGGGGCACCAAGGGAGGCACCTCGGCCCTCTAGCGTGCACTGCAAGAAGAGGCAAAGTGAGTTGGTTAGGAGAATGAGAAAGAGTCGCGAGGGAAGCCAAAAATATCATGTCGCACATACCTTGACTTGGGGAAGGCCATCTTTTGTTTCTTCGTCGTCATGATGACCGCCGTGGCTGCCCCTGCCCTTGGCTCCTGTCACTGGGGTGGCGGCGGCGGTGGTGATGGCAGGGCGATGGAAACCTCTACCGTTGAAGACCCTAGGTCAGGTGACACTGGGGCATCATGAGCCGGAGGCCGACCTCCGACAGCCATGGCCGCCTCCTCGGTCCTCTGAGGAGGGGGAGGAGGTATCACCCCGGAGGAAGATTTGCCTACCGCTCCCGCCTTAGGCGCAGCCACCGACGCCCCAGAGCGGGCAGTCCCCTGCCCCGAGGCATCTCCGCCTCCTTTTGGGAGCGTCAGGCTCCCCCCGGGTCTCTTAGGCCTTGGCACCGAGGCAGAGCCTCCCCGCAACACAGTCATCTCGCTTGGGCCGAGGGGCCAGGCTCTTGCCCTCTCTTTCGGGAGCACCGAGCTCCCCTGAGGCCTTGGCCCCCCCGGTAGGAGCCCCTTGTCGGGCACCCTACCACGGAAGCCCCGTGCCTCCTCCTCCTCATCTAAAAAACCTCAAAGTCGTCGCCGTCCAATTCTAGCTCCGATGGTGACTCCTCCCGGGGAAGCCCGTTGTGCGCTTGCTGCCGACGGTGCTTCTCTAGGGCTTCCCTCATGCGAATGTCCTCGTCGTGCTTCCTCTTCGTGGCATCCTTCTTTTGCTTCTGCTCCTCGGCAAAGAGCCAGTTCTGCTCCTGCCGCTCGCGGTCCTCTGGAACCGGGGGCTCGGAATCTCTCACCATCACTAGCCCCTAATTATGGGATGGCATCAGTAACAGAAGTGTCGGGTACCTAAAACTAGGGGTACCCACGATCGACGGTTAAAAAAAACAAAACGCTACCCGCAAACGAGACGAGCCAAAATAGCGGGTGAGACACCTCGACTACGTTCCGACTCGTACGAGGCTCACTCGACGAAACGCCTCGACCACGTTCCGACTCGTACGAGGCACGCTCGACAGGACGCCTCGTCTACGTTCCAACTCGTACGAGGCACCTGTTGATGCAAAAGTGGATCTGCAAACACAAAGGGCTAATACCCGAAGTCGATATCCAAAGCATGCCAGTCGATTTGACCTGTTAATCGACAAGGATGAAGATACGAGCACTTTGGTCCTGACAGCAGCGATATGCCTAGAAGTCACGGCCAAGAGGTACTCACGTGGAACTCGAGGATCGTCGAAGGTCACACTAAAGTGATGCAGCTCGCCGAATCGATGAGAACTCGTGAAAAAGGAAAAATATACGAATTGACGAAGTCGCCGAAAAGTAAATAGATGCAAATAAGAGTAAAAGTTGGTTTTTGATATTGATTGATTGATTCTCATTACATTGCCCTTCAATCTATATTTATACCCTGATCTACAAAAACATAACCAAATACGACTAGGACACTAAGTCCAAATCTAAGGAAACACATGACTCTTATGCAAATCAGACTCTAATAAACATAGAAAAGGAAATCAATTCCTATCTATTTCCTTGTCCGCCTTAATTACGATGGAATTCCCATCGACCTCCTTTCCATTGGCACACTTCCTGTTTCATCGGCAGCGGTCTTCAAGCCTCCCTTCATCGGCATCGGCAATAACATCCTTAACCTTATCGGCAACGCCTCAATCTAAATCAACTTCTTCATATATCGCCACCATTCATTGGCAGCCTTCTTTACAAGCTGATTTTCATCGGTTATCAGCGTACACAGTAACTTTTCTCCTGCTGATTAGCCCACTCTGACCATCTTGACACGTGCCAAAAAATGGTGTCAACACATGCCCCCCAATTTCAGAGTATAAAACATTGATGCTCCGAAATTTACTCCAGATAATGCTTGCCTTCACCTATTTTTTTCAACCCATTCTCCAAGCATAACATAATCTGTTACCGAATCTAATCAAATCTAGTTCTGATTGACGCATCTCAGTAAAATATCACACAACTTCCAACTATTCTTGCCCCAATTACGGTTAAGATACCAAAATAACAACCCATCGGCAAGATCTTAACATAATAATGCCACCATTTTAGAACTAAAAGATCCTATACTGAGATCTCTTCCAAGTCTTGATTACTTGCCATCAAATCTTATGTACAATCCCTTGATTATCGTGAGAACAATTACCATATCCATCTGAACCACCTTGACCTACACACGCGCGGCATAGAGATAAGTCTAGAATACCCCTACTCCAAGCAGCCTATAAATAGATTTCTCCGGAACGCTCGTCTTCTACCCTCAGACCCCAACCTTTTGCATTCTCTCTCTCCGGCGGCGACCCCGATGAACAACCGCGCGACCTCGACCAACAAGAACCCCTTCCAGCGTTATCCTCAAGTCCCTAGCCTACGCCCTCATCCTTCTCAGAGCAATGGCGATCAACTTTGATGTCCCTATGGTTCGTTCTACTTCCGTTACTTTTACCTTGATTCTTTTGGTCTTTGCGGGTCCATACAGTTGGTAATTTTTTCCTCTTTTTCTCATTCTTTCGATCCTCCGAACTTAGGAACTACACAACAAATTGGTTATTCCAACCGATCAACCACACTTCCAATGCCTAGGTCTAATGGGCGACCCAGATCCAACCGATTTATTCAACGCAGAAGCTAACAGAATCCCTTTCAAAGCCCAGAATTTTTCTCTGAATCTATGGAAAGACACATTCCGATCCTGGCCCAAAACCACCAAAGGGTGGAAAGATTGGTATTTAAGGGTCAACAGGTCGATGCAGGTGTACTGGGCAAAACAGAAGATAGACCAATGCATTAGGCTATCCATTGCTGATATGCAGAAAAATGAATCAATGATGATTGCTGCTGCTTACTTCTGGTCAGACACGACAAACACCTTCATGTTCAGACATGGTCCAGCCACCCCCACTCTTGCCGATGTATACATGCTTACTAGCTTGGATATCTCAACTGTCGATGAGGGTTCCATCTATGGCAGAAGAGCCGAACATAGAGTGAATACACACAACATCGGCGGCTGGACAGGATACATCCAGGAATACCAAAGGACTGGGACCGTTAACCAGAGGGAACACGCCATATTCTTGAATATGTGGATGAAAAAATTTATCTTCTGTGGTTCATCGGTAGGACCAACCAACGCCTTCCTTCCTGCGGCTGAACTCTTGGCCAATGGTGTAAGGTTCCCGCTTGGTCGATACCTTCTGAGCTCCACCTATTACCTCCTTCACCAAGTGTCTCAAAAACTTTTGCTTGGTGAACCCATCGGCAATCTAGGAGGCCCATGGTGGTTTATCAACATGTGGCTAAATGCCCATATGCACAAACGTCTGTAGTGGGATTTCTTCGCCCAAGAGTTCCCATGAGAAATCGCCGAAGATTACGTCCTTGGAGATGAGGAATCGGCAACACGCCCCCCTCTTAATTTTTTTGAAGCCATAATTGTCCTCCCTGGAACAGAAGCCAATGAAGACCAGATCAGCAGATTCTTCCAAAACTTCTATAATGGTCTTCCTCGTGATCATAGGGCTTGGGTACCCTATATTGATGAAGAGAACAAGTTCCCCCTTCTCTTCAACTTTGCCGATGACGAGCTGAACCAAGATAATGAGCTCATGATGGCCATCATTACTCCCAGGGCGATCCCAGTGAACACATTTGGTAGCGGGAAAAATACCAATACCACCTATGAGTTTAACAATCCATCAGTAGTATCCCGTCAATTGGCTTTTGGGCAACTACCAATCAAACTCCGCTTTGCCGATGTGATCAAGCCTAGAGAAACAATCACCAGTGGAACAGAATGGAGCAGGGTAGTGAGACTTGCCCCCGATGCCGATATCTCAGACGTTGATCTTTCCATCTAGTCACCAGCATCTTTTATCACCGAGTCATATAAGCAATGGTGGTGAGAATGGAAGGAACAACTATTTGCAACATCCGCCCATACATATCGGCACATGATCGATCCTGAATACGCCATTCCTGATGATGCAGTAAGTTTCTTTTAACTCCCTTCTGTTTTTTCTCTTTCATATATCGGCAGCTAATCTTTCTTGTGACAGGTCGATGACCCAGTACCATCCATGAGCAAGAGTGGGAAACCCTTCAACCTTCGACCTGTTTCCCCAATATCACCGATCGGCTACAACGCCCCACCCTAGCTGCTTTAACTTTCTAGAGGACCCGTGCTAAGACTATCACCTCGAGATCAAAGCTGGCAACAGCTAGGGCTACTCCGTTGGCTGCCGCTACAAGCCTAATCAAGGCTTTCAAGGTAATAACCTCGTTTATTTTTACTCATGCCGATACAAACTATATTAACATGTAACCATCAGGGTGTAAGAGCCGCTGCTGGATCGTCACCGACAACTCCTCCAACATCAAGCACCACTACCTCCAACCAGCCTTCAGAGGTATTCTTTTAACTTTACATTTTATCTGTTAAACATCCAATCTTACACTTGTTTTTGCAGCAACAAATGGGCACATCGGCAAGCATACCAGGCGCTCAAGCTCCACAATCAACAAGTGCCGATGCCCCCCAGCCAACCGTTGCTGAGACCCAAGTAAAGCGCAAAGCTTTAACAGAGGCCGAGGCTCAGCAAAAACGACAGAAGTCCACGCTAGTCCCCTCATCTGCCCCAACATCTGCAAGCCAGCCGATCGACGTGGCTGAGCAAGTTGATCCTTCTACACAGAATGTACCATCGGTCATCATACCCCAAGGGCCAACCACTGACGAGGCCATAGAAGACATCCCATCGGCAAGCTCTGCCGATCCTTCGCATGACACCCTTCAAGCTGCTCCCTCCAGCCAAGCCTAGGAAATCGCCTTGAAGCAGGTAAGCCGATTGACCTAGTCGATTTATAATATTCATATTTATCCATAGGTAGGATCTCTGACTTCCTCTTCTTTCCCCAGGAACAAGACTCTCCCGATAGCTTATTTTCTTTTGCTATCGACGTTTCTGATGATGATGGAGAAGAAGCAAGTTCTTCCCTGGCACTAGGAACAATATCAGCAGAAATCTACGCCAAGTTAGAAGCCCTTCTGGATTTGTTACAACAGGATACTGCTCAATTGGTGAATGATTCAGATCCTGCAAAGGCCATTTTCAAAACAATCCGTGGCCAAGTTCCTGCTGATATCGAAGAGATCCTCTTCCCAGCAGTCCATCTAGAGAGCCGACAACTGCAATATCAACGGGCCGCTCACCGTATTGCCGATAGAGCAGCTCAAGCCCAGCTCAAGGAAGAAATGCTGCAGCTAAAACAAACTATCGATGAGAAGCACAAAAGTATCAGCAACTTGCAAACCTCAGGTGCCAATCTTAAGCAGAAAATTCTAGACCTATCGGCAAAGAGGACAGCTCTTCTAGCTGAATTGGAAGAAGTTGAAACAGCCCTAGCTCATGCCAGACAAGAAGAAAATCAGCTTCCTGATGTCATCAAGGCCCTTCAGCAAGAAAGGGACGCCCAAGCTCGCAAAGCCTTGGCCTTGAAGAAGAGGCTTAAACCTGTGGAGGGTGTTGCCGATGAAGATATTAAAGAAATAAAGGAAGTCGACCAGATTCACCTGCACGCAATATCGGCTATCCAATCCTTATTAAACTTGTAATTCTTATTTACTGCATCGGCAATCTATGAAACATCAACATCTTGTATAGCTCTAGCCGATAGGATTGTTATCGGCACTTATACTTTTATGCATCCATCCAGATACTAGGGTAATATTTCTTTAAATATTTTCTATTTAATGCTCTAGGAAACACAACCCCTTCAAGGGTTTCAAGAATATACGCATTACCAGGAACAGATTGACTTATCCGATATGGACCCTCCCAATTAGGAGATCATTTTCCAAACTTTGAGCTTTTAGTCCCAATCGGTAAAATCAACTTCCAGACCAAATCCCCATCGACAAACTCCTTTATCTTCATCTTCTTGTCATACCATCTGGCTACTCTTTTCTTATTCTCTTCGATGCTAACTAAAGCCCTTAACCGATGACCTGCCACATCTTCCAACTCTTCCTTCATAAGAGTATCATAGTCATCGGCTGTCAATTGATCTTGAGAATGTATTCGCCTAGAGCCAATTTTAATCTCCCAAGGCAACACTGCATCGTGTCCATATACTAACTGATAAGGTGTTACCTTGGTTGCACCATGACACGACATCCGATATGATCACAAGGCTTCATTTAATACCGTATGCCACCTCTTAGGATTTTCTTTAATTTTGCGCTTAATGAGCTTGATAATCCCTTTGTTAGAAGCCTCAGCCTGACCATTAGCTTGAGCATAATATGGAGAAGAATTTAAAACTTTAATTCCCATACTTACAGCAAACTCATCAAATTCTCCCGATGTAAACATAGTACCCTGATCGGTAGTGATGGTTTGAGGAATACCAAATTGGTAAACAATATGCTCTTTCACAAAATCAATCATATTAGCCGATGTCACCTTTTTCAAAGGAATTGCTTCAACCCATTTTGTAAAATAATCGGTAGCAACCAGAATAAATTTATGCCCCTTGCCGATGGCGGATAAATCTGACCGATGAGATCGATAGCCCAACCCCGGAACGGCCAAGGCTTAATTATAGGGTTCATAGCCGATGCGGGCGCTCTTTGAATATTACCAAATTTTTGACACTCCTGACATCCTTTAAAATATTTAAAACAATCTTCAAGAATAGTCAGCCAATAGTATCCATTTCTTCTGATCATCCACTTGATCTTGAAAGCCGATTGATGTGCTCCACACACTCCTTCATGGATTTCACCCATCAAGCTTTTTAATTCATCACTGCTAACACATCTGAGTAAAACCCCATCTATGGTTCGATAATATAATTCATCATCAAGGAGCACATACTTGGTAGCTTGGAATCTTATACGTCTTTCAACCTTTTTAGATGGATCCTTTAAATAATCGACAATTTCCTTTCTCCAGTCATCGGTATCGACTGCCGATGTTAATATTTCTTGAAAGGGCTGATACCCTGAGGCATGCTGAGCTAGTCGATTAGCCTCTTCATTATGCAATTGAGAAACATGTTCCAGACGAAAACTTCTAAACCCTTTCAACAACTGCAGACATCTCTCATAATATGAAATTAAAACTTTACTTCGGCATTCATAAATCCCAGCCAACTGATTTATAACTAGCATAGAATCACCAAAGATTTCAACAGCATCGGCACGTATCTCCTTAAGCAATTCTAACCCTTTTATCAAAGCTTGGTATTCAGCCTGATTGTTTGTCGATGTAGCAACAATCGGCAATGAAAATTCATACTTCCTTCTCTGAGGGGAAATTAACACAAAGCCGATACCTGCTCCTTCACCACATGTAGACCCATCGAAGAAAAGTGTCCAAGGAGCAACCTCCAGAGAGTCCACTGTATTGCAATGTTGAGTGACAAAATCAGCCATAACCTGCCCCTTAACTGCCTTAGCCGATTCATAACGTAGGTCAAATTCTGATAACGCTAAAATCCACTTGCCGATTCTACCACTTAATATCGGCATCGACAACATATATTTGACCATGTCGTCTTTGCATTTGATAGTACACTCGGCCGATAGCAAATAATGTCTCAATTTGATACAAGAAAAGTATAGACACAGACATAATTTCTCGATAGCCGAATACCTTGTTTCAGCATCCACTAACCTTCTGCTCAAATAATAAATAACATGTTCTTTCCCCTCAAATTTTTGAATAAGAGCTGAGCCGATAACAGTATCATCAGTTGACAAATACAATCTGAAAGGTTTCTCGTGTTGAGGTGGAACTAGCACTGGAGGATTTGTTAAGTATATCTTAATTTCATCTAAAGCTAACTGCTGCTCATCTCCCCATCTAAATTCCTGATCAGCTTTCAATTTAAGTAATGGACTGAAAGCCTTGATCTTACCCGACAGATTAGATATGAATCTTCTAATGAAATTAATCTTACCGATCAAAGATTGCAATTCAGTTTTATTGGCAGGAGCAACCACCTTATTGATTGCCTCAATAGACTTCCTACTAATTTCAATGCCTCGCTAATGCACCATAAAACCCAAGAATTGACCTGCCGATACACCAAATGCACATTTATTAGGATTCATCTTTAGTCCATGCTTCCTTGTGCACTCCAGTATCTTTCGTAGATCGGCTAGATGCTTTGTGATATCTCCAGACTTAATCACTATGTCATCGATGTAGATCTCTACTAATGTGCCGATGTATTCATGAAAAATAAAGTTCATAGCTCTTTGATAAGTAGCACCGGCATTTTTCAAACCAAACGTCATAACTATCCATTCAAATAATCCCACATGACCTGGACATCTAAAAGCAGTCTTGGGAATATCTTCTTCAGCCATGAGTATTTGATTATAACCTGCATTACCATCCATGAAGCTAATAATTTGATGTCCGGCTGCAGCATCAATTAACAAATCAGCAATCGGCATTGGATATCCATCCATCGGTGTGGCTTTATTGAGATTCCTGAAATCAATACAAACACGAAGTTTCCTATTTTTCTTATAAACAAGAACCACATTAGAAATCCACTCCGCATATTGACACTGCCGAATAAATTTTGCCTCAATTAATTTAGTTATTTCGGCCTTAATATCAGGAAGTATATTAGGATTGCATCGGCGCGCTGGCTGCTGATGTGGCTGAAATCTAGACTTAATAGGTAACCGATGTTCAACTATCGATCGTTCTAATCCAGGCATTTCAGTATAATCCCAAGCAAAACAATCTTTATACTCTTTTAATAAATTGACTATTTGCTGTTTACACTTGGAATCTAACTTAGCACTAATAAAAGTAGGTCTTGGCCTATCACCATCTCCAATATCTACTTCTACTAAATCATCAGCCGATGTAAACCCTTGACCTAATTTTCCATCGTCGGCAAACCTATCCATTAAAATTCTTCTTCAGAACCGACTGCTTGGATCGGTAGAATTTCATAATCGGCAACCTTGAGGAACTCTTTTTTCCAAACTTCTCCTGATATGCATTTGGTTCGTTCATAAGTATCTAATTCTTTCGATGCGATGATATAAGAAGAATCACCAGGAACAACTTTAATTTTATCCCCAATCCATTGTACGAGGCACTGATGCATTGTAGAAGGAACACAACAATTAGAATGAATCCGGTCCCTCCATAGAAGCAGATTATATGCACCCTTGCCATTAATAACAAAGAATGTCGTCGGTAAGGTTTTGCTGCCGATGGTCAACTCAACGCACACTGCCCCTTTAGCTGGTGACACATTGCCTTCAAAATCCTTTAGCATCATATCAGTTTTGGTTAGGTCTTGATCTCCCTTACCAAGTTTTCGATACATCACATAAGGCATAATATTAATTGCAGCTCCTCCATCAATAAGTATCTTGGATACAGGCTGCCCATCAATGTAACAGAACCGACCAAATTATAAGAGCACAAGTACAAAAACAAGCACCGAAGCGTTCAAATTTTCAAACTTGAGCCCATATAATTCCGGTAGTCAATCGAAACCACGAAGGATTTCAAACCAACTTGCTTACAACCAAGATCGCATCATTCAACATACACATCATACGTTACATTTCACAAGTAGTTCCGAATACACTTACACACACGAAGTTGCAAATTATTACAAACCAAGTTCATAAAGTAGCGGAAGCATAACAAACACCAGTTGTTTAAAACTACTGCCAGTCTTACTGATCACAACCTGCAAAAGCATTAGGGAAGTGCATAAAAGATGATCACGCCCTAGTGATCTAGTCTTCGTCACCCGCAGGGTGGAGACAAGTCTTGCAGAAGCCTTGATAGAGCATATCATCTGCAACAGGGGGAAATAAACCCTGAGTACTGGAATGTACTTAGCTAGACTTACCCGTCGAAAACCAGAAATAAGATGACACCAAGGATTATGCAAGGCTTACACAAGAGGCTAGCCGACATCACATTTTTGCAGAAAGGCATAAGTAATTGAAACTCTTATAACCTGTACTAGCAGTTATTTTTAGCATTTACCTGTCATCTATCTTAGCACCTGTACTAAACATGCACTTGATTATCATCAAACAATTATTAACATTATATCCATAGCAGATATAAATTGTGGCAACATTGTATCATTCACTTAACCATCTGTTCAGTTAATGAGATCTACGTTGCCGCTGCTCAAGTCAAGTGCTCACTAACCGGGAGCGACGGCGATTCGAATCGAATTCCTATCCAGCTGGAGGGGTATTTCTAACACTCACCGAGTCACGCCTGGCGAGGGCTGCTCAGGTCATCTTTCGTACAGTTCAGGAATCGCGGGTCCGAATAATGTCGCGTCCCCAAGGGCGACACTCTGCCAGGTGATAGGGACTCTAACCCCTGCTTGGTCTCACGCCAATGTCCCCAACCACATCCTTTCTCTCCTCCAAGATGCAACCTACCATTCGATTCCCGGCCTGAACCATACTACTTAACTTTGCGGTCGGAACGACTTATCCGGCCAACTAAGTGTTAGACTGCGTTCAACATGACTCAAGGACGTACAGCGAATCTGTCCTTAAATGACTCAGACGGGCATAGCTCCACACCCAAGACGTGAAGTGTCTTGCGGCTGTACTATCGAACTCCCGCCTGGTCTCAATTTTATTTTAAGGCATGGTTTCATCCACGATAGCCATAAAGCCACTCGTGACCCATTCCTACATCTCGCGGATGACCGGAAATCACCCGACTTCTATCGGACTAAGCAGGGCTAAGCATTGACACGTGCCTAAACCTAATTAGGATTAAGTACGATATCTGGACAAGGACAGGTGTAATGCAGCAAGTGTTTTCATATAACTCCTACAACTTAATGCAGTAAACAATTAAAAGTACTCAAGATTAATTCATAAAATAATAGGTTCAGCATGCACCGTGGCTTGCCTTTTAGAAAAGTGGACGGGCGGTGATCTGGACACTCAGGCAAGTCCTCAGCGGCGTCTCCTCCGCCGGCTGGTTCCTCTGGCTCCTCCGGCTGGTCCTGGATTTCCTCCGGGACCACTTGCTCGAACTCGAGGAGAGTTATCCCCTCCGGAACACCTATTGCATGAGTGCATAATAAATTTCATGGATGCATAATGAAAGATGCAACATGCTCGGAATGAAATGCATTACCACACTCTTAAAGCTCTATTCAAATCACTTCAATTATTAAGTGTAAATTTCCTCTCCGGTAGAGAAGTACTCACCTAATCTACTCAACCTAAGGTATAGCTGTTCTTCTTCGGTTAAGGCCCTAACACATAACAATCACAAGAGTAACATTACTTAGGTTACCACATCCAACACCAAAATATCACAGTAAGACATTCTGGACAACAGCTAATTGTTTCTAACATAACTGGAGATTCCCAACTCCAAAGGATATGATTCAAGACAATCTGGAAAGCTTATGAAATGCTCTACAAATACTTTTCAGACCTCAACCCTAATTTCCTAAGTTTTCCAGGTCGAATTTCTAAAGTTCCAGAAATCTGTCCTCTCTAAACAGAGAGCAGCCAATTCTGGACTGTTACTTAAAACAGCAATAACTCCTAAACTACTAAGCCAAATGCTCCCAAATTTTGACACAAGCTAGTTTTTCAAGTTTACTACAACTTTGGTATTTACAAGTTTTCCAGCAAACACCTTTATCAAAGGTCAAACCCAAAGATACTACCAGCTGTCCAGAAAACCTAGAAGTGCAAAGATTAAATATTTATTTATGTGGCAAACTTCCTCTAAGACCAAACTAATGTTACCAAAAGTTCACATTGGTCACAAAAAAACTAGAAATTAAGGTGTGCCCACCTAGAATATTTATTTACACCCCTTTCTTAATTTACTTAATGAATTAAGTGGAATTTTAATCATATATGTAAACTGCTGATAAAATTCTACAAAAATTACAGGAGACTCTTTGACCCAAAAAGCGGCTACTGTAAAAATTTGAACTAAAGTTATTCACAGAAACTCCCTACACAAAATTCACAAGCCAAAAAGACTGATTTTTGTATAATTAACAAATCACATTGAAAAGTATCAAACAACAGATTTCATATTTTTCTTAGACACTTTAGGATACCAGGATACTCTCCAAAAATTTATATGAACATTGCACATGTAGAAAAAATACTAAAATTCATTCAAGTATTCCCTAAAACAACATGATATCGGTATCATCATAACTTGAAAAGTACTTAAGCACTAATGCCCAAATTTTTACCAGAGCTAATACATATATAAATTAACCTACCCACCAATTTTCACAATTTTTGGAACACTACAACTCAAGTTATGCATTTAACAAATTTTCCTTCATTTTAAAACACATTTCAAAGACCTATTTAATTCTCCCAGAAACTAAGCATCACATATCAAATTTATATTTTTCTAAAATACTACACATCATGCAGGGCCTAACAAAATTTACTTCATAATTTTTGAGCAAGTAAAACCCTAGATATACATTTTCCAAATCTTATTTAAAACTGTGACAGAATAAAGAAAATGAATAAATCCTATTTGCTACTGGACCGGCCCGGGAAATGACGCGGCCCACAGCGCACGCGCGGCCTGCTCGGGCTCCCGCCCGCGCGCGTGCGTCTAG
This sequence comes from Saccharum spontaneum, assembly GCA_022457205.1. Taxonomy (NCBI): domain Eukaryota; kingdom Viridiplantae; phylum Streptophyta; class Magnoliopsida; order Poales; family Poaceae; genus Saccharum; species Saccharum spontaneum. The sequence continues at coordinate 37,973,325 of CM039594.1, forward strand.
CAAGTGGACCCCACTGTCAGCGGAAGAGGGACAGGGGAGCGGACGGCGGTGGTCAGAGCTCGTCGCCGGCAAACCGACCAGCGAAATCGAGGTCACCATCGTGATCTCCGTCCTACCCCGAGACGATTGAGATAGGATGGAGAGGTCGGGTCAGTCGGAGGCGGCTCACCGACGGAGATGGCGGCTCGACGGTGGCTGACCACCGTGCTCCGGCCAACTCCGGTGACCAGAACGGCAAGGCAGAGAGGGGAAATGATCAGTGAGTGATGACGGAGAAGATGAGGTGCTCAAGAGGGATGGTGGTGCGACGGAGAGGCCGGTCCACGTGCACCGAGCAGCGGCGGCGCACGAAGCATTCCGGCGAGGTCAGTGTTCCCGACGAACTACGAAGAGATACGGGGCTACATGATCCACAGACGTACTACGGCTCAAGGAGATCCCCATGCGCGCCCTAGGGATGGCAGAGACGAACACTACGAGGCTAGCTATGACGGTTTGCCATGGGTGGCCATGGCGGGCGCGGCCAGAGCGCGACGCACCCGCGGGCCGTTCCGGTGTGCAGGGACGGTTCCCGATGGTAACGTCTAGCCACAAGCATCCACACGGTTTGAGGAAGTGGGAACGGGGGTCAGGGAAGGAGGAGAATGAGGGAGGGGAGCTGGGCACAGTGGACCGTGGCGGCGGTGATGCTCCGGTGAGCTCCGGTGGAAAAAGAGTCGACAATACGTCCTTACCTCTACGAGATTGACTCAAGCACGAGGTAGGGGAGGTTGAGGAGCCTAAGGCGGAGCTGTGGGTGAAGTTTGGTAGGCTGCGGCGCGGTGGTGAGCTCACCCGGCCGCGGCGAGGTCTGGGTGGTGCTGCTCGTCGGACAGAGGGCGATGGAATGGAGGAGGGAACAGCGCGAGTGATGGGGATTGAAGTGTCAGCTCCGACTTCACTCCCGCACATGAGCTTACAACGTGGAGGCGACGGCAGGACGCGCGCGCCACGCGGCCACCGTGCTCTGCGCGGTCGCCATGACAACGAGGCTGTTTGTCCGACTGAATGAGGCCGACGTCGACTGAATGGAGCTCGACGTGGTGGTCTGACAGCGAAAGTTTGACGTTGATTATCTTCCAAACCAGCTAGATTTAGTCGAAGATGACTACATCAATTATGTAGAGCTACATGAGGGCTATAAATTTGTCAATTGGAGCTTGGACTAGTTTGGCCTAGATTTGAAACTACAGAGCTCAAAAGTGGAGTACCTGAAAACTGAAACTTAGTTTCAGTCACTATGCCGACTGAAACCCAATTTTCTAGGCACCATATCTCCTAAACCATTTAGAGCTAGGTGATGGTGATGTTGACAATGTTGTAGAGCTAAGTGAGTACTAGAAAAGTGTCAACATGAGTTGGGGCTGGTTTGGTCTGGTTTGCAAACTACAAGCTTCCAAAGTAGGTCACTATCAAACTGGAGGGACACGTTTGAGACTTAGAAAAATTCTAAGTGCTGAGACAGCCCCTCTAGCTGACTTGTGGGCCAATTTTGAGCATGTTTTGGTCAGTTTCATGAGATGGTCATATTGAGACTTTTGTTTCCCGTAAAATTCCCTACAACTTTGATTAAGGGTGCTCCTCCATGCAAGGTCTCTAAGCTAGACTTTTTAATTGGTCAAACTAAGGCATCCTAGGGCCAAATGTTGGTCAACAACACCTTGGAGGTCATTTTGGTAATTTTGGTCAACATGAACCTTGCTCCATTAGTTAGTCTAAGTGAGATTATGGTATTGTAGGATCTAATTAGCCACTTTACCCTTTTGCTACACCAAATTCCTAGTGTCACAAGATTGGAACAAATCAAAACCCTAAAACACCCACATTTGTTGCAAACAAAGTAAACATAATGAGATGATGAATGTCCATGTTTATGCAAATGTAGTGCAATTATGGAGCTAAACACCTGAGGTGTTACAGCCCTCCCCCCTTATAAAAATCTCGTCCCGAGATTTGGAAAGCATACCATTTTTCATAGAATTCCTTATAACCATCCCGCAAATAGTCCTCCCGTTCTCACGTAGCGTCACTTTCACTACCCTGATTACTCCACATCACTTTATACCACTTAACCACTCGGCTTCTAGTTACTCGTTCTTGAGTATCGATCACCCAGACTGGCTTTTCTTCGTAAGTTAGATCAAATTCAAGCCTGATATCTCCTAATGGAACTCTTTCCTCAGGAACTCGAAGACACTTCTTTAGCTGAGACACATGGAAAACATTGAATATGGCACTCATTTCAGGAGGTAACTAGATCTTATACGCAACAGCTCCACTCTTGCCTATGATCTAGAAAGGACCCACGTATCTCGGTGCAAGTTTCCGCTTGACACCAAAACGTTGGACACTCTTCATTGGAGAAACTTTCAGATAAACGAAGTCTCTAACTTCAAACTCGAGCGGTTTTCTACGACGATCAGCATAACTTTTCTGTCTAGCTTGGGCTGTAGCCATATGTTTTTGGATGGTACGACTTGTTCCTCGGCTTCCTGGACAAAATCAATACCATAATACCTTCTTTCACCAGCTTCTACCCAATTTAATGGAGTTCTACACTTACGACCGTATAAGGCTTCGAATGGGGCCATCTTAATACTCTCTTGGTAACTATTATTGTACGAAAACTCGACTAGAGGTAACCATTTTTCCCAAGAACCCTTGGATGAAATTACACATGCCCGCAACAGATCTTCCAAGATTTGGTTAACTCGTTCCGTTTGCCCTGACGTCTAGGGGTGATAAGCAGAGCTTCTCACTAACTTGGTTCCCAGAAGGTGATGCAAGTGTTCCCAAAAGCGAGCAGTGAACTGGGGACCACGGTCAGAAATGATAGTATGAGGTACCCCATGGAGCCAGACTATCTGATTGAAGTACAACTCAGCACAGTCAGTTGGACGATAGTCCACTCTAACAGGAATGAAGTGGGCTGATTTGGTTAAACGATCCACAATTACCCAGATGGAGTTATGATTTTTGACAGAAGGAGGAAGTCCGACGATGAAATCCATACTTATCTCTTCCCATTTCCAACCTAGGATAGAAAGTGGTTGAAGTAACCCAGCTTTCATGTGCACAGCTTTAACTCTACAGCAGGTGTCACACCTCGCAACATATGCAGCTATCTCTTTCCACATCTTAGTCCACCAGTAAAGTGGCTTCAAATCATAATACATCTTATTACTACCAGGATGGATGGACAACTTGGAAGAATGTGCTTCGGACAGGATCTGATCTCTAAGCTCTCGGTCCTTAGGTACCACTAATCTATCCTTAAACCACAGCACACCTTCTTCATCTACCCTGAAATGCTTAGTTTCTTCCTCTTTCATCTTACGCTTGATGTGGAATACACCAGGATCAGTCTTTTGGAGCTCAATAATTCTGCTTCTAAGAGTACAACTGACAGTGATATTGTACAAGACTGCTGGGTGTAGAAGGCAAGATCGATGAAAATCAGTTTCAACTAAGGAATGGCAATGGGACTTACGGCTTAAAGCATCCGCAACCACATTTGCCTTGCCAGGATGATAGTGCACTTGAAGATTATAATCCTTAATCAACTCGAGCCATCTTCTTTGATGCATATTTAACTCGGGCTGGGTGAAGATGTATTTGAGGCTTTTGTGGTCTGTGTAGATATTGCAGACATTGCCCAGCAGATAATGCCACCACACTTTCAAATCATGAACAACTGTAGCCAGTTCTAAGTCATGCGTTGGATAATTCACCTCATGTTTCCGAAGTTGTCGAGAGGTATATGCAATTACTCGACCTTCCTGCATCAAAACACCTCCCAAACCTATGCCTGAGGCATCACAATAAACATCAAATGGTTTCTCGATATCCGGTTGTGCTAAAACCGGAGCCGAGGTTAGGAGGGTTCGTAGTTGGTGAAAAGCCGCATCACACTCAGGAGTCCAGACAAACCTGGTGTCTTTTTGCAGCAACCGAGTCATGGGTTTGGCTATTTTTGAGAAATCCGAGATGAAGCGACGATAATAGCCAGCCAACCCAAGAAAACTCCGGACCTCATGAACCGAAGTAGGAGCCTTCCAATTCAATACTTCCTGTACCTTGGTGGGATCCACCATAATTCCCCCATCGGACAACACATGCCCAAGGAAAGGTACTTCACGAAGCCAGAATTCACACTTGCTGAACTTCGCATACAGTTGATGTTCACGCAGTCTGGTGAGGACAATACGCAGGTGTTCAGCGTGTTCTTCCTCATTTTTAGAATATATCAAGATGTCATCAATAAATACCACCACAAACTTGTCCAATTCGGGCATAAACACCAAATTCATCAAGCACATGAAATGTGCGGGGGCATTCGTCAGGCCGAAAGACATAACAAGATACTCATAAAGGCCGTATCTTGTCGAGAAAGCTGTTTTTGGAATATCTTCAGGACGGATTTTAATCTGATGGTAACTAGACCTCAGATCAATCTTGGAAAAGACTTTAGCTTTAGACAACTGATCGAACAAGATATCGATACGTGGCAGAGGATACTTATTTTTGACAGTGACTGCATTCAGAGGTCTATAATCTACACACATCCGCAAAGACTGGTCCTTCTTCTTCACAAAGATAGCAGGGCATCCCCATGGAGACGAACTAGGACAAATCAACCCCTTCTTCAAAAGTTCATTCAACTGCACCTTAAGTTCAGCTAGCTCATTCGGAGGCATCCTATAAGGTCTCCTAGAGATGGGTGCCGTGCCAGGCAACAACTCGATTTTAAATTCCACATCCCGATCCGGAGGGAGTCCCGGCAAATCATTGGGGAAAACATCAGGAAACTCACTCACTACGGGAATTTTAGCCAACGCTTTTGCTTGCACAGCATGAACTTCACCAGACAAATTAATTTTTCTGGGAAGTTATACTAGAAAACCCTTTTGATCTGTAGGATCTCTGAGCATAACTACCCGAGTGGATGTATCAAGGAGTACCCCATTCTGACTCATCCAATTCATGCCCAAAATAACATCTATACCTAATCCAGGCAAAACCACTAAGGCAAGTGAGTACTTTCGCCCTTCTATCTCAAACTCAAGATTCCCCACTACTTTATTTGTGGAAATATTTTCACTTGCCGCACTAATGCAATAACCCCCACCTTCAACAGTATGTAATTTGTGTGCAAACTTTGATGCAAACTTAGGACTGATAAAGGAATGCGAAGCACCTGAATCAAATAGTACCACTACAGGATGTTGGTCAACTAGAAACTTACCAGCGGTGACAACCTCACCAGATGGGATTTCCTCAATACTGTTATAATGAGCATGCCCCTGATGGCCACCTTGATTGACATTCTTCTTAGGATAAGGACAGTTCCTGGACCAATGGCCTGGCTTGTTGCAGTTCCAGCAAGGCATGTTGCTGGGAGGAACACTAGAGCTGCTCTGACCAGAATTACCCTTTGGCAGAGCGACGGTATATGCCTTGCGAAACCTAGTTTTAGCAGCAGGCTTCTTCTGCGGTGGACGAAACTTGGTATTCAGGGCAGGTGGGCGAGGGGAAGCCCTCGGTGCAGCTGGAGTCTGAGACTACGAAGCACTCGCCTCAATGACCCTTTTGCGGCTCTTAGAGGCATAATAAATAGCATTATTGTTTTCCTGAGTCAAAGCATCACTGATAAAATCATTGAAGGTAGTACACTTGCTAGTGCCCATGGTCTTCATCAGTTTTGGGCCAAGGCCCCTTTTAAAGCTAGCAATTTTCTTAGCATCGATATCCACAAACTCGGTTGCATACCTTGCTAGGTTGTTGAAAGATTGCAGATATTTAGTCAAACTTTTATTACCCTGCGACAGCCTCATGAATTTTGTGTGCTTGATAGCCATAAGACCTGGAGGAATATAATTCCCGCGGAATGCTGCTTTGAACTGGTCCCAAGTAACCAGGACATTTGTAGGCAAAGTGGAACGATAGTGACTCCACCAAATACCCGCTGGGCCATGCAGTTGATGAGAAGCATATTCAGTCTTTAGCTCATCAGTCAAGTGAAGCAGACGAAACTTTTGCTCAATAGTGTTCAACCACTCGTCAACTTGTAGTGGTTCGTCCGCCTCCTTAAAGAGTGGGGGCTTAGTGTCAAGAAAGTCCTTGAAATCACTATATTGATTGGGTTCCAGGCCCTGGCGGCCATGACGAGCCTCCCGGTTGGCAAGCTGGCGCATAGCATCTGCCAGCATGCGCTGCCCTTCTACCACGGTCTGCATCAGCTCAGCCGGGGTAGGTGGTGGCGGAGGTGGTGGCTGTTCCTCATCCTCATTGCCACGACCCCGACGGAGGTTGTATGACATCTGCAAAATGCATAGCCAATGAGCACTGATGACGTGGGAAATTTGTAGATGAATTATTTTAAATAGGTCAAACTGACTTCATGAAAATGACTTTGCAAAGAATCAAGGCACAATAATTCATCACAACCGCACAATCCATTCAAGCGCATCAATTGACGCAATCATGCGTGGGCATCCAACCAGATGTATTTTGATAAAAGGCTCACTCACAGGAAGCACAGCAGGGACTGAACCGTTTACTTTAATATCGACGTGACTTTGGACCTTTCGTACGGGTACTCGGATTCGATCCCAAAATTTCTAATCGACTGAGAAAGGCTACTTCAAACTGACCACAAAAAGACTTCTTAACGGTAGAGTTCCATGGTGGATCATGACTAGCCACCTCGATACCAGCGCGTGCCAAGCAGCACAGCCTTATGTCACGCGCCACAGGAGGCCCTCGGTTTCATCGCGGCACCGAAGGGTGCTAATCATGACACCATCATCGAATGCAACACAATAAGACATCCAATTGTGATCGAAATTAACAGGTTCAAACTAAACATCCAGGAAACATAGGGTTCGACCTTACATCCCAAAAGTCAAGTTATTACAAAGCCTCACTCCAACATAGGGAGGGCACAAAAGATGATCCTAACAGCGTAGCTACATGATGACTACTCTAAGCATTGTCCTCAGAGTCAGTGTCAAGGATCTCCCCGCCATCCTCGTCGCTAACAGGCTCTAACTCCTCATCTTCTTCTTCTTCTTCTTCTGGTTCTTCTTCTGGTGGGGCATCTTGTGGTCCATTGACCTCCACTTCATCATCATCTTCAGCCATGAAGACTCCCGAACCCATCTCCTCATCTACGTTATTGTCCTGAGGCAGCAGAGGATTGAGCTGGTTGTTCAAGCGGTGCACTTCTTCATGAAGATTGTCATTGTATTCTTCTGCATTCTCCAGTTGTTGCTCGAGCTCCACCTGACAAGCTCTCAGGACGTTCTCCTCGTGCCAGCCTTCATCCCTCTGGTTCATGACATGGACCAGCATGCATTGACAGTTGCGATTGGCTACTGTCGACCTCTGGACCGCAAGTGTTTCCTGATCTCGGTCATGGATTACTTGCTTCAATTGCTGACGCGCTGCATTCCTAGCAGCAGTCACTTCGGCCAACTCAGCCCGCAGCCTTTCCACCTCAGTGGGCTCGGGGCGGGGCTCACGTGGAGCTAGCTGGTGGCGAGGGGCCCTGCCTCCGGTTGACTTACGAGTGGTCCTCTTAGTGCGTGCCATCTGTACCAACAAGATATGACTTAAGGTGAGGATAATTTAGGGGATACGAAATTTAATTTAGTCGGGACTATTGATCTTTTAAGGAGGGAGTAAAATGACATGTATGACATAATTAAACATGATGCATGCACGTTCCGTACGCCCTCTCACCTTAGTAGAAACCTAAATTTCTAACGCTAGGCGGTGGCATACATACGTTCTCTCATATAACGAAACTATCGGTCTGCTCGTTACGCTGTTAGTGTACCTGCAGAAAATCTCATTTCAGCCCAACAGCTTCCCAATATAAACACACAAGAAAGCAGTAAATTAAATACTTTCCATATACACATCCCATGATGTATATACTTCAGTATCAAAGCTACCCGATATATATAATCCCACAATTAAGTGCTTACATAATTACATGGTTTGAACATGTAAGTATACAAGTCACCAAAGCTACTCTCCCCTAGACCACCGGTTGGACGATCATGCTCTCACAACTCCCACTTACCATAGCGTCGAGGCAATTGATCCATACATTACCACCCAAGTGGATGGCATCCATACAATATCACGCCGTATGGACGATGAAACAAAAACAAACAAGGCCCCCAAGTTAGTCTTTATAATAAGCCACCTAAGAGTCCTTATTTGGGCTAAGGGATCTGATCATTGGCATACCTATAAAAATAATTTTTTAGAGTTTTAACCCTTTTCATAAACAAATACTTTTGTTTTTAAATACTCGTACGATGTGTTTAATGTTGAATTATGCTCCAGTACTAGCTGTAACAGAACCGACCAAATTATAAGAGCACAAGTACAAAAACACGCACCGAAGCGCTCAAATTTTCGAACTTGAGCCCATATAATCCCGGTAGTCAATCGAAACCACGAAGGATTTCAAACCAACTTGCTTACAACCAAGATCGCATCATTCAACATACACATCATACATTACATTTCACAAGTAGTTCCAAATACACTTACACACACGGAGTTGCAAATTATTACAAACCAAGTTCATAAAGTAGCGGAAGCATAACACACACCAGTTGTTTAAAACTACTGCCAGTCTTACTGATCACAACCCGCAAAAGCATTAGGGAAGTACATAAAAGATGATCACGCCCTAGTGATCTAGTCTTCGTCACCCGCAGGGTGGAGACAAGTCTTGCAGAAGCCTTGATAGAGCATATCATCTGCAATAGGGGGAAATAAACCCTGAGTACTGGAATGTACTCAGCTAGACTTACCCGTCGAAAACTAGAAATAAGATGACACCAAGGATTATGCAAGGCTTACACAAGAGGCTAGCTGACATCACATTTTTGCAGAAAGGCATAAGTAATTGAAACTCTTATAACCTGTACTAGCAGTTGTTTTTAGCATTTACCTGTCATCTATCTTAGCACCTGTACTAACACATGCACTTGATTATCATCAAACAATTATTAACATTATATCCATAGCAGGTATAAATTGTGGTAACATTGTATCATTCACTTAACCATCTGTTCAGTTAATGAGATCTATGTTGCCACTGCTCAAGTCAAGTGCTCACTAACCGGGAGCGACGGCGATTCGAATCGAATTCCTATCCAGCTGGAGGGGTATTTCTAACACTCACCGAGTCATGCCTGGCGAGGGCTACTCAGGTCATCTTTTGTACAGTTCAGGAATCACGGGTCCGAATAATGTCACGTCCCCAAGGGTGACACTCTGCCAGGTGATAGGGACTCTAACCCCCCTTGGTCTCACGCCAATGTCCCCAAGCACATCCTTTCTCTCCTCCAAGATGCAACCTACCATTCGATTCCCGGCCTGAACCATACTACTCGACTTCGCGGTCGGAACGACTTATCCGGCCAACTAAGTGTTAGACTGCATTCAACATGACTCAAGGATGTACAGCGAATCGGTCCTCAAACGACTCAGATGGGCATAGCTCCACACCCAAGACGTGAAGTGTCTTGCGGCTGTACTATCGAACTCCCGTCCGGTCTCAATTTCATTTTAAGGCATGGTTCCATCCACGATAGCCATAAAGCCACTTGTGACCCATTCCTACATCTCGCGGATGACCAGAAATCACCCGACTTCTACCGGACTAAGCAGGGCTAAGCATTGACACCTGCCTAAACCTAATTAGGATTAAGTACGATATCTGGACAAGGACAGGTGTAATGCAGCAAGTGTTTTCATATAACTCCTACAACTTAATGCAGTAAACAATTAAAAGTACTCAAGATTAATTCATAAAACAATAGGTTCAGCATGCAATGGGGCTTGCCTTTTAGAAAAGTTGACGGGCGGTGATCTGGACACTCAGGCAAGTCCTCAGCGGCGTCTCCACCGTTGGCTGGTTCCTCTGGCTCCTCCAGCTGGTCATGGATTTCCTCCGGGACCACTTGCTCGAACTCGAGGAGAGTTATCCCCTTCGGAACACCTATTGCATGAGTGCATAATAAATTTCATGGATGCATAATGAAAGATGCAACATGCTCGGAATGAAATGCATTACCACACTCTTAAAGCTCTATTCAAATCACTTCAATTATTAAGTGCAAATTTCCTCTCCGGTAGAGAAGTACTCACCTAATCTACTCAACCTAAGGTATAGCTGTTCTTCTTCGGTTAAGGCCCTAACACATAACAATCACAAGAGTAACATTACTTAGGTTACCACATCCAACACCAAAATATCACAGTAAGACATTCTGGACAACAGCTAATTGTTTCTAACATAACTGGAGATTCCCAACTCCAAAGGATATGATTCAAGACAATCTGGAAAGCTTATGAAATGCTCTACAAATCCTTTTCAGACCTCAACCCTAATTTCCTAAGTTTTCCAGGTCGAATTTCCCAAGTTCCAGAAATCTGTCCTCACTAAACAGAGAGCAGCCAATTCTGGACTGTTACTTAAAACAGCAATAACTCCTAAACTACTAAGCCAAATGCTCCCAAATTTTGACACAAGCTAGTTTCTCAAGTTTACTACAACTTTGGTATTTACAAGTTTTCCAGTAAACACCTTTAGCAAAGGTCAAACCCAAAGATACTACCAGCTGTCCAGAAAACCTAGAAGTGCAAAGATTAAATATTTATTTATGTGGCAAACTTCCTCTAAGACCAAACTAATGTTACCAAAAGTTCAAATTGGTCACAAAAACACCAGAAATTAAGGTGTGCCCACCTAGAATATTTATTTACACCCCTTTCTTAATTTACTTAATGAATTAAGTGGAATTTTAATCATATATATAAACTGCTCATAAAATTCTACAAAAATTACAGGAGACTCTTTGACCCAAAAAGAGGCTACTGTAAACATTTGAACTAAAGTTATTCACAGAAACTCCCTACACAAAATTCACAAGCCAAAAAGGCTGATTTTTGTATAATTAACAAATCACATTGAAAAGTATCAAACAACAGATTTCATATTTTTCTTAGACACTTTAGGATACCAGGATACTCTCCAAAAATTTATATGAACATTGCACATGTAGAAAAAATACTAAAATTCATTCAAGTATTCCCTAAAACAACATGATATCGGTATCATCATAACTTGAAAAGTACTTAAGCACTAATGCCCAAATTTTTACCAGAGCTAATACATATATAAATTAACCTACCCACCAATTTTCATAATTTTTGGAACACTACAACTCAAGTTATGCATTTAACAAATTTGCCTTCATTTTAAAACACATTTCAAAGACCTATTTAATTCTCCCAGAAACTAAACATCACATATCAAATTTATATTTTTCTAAAATACTACACATCATGCAGGGCCTAACAAAATTGACTTCATAATTTTTGAGCAAGTAAAACCCTAGATATACATTTTCCAAATCTTATTTAAAACTGTGACAGAATAAAGAAAATGAATAAATCCTATTTGCTACTGGGCCGGCCCGGGAAATGACGCCGCCCACGGCGCATGCGCGGCCTGCTCGGGCTCCCGCCCGCGCGTGTGCGTCTGGCAAGCAGACCCCACTGTCAGCAGAAGAGGGACAGGGGAGCGGACGACGGTGGTCAGAGCTTGTCGCCGGCAAACCGACCAGCGAAATCGAGGTCACCATCGTGATCTCCGTCCTACCCTGAGACGATTGAGATAGGATGGAGAGGTCGGGTCAGTCGGAGGTGGCTCACCGACGGAGATGGCGGCTCGACGGTGGCTGACCGCCGTGCTCCGGCCAACTCCGGTGACTAGAACGGCAAGGCAGAGAGGGGAAATGATCAGTGAGTGATGACGGAGAAGATGAGGTGCTCAAGAGGGATGGTGGCCCGACGGAGAGGCCGGTCCACGTGCATGGAGCAGGGGCGGCGCACGAAGCATTCCGGCGAGGTCAGTGTTCCCGACGAACTACGAAGAGATAAGGGGCTACATGATCCACAGACGTACTACGGCTCAAGGAGATCCCCATGCGTGCCCTAGGGATGGCAGAGACGGACACTACGAGGCTAGCTTTGATGGTTTGCCATGGGCAGCCATGGCAGGCACGGCCAGAGCACGACGCACCCGTGGGCCGTTCCGGTGTGCAGAGACGGTTCCAGGCGCTAACGTCTAGCCATAAGCATCCACACGGTTTGAGGAAGTGGGAACAGGGGTCAGGGAAGGAGGAGAATGAGGGAAGGGAAATGGCCACGGTGGACCGTGGCGGCGGCGATGCTCCGGTGAGCTCCGGTGGAAAAAGAGTCGACAATACGTCCTTACCTCTACGAGATTGACTCAAGCACGAGGTAGGGGAGGTCGAGGAGCCTAATGCAGAGCTGTGGGTGAAGTTTGGTAGGCTGCGGTGTGGTGGTGAGCTCGCCCGACCGCGGCGAGGTCTGGGTGGTGCTGCTCGTCGGACAGAGGGCGATGGAATGGAGGAGGGAACAGCGCGAGTGATGGGGATTGAGGTGTCAGCTCCGACTTCACTCCCGCGCATGAGCTTGTGACGTGGAGGCGACGGCAGGACGCGCGCGCCACGCGGCCACCGTGCTCTGCGCAGTCGCCACGACAGCGGGGCTGTCTGTCCGACTGAATGAGGCCGACGTCGACTGAATGGAGCCCGACGTGGTGGTCTGACAGCGAAAGTTTGACGTTGATTATCTTCCAAACCAGCTAGATTTAGTCAAAGATGACTACATCAATTATGTAGAGCTACATGAGGGCTATAAATTTGTCAACTGGAGCTTGGACTAGTTCGGCCTAGATTTGAAACTACAGATCTCCAAAGTGGAGTACCTAAAAACTGAAACTTAGTTTCAGTCACTGTGCCGAGTGAAACCCAATTTTCTAGGCACCATATCTCCTAAACCATTTAGAACTAGGTGATGGTGATGTTGACAATGTTGTAGAGCTAAGTGAGTACTACAAAAGTGTCAACTTGAGTTGGGGCTGGTTTGGTCTGGTTTGCAAACTACAAGCTTCCAAAGTAGGTCACTATCAAACTGGAGGGACACGTTTGAGACTTAGAAAAATTCTAAGTGCTGAGACAGCCCCTCTAGCTGACTTGTGGGCCAATTTTGAGCATGTTTTGGTCAGTTTCATGAGATGGTCATATTGAGACTTTTGTTCCCCATAAAATTCCCTACAACTTTGATTAAGGGTGCTCCTCCATGCAAGGTCTCTAAGCTAGACTTTTTAATTGGTCAAACTAAGGCATCCTAGGGCCAAATGCTGGTCAACAACACCTTGGAGGTCATTTTGGTAATTTTGGTAAACATGAACCTTGCTCCATTAGTTAATCTAAGTGAGATTATGGTATTGTAGGATCTAATTAGCCACCTTGGAGAACCCTTTTGCTACACCAAATTCCTAGTGTCACAAGACTGGAACAAATCAAAACCCTAAAACACCCACATTTGTTGCAAACAAAGTAAACATAATGAGATGATGAATGTCCATGCTTATGCAAATGCAGTGCAATTATGGAGCTAAACACCTGAGGTGTTACAATCAACTCTGTCTTTCACAAACAAAGCCTTGAGATGCTGTCTCTCATCATCGGTAGGTTTCTCAAAAACACCCATCATCAGATCTAGCGTCAACTGAGCTACTTGGTCAGAGAAAACGACTTCTTCCTCATTATCAGATAGTGCCAAAAATTCCATCGGCAATATAAATACCATATTAACATCTGCCGATGGACCCTTATTTTTGCGTTTCACTTGCCTCTGCTGATTGCCAGATCTCTCATTGGAGGAATTTTCCTCTCGGTATAAGTCCTCTTGACGCTCCCGCTGCATCCTCCTTTTCTGTGTCTTTGTCAAACCCTCTGGGCACCATTGAGGGAGCTTAGTTTTCCAAACCGGCTGATGACAGGTTCCAGTTGATTCTACGCGACGTATATTAGGATCCCTGTAAAATATTTCTTCATCGAGAACTCTTGCGTTTGCCATCTCTTCAAGCTCCTCTTGATTCTTTGGAAAATATTTAGCGCGTTTACCAAGCCTCTTATGTACACTAAGTCTGCCCCCAGCCGATCATGTACTAATGCCCTACCTCTGATCGGCTCATTGATAAACAAACCCTGATTGCCAGGTTGAAACCTTCTTTCTGACCGATTAACTCTATAATAACCATTGCACTCTAGGCAATTTTCAATAGTAGGCAATTTAATACCTTCTTCCCAACAATGAATAAAAAATGGACACCTCCAATGATCCTTATGCCGATTCCACTCTTCTCGGCGTGTCTCTTATTGTTGCTGTCGATATCGATCCCTTTGCTGACGCCAATCCTCCTGCTGCCTTCGATGGGTAATCATAATGCCAGATCGAGGGGGTTTTCCGGAACTACTACTTTCTCCCAGTAGCCCCTTGCTTTTTGCATCATCGGTAGTTATCCGATGTTGGGGATCCATTGATGCATTTTTCTCAGCAGCTTGTGATGTCAACACCTTGGTCTTACCTTTAGCATCCAACATATTTGCCGGAAAAGGATGTTGATCAATTTTCTTCGGCTTCTGGATCTTGGAATTACCAAACTTAATTCTCCCAGATTCAATAGCTAATTGTAATTGTTGCCTAAACACTTTGCACTCATTTGTACTGTGTGAAGTTGCATTGTGCCATTTGTAGTACAGAATTTTCTTCAGCTCTTCTGCCGATGGGATCACATGATTAGGTGACAGCTTAATCTGGCCCTCTTGAAGCAGAAGATCAAATATCTTGTCAACCTTGGTGATATCAAAAGTAAACTTCTCTGGCTCTTTTTGACCAAAGGGACAAGATATCGGTTTTTTTATTTTTAACCCACTCGGCTAAACCGATAACTGGCTCTTCATCTGAATCAGAATCTTCTACCTCTCTGACAAACGAAACCTTCTTGCTCCAATTCTTTTTAGGTTCAAAAACCCTAGTATCCTGATCAGAGATCCTTTGCACAAGATGACTCAGGCTTTCAAACTCTTGAGAAGCATATCTGTCCTTAAGGTGTGGCAATAATCCTTGGAAAGACAAATCGGCAAGTTGCCGATCATCCAGTACCAGGCTATAACACTTATTTTTCACATCTCGTAGCCTTTGCACAAAGCCTTCCACCGATTCATCATTACGCTGTCTCAATTTTACCAAATCGGTAAGCTTCTTTTTATGAATTCCAGCAAAGAAATATTTATGAAATTGCTTTTCCAGATCAGCCCAAGTAATAATAGAATTTGGAGGTAATGAAATAAACCATGTGAATGCTGATCCATACAAAGATGATGAAAACAAACGGACTCTTAATTTATCTCTGCTAGCTGCCTCTCCACATTGAATAATAAAGCGATTAACATGTTCCATGGTTCATGTATCGTCTTGCCCAGAGAACTTAGTGAAATCTGGTACCTTGTACCGATTTGGGAGAGGAATTAAATCATATGCCGGAGGGTATGGAGTCCGATAAGAATAAGTGTTGACCTTGGGTTTTATCCCAAACTAATCATTCATAATTTCTGCTATCTTATCGGCCCAAAAAGCATCAGCCTCTTGTTGACGATATGGCTGAATTTCTACAGGAGGTACTTGCTGATATCCCTCTACGTATCTTTGTGGCCCACGATCTCCAGCAATCGGCATATTTGCTGTCACTTGTGGTACATTAACCTGCTGGAAAGGATTTATTGGCTGAGCTGCCGATGCTTGATTCTGAAAACCAGCTTGCATATGACCTTGATGAATCCCCGCAACCTGCTGATTTTGCTGAACTATATGTTGAGCAGGAAACTGTCCTAACCAACTATTATTAGAATTCATCAGTACAAAATTTGTCGATGGCTGGTAATTTACTGATATTGCTGGATAATTATAACTAGCTTGAGGCATGAACTGGACTCCAGGTTGACTCATAGCAGGAGCCTTCTGCTGCATCGGTAGTAAGCTTGCCGATGGACTTGAATTAGATGTTTGAACCAAAGGCACATGGAAACTTCCTAGAGTTGGTTACACAGTAGTTGCTGTAGCATATTGAGGCACTTGAGCTATCGGTGAAACAACCGATGGCATAGGAGCTTTTCCTGCTGCATCAAACACTTGAGGTAACTCAGGGTTGAAAGTAGATGACCTCGGAGGCATACCATATCCCCACCAATTAGCAGGAATCTGACTATTCTGTGACACAGGACCTGATAAAGCCGATGCCGATAGATCCGTATTAAGCTAAACTCGCCCTGGTAATACCGAGTCTGATCACATCGGTGTAGATTGTACATTAGGTAAGCCTGCTGATACTGGAGGGGAAGAAACTTCTGTACCCACAATGGCTGAGGGAGCCGATGGAGTATTAACAGATGCCAGCTCTGGTTGATGATAGGCAGGCCCAACGTAATGCGGTGACGCTTGCCCTTCTTTAAAAGTTCGAATCACAGCATTATGAACAGTATTGGATAGTACATTGGAGTGATTAATTAAAGCATGATTCACTGCAGAATTAACCATCTCTTGAAGTTTACCCGGATTGGAGTCAAAGGTAACTTGCCGAGGCAACAGCAAATCTTGCTTCTGGATGACTTGTCCACTCTTGTTCAAGCTGAATGATTTTAAGCAAAGCTGTCTGTATTCTTTTATAGCCTTTTTCCATAGCCTGCTTATGTTCTTCCTTAAGATCTTCTTCTGATACCGCAATGATGTTCCCCACATCGATTTCAGGATTGAACATATTGATCAGATTTGTCCCACCGGGCGTGCCAAAAGATGTGTTGATGCAAAAGTGGATCTTCAAACACAAAGGGCTAATACCCGAAGTCGATATCCAAAGCGTGCCAGTCGATTTGACCTGTTAATCAACAAGGATGAAGATACGAGCACTTTGGTCCTGACAGCAGCGATACGCCCGGAAGTCACGGCCAAGAGGTACTCACGCGGAACTCGAGGATCGTTGAAGGTCGCACTGAAGCGATGCAGCTCACCGAATCGATGAGAACTCATGAAAAAGGAAAAATATACGAATTGACGAAGTCACCGAAAAGTAAATAGATGCAAATAAGAGTCAAAGTTGGTTTTTGATATTGATTGATTGATTCTCATTACATTGCCCTTCAATCTATATTTATACCCTGATCTACTGAAACATAAACAAATACGACTAGGACACTAAGTCCAAATCTAAGGAAACACATGACTCTTATACAAATCAGACTCTAATAAACATAGAAAAGGAAATCAATTCCTATCTATTTCCATATCCGCCTTAATTACGATGGAATTCCCATCGACCTCCTTTCCATCGGCACACTTCCTGTTTCATCGGTAGCGGTCTTCAAGCCTCCCTTCATCGGCATCGGCAATAACATCCTTAACCTTATCGGCAACGCCTCAATCTAAATCAACTTCTTCATATATCGCCACCATTCATCGGCAGCCTTCTTTACAAGCTGATTTTCATCGGTTATCAGCGTACACAGTAACTTTTCTCCTGCTGATTAGCCCACTCTGACCATCTTGACACGTGCCAAAAAACGGTGTCAACAGCACCCTCGACGGGACGCCTCAACCGCGTTCTGACTCGTACGAGGCTCGCTCGATAAGGCATCTCGACTATCGGGAAATCTCTGACTTGCACGCCCTGGGTCGGACCGCTCGACCCACCTTGTTCACCAACTCTGAGACAAAAGTCAGAGCATTTAATGCAACCACCTACTACTTCCTACCGTCATGGCTATGGCTGTGACCAACGTGGGAACAATATCGGTGTCAAATCTTACTTTTTACTGCCCATCCCGGGATGGGAGGTGAAAACCTGTCACTATACGCACCATGCCGTGCACTATTTTGCCACCAATCACCCTCGAGGGAGGATACGACAAAGACCGTACCCCCACGATCTCGGGGATTCGGCCTTATCCACCTGTCCTCGACCCATCCTCGACCTGGCCTCGACCCAGCCTCGACCTACTATCAGTCAGCAGGGAGAAAGGGCGGACGTGGCACAATGGTCTTTTCACCATCTCGTCCTCTACGTCACCATGGTGTCCAGGGATGGCCGGCCATTCCCGGGGCATGTCACTACAGCCACCTCTATAGGGGTCAACAAAACTTCACCTCAAAGGCACCCCCGGCGTCCTAGCCTCCTCTTACCCTATAAAAGGGCAAGCCGGGGCTCTACAAGGGGCAAGCCAAGCGCAAGCAAGCAAAGGCAGAAGAACAACGAACCACAGACAATGAAGAACCAATCTCCTTTTGTACTCTCATTTTTCCTTTGAGACCTGGGCTCGGTTCCCTCTCTCATAGCTTGTAACCCCTACGCAAGCACTTAGGTGCAAGGAAATACAATTCTCCCTCTCCCCGCTGGACGTAGGGCCTTCTTTTGCCCGAACCAGGATAAAACCTCCATGTATCCTCCTTGCATCACCATCCAGATTAGGGACACACAACATTTGATTCACTCGTTGGCTTAGGACCCCCGCGGGACCGAACGCCGACAGTTGACGCGCCAGGTAGGGGACGCTACGTGCCAACATCGTTTTCTCGCCATTGTTCTGGATGGCTGACCCCGAACATCCACTCACGTTGGCCACGGTGATCTGGTTTGGGAGTTTGGAGTTCATGTCGCTTGGCCATGGCTACGACAAGGTCCTCCTCCCGCCTAGGCACCCGACCGACGAGGACCATGAACTCTCCCAACCTGGGGAGCCCTGCGCTGGTATCGTCGCTCTCGTCAGGCACGCGCCGCCAGGCGACGACGAGCCTGACACAACCACCGTCATCACCTTGCAGAGGGTGACAGTATTCCCCAATCCAGCGCCTCTCAGCCAGACACCGACACGGATTTCCTCACTGAGGATCTATGTAGGATGAGCTTGGCTGAGGGTAAGATACCGACAGGGAGTCCCATCGCTCTACCGCCCGGTGCGGTGCCGCCACCAGCCAGTTCGACTATACCAGCACAAGGAACGACGCCTTCGTTAGCATTCCCGTTTGGACTAGACTCGGTTGCCTGGGCGTATGCTTCTTCTGTAAGCACCAGCATGAGTGCTTACGAGGAACTCCCCGGACACCATCTACGTTCCACCCTTGACCTTGTTGCATCCACACCAGCTTCCAAGCACCTGGACTCCACAGAGACCCCAGATACGGAGCCCCGTGCAACTGCTTCTCGACATTACAACCCCAGAGATAGACGACCTCACATGCACCCATCGTACTACTATTTCGGCGCTCTAGACTCTGACTCTGCCGATGACACCTATGACCCGACCCGTGAGTGCTTCAACATCGATGGAGCTAGCGCATCGGATTCGGAGGATGAGGCAGCCGTTGAAGGAAGGAACACGCCACCACAGGTCGAGCTCCCTGCCGAGCGAGATGAGGCTCTATTCCTTGCGGATCAAGGAATGCAGCTCGAGCAAATCCACGAGTTGCAGGATAGGCTCGACGAGGAACGGGAAAACCTACGTCTACTTCAGCGAACCCTCGAGCAAGAGCGCGCGGCACGCGCACATGGCGGAGGAGCTCAAGAGAGAGCTCGCGATGTTAATCATCGCATCATCGAGGATTGGGCGGTCGACCCCCCGGTTTTCGGTCGAGCCATCCAGAATGTGGTCGCAGCCACCATGCTCCTACGTAACATGCCCGAGCCATCAAACCTCGAGGCCCGTTAGGCCCGCGATGAAATTCGAGGACTCCTCGAGACCGCTGCTATGTAGCAGGCCGAGAGTTCTGCCTCCAGGCGACGCGGGCTTGCCTCGGAGCAACCTGCGGAGCCCTCCCGTTATGAGAGAGAGGCCTCGGTTCATCCCGAGCACGCCCAACGGAACAAGGCGGCCTCTGTCTGTGAACACATTGTCGACAACCGTGAACCTCTAGATGCCCGTGACAACATCGTTGAGCGCCGGAGGCGCAAACACAGTGACGATGCAGCTCGAGGCTACCAAGAGCACAGAGGCGGGCGCTACGACAGCTCAGAAGATCGCAGCCCTTCACCCTAGCCACCGGGTCCTCGGGTCTTTAGCAAGGCCATTCGCAAAACGATACTCCCAGCTCGGTTCCGCCCCCATGACTCTTACCAAGTATAACGGCGAGACCAAACCTGAACTTTGGCTTGCTGATTTCCGCTTGGCTTGTCAGTTGGGTGTGGCCACCGACGACCGGGTCATCATTCGACAACTCCCCCTGTTCCTGTCAGACATCGCTCGAGCCTGGCTCGAGGACCTATCACCTCAACAAATCCACGACTGGGACGACCTCGTGAGAGTGTTCGAGGGGAACTTGAAGGGAACCTACATGCACCCCGGCAACTCGTGGGATCTCCGAAGTTGCAAGAAGAAGCCGGGTGAATCCCTCCGGGATTACATCCGGCGTTTCTCCAAGCAACGCACTGAGCTCCCCAACATCACCGACTCTGACGTCATCATGGCCTTCCTCTCTGGTACCACCTGCAAAGAGTTGGTCCGAGAGTTGGGCCACAATACTCCCATCACTGCCAACGGTTTGATGGATATCATCACCAACTTCGCCGCCGGCGAGGAGGCCGTTGGTGCCATCTTTGGTGGCGATTAGGACAAGGGGAAGCACAAGGAGGAGGATCCTGTGGGCTCTAGCCGGAGCTCAAAGAGGAACAACAGGAAGAAGAAGAACCAGCAGGGCAAGCTCGAGGCCCCGGCCGACAACCTTGTTGCTGCTGCTGATCGCAAGAAACCTCGAGGCACCCCTGGCGGGGGCATTTTCGACAAAATGCTCAAAGAGCCGTGTCCCTACCACAAAGGGCCCACGAACCATAACCTTGAGGACTGCCACATGCTCCAAAGATATTTTGAAAGCATAGGCGTCAAGAAAGATGAGAAGAAGGACGATCCCAAGGGAGACAACAAGGATGAGGGGTTCCCTGGGATCCACGACTGCTTCATGATATACGGAGGACACTCGACACGCCTCTCGACACGCCAGTGCAAGCGGGAACGTCGAGAGGTTTTCTCCGTGCAGCCCGCAACCTCCCTCTTCCTTGACTACGTCCCCAATCCTAGGGTCTACCCGCTTGTTGTCGATCCCATTATCGCCAACACACGCCTCACCAAGGTGCTCATGGATGGCGGCAGCAGCCTCAACATCATCTATGCCCAGACCCTTGACCTCCTGGGGATCACAAGGACGCACCTCCAACCCAGCGTCGGGGGCTTCCATGGAGTCGTGCAAGGAAAGCGAGCAGAACCTGTCGGGCGGGTCGACCTGCCTATCTGCTTTGGCACTCCTGCCAACTTCAGAAAGGAAACTCTCACTTTCGAAGTGGTTGGATTCCGTGGAACGTACCACGCCATCCTTGGGCACTCATGTAGGCCCGGTTCATGGCGGTCCCCAATTATACCTACCTCAAGCTCAAAATGCCGGGCCCCAACGGTGTCATAACTATCGGGCCCTCATACGAGCACGCCTACGAGTGCGACGTAGAGTGCGTCGAGCACGGAGAGGCCGTCTTGGAGTCGGTGACCTTGGCGGCGGACCTCGACGGTTTAGCCAACGAGATCCCCAACCCCAAGCGCCACGCCGGCAGCTTCGAGCCCACGAAAGACGTCAAGCTCGTGCCCCTCGATCCCACCGACCCAAAGGGAAAGGCGTTGAGCATCAACGCCACCCTCGATCCCAAATAGGAAATAGTGCTCGTCGACTTTCTTCACGCAAACATCAACATCTTTGCGTGGAGTCCCTTGGATATGCCGGGCATACCCGGGAAGTCGCCGAGCACGCCTTGGAGATCCGAGCCGAATCCAAGCCGGTGAAGCAACGCTTGCGCCACTTCGACGAGAAAAAGCGCAAGGTCATCGGCGAGGAGATCCACAAACTGTTGGAGGTCGGATTCATCAAGGAGGTTCATCATCCCGAGTGGCTAGCTAATCCTGTATTAGTTAAGAAAAAGAATGGGAAGTGGAGGATGTGTGTAGACTATACTAGTTTAAATAAAGCATGTCCAAAAGTTCCTTTTCCTTTGCCACGCATTGATCAAATCGTTGATTCAACTGCGGGATGTGAAACTCTGTCGTTCTTGGATGCATATTCCGGTTACCACCAAATCAAAATAAAGGAGTCCGACCAGCTTGTGACTTCGTTCATCACCCCATTCGGCATGTATTACTATGTTACTATGCCCTTCGGTCTTTGGAACGCAGGGGCTACGTACCAGCGGTGCATGCAACACGTTTTTGGGGAACACATTGGACCAACCGTTGAGGCTTACGTCGATGATATCGTAGTTAAAACCAAAAAGGCCAGTGATCTGATAAACGACCTCGACATTGCGTTCAAGTGCCTTCGGGCAAAGAACATTAAGCTCAACCCCGAGAAATGCATTTTTGGCGTTCCTCGAGGCATGCTCCTAGGGTTCATCATTTCTGAACGTGGCATCGAGGCCTACCCGGAAAAAACATCGCAATAACCAAAATGGGCCCCATCTGAGATCTAAAGGGCGTGCAGAGGGTCACGGGCTGCCTTGCGGCCCTCAGTCGCTTCATTTCGTGCCTCGGCGAAAAAGCGCTCCCACTGTATCGTCTCCTAAAGCAATCAGAACACTTCTCGTGGACCCTCGAGGCCGAGGAAGCCCTTGCAAAGCTCAAAGCTACGCTCTCCAACTCATCGATCCTCGTCCCTCCGACCCTAGGGGAACCCCTCCTACTTTATGTCGCCGTAATGACACAAGTAGTCAGTGCGGTCTTGGTGGTCAAGAGGGCAGAGGAAGGACATGCCTTGCTCGTCCAGAGACCGGTCTACTTCATCAGCGAGGTGCTCTCGAAAACCAAGGTTTGCTACCCGCAGATCTAGAAGCTGTTGTACGCCATCGTCTTGACGCGGCACAAACTCCGTCACTATTTTGAGGGCCACCCGGTGACTGTGGTCTCTTCTTTCCCTCTGGGAGAGATAGCCCATAACCGGGAAGCCTCAGGTAGGATAGCTAAGTGGGCGGTCGAGCTCATGGGTGAGACCCTCTCTTATGCACCGCGCAAAGCCATCAAATCCTAGGTACTAGCAGATTTCCTTGCAGAGTGGACCGACACTCAACTTCCTCCAGTTTAGCTCCAAGCCAAGCTTTGGACCATGTATTTCGACGGGTCACTGATGAAAACGGGAGCAGGCGCGGGTTTGCTCTTCATCTCATCCCTCAGAGTCCACATGCGCTATATCATCCGACTTCATTTTCCTGCCTCCAACAATGTCACTGAATACAAGGCGCTCGTCACGGGCTTGTGAATCGCCGTCGAACTAGGGGTCTGACACCTCGATGTTTGAGGTGATTCTCAGCTCGTAATCGACCAGGTCATGAAGAGCTCGAGCTGCCGTGATGCCAAGATGGAGGCCTACTGTGAGGAGGTACGGCGCCTTGAAGACAAGTTTCACGGCCTCGAGCTCAACCACATTGCATGCAGGTATAATGAGGCCGCCGATGAACTTGCAAAAATTGCTTCTAGTCGAACTACAGTTCCACCGAACGTTTTCGCGAAAGATCTCCATCAACCTTCCATCAACTTCAGAGCAGACGGAGGGGTCGATGGGCCGTCACTCGACCCTTCACCTGAGGTGGAAGCCCCCTCGATCGGGGCTGAGGCCATGTAGGCGGAAGGCTCGACCCCACCACCCAACCCCGAGCCTGAATGGCGTACTCCGTACCTCAACCATCTCACTCGAGGGGACCTCCCCTCGGATAAGATCGAGGCTCGACGGATCGCTTGCCGGGCCAAATCCTTTGTGATATTTGGCGACAGCAGGGAGCTGTATCGACGTAGCCCTACTGGCGTCCTCCAACACTGTATCACAAATGAGGAAGGCAGAAACTTGCTCGATGATCTACACTCGGGGGCTTGTGGTCATCACAGAGCGCCTCGAACCCTCGTTGGAAACGCTTTCCGACAAGGTTTCTATTGGCCGACCACAGTCTCTGATGCTGTCAAGCTAGTACGCTCCTGCAAAGGCTGCCAGTACTATGCAAGACAAACCCATCTCCCGGCTCACGCCCTGCAAACTATTCCTATCACGTGGCCGTTCGCATCAGGTCTGAGCAAGCTGTGCTATTTTTTACCGACATCGTCCACTGCTTTGGGGTTCCTAACTGCATCATCACGGACAACGGCACCCAATTCACTGGTAAAAAGTTTTTGGATTTCTACGACAACCACCACAACTATGTGCTCTGGTCGGCCGTAGCTCATCCTAAAACAAATGGCCAAGTAGAACGTGCCAATGACATGGTCCTACAAGGCCTGGAACCAAGAATTTTTGACAAGCTAAACAAACATGGCAAAAAATGGGCCGCCGAGCTTCCCTCGGTCCTGTAGAGCCTAAGAACAACGCCAAGTCGAGCCACGGGGTTCACTCTGTTCTTCTTAGTCTACGGGTCTGAGGCTATGCTCCCAACTGATGTAGAATATGGATCCCCGAGGCTGAAAGCCTACAACAAGAAAAACAATGATGCCACCAGAGAGGACGCCCTCCACCAGCTCGAGGAAGCCCGCGATGTGGTTCTGTTACACTCTGCCAGGTATCAGTAGAGTCTCCGACGCTACCACGACAGACACGTCCGCAGGCGGGACCTCAATGTTGGTGACCTACAAACTATCGAACGAGAAAGGTGAAATTTTCACCAACGCTTGGAACATTGAACAGCTATGTCGCTTTTTTCCTTAAAAGCCTCGAGGCTCTGTAAATTGTTTCACTATCTCATAAATAAAGAATACTACGGTGTTCAAAGCTTTGTTTTCATAACAACTAGGAAGGATCGACCCTGCTCCCTCAGAGTCGACCCTCCCTCGGGGGCTGCAAGGGGGAACCCCCTGTCCCCAAAAAACTCGCATTTTTCAAAAATTGCATTTTTTTGAGCTTCTTCAAAAAAGAAGAACTGTCACATAAGTCGACAAGTCCGCGACAGCACCCTAAGGCTCAAGGGCTGTCGAGCCGCGAGATCACTCACGCCTCCGAGGCTACGGTACCTCCGCTCACCCCCACGCCTAGGGGTGCGACCGCGCACTAAGTAGACCTAGTAATAGTTCACGACTTTGAAAAAGCTCACATTCCTGTTCGCTTCGGATCGAGTTCTTACACGATCTGCAAGGCCGCAAACGCACCCTAAAGCTCGAGGGCAGTCGAGCTGCGAGATCACTTACGCCTCCGAGGCTACGGTACCTCCACTCGCTCCCGTACGCCAAGGGGCGCGACCGTGCGCTAAGTAAATCATGCGAGAACGTGATTCAAGCGATAAAGGGAAGAAAAAACTCGAACAAAACTTAACGATCAATACAAGTTTACATCTAAAAATGTTTCAGGGCCCCGAGGCCATCACGACCAAAGTTACGAATGCTAACTTATTACATGGGCCTTCATTCCCAGGTTTGGCTCACAGGCCCTCGTCATCAGCAGGCGGAACCACCTTGCCCTCGAAGAGCTTGGCAAGGTGACTCCCAGGCTCCTCAGCGGCTTCGATCAGGCCCAGGCAGGCGGTTTTGTTCTCCTCGTCCGTCCGATCTAGATCCGTGATGAAGCCATCAACGATGAGGTCCATATCATACACGAACCCAGACCGAACGACTACCATTGCCCTCTTCACGCTGTGATGAAGCCTGCCTCGTATCCTCTCACGGACGAGGCGGCCCAGCGCCACCATCTGATGGATGAAGGAGTTCCCCGGGGTGTCCTCCTTGGTATTGGCATTGGGCTCGACCTCCAGGCCATTACATACTGAGGTAATAGCGCCCTGGAGCAACTGAGTCCGCCCAGCCTCGGCCTCGAAGAGGTTCTGGAATGAGGTGGCCGTCGCCTAAGCCGCCTGCTGTTCCTTTTCCAACTCTGAAACATAAGCCCCGAGTTAGCTTAAGCCTGGGACCTCGACGCCAAGGCCATAGCATAACAAGAATTTTACCCTTAGAGTGGGTCTGCCAACCCACGACCTCGTCACGCAGCTCCCCGCACGTCTTCTCAGACGCTCGAAAAGCCTCGTCCCTGTCATGGACCGTCGCCCTTAGCACCTCAATCTCTTGGCCGGCGCCCGAGAGAGCCTCGTCACTCTCTCGGACCGTCCCCTTCAACATCACAACCTCGTCTTCCAAGGTTCTAACGCGGGCGGACGCCATCCTGACCTGGATGTTGAGGGCATCGCGCTGACCACCGACTAAGGCGATGTCCTCCTTGAGCTCCTTCACACGTGCCAGCAGCAGCGTGAGGTCCTCGCAGGCTTTGGCAGCCTCTTCCCGAGCTCTTGCCGCATCTTCACGCGCCTTGGCCTCGGCCTCCTAGGCCTGCGCTATCTCCTCCCTAACCGCCGCGTGAGCAACGCGAAGCTCGGCCGTCTCGGCGCTCTTCTGGGATAGCCGCTTGTTGGCTTCCTTGACTAGGGCCCGTTGACGGACAAGCGCCGCCCACACGCCACTCTCATGACGAATGAAGAGTGACTTGCGGCGGGAACGCTCCTTGAGCTCCTGACCACAGTTAAAACCTAACAATCAGAACCAAGGAAAAGGGAGGGATAAAGCACAGGAAAAGACTGACGAACCTGGCTTACCTCAAAGGCCTCAGACATACTCCATACCAGGGTGTTCGAGGCCATCCGCAGGGACTGCAATGAGTGCTTTTGGAGTCCCTCGAGGTACTCCCAGTGCTGCACCTTGTCCTTGTCATCGAGCACAAAGAAGGGCTCGGCGCTAGGGTTGGACGCGTCCCTGAATTCAAGGGTAGACCGGCCCTAATGCGGAAGCTCCTCCTCCGCCCGCACAAGCGCTAGCCCGGCAAAGTCAGGCCACTAGGCCGATGCCTCGGCCTGGTCACCCCCTAACGCCGCAGAGGTACCGGCCCGATCTAAGGCCTCGGCGATCTCGACGTCCGCCTCCTACTTTCCTTTGTCAGCAGGGGAATCGTCGACGGTGAGGTCGATCAGGGCCAGGGTCGACCCTTGTGGTAGGACTGACGCCTCGACTGCCAGCACCACCGCCTGAACGATAGGCGGTGGCACGACCGCCCCCCGTTCCACCTCGACCGCCGGCTCCATCGGCCGGTCCTATTGCGGCTGCGGCTCCTCTGGCTACGCCGCCTCTTGCCCCACCTCTGGCGGGGCCTCCACCACCTCCTTCAATTTTTCAGCATCCGCCCGTCCCACGTCACGGACGGATGTGTAGCCTCAGTGGCCTCGACGGTCGCCTGGGTCATCGCGGTCGACTCAGGCTCTGACCCACCAGTGCCGGGCACCTCGAGCCCGGCATCGCCTAGGATCGCCTTGGCTGGCCCTGACCCACGCGCGATGGGACCAGAGCCGGTGACCTCCTAGGCGCTCGCCCCCATCTGGGCAGCCACCTCCCTCAACTTGAGCTGCTCTGTCGCAGCCTGGCACTTCATAACCCAGGCGGCGTCGTCGGCCGCCGTCCGCATCATTACGGTGGCGCCCGATCTGAGCGCCTTCACGGGAGTCGGACCCGCGAGCTCCACCTTACGCTTATGCCTGAGCGACAAACAAATGCGTCAGAACAAAAAACGGGATCACCAATCACGAAAAATAGGGCAAAAAAAACTTACCCAGATAAGGAAACCAGGGGCCTCGACCCCGGCAGGCCAGAGCCACCCAGCGGCGCCTACGACGGTCCTACCGTCGAGCCTCCTACTGGCCGGGTGCTCCTCGGAGCCCTGGCTAACGGGCATCCAAGGTCCTTTGTGCTGCCGAGGCTAGCTGGCCTCGGGTCCTCATGCCCGTCGACGGTGCCCCGGCTTCTGACGCTGACGCTGCTGCCCCGACCGCCGTCTGAGCCCGAGGCGCTTGGGCTCGCGGGGGTGGCTCCATCGACCCCTCCTGTGGGGCCCCAGACGAGGTGGCTCCTCTCAATGAAGGCCTCGCTCTGACCCTTCTCTCCCTGGCTCTCCCTCCCCCTCAATGGGCGCCGGGGCTTCCCTCGACACCTCGGAGGTCGACCCCCCGATGGGCTCCAGAAAGGGCCGCACATTGGGGAGGTGCGCCAGGGAAGTCACGGTGTCATACCGTGACCAGGCGTTGTCGTTGCCGCTATCATCGTCCTCCCCCGAGACTGTCTCGAAGGGAGACTCCTCGAGCGGGAGCCCGTCGAGGCTCTATTGGCGACGGCGCTTCTTCAACGCCTCCTGCTTGAGGGCCTTGCGGACTTGACGCTTCTTGGTAGCGTCTTTTTCCTCCTTCTGGGCCGCCAAGAGGCGTCGAGCCTCCCGAGCGACCCGATCTTCTAGAATCAGCGTCCGTGTTTCCTTGACTGCCGACAAATCCTGTACACGGACCTCGACCGGGTTAGTGGAAGGAATCCAGAAGCAAAAGAACTTAAGATCGTCAAAAACAACACTTACCAGGGGCTTGAATCCCTGAGTGGGGCGCATTGGGACTCTGTCGATGTCCTCCTGCCAGGAGCTCCCCACCATCCACCGCGCACGTCGGGCGACCTCGTCGAGGGGGAGGGACACGTGTGACATCCTGCTCCCCTCCAACGACGCCTTCGGCATCATCTCGTCGAGCCGGAGCCGGCGCTGCGTCAGCGGCAGCACCCTCCGGCGGTGGAACGCCGCGGCCACCATCCCCGCCGTCAAACCGCGCTGATGGAGCCTCCTCAGCACGTCTAAAAGCGGCTCCAGCTTCGGCTTGTCGTCTCTGACAACGCCGTACGTCCAGTTCTCCTCTCGCACCATCACCACTCGCCCGGAGTACCTCGGTAGCTGGTCACCGTCGTTGCAGAGGTAGAACCAGCCGTCATGCCAGCCACAGTTCAAAGAAATCAATTGCGCCGGGATGTATTGGTCACTTCGACCCGACCGGACTTGGAGGGTGCAGCTCCCTGCGTGCACTGCGCGCCGCACCCCTCACTCCCCCGCCTTCTTAGCGAAGTGCTCCGCCCTGAAGAGGTGAAGTCATAGATTCCACTGTGGCACCATCCCCAGGTATCCCTCGCAGACCGCCGCGAAAATT
Organism: Saccharum spontaneum; assembly: GCA_022457205.1. Taxonomy (NCBI): domain Eukaryota; kingdom Viridiplantae; phylum Streptophyta; class Magnoliopsida; order Poales; family Poaceae; genus Saccharum; species Saccharum spontaneum. Next base: position 38,002,309 of record CM039594.1, read on the forward strand.
GCAGCCTGCGAGATGGAGTTGGGGGCGAGGTGGTGCAGCTCCACCTTGTAGTAGTGGAGGGGTGCCCGCATGAAGGGGTTGGCCGGCACGCTGAACCCCCTCTCGTGGAAGGCCAAGAAGCTCACCACGTAACCTTCTGGGGGTGCCGGTTCCTGGTGGTCAGACGGCGGCACTCTCCACTCCGGCTGGGTCCGACTCGCCCTCGGCCGCAGAAGCCTGTCACGGACTAGATCCTCCAGTTTCCTCTCCGTTACTGAGGAACGGGTCCAAGCGTCGGTGGGGAGGATCTAGCTCTTGCCTGCCATTGTTGTCGAAGAAACGACGTAGGCAAAGGAATGACGGCGACGCTGGACGGTGGTTGAAGGGCGCAAGATGGCAAAGGGGGCAAAGAAAGGTAGGGAAGGTGAGAATGCAAAAGGCCTGTAGGGGTAAACAGAACCCCAAGCCCTACTCTTATACCCCGATGGAAGTCCAACGGGCGGGTGAAAAGGTAGGAGCAGTTTTTACATTCAATGACCTTACCTAACCGCTCCCTCAAAATCCATAGATATGGGCATGTGTCTGCTATGCACGCCGTAACCGTCGCACCACGCCGCCCACTACCGCGCCGATCTCGCTTCCCCTCCTAAAAAGACGTGCCTGAAATGGGTAGGAGAAGGATCCGCGGACGGATATTCCCAAATGCATGGGTAACGGGCTCCGAGCCCGACATAAACCTTGAGAGATCAAAAGCTGGCCCTCAACCAGGGTTCGACAGCTGCCCTCGAGTAACGGAGTCAGGGACGACTAGGGATGCACCTGTAACACTCCGGTGTTACGCAATGCATTTTTGCATGGCAATCATATTGCATAGCATTCATATCATTATAATCATGTATGATAATGGTATAATTCGATTAAAATAAAAGCTTAAACATGCTACATTTCACGGATTATAATAATATGATAATCATCTTATATCAAAAGCCTTGCAACCATAATTCTTACATCACTTGGAACCCTAGTTCAAATTTTGGAGCTCAAAATTTGTCAAAAACTTGTTTAAAAGTAATTATGAAAAATATTCAAAATTTTCTCCTATTTTAGCTTTTATTTTGTCATTTAAAATCTATTAAGAATTTTGAAATGGCCCCTTAATCAAAGTTGTAGAGAATTTAATTTTGAGCAACTTTTATTTTTGGGCCAAATCCATAAAATGCTTTCTTCTTGTTCAAAATTTGGCTTGAAGTTTGAAATGCATTTAAATTCGAAAATCAAAAATCAAAAATGGATTTTCTTCCTTCGCGGGCCGCCGCCACCGGTTCGGCCCACAGCCAGAACCGGCCCGCATCGCCGCGCGCGCGCGCCGCGCTGCCCCGCCTCGGCCCAGGCCCAAGCCGGCCTCCCTCTTCCTCCTCCTCCCGCTCGCCCGCGTCGCGCTGTCCGTCGCGGCAGAACGCGCCCGCCGCGTGGCGTTCATGCGCCGTCGAGCGGCCGCGTGTAGCCTCCGGCCTGCCTTGATCTCCACCTGGGCGCGCACTGTCTCCCCCTTCTTCTCCGCAGTCCACCGCTCCTCTCCGCGTCCGCGCGCTCGCCCTCCACCGCAGCAGCAAGCCGGGCGGAACCCACGCTCGCCGCACGCCGTTGCCCGCGTTCACCGGCGTTTAGCTCCGCCACCGCATCGCCATTTGCCGATAGCATCCGCCTTCATCTCCGCCTGGATCTCCTCCGTCCCGTGCGCGCGGTTTCGTCCCTGTTTTCCCCAGGGTAAGGTCACGACGAGCTCGCCTTTGTGCGGCGGCGCCATGGCCGCCGAGCTCGTGCTCCCGTGGGTGGAGCCCTTCTTTCCCCTCCTTCCTCAAATTCCTTGTACCATCGCATTCGCCTTGTTTCCGCGGATCCGGTGCGCTCCAAATCTGCCCGTGCCATGGCCGGGACCGGCGTATCGCCGGCGAGCCGCACCACCGTCCCGCCATGCTCGCCGCCTCGCTCGCTCGGGAACCCCTCCGGTGCCCTAAGCTAGTGCGTTAGATTCGCCTTTCCGAGAGGAATCCGGTGTTGGTGACCTCACCGCCGGCGAGCTCACCGGCGGCGAGATCCACCGGCCGACGCCTTTCTCCCCCCCGTGCGTCTGACCAGTGGGGCCAGTTGACCCGCTGGGTCCCGCCTGTCGGTCTCCTCTCGCGCGCGTGTGTGCTCGGTGCCGGGTGCACGTAGCGGTTTCCATCCGTTTGTTTTAAATGGTTTTTGAAATTGATTTTTCAGAAAATGTATAAATGCTTTAGAAAAATTGTAACTTGCTCATTTTAGCTCCAAATTTGATGAAACAAATTTCTATGGACTCTTTGGGATCAGATCTATGATGTAAAATTGTTGCATGTCAAATTTGATGTACTTTTCTGTAGAGTTTATAATTAAATAGTAAAATGGCTATTTTCTTGATAAATACTTAATAAATCCTAGAAAAGTCAGAAAAATATGATTCCAAGTTTATTAATCTTTTTGTGTCATGTACTTTCTAGGGAAATTTTTATAGCTTGGGTGTTCTGTATAAAAATTTGTAGTTGCAGTTCAAATGCTTTTTACTACCAATATTTGTTATTTAAATAAATTTGAATAAAACATGCAAGTGATAATTTTTCCATAGTGTTTGTTTAGGTAGTAGATAGTAGAAAAATTCCTAAATCTGTTGTTTGATACTTTTCATAATGTAAAGTATTTTAAATATCTATTTTAGGCCCTAGTTTGTTATTTTTGTGTAGGCAGTTCTAGTTATACAAATGCAGTAAAAATTTTATGTCAAGCTATTCTTGATATTAGTAATCCACTATAATTTTATAAGATTTTTCTGAGCTACTAAAATATGTGTTGCTGTTTAACCTTAAGACTAATTAGGGTTTCTATTTATTCTTAATACAAAGTTAGTTGGAAAATTATACTTTGGTGTATCTTTGAAGCCTCTTGATTCTCAAATACTCTCGCATGGTAGAAACTAGTGTTGGTAGTTTCCGAGTACATGTTCTTGGATGACGTAGGCTACCTTGTAGAAGAGTCATAAGTTCCACATAATCCGATGACATAATACATTCATTACACCGCATGCATTCCGCATCTTCATCATCTCATGTCACTTCTGCATTGCACCTATGCATGTTGCACTCATACTTCTGCATCATACAGGATCGCAGGAGGTGGTTCCGACAGTTGTTCCCGAGGACGCAGAGGAGCAGCTCGAGGTGACGGAGCCGGAGCCAGCAGAAGCCGAAGAGGAGTCCGGTGAAGAGCTTCCGGAGTGCCCCGACCATCGTCCCAGTACCTTCGAGCGAGGCAAGCCCCGGAGCATTTCTCCCCCGGTTTGCAAAGAATTATTTATTAATTTTACTTAATCTGATGCATTAAGTTTAGGAGTTGTTTGCAAACGTTGCTGCATTATACCTTGTTCCACCTTGTTTTACCCGATCCTTGTCACCCTGGTGTCCACGGTCAATACTTGCTTAGTTTGCTTAGACCGGTAGAAGTCGGGTGATTGCCTGTCATCCGCGAGCTATAGGGGATTACCTGGTTTTATGTGAAAGAAATGTCATGTGAAAATAACTAAGTGTGGAAATGAATATGAGACCGGGCGGAAGCTTGCAGGGTTCTGGACTGTAGTGTCTTCCGTCTGTGTCGATTAAGGACCATCCGATGTCGGGCCTCGGGTCATGTTGAACGCATGCCTCACATTTAGCTGGCCGGATAAAGTACCTTTCGACCGCGAAGCCGGGAGATTATTCGGGCCGAGTGGATTGCCCGCAACGCACTGTACCGGAGCAGTAGTGGCAGGAAACGGGGGCGCGATGATAAGGCCAAAGAGCAGTCGGGCGGCCCCCGGGTACATGTGGTTCCTGGCAAGCTCGCGACTTTACCTGAATGGTTGACTCGGTAACCAATACCTCACTTTAGCGGGTGAGTGAGGTTTGTGTGAGGAATAAATTACCAGCTGGTCAATAATCGATTCGAATCGCCATCGTTCACTGGATAGTGAACACTTGACTTGAGTTACTTCATCGTAGTAATATTGATGCAACACTTGGACAGTTATGTGGGAAATGACATGGTAATTATGGTTAAATATCAATGGTAATCCTTGCTTGCTTAATTACATGGTTACTCTAGCATAAAGTGCAAACATAGTTGACAGGAGAATAAAGAATTAAAACATGACATGCTTTTGTAAATGATTTGCTAAGCTAAAAATGCTTTTCTTGCAAATGAGTCAGCTACCCCACCAAAATGCCTATCATGATCCTTGGAGTCTTTTGTTTTGGTTCTGTCGGGTAAGTCTAGTTGAGTACCTTCTCGTACTCAGGGCTTTGTTCCCACTTGTTGCAGATGGACAGATGTACTATGGGTACTGTATCAACTGTCTCTACCCTGCGATGGGCGAAGCCTAGGACCATGGGCAATGGTCATTCACTACTCCTCGCCTGATGCTTTTGTGGGAGATGATCGCGAGCTGGCACTTTATTTTGGAAAGTTGTGTGGGTGTGTGTGTGCTTTGAACTAATGCTTCCGCTACTTTATTTGAAACTGGTTTGTAATAACTATGTTTAAACTCCGATGTATTTTGTGCCGCAAACTACTGTGTAACTTATGAAGGTAATCGCTGAACTTATTACGATCTTGGCTGTGATGTGAAATGGTTTGAAATCCGTCGAGATTTCACGGACTACCGGGTTATACGGGCTTAAGTTTGGTAAATCGTCCGTCCGTTGGATGATTTTCTTACTTAATCTCGTATAATTCGGCGGTTCTGTTACAGCTGGTATCGGAGCATGGTTTAGCGTAATTACTGTTCATAAGTGTATTTAAACCCAAAACTCTGTTTAAAAAGTGTGATTTTTAAACTAAAAGTGTGCCAGTGGTCATATCCTGTATGCCCAGTTAAGGACTCTAGGTGGCTATTTAAGTACTAACTTGGGGTTCTTGCACCATATTTCTTTTTCGTTGCTCATACGGCGTGCTATTGTATGAGTGCCACTTAATTGAGTGGTAATGTATGGATCAGTTACCTCTACGCTTCGGTAAGTGTGAGTTGTGAGAGCATGATCGGATACACCGCCGATCTAGGGAAAGTACTTATATGATACTTGGATAATTACATGTTTTACACATGTTTTTATAAAAGTGTCGCATGTGTGGGTGTTCCGTCCGTTGAGGCGATGCCGTCAATAGGACGATGTGTTTGGGTAGTCACTACCGTTGCACACGCATCTGGGGATTCGTGTAAAGCGTGTAGGTAGATTTACTGCTTTCATGCATTCATGGGGAAATGGGCTGAAATGAGTTTTCTGCAGGTACATAACAGCGTATCGTGTAGACCGAATTAGTTACGTATATGAGAGATCGTTGTATGCCACCGAATTCACCGTTAGATGCTTTTTCATAAGTTTGTGAGAACGTAAGACTCGTGCATGCATCATATTGTTTGTGCATTCCATTCATGGCATGCATTCCTCCCCTTATAAAAGGATTATCCCATTTCGATAAAAGTGACCTCAACCAAAATATGTTCTCACCGGGTAATTTAAAACTTGTGCTACAGATGGCCCGCACGAAGCAGACTGCCCGCAAGTCCACTGGAGGAAGAGCACCCCGTCGTCAGCTAGCCCCGCGGGAGCACCGCAACACGGACACTTTTCTAAGCGAGTTTGGCATGCCCACCTTGCTTTGGAGAGTGCTCCATGATGTGGGGTACCCGGAGGGACAAGAGCCAGTTTACTCTTGGAGCGAGAGCCAGCTAGCTGAAGATGGACTTGCTGTGGTAGAGATCACCGTCCCTGCTCTTGGTGATGCGCCAGAATGGGATGGTTGGCATCTGGAGTTCGAAGGACGCACTCCAGTCGAGGGTGCAGAGGGCGCAGCTTTTCGCGTCATCCGAGACATCATGAGCAGATTTCCCAATGAGTTAGCAGCAGCTTTGGCCGGTACCTTCCCGAGGGATGATCCTCGCGACGCCATTTGGGTACAGCCGCAAGGAAGTGCCCTGGTTAGAGGCCCCAGTGAAGGACGGGCTAGCGACAATCACACCATGAGTGCCATGTATGCAGCCATCAGAGCATACCAAGGTCTGGAGAATACCTATTGGACCTTGACTGGCCTACGTGGTGATGATCGGCTTGAAGCAAGGAAGCAGAAGAAAAAGCAAGCGCGTGCCATAGCTAGCTTACAGGAGCAGTTGGCTGATATGAGCTTGCAGCGGGACCGAGCTCTCGAGAGAGGCGAGAGTTCCATGCAGCAGGTACAGAGGCTGACTCAGGCCAACAGGAATGCAGATCGCCTGTTGGAGCAGCTAGTGCAGGAAAGGAATGAAGCTTGGAACGAGAGAGACCTTCTGAGGCAGAGGGTCGAGGAGCTAGAAGAGTACAATGCCAACTTGCATGAAGAGTTCCATGCCCTCTACAACGGGATGGGCCCGTATGCTCCTCCGAACGCCGCTCAGATGGACATCGACGACGACGCTGCAGCTGAGGGTAGTGATGGCGACGCCTCCGACATCGACGATGGCCCCGAGGAGTAGGATAGTGTCCTGCGCTAGTAGCTAGGCTTGACGCGATGGCCTTCTTTTGGTTTTCATGTATCATGATGTATCCTGTTCGACCTTGAGACTGACGATCTTTGGAGTTTGGTTGTGTATGCGATACCCGAACGCATAAAAGTCCAGTGTATGTATGCTGGCAACGTGGTTGTATGGAACGCGATGTTGCTTTTAAAGTAACTTAATTGGTGCTGTTGTTTAATTGGAATGAAATTATTGCGCCTCTGTTTTCTTGTATGACTTGTTCTCTCCAATGAATTCAGTATGGCATAATTGTTCATTCGGACATAATTTTACAACTTCACTCAATGGTGCTTGTTGCTGAAATATGCAGATGGCCAACACTCGTCGTGCTACGTATGAAGCCGCTGAGACTGGTGGCAATGGTGCAGGAGCTGGTGGAAGTGGTGCCAACAATGTCAACCACCAGGAACCACGTCCAGAATCACATTTGCCCCCTCCTCCGCCGCTCACCGCAGAAATGTTCTTCACACAGTTTCTTGGAAGTCAACGCAGTACTGAACAATCACAGAGGAATATGGAAGATTTTCTGCGTACCATAGCGGAAAATGTTCAAAGGGGAAATAACCAAGGTGGTGGCCAGGGAGTGAACCAGTACAGCAGTTTCAAGGATTTCATGGATACTAGGCCACCTATTTTCAAAGAAACAGCAGAGCCACTTGATGCCGAAGAATGAATTAACACTATGGAAGATAAGTTCCGTGTGTTAAGGATGACAGAAGTTCTGAAAGTAGAGTATGCTGCACATCAGTTACAAGGACCAGCAGGAATGTGGTGGAAGCATCACCGCAGTACTTTTCCTCCTAATGCCCAGATCTCTTGGAGGGATTTCACTGAAGCTTTTAAGGGAGTTTATATTCCCCCAGGGTTGGTTGAGATGAAGCTTGGAGAGTTTTTAGCCTTGAATCAGGGTACCAAGACGGTGACACAGTATCTGCATGCCTTTAATAATTTGTGCCGCTATGCTCCAGACATGGTTGACACGGATGCAAAGAAGATTGCTAGTTTCAAGAGAGGGTTGAGTCCGAAGATGATGAAGCATGTGGGTACCAATACCCGCAACAGATTCAACGACTTTATCAGTGACTGTTTGAAGCAAGAGAAGAACAATAACGCTTACACCGCGTCCAAGAACCGCAAGAGAGTGTTCGAGTCAGGACCATCCCAGTCCAGAGTTGTCCCTGCCAACCGTTCATCTTATCGTCCGTCCGCACCTGGTGCGAGGTTCAGGCCGCCGCAGCATAAAACCCAGAACTACAAGGGGCCACAGAAACCGTACAAGATCGCAGTGCCGCCAACAAAGACCAGCGCAGCTGCAGAACAGAGCAACTCCAAGGGAGCTATAGGGTCTGCTGGTACAGTGAAAGGGCCCTGCTACAACTGTGGTCAGCCAGGCCACTTTTCCAAGTTCTGCCCTTATCCGCCTAAAAAGAAGCAACAGACTTACAATGCTCGTGTACACCACACCGCCATTGATGAAGTTCCTGAGGGAGAGCCTGTAACTGCTGGTAAGTTTCTTGTGAACCATCACCCTGCAGTTGTTCTTTTTGATTCTGGATCTTCGCATTCTTTTATGAGTCAAGCATTTGTACGGAAGCATGAACAACTATGCACAGAATTGAGTTATGGTTATCGCATAAGTTCAGCAGGAGCTGATGTGTTAACCAATAAGATGGTTAGAGGGGCAACCCTTGAGTTAGGTAGTCGGAAGTTCCGAGTGAACCTGGTAGTTATGCCTGGACTAGTTTTGGATGTAATAATAGGAATGAACTGGATGAAAGACTGGAAAGCAGTCATAGATACAAGCAGTCGGATGCTTACCCTTAAAGATCCCCAGGCAGAGGGTACTTTTCAGGTACCATTGCCTAAAAGAACAGATCTTGTGAGTGTGACCTGTGCCATGGAAGTTACTCCTATCCATCAGATCCCAGTAGTATGTGAGTTCCCGGATGTGTTTCCAGACGAGTTGCCTGGCCTTCCTCCAGATAGAGATGTTGAGTTCGGAATCGAGTTGATCCCCGGGACGGCTCCAATTTCAAGGAGACCTTATCGGATGCCTCCGGATGAATTAGCTGAGTTGAAGAAACAGTTGGAAGAGTTATTAAAAAAGGGGTTTATTCGCCCAAGTAAGTCTGAATGGGGATGTCCTGCCTTGTTTGTAAAGAAAAAGAAAGAGGGTACTCTCAGGATGTGTGTGGATTACCGACCTCTTAACGCTGTAACTATCAAGAATAAATATCCCTTGCCTCATATTGATGTTCTGTTTGATCAGTTAGCTAAAGCCAGAGTGTTCTCCAAGATAGACCTAAGGTCTGGGTATCATCAGATAAAGATTAGACCTCAAGATGTTCCGAAAACCGCCTTTTCTACCAGATACGGGTTGTACGAGTATCTTGTTATGTCATTTGGACTAACAAATGCTCCTGCACATTTTATGTATCTGATGAATACGGTTTTCATGCCAGAGTTGGACAAGTTTGTAGTTGTCTTCATTGATGACATTCTAGTATACTCTGAAAACGAGAAAGAGCATGAAGAGCATCTGAGAATTGTCTTGACCAGGTTGAGAGATCATAAGTTATATGCTAAGTTCAGCAAATGTGAATTTTGGTTGAAGAAATTTCCTTTCCTCGGTCATATTCTATCTGAGAATGGAGTTTCTGTAGATCCGAGTAAAGTGCAAGAGGTTATGGATTGGAAGACTCCAACAACAGTGTCAGAAGTCAGGAGTTTCCTAGGGCTAGCTGGTTATTATCGCCGCTTTATCCCAGACTTCTCGAAGATTGCCAAGCCTATGACAAGTCTGTTACAGAAAGATCACAAGTTTGCGTGGACAGAGGAGTGTGAGACAGCTTTCCATACCTTGCGGAAACTGTTGACCACTGCTCCAGTTCTTGCACAGCCCGACATCGAGAAACCTTTTGATGTGTTCTGTGACGCATCAAAAACAGGGTTGGGATGTGTGCTAATGCAAGAAGGAAGAGTAATTGCTTATGCCTCCCGGCAGTTGAGAAAACATGAAATCAATTATCCGACACATGATCTTGAGCTTGCCGCTGTAGTGCATGCCTTAAAGATCTGGAGGCACTATCTACTGGGTAACGTGTGCAACATTTTCACCGATCATAAGAGTCTCAAGTACATTTTCACCCAACCAGAATTGAACATGAGACAGCGGAGGTGGTTAGAGCTGATCAAAGACTACAACTTGAATGTACAGTATCACCCTGGGAAAGCCAATGTGGTAGCTGATGCTTTAAGCAGAAAGTCACATTGTCTGAATGTGCAACACTTGCTTGAAGATGGTTTCGATCTAATGCACCCTGCCGTGCTACAAAGTATTCAGGTCAGTTGTTCCTTGGAGAGTAAGATTATAGAAGGTCAGAAAACAGACAAGGGGATATTCCACATCAAAAAGAAGATTCAAGAAGAACCCTCGAAACACTTCAGGGTGGATGAGCAGGATGTGTTGTGGTTCGACAACCGTCTTGTTGTTCCAAAGGATAGAGAGCTTAAGAATAAAATTTTGGATGAAGCTCATCTCTCCAAGTTGTCTATTCATCCTGGCAGCAGTAAAATGTATCAAGAACTAAGACCTCGTTATTGGTGGACCAAAATGAAGAAGGAAATTGCAGCGTATGTAGCCAGAAGTGACACATGTTGTAGAGTAAAAGCAATTCACATGAAGCCTGCCGGAATGCTACAACCTTTGTCAGTACCGAGTTGGAAGTGGGATGACATAAGTATGGATTTTATCACGGGTTTACCCACTACTCCAAAAGGTCACGATTCCATTTGGGTAATTGTGGATCGTCTTACTAAGACAGCCCACTTTTTGCCTGTCAAAACGGAGTATAGACCACCTCAATATGCTGAGAAGTATATTGCAGAGATTGTGAGGTTGCATGGCATACCAAAGACTATAGTGTCTGACAGAGGGTCACAGTTCACTGCTCACTTTTGGGAGCACTTGCACAAAGGTTTGGGGACTAGTCTGATTCGTAGCACTGCCTATCATCCTCAAACAGATGGTCAGACTGAGAGAGTTAATGCTGTTCTAGAAGATATGTTAAGGGCTTGTGTGTTGTCTTCCAGAGGTTCATGGGAGTCATGGTTACCATTAGCAGAGTTCTCATACAATAACAGCTATCAAGAGAGTATCAAGATGGCACCTTTTGAGGCTCTGTATGGCCGAAAGTGTAGAACACCGTTAAACTGGATTGAGCCCGGGGAAAGAAGGTATTATGGTATTGACTTCGTAGAAGAAGCCGAAAGGAAAGTTCATATCATCCAGCAGAATATGAGAGCAGCCCAGTCACGTCAGAAAAGTTATGCAGATAAGAGAAGGAGACCGCTTGTGTTCGAAGTTGGTGACTATGTCTATCTAAAAGTTACGCCAATGAAAAAGAAAAGGTTTGGTGTGCGCAGAAAGCTGGCCGCCAGATTTGTGGGACCTTATAAAATCCTGGAACGGAAGGGTCCTGTGGCTTACAAATTGGAATTACCAGAGTCAATGGGTGCTATATTCCCAGTTTTTCATGTATCACATCTCAAGAAATGTTTGCGCGTTCCAGAGGAAAGGATTGAACCTCGAGGCATAAAGCTTAAGTCAGATTTGGTGTATCGTGAGCAGCCAGTTCGAGTTTTGGATACCAAGGAAAGGGCTACTCGAAACAGTGTGGTGAAAACTTATAAGATACAATGGAGTCATCACGATGAAGGGGATGCATCTTGGGAAACGGGTGAATACTTAAAGAACGCCTATGAAGATTTTTATAATAAATGGTTCGTAACCCAAATCTCGGGACGAGATTTTTATAAGGGGGGAGGGCTGTAACACTCCGGTGTTACGCAATGCATTTTTGCATGGCAATCATATTGCATAGCATTCATATCATTATAATCATGTATGATAATGGTATAATTCGATTAAAATAAAAGCTTAAACATGCTACATTTCACGGATTATAATAATATGATAATCATCTTATATCAAAAGCCTTGCAACCATAATTCTTACATCACTTAGAACCCTAGTTCAAATTTTGGAGCTCAAAATTTGTCAAAAACTTGTTTAAAAGTAATTATGAAAAATATTCAAAATTTTCTCCTATTTTAGCTTTTATTTTGTCATTTAAAATCTATTAAGAATTTTGAAATGGCCCCTTAATCAAAGTTGTAGAGAATTTAATTTTGAGCAACTTTTATTTTTGGGCCAAATCCATAAAATGCTTTCTTCTTGTTCAAAATTTGGCTTGAAGTTTGAAATGCATTTAAATTCGAAAATCAAAAATCAAAAATGGATTTTCTTCCTTCGCGGGCCGCCGCCACCGGTTCGGCCCACAGCAAGAACCGGCCCGCATCGCCGCGCGCGCGCGCCGCGCTGCCCCGCCTCGGCCCAGGCCCAAGCCGGCCTCCCTCTTCCTCCTCCTCCCGCTCGCCCGCGTCGCGCTGTCCGTCGCGGCAGAACGCGCCCGCCGCGTGGCGTTCATGCGCCGTCGAGCGGCCGCGTGTAGCCTCCGGCCCGCCTTGATCTCCACCTGGGCGCACACTGTCTCCCCCTTCTTCTCCGCAGTCCACCGCTCCTCTCCGCGTCCGCGCGCTCGCCCTCCACCGCAGCAGCAAGCCGGGCGGAACCCACGCTCGCCGCACGCCGTTGCCCGCGTTCACCGGCGTTTAGCTCCGCCACCGCATCGCCATTTGCCGATAGCATCTCCGCCTGGATCTCCTCCGTCCCGTGCGCGCGGTTTCGTCCCTGTTTTCCCCAGGGTAAGGTCACGACGAGCTCGCCTTTGTGCGGCGGCGCCATGGCCGCCGAGCTCGTGCTCCCGTGGGTGGAGCCCTTCTTTCCCCTCCTTCCTCAAATTCCTTGTACCATCGCATTCGCCTTGTTTCCGCGGATCCGGTGCGCTCCAAATCTGCCCGTGCCATGGCCGGGACCGGCGTATCGCCGGCGAGCCGCACCACCGTCCTGCCATGCTCGCCGCCTCGCTCGCTCGGGAACCCCTCCGGTGCCCTAAGCTAGTGCGTTAGATTCGCCTTTCCGAGAGGAATCCGGTGTTGGTGACCTCACCGCCGGCGAGCTCACCGGCGGCGAGATCCACCGGCCGACGCCTTTCTCCCCCCCCGTGCGTCTGACCAGTGGGGCCAGTTGACCCGCTGGGTCCCGCCTGTCGGTCTCCTCTCGCGCGCGTGTGTGCTCGGTGCCGGGTGCACGTAGCGGTTTCCATCCGTTTGTTTTAAATGGTTTTTGAAATTGATTTTTCAGAAAATGTATAAATGCTTTAGAAAAATTGTAACTTGCTCATTTTAGCTCCAAATTTGATGAAACAAATTTCTATGGACTCTTTGGGATCAGATCTATGATGTAAAATTGTTGCATGTCAAATTTGATGTACTTTTCTGTAGAGTTTATAATTAAATAGTAAAATGGCTATTTTCTTGATAAATACTTAATAAATCCTAGAAAAGTCAGAAAAATATGATTCCAAGTTTATTAATCTTTTTGTGTCATGTACTTTCTAGGGAAATTTTTATAGCTTGGGTGTTCTGTATAAAAATTTGTAGTTGCAGTTCAAATGCTTTTTACTACCAATATTTGTTATTTTTGTTATTTAAATAAATTTGAATAAAACATGCAAGTGATAATTTTTCCATAGTGTTTGTTTAGGTAGTAGATAGTAGAAAAATTCCTAAATCTGTTGTTTGATACTTTTTATAATGTAAAGTATTTTAAATATCTATTTTAGGCCCTAGTTTGTTATTTTTGTGTAGGCAGTTCTAGTTATACAAATGCAGTAAAAATTTTATGTCAAGCTATTCTTGATATTAGTAATCCACTGTAATTTTATAAGATTTTTCTGAGCTACTAAAATATGTGTTGCTGTTTAACCTTAAGACTAATTAGGGTTTCTATTTATTCTTAATACAAAGTTAGTTGGAAAATTATACTTTGGTGTATCTTTGAAGCCTCTTGATTCTCAAATACTCTCGCATGGTAGAAACTAGTGTTGGTAGTTTCCGAGTACATGTTCTTGGATGACGTAGGCTACCTTGTAGAAGAGTCATAAGTTCCACATAATCCGATGACATAATACATTCATTACACCGCATGCATTCCGCATCTTCATCATCTCATGTCACTTCTGCATTGCACCTATGCATGTTGCACTCATACTTCTGCATCATACAGAATCGCAGGAGGTGGTTCCGACAGTTGTTCCCGAGGACGCAGAGGAGCAGCTCGAGGTGACGGAGCCGGAGCCAGCAGAAGCCGAAGAGGAGTCCGGTGAAGAGCTTCCGGAGTGCCCCGACCATCGTCCCAGTACCTTCGAGCGAGGCAAGCCCCGGAGCATTTCTCCCCCGGTTTGCAAAGAATTATTTATTAATTTTACTTAATCTGATGCATTAAGTTTAGGAGTTGTTTGCAAACGTTGCTGCATTATACCTTGTTCCACCTTGTTTTACCCGATCCTTGTCACCCTGGTGTCCACGGTCAATACTTGCTTAGTTTGCTTAGACCGGTAGAAGTCGGGTGATTGCCTGTCATCCGCGAGCTATAGGGGATTACCTGGTTTTATGTGAAAGAAATGTCATGTGAAAATAACTAAGTGTGGAAATGAATATGAGACCGGGCGGAAGCTTGCAGGGTTCTGGACTGTAGTGTCTTCCGTCTGTGTCGATTAAGGACCGTCCGATGTCGGGCCTCGGGTCATGTTGAACGCATGCCTCACATTTAGCTGGCCGGATAAAGTACCTTTCGACCGCGAAGCCGGGAGATTATTCGGGCCGAGTGGATTGCCCGCAACGCAGTGTACCGGAGCAGTAGTGGCAGGAAACGGGGGCGCGATGATAAGGCCAAAGAGCAGTCGGGCGGCCCCCGGGTACATGTGGTTCCTGGCAAGCTCGCGACTTTACCTGAATGGTTGACTCGGTAACCAATACCTCACTTTAGCGGGTGAGTGAGGTTTGTGTGAGGAATAAATTACCAGCTGGTCAATAATCGATTCGAATCGCCATCGTTCACTGGATAGTGAACACTTGACTTGAGTTACTTCATCGTAGTAATATTGATGCAACACTTGGACAGTTATGTGGGAAATGACATGGTAATTATGGTTAAATATCAATGGTAATCCTTGCTTGCTTAATTACATGGTTACTCTAGCATAAAGTGCAAACATAGTTGACAGGAGAATAAAGAATTAAAACATGACATGCTTTTGTAAATGATTTGCTAAGCTAAAAATGCTTTTCTTGCAAATGAGTCAGCTACCCCACCAAAATGCCTATCATGATCCTTGGAGTCTTTTGTTTTGGTTCTGTCGGGTAAGTCTAGCTGAGTACCTTCTCGTACTCAGGGCTTTGTTCCCACTTGTTGCAGATGGACAGATGTACTATGGGTACTGTATCAACTGTCTCTACCCTGCGATGGGCGAAGCCTAGGACCATGGGCAATGGTCATTCACTACTCCTCGCCTGATGCTTTTGTGGGAGATGATCGCGAGCTGGCACTTTATTTTGGAAAGTTGTGTGGGTGTGTGTGTGCTTTGAACTAATGCTTCCGCTACTTTATTTGAAACTGGTTTGTAATAACTATGTTTAAACTCCGATGTATTTTGTGCCGCAAACTACTGTGTAACTTATGAAGGTAATCGCTGAACTTATTACGATCTTGGCTGTGATGTGAAATGGTTTGAAATCCGTCGAGATTTCACGGACTACCGGGTTATACGGGCTTAAGTTTGGTAAATCGTCCGTCCGTTGGATGATTTTCTTACTTAATCTCGTATAATTGGGCGGTTCTGTTACAGCACCCATACAAGGCCAGGGCTCGAGCCACGCTCTCGAGGCACCCCAAGACGTATTCGAGGCTAAAAGAGAAGGTCGATGAAGGAATCCCCTCGGAGGGAGGCATCAAGCCCTCGAATTCCATCGCCAGGAATCAAGATCCATAAGACCACTCTTTGGCATTCTTGAGAGCGCCTCTGTGGCCGCTAGCCGACTCCTATCGAACGGAGCACGGGCTCCCACTAGAATTCCCCATTAAAAGCTCACCGGAGACCATCGAAACTCGCCCAAATGAGGGTAGTACGACGTTCCCGACCCCTCCTCCTTTTTTCTGAAAAGGGAGTGTGAGGGTCGAACAATAAAAGACGGCCAAGACTCTGATCGACCTCATGCGCACGAGGCTCGGGGGCTCAACTGCAGAAAACCAAACCTCGAATGAAAAAAGACAGAACACGCCATGATACGAGAGCATTCCTCAATAGAGCGTGTAAAAGACCTCGGAGGAGTCAAAATACTCCACCGAGGCCTCGGGGGCTACACCCGGCGGGTGCGCTCGCGCGCCCCCATCGGAAAAAGTTACAATGGTATGACTCCAGTTCATGAACTCCTGAGCCGCTGTGAGAGTGACCCACACTCACCCAAAGGCTCAGGGGCTACTGTCGGGTACCTAAAACTAGGGTACCCACAATCGATGGTTAAGAAAAACAAAACGCTACCCGCAAACGAGACGAGCCAAAATAGCGGGCGAGACACCTCGACTGCATTCTGACTCGTACGAGGCTCGCTCGACGGAACGCCTCGACTACGTTCTGACTCGTACGAGGCATGCTCGACAGGACGCCTTGTCTACATTCCAACTCGTACGAGGCACCCTCGACGGGATGCCTCGACCGCGTTCTGACTCGTACGAGGCTCGCTCGATAAGGCATCTCGACTATCGAGAAATCTCCGACTCGCACGACCCTGGGTTGGACTCCTCGACCCACCTTGTTCACCAACTCTGAGACAAAAGTCAGAGCATTTAATGCAACCACCTACTACTTCCTACCATCATGGCTATGGCTGTGACTGACATGGGAACAGTACCGGTGTCAAATCTTACTTTTTACTGTCCATCCCAGGATGGGAGGTGAAAACCTGTCACTATACACACCATGTCGCGCACTGTTTTGCCACCGATCACCCTCGAGGGAGGATACGACAAAGACCGTACCCCACGATCTCGGGGATTCAGCCTTATCCACCCATTCTCGACCCATCCTCGACCTGGCCTCGACCGAGCCTCGACCTACTATCGGTCAGCAGGGAGAAAGGGCCGACGTGGCACAGGGCTCGGGGTCTTTTCACCGTCTCGTCCTCTACGTCACCATGGTGTCCAGGGATGGCCGGCCATTCACGGGGCACGTCGCTACAACCACCTCTACAGGGGTCGACAAAACTTCACCTCAAAGGCACCCCCAGCGTCCCATCCTCCTCTTACCCTATAAAAGGGCAGGCCATGGCTCTACAAGGGGCAAGCAAAGGTAGAAGAACAACGAACCACAGACAACGAAGAACCAATCTCCTTTTGTACTCTCATTTTTCCTTTGAGACCTGGGCTCGGTTTCCTCTCTCACAGCTTGTAACCCCTACGCAAGCACTTAGGTGCAAGAAAATACAATTCTCCCTCTCCCCGCTAGACGTAGGGCCTTCCTTTGCCCGAACCAGGATAAAACCTCCATGTATCCTCCTTGCATCACCATCCAGATTAGGGACACGTAACATTTGATTCACTCATTGGCTTAGGACCCCCGTGGGACCGAACGCCGACAAGAAGAGGAGACCCATGGAGTACAAAAAGAGTACGGGAAGGGTAGTCATTGTAACACCCCAGGTGTTAGGCTCGCATTTGGCACTTGCATTGCATGAGCCTAAACATCATTTGTTCATATATGAGCATGGAACATATGTGATGCACTAGTGAAACATATGGAACATACTAGTGCAACATGTGAAACATGTGTATATAGAATGTGCTTGAAACATCTCCTTGAAACATATGCAACATACCTTGTTATTCTGTGTTTCAACATGTGTATGTTTGGTGCTCATGCCTGACAATGCAAGTGACTGTTGATGTCACTTCTTCATGTGTCTCACATCATTCTCTATCTATAGTGATCCCTAGAAAAGTTTCTTGAAGTTTGGAATCAAGAAGTCAAATGAAATGATAAGTCATAGCCAGGTTGGAAATTTTGAAGGAATGAGTCATATCTTGCTTGGATTGTTTTGTTTATAGAATGAGAACGTATGTCATCAACCAAGTCTTGCAACCTTGACCAAACAACTCCAATTGAACCCTACAACAACAGTTATGAAAGGCTCATGTGGAACAAGTGACAAGAAGATGCCGCAAAATCAGTCCTGAACCTCAAAACTAGGGTTTCTTCCGACGCGGTGTTGACCGAAGTGAAACTACTATTTCTGTTCGAGATATGAAGTTTGACCTTTAATGAAAGTTGGAGTTTAGTTTGTATGCAACAAACTTTATTTTTGGACCGTGTCCCGATCCCACCCCGAAGTGCTGTCAAGCTGATCACAGTGCAATTTTGACTCCTCCTGTGCAACCCTATGGTGGGAATTAATATCTCGCAAACCAGTGGAATTTGACTGAGCACCTGTAAGCAATGTTGTAGTACTCTCATAGCCCTACGCAGCGGTATAATTTGTTGGTCGAATTGTCATCTGGTTTAAGAGATAGAGGTGAGATTAGAAGAGTGGCAGACTCGTAAATACGTCGCTTTTGGATGGTAGTTTTGGAGACGCTGAAACTTGGTGGCCGACATCGGAAAGGACCGAGCGCCATGTGGCCTCCGTGCCCGTGCATGAGCGCCACCTCCCCGGGCGGCTCTGTGTCGAGGGGGAGAAAAAGGGGATCGAGCCTGACCCTTCACTCGCTCCTTCACCTCTTTTCCTCGGTCTATTTCTCTCTCGCTCTCTCGTGCCCGAAGCCATGGCCGAGTCGGGCTGGAGCTCGCTGTTGCCGTCGCCCCTCCTTTGCCCCTCCTCTTCCAACACCAGCCACCCCTCTCCTCCTCCCTCCTGCCGCTGCTGTTGGCTGCCATCTGCTCCGTCGTCGTCCTGGGCCGCCGGAATCAGGCCGACCTCCTCCGTCCCCTTCTCAGTTTTTCGTCGCTGTGAGGAAGAAGGACCATCTAGCGAGGCAGAAACTCTTTGTTGTGTTCACTTTGCAAAAGTGCTAGAGACAAAGGATTTACATATAGGGGCTTACATGAATTGTGGAAAGTTTTGTGTTCACCCTGCATAATGTTTTCTCTTTTCTTTTTTTCGGAATTAGTATTGCATTTAAATGGCTGAACTTCAAAAATACATAGTAATTGGTAGAAAAATCATAAAATAGCAAATAAGGACTTTCTGGAATCCTTGTGAAATTGTCTATGCAGTGGATCTATAATATGGCATGTTTTAGTTTAAAGTTTTAGCTGTAAAAATATATTTATGCAACTAGGTTTTGAATGCTAGTTGGATCTGTTATTTTTAATAACTGTAAATATATAACTCCAAATGAAGTGAAATTTTTTTGGCATGTTACTATTGTGATGTATGATGTCTAGTAAAAATGTCAATATTTTAGGCTTGATAGTTTAGGAGCTATAAAAATAACAAATGCTATATGCTGCTTTGCTTCTATTCTGGACAGTTCTGCATATATGCATTGTTTGGCTTAGTTAAGTTATGAATCATGCCTTGATGACAATAAATGATTTGTAGTAATTTTCTTAATATTTTAAAAAAGCTAAATATCACAATTTTTGGTTAAGTATATGTTTAACTATAGTAGTCTAAAGTGTTGTAGCTGTTTCTGTCCAAACCCAGACAGGGTTGCCTTGTTTATAATGTGTGACCTAGTTAGTAGCACAATTAGCTCTAGATGTTTATAACAAAATTGTTCACAACTTGTTAAGATTTCTAAAAAGTCCAGAACCATAATTATTGGATTTGTGAAACTCAAGTTATAACGGTTTAAAGTGGCATATCAGATTCTGTCCATATTTTGGACAGAGATGCAATTATTTAATTAATTGACCATGTTAACTGTAGAATCATCTTAATATGATTACAAGAAAGTTGTAGGTAACTTTATAAGCTTTTCATAAAGTTGAGAATCATGTTTGTTGGAGGTCTAGAACTCCATTTATGCTTCTCTGAAGTTTCTATCAGTTTTCTGTCTATAATTGTACCACTGCTGTTGGGCTGCATGTGTGGTGTTACTCGTGCAACTAGTTTCATGGTGTAAATGATGTTTACTGTGATTTTGGTAAATATAAAAGTTGTAGATAATTATCTTATCTTGTGTTAAATTTTCATGATCCCAGGTCTGATAGTTTAAGAGTTGCATGCTTAATAAGTCTACTGTCAGATTTTAATTACCTTATGTGCAGACTTTGAAGATTGTCATGTTTAGTCATGATAACTTGGGAATCATGTTGAGATGATTAAAGATGAAATGTAGATAATTTCCTAAGCTTTCCAGAATGTTTTCTTGCAAGTCATTTGGATTTATGAAACTCCAGATATGATTGATTTATGAAGCTACTATTTGCAAGTCCAGAAATTGATATATTCTAATTATAGTTGTTGCTTCACCTTGACTTGCTTTGCATGTTGCTACGTGTGATTCATGTCCTTGGTAATTAAGTTAAATACACCTGAGATCATGTGGAACTTGTGTGCCATGCTGAGTGTGCCCTCCTTGCTATCTTAGCATGTTGGTTTGTGTGATGTTATTTAAGCAAAGTGATGTGCTTAAGTGTCTTTAGTATAACCTTGTACTTGCCTTATTTAGTATGTGATGCATTGTCCATTGCATTCCCTTATATTCATACACTTGCATCTTGTATCTCATTTAGATACGCTAGATGCACCACGTGAAGGACGTGATGTGGAGCTAACCAGAAGATGGTGTTGGTGGACCTATCTCGGAGATGGAAAGATCGGACAAGTGCTAGAATGAGGGAATGCTCACCAAGCGAGTTTCATCTGACAAACTCTGACTTGAGTCGGATCCCAGGCAAGCCCCAGAGCATTATAAGCCTCCTATCTTCAAGTAATTAATTATATATATGTTATAAGTATTGTTGCATTAAGTGGTAGGAGTTGGTTGAAAACCCTTGCTGCATTATATCATTCCTTGTCCAGTGATATGAATCCTTGAATCCTACATAGACTAGGATCGAATAGATGCTTAGCCCTGCTTTAAGCGGTAGAAGTTAGGTGATTTCCTATCACCTGCAAGATGTAGGGATATTCTTATATGGCACAGTTGGCTATATTTGCTATCGTGGAATGGAACCATGTGTTAATAAAATGAAATGAGACCGGGCGGGATGACGATAGTGAAGCAACAAGGCATGGAGGTCTTGGGTGTGGATCTATCCTCGTCTGAGTCGTTTAAGGACTGATTCGATGTATGTCCTTGAGTCATGTTGAACGCAGTCTAACACTTAGTTGGCCGGATAAGTCGTTCCGACCGCGAAGCAGAGTAATATGGTTCAGGCCGGGAATCGAATGGTAGGTTGCATCTTGGAGGAGAGAAAGGATGTGCTTGGGGACATTGGCGTGAGACCAAGGGGGGTTAGAGTCCCTATCACCTAGCAGAGTGTCGCCCTTGGGGTTGCGACATCATTTGGACCCGTGATTCTTGAATCGTACGAAAGGTGGCTTGTGCGACCCTGGCAGGGGCCTGCGCGGTGAGTGTTAGAAATACCCCTCCAGCTGGATAGGAATTCGATTCGAATCGCCGTCGCTCCCGGTTAGTGAGCACTTGACTTGAGCAGCGGCAACGTAGATTCCATTAAATTGAACGGATGGTTAATGGATAACGATGGAAAGGTTGCCTCAATCTATACCTGCTATGGTTAATATTGTTTGCTCCTAATAAAGTGAGTGCTCTAGTACAGGTTCTAATATAGAGGACAGGTTAATGATAATTGACTTGATGCTTAAGCATTAATGATTACTTATTCATAATAAGCTTTTATGCAAAATGTTGTCAAGCTAGCCCACTTTATATCAGCCTTGCATGATCCTTGGTGTCACCTTATTTCTGGTTTATGACGGATAAGTCTAGCTGAGTACCTTCTTGTACTCAGGGTTTTATTCCCACTTGTTGCAGGTTATGATGTATCATGGCGACTGCACGAGTTGGTTGGCTCCTGCCTTAGTGGCGGAGTGTGATCATGGGCATGATCCTTCTTATTTACCTTATCTCTAATGCTTTTGTTGGAAGTCGACCTTGGTACTGGCATGTATTTGAAATAAGATTAATGTTAGTTTCAAATTACTTTGCTTCCGCTACTTTTGAACTTAAGTTGTAATAACTATGTTGAACTCCGATGTATATTAAACTACTTGTGAAATGGTTGTAACATGTGACTTGTTATGTTGAATCACTACGATCTTGGCTTGTATGTTGGTTGGTTTGAAATCCCTCACGATTTCATTGGACTACCAGAGTTATATGGGCTCAAGTGCGAGAATTTGATCACTTCGGTGATTGTTTTTGTACTTGTGCTCTTATAATTTGGACGGTTCTGTTACAGCTGGCATCGGAGCAAGATTCAACATTAAACTTGTCGTATGGGTATTTAAAACAAAGGTTTTGTTTTATAAAATCAGTTTTATCAACTTATAGCTATATATAGGTTTGTGAAAACTGAATTCTAAATCTAAGTATGCTAGTGGTCAATTTCTTTATGCCCATATAAGGATTATTAGGTGGCTTATATAAGTACTAATTTGGGGTTTTTCATTTATGCATCTACGCTCAGGCCAAGGTATGTATGTGTGATGACTCTCCCACACTATGCTACCCGGTGTGTTAGATTGGTGGTAGCCTTCATATATGAGATAGTCATATATGGCGCTAGTTTACTTTTATGCAACATCACACCTACGCTCAGGTAAGTGTGAGTTGTGTGAGAGCATGACCGTACAAATTGTGGTCTAGGGGAGAGCTAGTTTTGGTTACTGGATTATTTACATGTTACACACATGTATATATGAAGGTACTTAATTGTGGGTGATTGATGATTCGGGTAGTTTTGGTGCTACATGTATATATACGGGGGTATATGTATATGGAAGTACTTAGAATTTTACTTTCCTGCTTTTATTGTGTGCTTTATTGGGAAATTGTTGGGCTGCAATGAAATCTTTCTGCAGGTATGCTAACCACGAATGCGTAAGTCGAATGTAGCTGACGACTAGCTATATATCGAGAGAGTGCGTGTTATGCCACCGACATAGAACGTGATTGCCACCTTAGGTTGACAATCTTGTGAGGACGAATAGGATGAAGCATTCATTATCATGATTGTTGCTTTATGCATAGCTATGCTCCTCTCACCCTTGTTCAAATGATAAGTGACTTGTGATTGATGTTATGTAGTCTCTTCCTTGTGTGGAGTTAGACATGAATGCTTATTCCATGTTGCTTGAATAGGGAGTATTTGAAGATGGTGTGTGCTTAGTTTTGCTAGAAATAAGTGTGGTGATCTGCTGGAACCTATAGATGTCCTCTAGTTTAGCCAAGTGGCGGATATATTGTCATACAAGCGTTTGCAAATGCTTTAGACCTCACCTAAGTAATTGTGATCCTTATTAATGAATTAAATTGGTTGGTCTAAGGTAATAATGTTTAGAGCTACTAGGATGACATGTTTGTATGCTCTCTTGTTAAGTAGAACAAAGGCAAGCTTTGTTTTGCTTATTGAACGTTGGCTGCTAGAACGGTTTCTGATGTATTGATGCTTTCGTGGTCATAAATGTGTTTTCTGTAGTTATAGAGAATATCAAAGTTGTAGTAAACTTACTTATCTAGCTTGTCCTAAAATTTTATGACCCTAGGTCTTATGCTTTGAGAGTTATGAATTTTAGAAGTTTATTGTCAGGTTTTGCTTATGCTCTGAATAGATCTGAATGTTTGGTTTGTTTGACCTATGTGCATAGGGAATTATGTCTTAGAGATATTAGAAGAAGTGTAGTACTTTTTCTAAGCTTTCCAAAATGTCCTATAGCACTAATTGTGGTGGTTATGAGCTTGTAAAATGGAATGACAGAATCTGTCCAAATCGGGGCAGAGATGTCTTCTTTGTCTTGTTTGGCCTTGTTGGCTATAGAATCATCTTACTATGATAATAAGAAAGTTATAGAAAACTTAATAAGATTTAAATAAAGTGAAGGCTCAGCCTTGTTGTGTCCCTAGAACTCCAGTTGTGCATTTTTGAAGTTCTTGTCAGTTTTCTGTCCATATTGGTACAGATCTGAAACATTAACAATTTTGGTCATGTTAAGCTATGAATTATTTTTTGGTATGAATAACTAAAGGGTAGTCATCTTCCTAAGCTTTCTAGAAAGTCTAGGATCACCTTTGTGGGATGTCTATAACCTCAGTTATGGTTGAAACAAGTAACTACTGCGTTGCTGTCCAGATTCTGAGCACATGCTAAGTTAGTCACCCTAGCTAGCGTTTGTTTTGGGCTAAACTCGTAGTTAGTTTGTGCTTGGGATAAATGCTTATTTTGGGTGAGCCTTGTGCTTTGTATTGGTTGCTTAAACTCATTCGTTTGAATTTTCTCAAATGTCTGCTTGACTGTGCTGTTATATGTATGCTTCTTATCTAGGTAGTGCTCTAGTTGTCACCTCGTTTGTCCTCGGTGAGCATACGAGGGTTGCATAGTTTTATCCTAGAACAAAGTTCATGTACGGAATTGTATGGTTGTTGTCTTCAATTAGGTTTTCTCTCTTAGGAAGCTTGAGCCTGTAGACTTGGTGGTTAGCCCTTGAATGTTTGTATCCATGCCTTTGCTTGACTAAAAGCCCAAAGTTTAGTTCTCCTATGTGTTTGCATAACCCGTGGATGTTTTGCAACCCTCTGTGTGAACACCCTTGTCGACTGACCAACCAAGTTAACTCTTGTCAATGCTAGCCTTTGACCAGGGTTTGTACGTTGCCAATTGTGGAGACCGTATCCAAATCAATGTTGGACCTCCTGTTTGCCTGTCCCAAAGGTTAGCTGGTGTGACGTAACGTCTCTTTGTTGAGGTGTTTAAACCTTGTGTTTGCAAATTCATGCAGCGACTTTATCAACTCAATCTTCGATTGGTACCTCGATTTTATCCTAGAAATTTGCTTAATCCATCTCCAACCTTCCCAAGTCTCGGATATTTACCAGTCTTGATCTCATGTTGTGGTCCAACATGACCAAAGCTCATGGTAATCTTTTGTTTTGTCCTCACTGTGGTGAATGATAGGCGTACGTGGAATTAAGCAAAAATCTCGCGCTTAATCGCATTCGACAATTGAACTATGTTTCCCTTGTGAGGTGTTTTGATCGGTGAATAGCTTCCCTGTTGATTCTAAACCTTGTGACTATCTTTGCTTGCTATCCCTCCTTGTATGGCGCTTGTTCTTACAACTCATTGGTGGCACTAGAAATTTCACTTTCATTGTGCGTTTAGTAATGGTGTTATGAGTAGCAGCTGATGGTGCCGTGACGAAACCAAGGGCCTCCTGTGGCTACAGACACATGGCTAGTTGCTTGGCACGCGCTGGTATCACGGGTTCTAGTCATGATCCATTATCAAACGACAGACGATGTGTTATTTTCTCGTGTTCCTTTTCTTGGTTATCTCTCTATATTGTATCGTAAGGTCCATATCTTAGACTGAAAGTAGTGGAGTTTCCTTCTGAAGTTGCTAAGAGGATAACCTTTGAAGAACAGGTCACCGACATAAACATTAACATACTACAAGAGGTGGTAGACAAGTGACTCTACTTAGTTGTCCTAGTATTGACGAACGTCATCTAGTGAGCAAAGTATCTCATCTCTGTTGGATAAACAGGACACACAACACTTACTGTTGGATAAGTCATACGTTGGATAAGACTCGATCGTCACATTATGCAAGTTTTAACCTTGGTATGCATAATGGCCATACAATCGAAATCAACCATCTCTGGTGTGATTCCTTATCTGTAGACTTCAATGTTCGTCATCTATCCACATCAGCCACTATTGTTGTGGTCGAGAGTGAAGATTTGGAACTTTTAGTGTTGAGAGATAACTGATTAGTTACCAATAGGAAGGTTAATCTCCAACTAGGTAACGACTCCTTGGTAGCTACGAAGGCTATGTCTTATAGAGCAATAACCAACCCGAAGTTAATCAACTAGCCAACAACTTGAGTGATACTCTATCTTCTAGAACCATTGTGACCAAGTCAATTCCATCTTGGACAATCACACAGATAGTGCAAGGTGTTCTATCAACTAAAGTGAAGAATTAGAGAAAGCATACCCTAGTTTCGATCACCATCTGTCACACCCATTTATCGACCAAATGGAATGCTTACCCTTATGTGCGCCCAGAGATCAATCACACATAAGTTCACAAATTATAACAGAAGTATCATGGCAAATGTTATTACATCACGATATTTAAACACTTAGTCTTAACACAAATGTAGCGGAAGTATAAATAAAAATCTCTCGTGGTAGCTCCAGTCACAGGTACATTGACTGGTTGACAGCAAGACTAGTAATCCTCAGGGAAGTAGGCGTAGTAGTCACTATTACCTCCATCTGTTACCCATCCGGGATTTTTATCCAAATAAGAAAAATAAACAAGCGTAAGTACATCTCGTACTCAACAAGTGTAACATGGGGTTCATGAGGCTCAAAAGGATATAATCATTGGTTTATCAGCATGTAGCTTTTAGTTAACATGATTTTAGCATATCAATAGCATCAAAAGGTCTCAATGTAAACAATAAACATATGATCCATGTGAAATGATTAATGAATAGCAAAAACATAAACATAAACAATTATTCAACTATTCCATAAGGGTCCAAGGCCACTCGTGACCGTGAGCACGGCTGTTATAACAGTTTTACACTCTGCAGAGGTTGTACACTTTCACTGTGAGTCGTGTTACCTTGCCCGGGTTAATTACTCCCAAAACACTACCAAGGTGAGCAGACAGGGTAAACACTATGAAGTCTTTCGAAGGTTCGTCTAACAAGTTAGGGCCATTAGATTCACTCGGCAAACAGATGTAGAGCCCCCCTTCCAAATGGCACAATAACCCGCAGCCTATACACATAAGGACAGAGGCCGCACTATACCCGATTCGTCAAGCCATTCTTACGCCAAAAAGGTTACCTCTAACAAGCTAGAAAAGGTCCTTCTATATGACTAAAGCCAGAGCCATATAGCCCCCACAGTTGTACTGTAAATCCCGGATTGTCGCTTATAGATGAGTCCTTATGGAGAGCAATTAGAGCATCAAAAGTAACCCACATGCTCTAATTCCCTTTAAACATTAATCAAAATCATCTTTTAATGTTTGTTGCATATTCCTCTAATCAATTTTACATGATCATAGTCCATGTTTAAGCACTAGCCATACTACTCCATGCATCTCAATAGGTACCAAGGTATAGGATCAATCGCTAAGTCATCCTTAACAAGGAATAAATGCATAATGATATTAATTGCATAAGGTGAATAGGACAACAAGGATAATCCCATGCTATACTTGCCTTGCTCAAACTGGTCCTGAAGATCTTGCTCGTAGTAAGGCTCTTGATCTCCAACGAATTGCTCACCGTCTATACTCGATCAACCAATATCAACAACACACATCCAGAGGCAATCATGCATAGACAAACAAGGCTATAATTAGAACAATACACCAACAGTAAGAAAATAAGATAAAAAGTCTTTAAAACGAATCTACAACTCGCTAGGATCACACAGACGCGAAGATCACGAAAAACGGAGCTAAAACGACAAAGTTATGAATTTCCAAAGATTTCCTATAGAAAAATAAATACTTTAATTAAAACTCGAAAATAAATTAATCCAAACCTACTGTACAGTTGTATAGTTACATAGAGCTCGCAAATATGAATCTAACGCAATTTGAATGGATCAAATCGGAGTTAAAACGAAGATTCTACGACTAAAACAAATTGAATGGCAAAACTGTAAATATCAGAAAGCGTATTTTTCTTTTTCCGAAACGAATTACGTTTTCAATTAATCAAAGCGTATTTTTTTGTTTTACGCTTTGGACCGCGGGTCATATACTTAAAAACCTTAGGGTTTCTTTTACAAAATTACCAGCGAACCGGTATCATTAAATACGATCCGTCCGATTCAAAACGGACGGCCGAGATCAAATCGGGGAAGGAGAGAGAAAGGGGCGCCGGCGGCCACAGTACTCCCGACGGCGGCGCCATGGCCGGATGAAGCCCGAGCTCGCCGGAGCTTGAGGAAACGGCCTTACCGACCACCGTTCGACAAACCGAAAACACCGGGAGAAAGAGCGGCCCATGGTGATCTTACCCCGCGCGAAAAGGAGACCGGAGGACGGGCTGAGGGCGGTGGTTAGCTCGGGATGGCGGCGGTGGAGCTCGAGCTCACGGTGACACCCCCCGAGACCTACAACTGCTTCAAAACGGCCGAGATGGGATCGACGAGGGTGCGGCTCGGCTTTTATAGCCCAAGGATGCACCGGGTTAGGAAAGGGGGAGGATTTGGTGACGGATTTGATCTCCCGTATCCGATGGAGAAGAGGAAGGCGGCGGCGTCCGATTTTGGTAAGCTCCGGAGGAAGAAGATGGAAAGGGGAACGTGGCACTGACCAGTGGGGCCGGCACGTCAGCGACTCGGGAGCGGGAGGAAGAGCAGCGCGCGCGAGCTGGGCCGCGGCTGGACTCGGCCCAGAAAGAGAACGCGGGCGCGGGGAGAAGGGAAGCGGGCCTCGCGCACTGAGAAGAAAACAGGCCGCCGCTGGCAGGCCGAGGCCGACGCGGGTGAGCGGGCCGAAAGCCGAGAACAAAAGAAAAACCCTTTCCTTTTTCTTTTCCAATTTTTCAAAGCCATTTTTCAAAAGATTTTTAAATCCATTTTGAATTTGATTTTGAGCGGGCCGAAAGCCGAGAACAAAAGAAAAACCCTTTCCTTTTTCTTTTCCAATTTTTCAAAGCCATTTTTCAAAAGATTTTTAAATCCATTTTGAATTTGATTTAAACCACTCAATACAAAATTTCAAATGCAGCAGCATGAATGCTCAATCATGTTTCTACACTTATATTTGATTTTAAATTTATAAAATTATCCTTATTCTAAATTTGCATGCTTCACAAAAAAAATCACATTTTTCCTATTTCTCTTCTCTTCAAAATTTAGGGTGTTACACCATCCTTGTGCCCTTAGGTGCCACAAATGGTTTTGTTCAGAACTCTATTGGATAAAATATTGAGGAATATTCAGAAATGGTTCCTTATTCTTGTAGGAATGTCCTCCAGGCGAAGTATGCATTTTGCCTTGCAAAAGTAACCCGCAAGTTCAAAGCGTGTGCATCATCGGATTGGTACGTAAATTAATGGTCGAGATCTACTGTTGGATGGCCCTTTTGAGGTCCCACAGAAACTAGTTTACACTCTTTCGTTGCTTTTGCTTTCTCGTATCCACAATGTATGAGCAGCCTTGGTTTCTACAAATCAATTTATAATATTGCGAATCAAAAGCAAATTGAAAAGTATCAAACAACAGATTTCCCAGCTTAGAGTTGCTGTTTGATCCTAAAGAGGAAGCCTCATGGTGAAAAGTTTGCCTGACAAAGCTAGTTTCACTACGTTGCAAGTCAAACTCAACTTACTGTGCAACTGCCTCACGAAGGGGATTGTACTCAACTTGCAATTTTTGCTGTCTGCCAGACCTCACTATATCCTTCTTTGGCAATAATTGATAATACTCACTGATCCTTGGTATCTTAAAGTGTTCTTACCCAAGAAGGTTGCATCTGGTTCAACCCAAATAACTGTTGTATTTGGATAAAAGAATCTTATTAGATAGCTGTTGGCAGAAATACGAAGCCGACAGAGTCACCTATCACATTCACTAACCCCTCGACAGACTTAGATAATATAGTGTTGTCATCAGAGAAAGGGAACTGCACGCATCAAATATGAAGTAGCTTTCCATTAGATGGTATCTGAATGATTGAACAGTTATGACCAACATAGACCTTGTTTATTGGTTAGTCAATATCCTATAGCCTTAGAGGATGTTTGTCGTCTATGATCTCACCTTTTGGAATGTTGTGCTCAAGCCATTTTGGTAGAGGACTGCTTTTCAAACTTTGTGAACATAGAGTCATTTCAACGAGTATACTTCTGATAATTCCGGTCTAGTGTAGAGTTCATACGGCCCATACTATGTTCACTAGAGAAGAAGAGATACTTGTGTATGGTTAGCTTATGGACCAACTGATCTCTGTATAATGAGAACGAAGTACTGCGTTATCTTGGATTCCTCCCAAAGTAACAATGCTTCATGGAAGTCAATGAAGGAAATTCTTCAGACAAATTTTACCATGAAGAGTAAGTATCAGAAAGTGCCTTTGGCCAAATTGTTCACCGATGTTGAAGCTTTGTAGCTGAATGCTATAGCAGATGTTGGGAACTAGATAACGTGCCTCTCCTCCTTAAAAGGTCTTCCATTCCGAATCTTGGGACGCGATTCTTTTAAGGGGGGAGGGCTGTAACACCCCAGGTGTTAGGCTCGCATTTGGCACTTGCATTGCATGAGCCTAAACATCATTTGTTCATATATGAGCATGGAACATATGTGATGCACTAGTGAAACATATGGAACATACTAGTGCAACATGTGAAACATGTGTATATAGAATGTGCTTGAAACATCTCCTTGAAACATATGCAATATACCTTGTTATTCTGTGTTTCAACATGTGTATGTTTGGTGCTCATGCCTGACAATGCAAGTGAGTGTTGATGTCACTTCTTCATGTGTCTCACATCATTCTCTATCTATAGTGATCCCTGTAAAAGTTTCTTGAAGTTTGGAATCAAGAAGTCAAATGAAATGATAAGTCATAGCCAGGTTGGAAATTTTGAAGGAATGAGTCATATCTTGCTTGGATTGTTTTGTTTATAGAATGAGAACATATGTCATCAACCAAGTCTTGCAACCTTGACCAAACAACTCCAATTGAACCCTACAACAACAGTTATGAAAGGCTCATGTGGAACAAGTGACAAGAAGATGCCGCAAAATCAGTCCCGAACCTCAAAACTAGGGTTTCTTCCGACGCGGTGTTGACCGAAGTGAAACTACTATTTCTGTTCGAGATATGAAGTTTGACCTTTAATGAAAGTTGGAGTTTAGTTTGTATGCAACAAACTTTATTTTTGGACCGCGTCCCGATCCCACCCCGAAGTGCTGTCAAGCTGATCACAGTGCAATTTTGACTCCTCCTGTACAACCCTATGGTGGGAATTAATATCTCGCAAACCAGTGGAATTTGACTGAGCTCCTGTAAGCAATGTTGTAGTACTCTCATAGCCCTACGCAGCGGTATAATTTGTTGGTCGAATTGTCATCTGGTTTAAGAGATAGAGGTGAGATTAGAAGAGTGGCAGACTCGTAAATACGTCGCTTTTGGATGGTAGTTTTGGAGACGCTGAAACTTGGTGGCCGACATCGGAAAGGACCGAGCGCCATGTGGCCTCCGTGCCCGTGCATGAGCGCCACCTCCCCAGGCTGCTCTGTGTCGAGGGGGAGAAAAAGGGGATCGAGCCCGACCCTTCACTCGCTCCCTTCTCCTCTTTTCCTCGGTCTATTTCTCTCTCGCTCTCTCGTGCCCGAAGCCATGGCCGAGTCGGGCTGGAGCTCGCTGTTGCCGTCGCCCCTCCTTTGCACCTCCTCTTTCAACACCAGCCACCCCTCTCCTCCTCCCTCCTGCCGCTGCTGTTGGCTGCCATCTGCTCCTTCGTCGTCCTGGGCCGCCGGAATCAGGCCGACCTCCTCCGTCCCCTTCTCAGTTTTCCGTCGCTGTGAGGAAGAAGGACCATCTAGCGAGGCAGAAACTCTATGTTGTGTTCACTTTGCAAAAGTGCTAGAGACAAAGGATTTACATATAGGGGCTTACATGAATTGTGGAAAGTTTTGTGTTCACCCTGCATAATGTTTTCTCTTTTCTTTTTTTCGGAATTAGTATTGCATTTAAATGGCTGAACTTCAAAAATACATAGTAATTGGTAGACAAATCATAAAATAGCAAATAAGGACTTTTTGGAATCCTTGTGAAATTGTCTATGCAGTGGATCTATAATATGGCATGTTTTAGTTTAAAGTGTTAGCTGTAAAAATATATTTATGCAACTAGGTTTTGAATGCTAGTTGGATCTGTTATTTTTAATAACTGTAAATATATAACTCCAAATGAAGTGAAATTTTTTTGGCATGTTACTATTGTGATGTATGATTTCTAGTAAAAATGTCAAGATTTTAGGCTTGATAGTTTAGGAGCTATAAAAATAACAAATGCTATATGCTGCTGTGCTTCTATTCTGGACAGTTCTGCATATATGCATTGTTTGGCTTAGTTAAGTTATGAATCATGCCTTGATGGCAATAAATGATTTGTAGCAATTTTCTTAAGCTTTTAAAAAAGCTAAATATCACAATTTGTGGTTAAGTATATGTTTAACTATAGTAGTCTAAAGTGTTGTAGCTGTTTCTGTCCAAACCCAGACAGGGTTGCCTTGTTTATAATGTGTGACCTAGTTAGTAGCACAATTAGCTCTAGATGTTTATAACAAAATTGTTCACAACTTGTTAAGATTTCTAAAAAGTCCAGAACCATAATTATTGGATTTGTGAAACTCAAGTTACAACGGTTTAAAGTGGCATATCAGATTCTGTCCATATTTTGGACAGAGATGCAATTATTTAATTAATTGACCATGTTAACTGTAGAATCATCTTAATATGATTACAAGAAAGTTGTAGGTAACTTTATAAGCTTTTCATAAAGTTGAGAATCATGTTTGTTGGAGGTCTAGAACTCCATTTATGCTTCTCTGAAGTTTCTATCAGTTTTCTGTCTATAATTGTACCACTGCTGTTGGGCTGCATGTGTGGTGTTACTCATGCAACTAGTTTCATGGTGTAAATGATGTTTACTGTGATTTTGGTAAATACAAAAGTTGTATATAATTATCTTATCTTGCTTGTGTTAAATTTTCATGATCCCAGGTCTGATAGTTTAAGAGTTGCATGCTTAATAAGTCTACTGTCAGATTTTAATTACCTTATGTGCAGACTTTAAAGATTGTCATGTTTAGTCATGATAACTTGGGAATCATGTTGAGATGATTAAAGATGAAATGTAGATAATTTCCTAAGCTTTCTAGAATGTTTTCTTGCAAGTCATTTGGATTTATGAAACTCCAGATATGATTGATTTATGAAGCTACTATTTGCAAGTCCAGAAATTGATATATTCTAATTATAGTTGTTGCTTCACCTTGACTTGCTTTGCATGTTGCTACGTGTGATTCATGTCCTTGGTAATTAAGTTAAATACACCTGAGATCATGTGGAACTTGTGTGCCATGCTGAGTGTGCCCTCCTTGCTATCTTAGCATGTTGGTTTGTGTGATGTTATTTAAGCAAAGTGATGTGCTTAAGTGTCTTTAGTATAACCTTGTACTTGCCTTATTTAGTATGTGATGCATTGTCCATTGCATTCCCTTATATTCATACACTTGCATCTTGCATCTCATTTAGATACGCTAGATGCACCACGTGAAGGACGTGATGTGGAGCTAACCAGAAGATGGTGTTGGTGGACCTATCTCGGAGATGGAAAGATCGGACAAGTGCTAGAATGAGGGAATGCTCGCCAAGCGAGTTTCATCTGACAAACTCTGACTTGAGTCAGATCCCAGGCAAGCCCCGAAGCATTATAAGCCTCCTATCTTCAAGTAATTAATTATATATATGTTATAAGTATTGTTGCATTAAGTGGTAGGAGTTGGTTGGAAACCCTTGCTGCATTATATCATTCCTTGTCCAGTGATATGAATCCTTGAATCCTACATAGACTAGGATCGAATAGATGCTTAGCCCTGCTTTAAGCGGTAGAAGTCAGGTGATTTCCTATCACCTGCGAGATGTAGGGATATTCTTATATGGCACGGTTGGCTATATTTGCTATCGTGATATGGAACCATGTGTTAATAAAATGAAATGAGACCGGGCGGGATGACGATAGTGAAGCAACAAGGCATGGAGGTCTTGGTGTGGATCTATCCTCGTCTGAGTCGTTTAAGGACTGGTTCGATGTACGTCCTTGAGTCATGTTGAACGCAGTCTAACACTTAGTTGGCCGGATAAGTCGTTCCGACCGCGAAGCCGAGTAATATGGTTCAGGCCGGGAATCGAATGGTAGGTTACATCTTGGAGGAGAGAAAGGATGTGCTTGGGGACATTGGCGTGAGACCAAGGGGGGGTTAGAGTCCCTATCACCTAGCAGAGTGTCGCCCTTGGGGTTGCGACATCATTTGGACCTACGATTCTTGAATCGTACGAAAGGTGGCTTGTGCGACCCTGGCAGGGGCCTGCGCAGTGAGTGTTAGAAATACCCCTCCAGCTGGATAGGAATTCGATTCGAATCGCCGTCGCTCCCGGTTAGTGAGCACTTGACTTGAGCAGCGGCAATGTAGATTCCATTAAATTGAACGGATGGTTAAATGGATAACGATGGAAAGGTTGCCTCAATCTATACCTGCTATGGTTAATATTGTTTGCTCCTAATAAAGTGAGTGCTCTAGTACAGGTTCTAATATAGAGGACAGGTTAATGATAATTGACTTGATGCTTAAGCATTAATGATTACTTATTCATAATAAGCTTTTATGCAAAATGTTGTCAAGCTAGCCCACTTTATATCAGCCTTGCATGATCCTTGGTGTCACCTTATTTCTGGTTTATGACGGATAAGTCTAGCTGAGTACCTTCTTGTACTCAGGGTTTTATTCCCACTTGTTGCAGGTTATGATGTATCATGGCGACTGCACGAGTTGGTTGGCTCCTGCCTTAGTGGCGGAGTGTGATCATGGGCATGATCCTTCTTATTTACCTTATCTCTAATGCTTTTGTTGGAAGTCGACCTTGGTACTGGCATGTATTTGAAATAAGATTAATGTTAGTTTCAAATTACTTTGCTTCCGCTACTTTTGAACTTAAGTTGTAATAACTATGTTGAACTCCGATGTATATTAAACTACTTGTGAAATGGTTGTAACATGTGACTTGTTATGTTGAATCACTACGATCTTGGCTTGTATGTTGGTTGGTTTGAAATCCCTCGCGATTTCATTGGACTACCGGAGTTATATGGGCTCAAGTGCGAGAATTTGATCACTTCGGTGATTGTTTTTGTACTTGTGCTCTTATAATTTGGACGGTTCTGTTACAGTCATACTCACCAGAGAGATGTATCCCCGGGTGGGATGCATCTTGACCCGATTCAGATGCGCCACGGTGAACCCTGCGGCCACTATGCAGGTCACCCTGCTAGTGACCTCGACCGCCATAAGAGAAGTGTCGGACATCTGACACCCCTCCAATGACGCTCCCTCCTCCATTTGGTCTAGGCACAGCCACCGCGCCATTAGCGGCTGCACCCGCCGCCGGTGAAAAGCGGCGACGACCCCAGCCGTGGTAAGACCGTCGTCCCGCAGCCTCTTCAGGGCGTCGAGCAGCGGCTGCAGCCTGGGCTACTTGGGACCAGGAGCTCCCCATCTCCACTTGGGCGGCCTCTCCATCATGATGCAGCCCGTATAGGGAGGCAGTCGGCTATCATCGTTGTGGAGGTAGAACCAGCCCTCCTGCCATCCCCTATTGGACGACGTGAGCTGGGTGGGGATGTACAGGCTCTACCGCTCTTGGTGCACCTACAGGGTACAACCACCGGCCCTCACCATCTTCCGTGAGCCTCCGCCCTCGGCAGCCTTGGTGAAGTGCTCCGCCTTGAAGAGGTGGAGCCAGAGGTTCCAATGGGAGGGATACCCAAGTACCCCTCGTAGACGGTGACAAAGATGGCCGCCTGCGAGATAGAGTTGTGGTTGAAGTTGTGAAGCTCCACCTCATACTAGGAGGGGAGCGCCCGCAAGAACCGACTCTCTAGAATCCCTAGCCCCCGCTTGTGGAATGCCACAAAACTCAGGACGTAGCCCGTGGCCGGATTCGGCACATCGACGCCCTCCTCCGGCCTAATCCACTCTGGTGCAATAGCGTCGGTGATGGGGCGAAGGAGAACCTCCTCAACAAGCTCCTCTAACTTCTCCTGGGTCATGGAGGAGCGGCTCCAGGGCTCCACGGGCAAAGCAGGGGTGACCATAAGATTGGAGGTGACGGCGGGACGACAACAACAAGGATGACCCCCTTTTCTTTTCTCTCTCCTTACTCTAGCTTTCCTCGTTCACAGCCACGGCATGGGGATAAGGAAGGCAAGATCAAATGGCAGGGTAAGGGGACGCAACACCCGATGCATGCTTATATAGCAAGAATGAGAAGGCAAATAGGCGAATCTGGGGAGACAATTGAATTTGGCACATTTAATGCTAAAACTGCGAAAACCACTATGATTACTTTCCCTTTTTTCTCGCTAACCGCGCGTGAGCGCGCACCGCATTAACTGCACCTGCCTGTGGGTGAAACGTCCCATCCAGCCACGACCGCTGCAATTCCCGTTCCACCTCCCCATGAAAACTGCCTAAAAAGGCACGTCTGTCCTCCCCGCACAGCAGACGACTGATCCTCTCTCTAGATTTCTTCTTCGAGAAGGAATCGCTGGTGCGAAACCCTCTACGGTCCAGGGGTTCAAAGGCTGGCTTGCCTTGAGTTTAACAGCCGCCCCAGGACAAAAGAGTCAGGGATGGCTAAGGGTGAGCCCCCTCTGCGGCCGAGCCCAAGGGATGAAGCTCGGGGCACCCTAAGCTGTGTTCAGGGCCCAGAAGGCGTTGACCAGTGGAATCCCACCGGACGGAGGCATCAAGCCCTCAGATCCCGTTGAACAGATCTGGGACCCACTGGACGACCCTCGGGTAACTTGGAGCACGTCTCTGGACCACAAGTCGACCCCTAGCGAACGGTGCTCGGGCCTCCACCTAGACTTACCCATCAACAGCTCACCGGGAGTGCTACTGCTCACCCACCAAGGGTAGCATGGCATATTCCACCCCTCCTCCCTACGAAAGAGATGCGTGAGGGATGTGAAAAAAGACAAGGTGCCCTTGACCACCCTCTCGCCATGAGCAGAGGCTCGGGGGCTGCCCTTGCACTACGGCCGAGGCCTCGGATTCTCACCCGCATAAAAATCAAGCCCTTGAAAGCATATCCTATCCTCCCAAGGCCTTGGGGCTACACCCGGTGGGTGCGCTCGCGCGCACCCCACAAAGGAAAGTAATATAGAAACAAGCCGAGGCCCTAGCAACGACCTGGCTGAAACCCGGCACAGACCAAACTCGACACATAGCCTCCGAAGGAGTGCCCTCACTCCTCCACAGGCTCGGGGCTACTGTCGGGTACCATGATTAGGGGTACCCAAATCAGGGATAAAGCCTTTTCATCAACCGAGACTAAGCAGGGCCGCTTGCGGGTAGTTATCCATCTCGCCCAAGGCCGGCTCGGTAAGCAACCCTCAACAGGAAAATTCTCTGCCTTGCCCAAGGTCTCGGACGTGGGAAGTTCTCCAAGTCGCTCAACCCCAACCTCTGATGTTGCTCTCCCATTGGCGCGCTCGAGACCCCCTGTGACGTCGCCCACGTTCTTGCGCCAACAAACCGAACAAGCTAGGAGAAGACAGGGGTCAAATCACGACGCCGTCGCCCATAACCACATGGGAAAGAGCTGCTAATCACTATGCCACCCATATTGACACTATACGCATGATCCAGGCCTGCGCGGCGC
The DNA here is from genome assembly GCA_022457205.1 of Saccharum spontaneum. Taxonomy (NCBI): domain Eukaryota; kingdom Viridiplantae; phylum Streptophyta; class Magnoliopsida; order Poales; family Poaceae; genus Saccharum; species Saccharum spontaneum. The sequence continues at coordinate 38,039,534 of CM039594.1, forward strand.
CGCTCTAGGCCACTATTCCCTCGAACGGGGTGAAATCATGCCATGATTCATGCCTCTGAGGCCTCGGCTCTCTACGACGGTCAAACTGCAAGGACAAGCACATCGCCACAGTGATGATCACGACCCTACACGTCCTAGCTGCATCATCCGCAGGGCTATGTATGTCAGGGTACGTCGCTACAACATCAAAGGACAGGGGCCACTCCTCCAACAGTGATACGCCACCAACTACAGGATAAGACTAGAGACCTTAGATCTTTCTTCCTGGGAAAACATCACGTAACACATGCATGTAACCCTGTGCTCCCCTTGCATCTATAAAAGAGGAAGGCAGGGACCATTCCAAGAGGAGGAAAGACAGAGAACGAACCCATAGGAAATTCGACTCACCACAAGCAAGCGCTCTACACTTGCACATCTTAAGACCTGGGAGCTCCTCCCTCTCTCACCAGCTTGTAACCCTCTACTACAAGCACCTTGGTGAAAGGCAATACAAGACTCTCCTCCCCACTGGATGTAGGGCATTCTTCGGCCCGAACCAGTATAAATCACTTGTGTTCTTCTTGCACACCATCCGGATCTTAGACGCGCAAATGCTCAATCACTTGTTGGGGTTAGGGCCACTAGTCCAAACACCGACACTAGTGAAGAAGCCCTGCCAAACGGGCCTAAGCAGCAATTGATGCTGCAGCTATGCTTTTTCTCTCTCTGTACTGCAGATGCAGCAGCCGAACACCCCATTAGTATTCGTATTTATACTAGTATAGTGCCGTGCTAACGCCACGGCTTATTTTAGGGGTGCACGCAATCGACAATATTTTTTCATAGTTTAAAATTCACGCAATTGTATATGATCATGCATATAATTCGGAAAACACTCATGCATTATTACACAAAACATAAATATATGTCAAGTTATTACACATCACATAAATATATCTATGATTCACGCAAATTAAATGAGATAGGTGAAGTCTCATGCGTTGCAACAGGACAATAATTTAATAAACACTTCGCACAACTGATGTTCCCGTGAACTAAAGGGCAACGTAGCTTTGTGGAGTATCAAAGAATCCTTCATAGAAAAGGAACATCAGATGACATGCATAGAACTATTGGAATAGAGGCAAACCTGATTATGGGCTAGAAAACAAAAGATACAACGTAAGCACAACCTTGCCCTGCCCTGCACATAGGTCCAGTAGTATGTGGCCAAGTAATATAATGCCATGTTTGGACTTGTGGTCTTCGAGTTCTCATAGGTCTGATGGGTCAACTGTGATAAAAAAGAATTGTTCTATCGAAGACTCAGAGATGATGGGCCAACTGTGATAATAGTCATGAGCTGCTAGAACTGAAGCCTTTCATTCAACATTTGAAAGTTCGTCTTCAGATGCAAGTCTGCTCTTGTCCTCCATTAATGGAAATTTTTGCGCAAGCTAGAGATCCTAGCTTCTCACCATATACCTGAATATGTGAGCCATGTTAAAACTTTCTAATTTCTCCAGCAAAAGTTAGTGCACAAAAGAGTCAAACCTTGTGAGAAGGAAGATAGAGTTGTTAACATGCAGCGTCCTGTGTTCCAAAGCTCCTCTTCAGTTAGCTGTGGATTTAATAATATCCCTGGCCATACAACTTGCCTGTACTTAGCGAGAGCTAGTTGTACAGTTCTGCCACCTCCAAAGTCACAGGCAGAATGTGCGGCCATGGTCCTGAAAAGTATAGGTCAATTTGCAACGGTCTGGAGCAGAAATTCTTTCAAGAGCACAAAGATTTACAAACACCATCCAATATATGCAGATTAGAACTGAAATATCAATTGAGGAAAAAATCTCGACAATACTGCAAAATGTCAGTTGGCTTGAAATTTCAGAGACCAACAAATCAAAAGTGTACTAACAGATTGGGCCGAATGAAGTCTATTCTTTTCACCTTGATGATAAATTCTTATTTTCAAACACAAGCAATAATTGATGCTAGACAGGCAGTTGAAGAAATGCTCTGAACAATTCAACAAAAAACTCGGTAATTTGGCTCCCAAAATTACTGCAACAGAGAGAAGATTTCAAACTTATCATACAGAGTACAGTACACTGGTTGCACACACTGGGTGCAGTATGGTATAGATCAATTACAAGTATCTCAAATACAGAGTAAATGTTCCCTAGAAAAAATTGTAGAACAGGGGATTCAAAACTTAGATGGGCACATTATCATTTCAATTTCCTACAGGTGATGGTGCTGCATGTCAGGTGGCAGGTAGCATGCTAGCAGCTGGCCACCTGTTTCCCACCCAGTTGTCAAAGCACCATGGACGTCCATTGACTGCCTCAACCCAAGAATTACAGAGTATAAAAACAAAGCCCAAAATTGAACCTGTCGATAAGGACGACTGTCGAGGCTGTTTGCTGCAGAATCAAGGGCGGGGAAGTCATTGCCACAACAGCAAGACGGCCGGTGGTAAGGGTGCAAGTCCACGTTGCCGAATATACTGAAAGTATTGATAACCATGATCTAGTATAAAATCACTAAAATTAATTAATGCAAAGGGAATCGGATGCAAATACAAAGGGAAATCACTAAAATTAATTAACGCAAAGGGAATCAGTTGAAATTGTACTGCAACATACTTCCTTTTCAAGTAAACTGTGCCATTTGCTGGATGAAATTATACTGCAGCATGAGATCAGTTCAATACCAGCAGGGCAACAACAAATGGGACTTGGATTCATAACATAGTTGTTTTCAATACCGACTGATCTGCCACCTTTTTCTGTTTCCAGTTTAGATCTGCATGCCATCGCAGGGCTGAATTTCAAGGGGACAAAAAATGGCTCTAAGGCTCTGAGAATCCTGTAGCACTCGGCATTGGGTTGCTGTTCCTACACAAACTTTGCCCTTCTCTGTTTACTCTCTTTTTGTCTTCCTGTTAACTGCACTTCTTCTTGGAGCGCTACTGAGTTATGGGTTTTTTGTTGAACTTAAACCCAGAGTCTCCGTTGCTAAATGTTCAGTAGGTAAGGAGGTTCAGATTTCAGAGTGTCACCATCACCAACATGTCAAGGAGTTATTTTCAGAGTTCAGTTGTCTGCCCCTCAGAACCGCCCCTGTTAGGACACTATCTCAGGGGCGCTGCACTGATATTGTGGTAACCGCAAATTACATGGCTGGCCTGTGGTAGTACATGGTTTTGATTCGCCTATTGAGTTCAGTTCTTGGAAAACAGCTAGATTAGCAAATATAATGAGAGGGAAACAATAGCCACCATGCAAGGCTGAGGCTAAGCGACTACAGAATGTTGGGATGTTCCTATGGTATGTAACAAAACAAGGATGCAATTCTCTTCCTCTTATCTCTAAGCGACTACTTCCTACTTCATTGTGATGAACTTATTATAGTAGCGGGAATGGAAGCACAGAAGCTTGGTTATATGAGTTTGCAGGCAGGAGACAAGAACATAGAGCTGAAACTGGTTTTAAATTGGGCTTGACAAAGATGAAACTACGGCCCTTCTTTCCGTTTCTATTTTATGTTTGTCGTAATATTTAGCTTCTGCAAGCATCATTTATACATACAGGCAAAGCTGATCTAATTGCGTGGAACTTCTTATGAAATTAGCAAAACATTTTTCTAAACTAAACCACTGCCTCCTTATTGTCAGAGAAAAAGAGAGGCACCATTTACTCCTGTTGTTTTTCTATGTTTTATGAATCCTACTCAGCGGGGACGTTTTCGTTAGTAGACCTAAAATAATTCGAAGTGGTCAATTATAGTAGAGATTGATGTTAAAAAACGAATATTGAATCATTCAGATCTTTTAGGCCCCTTTGGAACGCATGATTTGTTTCCCATTCTTCTATAAATTTTCTAAATAATTTCTGTGAAATTCCTACGTTCCAAAGGTAGTACTGATATAGAAGACAACAAAAACCAGAAAAAGGACCCCATGCGCAAAAATAAGGAACAGGGTGAAAAAGAATGTATAACAAAACCATGATGTGAACTAGATACTGTGTTTGTATTATTTAGAATATTATTTAGAAATATTATTTTGATTAATTTGGAGATTGATAAATTGTATTAATCAATTCTAAATTTATCATACTTGCTTCCAAGTACTAAGGAGGACTCTAGGAGTGGTACGTACGTTCAGTTCATTGCAATAATTTCGAGCCAGCTAGGTGTGGACAGTAGCAGTCTAGTAGCAGCAACTTTTCACGTTTTTTTTTTGTTGGAAAGAAGCAACTTTGACTGGGCACAATAGCTGTTGACGATAATGGATGGGAAGGCTGATGGATGCGGAGACCAAGACGCAGCCGTGTGCGCCGGTTGCCAGATCAGCTCCAGGTCAGACAGCTTGGCTGCCAGCACATCTAACCTCGGAGCCATGGCTCACGGCGTCGAGACATGTTGCCTCGGTGCAGTGATCCACGGCGCCAAGCACAGGGTCAAAAACAAAATTAAAATCATCAGGGGTCTAAATGTGAATATTTTTTTAAAAAAAGAGCTAAAAATAAAAAAAATTAGGTGCCACCGCCCCTCTCTCTGCACTCACGCTGCAGCACTCTGCCCCAGCCCATGCTGCCACCCTCGTCTCGAGCAACCAGGTGCAGCAGCGTCACCACCGCCTAGCAGCCGCCCACACCCCTGCCCTAACCACCCGCCAATTGGATCTCCGAGCAAGGCTGTGACACACCTGGTATTTAGAGACCAAATCGATAAAATTACCACCTCCATGGCAATTGGCAGAGACAAAGAAGATGATGACAATCTTCTCCGCCAACATGAGTAGCCGCTTCAATGAGGTGAACGTGAACTTCATCAAGCTCAACGCTTGTCTTTGCCAACATAGAGTGCCAACACTCTCCAAAGGCATGTGAGGCCACAACCAAGGAGCTTGAAGAGGTGACTAAGCGCATCATGGAAGATGCTGGACGTGCGTTCCCCAAGCGGAAGCAAGAGGCTCCCATTGCCACCAGACCTTGTGGATGCCATGGCGAACAAGTTGTTCACCGCAGCCCCACGATCTGCAAAGCCACCAAGGAGCATCGTTCACATCACTACTCCAACCCCGTGGTCCACGCCACATATCATCCTCGATGATGACAACGATAGCATCGACGCTGACGGCAGGCTCATGACATTGACGGGCGCCCCAAACTCGGGGGTACGAGGAGGACGTACAATGCTCTTGTCGGGAGCCATCATCGACCAAGGCGTCCGGATCCTCGTCGCATAGGCACCACCCACAACTTCATCGACTCCAGCATCGCCCACATCCTTGGCCTCGTAGAGCGCCACATCACCACCACCATGCTCGTTGGCAGTGGCATGGAGCTCGCCTATCGAGGAGCCTACTTCAATGTCCCGCTACGCATCGATGACGAGACGTTCCAGATTGACACCTTCCTTCTCAGCATCGGTGATGACATCGACGTCATCGTGGGCACACCATGGCTAGTAGACGTTGGCAATACCCTCGAGGACTTTGCATCCCTAGAGATGCAATTCCAGTGGGGCAACCACATAGTTACCTTCATCAACATCCTAGACTGCCGAGCATTCCTACAGTCCCTCACCCTCACTGCACCACCTCTAGCGATACCGGCCCAACCGTCGGCCACGATGGTGCCCGGATCAGTCGCCTAGCGGCCGCAATCTCCTTCACCACCAGTGCCCACCTGCTGCCACTTCAATATGTCATTTCTGAAACCGAGGAGCACATCGCTAGGAGGACAACTCAAGCACCAAAGACAAAGGTATCGCTTGTGGGTCATAGTCATCGCTCGAATAAGGGCTAGGGATTACCTCATGAGCCAGGCGACAAGGCCTCTACCACCCAACTGCCTCAGCAACATTGGCCCGTGGGCACTGGTCTTCGATGCTCTCCGCCAAGCAACCTTGCATGAAGCGGAGCTATGCGACATCGTTAGCAACATCATCAATAAGACAGCGGCCCAAGCATGGTCGCTAGACATTGGCTTCATCTTCTTTGATGGGCGCCTCTATACTCTGGCAGCATACCACTACTCCCCGCCCTCATCGAAGCATAGCTCATCGGCGACCGTGTCTCCAACCTCAACAACCTAGCAGTGGGATTCCATACCCCACAACATTGGTGACACAAACCTACAACATACCATCCAGCATACTTGCCCATGGCCTAGGGGCAACCCGCTATCAGCAACGGTCACCTTCTTCATCAACATGGCTGCCAATGCATGACCGTCAACAATGTTGCCATCAACATCAACACCAACTCCCGCCGACACTTGATCTCGCCATATGAACTCATCAACGTCGACTTCATGTTTGGCGAGATGATCCACCTGACAAACACACCTGCTATGCATGTGCCTTCTTCTGCCGTCGAGTGCCCAGCTACATATCCTCTCCAACAAAGACAGTCAGGTATGGGGTTTCGAGCAACCTTCGCAAGGCACACAACACTTCGACCTTGATGCCAGCATCCCCAGGTCGATCCTCGTCTGAGCACAGCAGCAACTCTTCCCACGGCGGCCACCACTACTGGTTCTATGGCTGCATCAGTGACCTCCAATATTGTGTTGAGTTAGCCATCGACCACGACCGTTACAACCTGCTATCCACAGGAGTTCTGCAAGGCCGTCTACTCATCTATATCGAACAAGTCCCCAGAACGCGTCCACCACCTAGCATCGACAATTGGATGATGATTCGGCACGAGGACATGCCAAATGGAGAACGAGGGGGAGATGTCACACATCTAATTGGGACCCCCACGTTGGGCCTAGTGAGCCGACGGGAGCCCAAGACCCGACCCTGGCCAACGCTGGGGGCACCACACGCGTGGCCAGGGGGCGGGCCACTGCCACCTCCACATTATCCCAAATTCTAGATAGATTGGGAATAAAGAAAGGTTTTGAATAAAAATAGGAAAAATAAGTAGAGATTTGTTTAGGAAAAGGAGTTGAGATTTTTTAGGAAGTAGGAGAGTTTTGCTTTAGGAAATGAAGTCCAAATTTATAAGGACTCATTTTATAGTTTTCTTGGTGTGCAAGTCCTATAGAGACTATAAATATAAAGGCACTGTAACTATTTTAATTCAACAAAGGAATAGAGCATTGCTCGTTAAACAAATCTCTCTCTCTCTTCCTCTTCTACACCGCCGCCCCTCTCCCTACGTTTATGCGCCGTCCTCTACCCCAACCCACGCCGCCGCCATCGTCTCCAGCAACCTAGCGAAGCAACGCCACCTGCCCATGGTCCTGCCCTAACAGCCCGCCAACCGGACCCCCGAGCAAGGCTATGATAGTGGTGGTAACACGACCAGCAGCTCATGCGCACGGTGGTAGTAGGTCCACCTGTGGGCCGGCGACATTAGAGACTGAAGGAGAAAGAAAGGGGATTGAAAAAAAATGGTGGCAGATCCTCTCCATTTGAGGGATTGAGAGGAGTTTTTGAGGGATTGAGAAAAAATATATAGAAAAGGGATTGAGAAAGGGGATCTACTGCAGCACGTTTTTGGCTTCAATCCCCTTTTTTTCCAATATGTGGAAAGGGGATTGCTTTTACTCAATCTTGTGGAGTTGCTCTTAGACTTTCATTCCTTCTGTAATACAAAGATACAAGGAAAAAGAACTGTCGAACACTGGATGGTCACTAGAATATAATTTAGTTTTGTTCTTGTATGAGAAATTATTTGATAGTATTTCGTGTTGGGTATAAAGTAGATATTAAACAGTATGCATATCAGGGTTGTTATGGTAATATTGAGTGCTTAGAGGGATATTATTACCTGCATACTACATGTCCTAACTATGCTCCTATTTGAAGTTGCATAGGCAGTTTGGAGTTTTTGAATATCAAGGTTTTGCTTGTATTATTAGGTTTAATCAGTATAGAATTCCTTGTAGTCGCTGAATATGTTTTTGCATACGGAAAGATCAACTCCCTATACATTCAGCTGTCGTGCACTAAGTATATTGAGGTGAACTATATTGCCATTGTAAATGGATTTAAGATCAAACTTGATGATGTCCCAACACCGTCTGAAGAAAATCCCATTGAACCCGTCGGGGCGGGGTGCTTTGTCTCTAGGAATTGAGTCAATTGTAGTAGCTTTTATCTTCTCTTGGCAGAAAGGGACCTCGAGGGCCGAGAGGTCGTGCTGCTAGCTGGTAGCCTAGGGATGTCATGAGCTCCAGTTGTCGCCCTAGTGATCATGGCATCCAGGCTATTATCGTCGCCATCATCATTGTCGTGGTAGCCATTGTGCGCTGTCAGTGCCGACGGGTCGTGGCGATCAAGGGGCACCAGTTCACTATCGATGGTGTCATAGTGCCATGTGTAGTCGCAGGGGACGATGCATCCATCTCTGTCGGGTAGGTCTTCCACGAGATCGAGGTGTACAAGGACCCTGAAGGTGAGGCCGCGTTGGCCTCTACTGGTGGAGGAGCAGCGCCATCATGGAAATTAGCTTTCCTGCTAGACAATGTTAGCAAGGTTACCTTGGGGATTTTGTGTTCCTGCACTGCAGGGTTATTCAACATAATCGAGCTTGCGTGATGTTGCCACTACTCGCTTCGCAATACCCTAGTTCTAGGCGTGTAAGGAAATTCCTTCTAAGCATAGCCGGATGTGGTACTGAAGTTGCAGTTGCCATGTGTGAGGAGCTGCCATGGATTGATATGGATGTTAAGGTTGCCATAGAGGAGTTTCTCTAGTGCCATAGCTTCATCGCGGTGGTGGTAGTGCTTGAAGTCGATGAAGAAGTCCACAGGGTTGCTTCGTGACTGAGATATCGAGCGATTGGACTGCGAGCCTATAGTAGATGGCCTTTTTTATGATCTTGGTGTCGACCATCAGACGGTTTCGACCAAGCCATGCTACCACTCCGTGAGTGGACAGGTGAGATAGCTCGTCGTCCAATGCACATGTCACTGAAGCGGTGAAGCCACCACTGAGGTCTCTTTGGGATGAGCTGCATGGTCCCCCGGCATCGCCATGGCTGGTCGTGCGAGAGGGGGAACCCGATGGGGTCGTGCAGCGGTGGCGAAGGTGGAGGAAGCTTGAAGTTTTTCTTGGTGCTTTGGCTTCTACATTGCCGACTTTTATGGCCTGAGCAGCCACGACACATGCACTTCACCGGGTCTCTGGAAGATGTCGTGGAGTGTCCACGAGCAAGACAGTCAAAGCACTTAGAAGGTTTTACCTATATACCATTAAAAAAAATAAAAGATACTTACCTACAGGCCACTTTGAGTGCACATAGGTGCCATTCACCTAAACTTTTTTTTTTGTCGCCCAAGCCATTCCGTCCATCTTCCGTCTGGTTTTAGCCGTTTGTCAGTCCTGACATGTGAACTGGACTAGAGAAAATGTCCAAAATGGCCCCCTCACTCCCAATCCCTTGTCTCTTTGTGTTTCCTTTTTTTTAACCTGACGCATGGTGCCCCTGGCTGCTGCAGCTGCGGCTCCCTTGCTTACTTGTTTGCTTGTTTGCATACCAAGAGATGCGGCTCGACCTTGCTTGCTTGCCGCTACCGCTACCGCTGCCGCTAGATACGTGCGTGCCGCTGCCTGAGCTGGGGCAGATGGACGAGTCCGGCTGCCGCCGCAGCCTCAGAGATGCATGCGCTGCCCCGAGCTAGAGCAGAGCAGCACCAGCCGCTGCACCCGACTACTGCTACATCAGATGGCGTCGCCGCCGCGGCTGCCTAGATGCGTGCATCGCCGTGGCCACGTCGGACGCCTGCGAGGTCGCCTCCGTGGCGGCGCCGGCCGGCTGTGAGGCCGTGGCTCCCGCCCCCAAAGGACACGACGACCGCCTGCTTGGCCGCGCGGGCCACTCCTACGTCCCGCACACGGAAGCTCTCTCCCTCACGCGCCCCCCGCTCGCAATATCTCTCTCCCGCTCGCACGCGCATCCAGGTCGTGCCGCCCTAGGTCCGGCCGCCGTGCTGCAGTGTGGCGGCGAGATCGAACACGGCCAGGGTCAGCGTCTCCAACGCGTTCCCTGCGGTGACGTTGCCGCCAACGTCGAGCATCAGCCCACGGTGTGGGTACAGGGGCGGGGAGCACACGGCGGCGCCCGCGCCACTGGGCACCGGGGATGGCCCGCGCGGTTGCAGGGTGGGGTGGGGCACTCGCGGCGGCGCCCGCACTGCCGGCGTCTAGGACGGCCCTCGCGACCGCGGGGCGAGGCAGGACGGGGCACTCGCGGCAGCGCTCGCGCTGCCAGCATCGGGAAGGCACGAGTGGTGGTGGCAGCCGTCCTTCCCGGGGTCGTCGTCGGAGGCCAGAAGGCAATGCAGCTGTGTTGACACTCAAAAATGTCCTTGGATGATTTGGGGCACCAGGAACAAGTTACAAATACCATGGACTTGCTTGAGGTCAAACGGCGCGATGAAATAACAAACAAAACGCACGGAGGAGACGACGAGCCACCCTGAGTCGGCTTAGCCGACCCTAACAGTTGGCTTAGCCGGTTTGGCCAGCCTCCAGTCGGCTTAGCTGACTACCTGAGTCGGCTCAACCGACTCCCCTTGATGACGGCCCCGCGGGCCTGCCTGAGCCCGTAAAAGTCGGCTTAGCCGACTCCCCCTATCGGCTAAGCTGACTCTACCTGGAAACCGAGGAGGATACTTCCTAAAATCGGTTTTTAGTATATTTTCAACGTGGGAAACTTGGAGAACGCATCTTAGAGATGTTTCCTACTGGGATAAGACCACCCCCTCTATATATATGAGAGGACCACGGCTGATTGAGATCACATCTATACAATCGACAAAAAACAACAAAATTATCTATTTTTTACCCTAATTTCTTCGCCTCAACCTAACCTGCTGTCCAACAAGTTTCTCCATGGGATTTATTGGCATCTTAGGCAGCCTTGCTGGTCCTAAGAGATCCTCCACGTGCTCCTCCCCGACGGATCCTTTCAGGAGTGGTTCAAGAGTCTATTCAGCCAAGATCGAGCTCCACATCGGTTCGACCGATTATGCTACGTTCTTGCTACATTGTTGGTTGGTCTCTAGATCGGTTCGACCGATTATGCTATGTTCTTGCTACATTGTAGGTTGTTTGCAACCTCCTCGAGCATCCAAGGCCCTCGCTGGTGTGTTGGCTTGGAGTAATCTTCAGCGTCAACACACTTTTTGGTGACTCCGCTGGGAAACGCTAGGCGAAAGATCAAGTTTTCCTCCGACAACATGGGAAGCAACGGTGAAGATACTGGAGATAGGACACAGGTCCCTCATGAGGGCAACATCAGCCATCCCATGAATATCGATGAGCTCCTTGAGGAATTGAAGCAACAAGTGGAGGCCAAGTTCAACGCCGTTCTAAAGGCTTTTCTTCAGAGTTGCACTAAAGATCGGCGAGAAAAGGTCACTTAATTCAGGGAGCCGGATTTTAGCGAGTTGATCACTTCTACATCTTCTGCACCCGCTGCACCTAAGGTAAGATCTTCTAAACCTTAGTATGATGATATTGTTGATCCTTACCCTACGCATGCCAATTATGCTACTATGATGGATGATCATATGAAAGTAATAGATAATAATCTTTTGACTACTGTGAACATGATCATGGCTCGTTTTGATAAGTTAGAAGGGAAAACAACTGATGGCAATGCATCAGGTGTTGATTCTTCCTCTAAACAACCTGAATTTGTCATGGCTTCGAATTTTTATGACAATCAAGGTTTATATGCAGCAACAAATAAAGGCAAATCGGTCTATTCGGCAATTGAAATTGATAAGACCGGTTTAGCTAGAAGTGCTCCATCTAATCAAGTGGTTATCTATGGTCAAAATTTGGCTCAAAACACTCGAACCAATCAAAGATCAACAACAAGTCGAGCTTTGGCGGGGCAAAACATTCTCCCTAACCCGCTGAAGTCACCAAGTCGAGTCCCCATACTTGATGATACACCTGCTGCACCTGTTGCTCCCTCTACCAATTTCAATGACACTTTGAATTGGTTTAGGAAAGAATTATCTAAATCACTTGAAGAGAGTTTAGGTGTACAAATCAAGCCCAGTAGGACTACTTACCGCAAGTCGTACCCTTCACACTTTGATTTCATGAAAGCACCTGATGGGTGGAAGGTACCTGATTTTAATAAATTTAGTGGTGATGATAGTAAATCTACCATGAAGCATATTAGCATGTTTCTTGCATAATTGAGTGAAGTTAGTGCTTATGATTTTATGAAAGTTCATAATTTTTTATTGTCCCTTACTGTCACAGCTTTTGCATGGTTTACTTCATTACCAGCTTGTTCTATTGGTTCATGGGCTGAGTTAGAAGAAAAGTTTCATAGTCATTTTTATACCGGTATCCATGAAACTAGATTGTCACATCTTGCATCGGTTTGTCAAGGTCGTGATAAGTTCGTTCTTGATTTTGTTAAACAATTTAGAGAAATTAAGAACCAATGCTTTCATTTAATGATTTCTAAAAGAGATTTAACTGACTTATGCTTTGCTGGTTTACATCCTAGTATTAGGGATAAATTTGAACATCATGAGTTTGTGAATGTTAATCAACTATTGCAACAGGCCGTTTTAGCTGAATCGCGCCTTAAAGAATCTCGTGATACTTATAAGTCAAATTGTTGTAATGTGCATGTTGTTGATGATCATTCTGATTGTTCTGATGATGATAATAGAGAAGTTTGCCCTGCTAAAACTAAATAGCCAGCAGAGAATAAGATGGTTACTTATCCATCTCTCAAACCGATTCATAAGAATCAGGGTGAAGAGATGAAGTTTACTTTTGATTTTCCTAAATGTGATCGAATCTTTGATGAATTGTTGAAATTCGGTTATATTAGAATTAATTATACATTGCCTTCAGCTGATGAGTTTAAAAGAAGAGCTTATTATAAATATCATAATTCTTTTTCTCATGCCACTAATGATTGTAATGTTTCCATTGGCAGGTCCAATCGACTCTTAATGAGGGACGATTGAGTCTTTTTGATATGCAAGTTGATAAGGTCCCCTTTCCAATGCATACAATTGAAGCAGGACCACCCGCTGTTTTGATTCATCCTGAGCAAGCCGATACAACTCAAGACAAGAATGTGCTTATCGGCAAACCATGTGTAGCACCGAATGTTGAAACAAATTCAGGGTGCAAAGTTGTGCTTGAGAAGGATGATAAAGGCAAGAACAAATTGAAGATCACCGCTGGATCAATGCAGTATTTGAGAAGACAGGGGTGGTACAAAATGGTGGCGGCACAGCAGAGGCCAGCTAGGCCGATTGGAGCAATCGGCTCAGCCGACTCAGGGAGTCGGCTTATGCTGACTCTACCCCCTCAGCCAAGTCGGCTGACTCAGGGAGTCGGCTTAGCCGACTCTACCCCCTCAGTCAAGTCAGCTGAGCCGACTGCCCCAGTCGGCTTAGCCGACTTCCCTGGTTCCAGCAGCCCCGGTCCCTCCGGTGTTCAAGTTTTGCACTTCAAGTGTGGAGATGTGGGACACTTTGTCTCGAGGTGTCCTACCAAGCTTGAGAAGATGGCTCAAGAAAAAGAGAAGAGGCAAGGCAATGGGAAGCACAACATGAGCAAGGAGGAAAAGGCTCAAGCAAAGAGAATGTGCTACTCGTGCCGGGAAAGGGGACACATGGCTCATTCATGTCCCCTAGGTAACAATTCTAAGCCTATTTCAATTGATGATAATATTGTACTTAGAAAGGATGGTGATGAAACCTCAATGGTTGTTATTGCAAAACATCCCGCTACTCATACTAAGGCTTTGCCTAAGTATGTTGCTCCTAACTTGAGAGGACCCAAGCTAGTTTGGGTACCATCAAAAAGTGGATGATTTTTTTGAAGGTACCATGGCATTGGAGGCTTGACTCAAATTGATTTCATATTGATCATTATATGTTGAGTCAAGTAGTAAAGCTTAGTGCATATCCAAACCCAATGCCAAGTCAAGATTAGTGAAGTCCAAGTGCTACAACATACAACTATCATTTGTCAAGTTGTGGATGATTCATTGAAATTATTTGATAGCTTGCAAATTATTTGAGTTGAAGCTTCCTATTGGATGATCATGAGCTAACCAAGGTATATCTCTTGTTGATCATTTTATTTGGGTACATATGAGTTGATTGAATTGGATATATATGCAAAGTTGCTTGCTATAAGATGTTTGAATGGATAAATGCTTAGTAATCAAGTTTGGATTGATTTATGTTGAATAAGTTCATAAGATGACTTTTAGCAAGTGGATTGAATGGGTATATGTCTTGTGAGATTATTTAAACAAGTTAGTTTCAAGGTTGATTCACATTTGATGAAGTATAGCTCAAGTGATTAAAATCTATCCTTTATTGCAAAATCTGAGCTAGCTATGATCTTAACCATGTTTGAGTGATCAAATCTATTTGTATTGGCTTAAAATTTGGTATGCGTGCTCTAGACTTATTATATAAGATGCTGTATAAATTTCATGAGAATTGGATAAGAGATGCTTTGGTTTTGGAGTACATCTTGTTAGCTATAGTGCAGCAGTTTTCAACATGTTGCAGTGGTGGAAGAATTGAAATCTGGTAGCAATATAGAAGTCAAATAAAGCTCAAATTTTTACTGCTACTAGATAACTTAGTGAAGCACATCTCCACCAAATTTCCTAGTATTTAGACCTGTATGTTGGGAGATATATATTTTTCTTTGAAGGGTACCGAATCTGCCAAAAAAGTGACATTTATTGGATATATTTGGAGTCACTTTGATTGAAAGGTCCTCAAGTTGGAATCTTGTTTACAAGTGTTTGAGATACCTAAGTTTGGTTTTGGATTAATCTACAAGCATGACAAGCAAATGAGTACAAGGCATTTGATTGTGGAATGTACTTGGTGTACATATTTGGTACTCAAATTTGAAGATCAAGATCAAACTCAAGATGAAGATGAAGATGAAGTTTAAGTTCTAGAGATGATTGGAGATCATTTGGTGGAAAGAAAAGGACTTAAACAAGTAGAAAGAAAAGGACTTAAAGAAGGATTCAATGTTGCTCATCAAATAATGTCCATTACTTGGATCAATCAAACAATGTTATTTCAAGTATCAAGAATGGTTCTTTGGAGAGATGTCACTTCTCCCTTTGGTAGGGGCTTACCGTCTTTGGTAGGTAAATCAAGTTTAGGACTTGGAAGGCTAACATGGAAGTGGTGATCCAAGGGACATTTCAGATGCTTAGTTGAAGCAATCAAAAGGGTTGATCAAGAAAAGTAAGCAATACCCAAAAGAGAGCTAGTCATTGCATTTCAAGTGGTATTCTCACATTAGTTCTCTCATGCAAGCACAATGAACAAAAGATGAAGCAAGCCAACCATAACAAGAGATAGTGCACTTGATCATAAGTGGTTTTCATTTCATATGGGTGAAGAATGGATTTATCTATGATGATTGGTCTTCACTAAGCTTATAAATAGGACTTCACATTGCTATTGGAGTAATGAATTGGAATCTATGTGACAATCCTCTACTCCAACATAGCAAAGGTATTATTGTAATGTGCATGATCATTTCATCCCTTACTAGTATGCGGTTAGTGCATATAGTACATGCTTATTAGGATCATGCATGACAAATGAAAATATTTAAATTCATATCCTACCACTATTACTTGAATGACTAAATGATTGTTGGGCATTCTTAACGTCACTACCAAAAGTAGACTTAGTTTTCTAATTCTGATAACGGCGCCAAAAATGCCAAACCTATCCCTCATGCCACTTAAGCCAAGTTGTCATCCCCAGCATGACATGAGAGACGCGGTATTGAAATATGCATTTGCTCATCAAGATAAATAATAAAAGGGATCTGCAAGCGCACAGATTAATACCGATGTAGCATTTTAACCGGGAAGTATTCCAGGTATCGTTATTTATATTTTTACCACTGGGAAGGGATTTCTAAGTATCATGGTTGATAATGGAATGAGAATATGGAACTGAGTACACATCATTGCATGTATAACCGAGAGTATTTATCAATCTCTTTATACAGGTATAAATGTCACATTAAATAAAGGTAAAGTGATAATGGTGACAAGGATAATTAATCTGATCAGCTAGCCACATATAATAATGATAAGCACCTCAACAGATATTCTAGCAAGTCATTAGCATGGAATTAGGATGAACTACAAAGATATTCCCTAAGTTATTATTAACTATAAAGTCTAGCATATCATAGTTAGTGCAATTATACTTGGCAATCATGGTGAGAAAAGACTATATCCATGCATAGTGAATATTAGCAAGGAAGATGAAGAACACAGCAATCACTCCCCTGTAATAGTGTTGCTCTGCCTGCCCTATACACGAGAGGGGGACTATATAAGAATCAACGAAGCTGTCACTATCGCGAACTACCCCACAATCCGGCATATAGGGTGCAATCGCAGATAAATACGGTATAGACACCACGTCTACACAATAGTTATCATTCACCCACTGTACACATGGATAAACGCTATATGATCCTAGGCATGTATATAATTCCAATCTAACTAAGCCAAGCATATAACTATGATAAACTAAGAACAATATAATTGCAAATATAATCAAGTAGAGCAAAGTCATAACCAATATATTGAAATAGAACAAAGTCATATTCATAATATTGAAGAACAAAGATGAACAATTGAAGAACAAGAGAGGAATTACCAAGAATCCTCTTGACAGATCCGGGAACCAATCGAAGATTGACTCCTTCTAGTTCTAATCCTATGTAGCTATGCTAACTAGAGATCTAGTTGATGTGGTGGCTCTAGGGCTTGATCAGAGGCTCTCCTCCTGAATTAGGGTTTGAAGTATGAGATGAGGGCCTCTCCTCCAGGGGCAGGGGCCTTACTTATATAGCCCTTTCGGATGAATCTGGGCCGTCGGATCAAACCGACATTGAACGGACGGTTTTCCTTGATCCTCTAGGTCGGTGGAGCATAATCCTCGAGGTGGAGCCTGATTGGCTCCAGGGCCAGGGCGGGCGCCCTAGGGACTAGGGCGGGCGCCCTGTCCCCAGCTCTGTTACGCCTCCCGTTCATTCTCGTGGCTTCTGGACTCTTCTAGATGTAAGATAATTACGTGTTCGGTTAATATCCCGTCATTAATTCGACATGTGGGCCTTTCTTCTGTATTTCCTGATAACCCCCTGCAGAAATAGATAAACAGCAAAACTCGTGGAATTCTGTCAGATAAAACCCTAAGTCTAGGTGTTGGTTTCATTTGGATCCTTTTCTCTATTTATTTGATAGTTATAATTGATACTTAAGGACCGTCAACAAACTCCCCCAAGCTTACCTCTTACTCGTCCCTGAGCAAGGATAGACTCAGCGATGGATGAGAAGTTGCTGAAATGCCTTTGTATTTTGACGGTACACATGCTTTCAAATAGAGTCTCATCTCTGAGTTAAAGTAAACTGTCAAGACTTAGAACTTACTCATTATACCTTTCACCATGGGGCTTGCAACCGTCACCTTTGTCTTGAGCGGTTAAAAGATAGAACAGTCTAGTCAAGCGCCATGTCTCTTATTCTTGATCAGCTATAGCTCTGGAGTTTTTTTGCAGATTTTCAAATAAAACTCAGAGATTCCTTGTATGACTCTCTCAGGTCTCTCTTTTGTGGTATTTCTGGATCCTCACCAAAGCAGTAATGATGTCTGCCTTCTCTCAAAGCAAAGTATGTAGTATTTGTGGTATAAGGCAGAGTGACATTGCCTTCTCTCATCCTATTCTAATAAGGCTTTTGATATCTGGAGCTCATCGGTGGGAGATAAAGTATACATACTTACAAGACATTTATTGCATAGTCAAACCATGGATCCAGAGAAACAAGCCAATAAGTCAAATCAAGATGTGCATGTGTGGCGAATAAATGGTGTATGGTGGTAGTGATGATAACAATGATGAAAGTCTAATTCTACTTTTGCTCTTTTTGAGGGGATACGTACCTTTCTTGCTTTTAAAGCTCTTGAGGAGAATGAGGTGCTCTATATTTTCCTTTTTTTCCTCTCAGGTGGGTATCTTGTACCCCTAATTCTACTGTCGGACACTTGTCCATTTTTACCTCTCTTCTCACACTTTTTCTTTTTTTTTTCATCGAGGTTCCGAGCACTTACTCCTTTTTATTTCCTCGTATCTTTTTCTTTTCGAGGTTCCGGGCACTTGCCCCTTTTTATTTCCTCGTATAGAGCACTCATCTCCTTAGAACAATATAGCAAGTGGTAGTAACCAAAATAGCTTGAGCATTTATTTCATAGGGGATAACAAGAATGGGAAAATATTTTTGGCTATTCTCTCCCGGATTAGGAGTAGAATAATTTTATGTGGATCTGGAGATGAGAATGAGTGGATATATGTGGATGCGTACTTCCAGAGTAGAAGCAGCATGTATGAGTGATCGTGCAAGTGAATCTTGATTTTAACCGCATGACAAGCTCCTAAGGGTCTACACAGCTTGAATACACTCAATGCTCATAAGCAGTAAAAAGTAAAGGTATGGCTTAAAGTCTAGCAAGCATGTATGTATGGCTGTGGTAGGAACTTAAACTCTCATCATACAGGAACTCATCATGTAGCATTTTAAGATTTTCAAAGATAAAATTCTCCAGAATTCTAGCATCTCTAGGAATAGATAAACAGCAGCTCAACCTTCCCATATCATATCCGTTAACAACTTAGACTTTAGATCAAGTTCTCTTCCCACAAGTTCAGGTTTAGAGCAAGCTTTAAATGATAACAGTTATGTCTAAACTTAGAGAGAGGACTTCAAATTTGAAAGTTAGGCAAAGCAACTATTCATCATATCCATGCTAGAGTTTTATTATTATCTAGATTCAGTTTAGCATAGCCACTTTATTTATTTATTAAAACACACTAAGCAAAAGATATAGGTATATATATATATAAGCACAAAATCTTTATTTGGTTTTTTTTTCATAGTTATGTATATTTTTATTTTTATAGGTAGAAGTATATATAAATATAAAGATAAAGATAGAAATACTTAGCAAGATAATGGAGGTGCTCTCCCCCAAGCTGGATCTTGACATAATCTCTTCTGATGTAGCTAGCAGATGGCGGAGGTGTATTTGAAAGTCGGCAGCACCCTGACAGCGATTAGAATGTCCTCTGTCTGCTAGTCTCCTTGAATTCTGTGAAGCTCAAATAGACAACAAAGCTTTGTGGAACTGATTAAGTGTTAGCATAAATATCTAGCCTTTATCATGCTGAGCCTCCTTGATTTTTTTATGTTTTTTTTAAAGCAGAAGAAAATATTTATTTATTTATTATATATATATATATATATTTTTATGCCACCATAGTGAATGTACTTATGGGTTTTATGCCACTCGCATACTCACATGGGGCTTTAGGGTTTTTAACATTTTTATTTTCTTTTTAAGATAGTATGAATATGATTAACTAAGCAAACTATTTAAGATAAAGTAAATAATTAAAAGGAAAGGATAACTACCAAGTTACCTCTTGGCAAGGCGTTCGGTGTTTTAAAGTCCTCCGAACGGGACTCTTATTCGTTCAGTCGTCCTGGGACTTGGTGGATGGCGTCGTCGGTGGTTCCGGCAGCGCCTCTTCTTCATGTGCAACTGTCTTTTCTTTCCATACTTGTCTCGGTGCTTCGGTCTCCTTAGGACAGTGTTGGTTGAGTGGTATGTCTTCAGATCTTACCACTTCTCCTTCATAATCTGCCCATCCGTTCTTGATGACCTGTTGCTTCTGATTGTGGTTACGCCGCCTTCTTCTTGTCCTGACCTGCTTGGATTCTTCAAATACATAGTTAGGGTCAGTAAAGTAAAGACGTACCTTCTCAGAGGGGAAGTGCATGTGGACTTCTCCAGTTCCAATGTAAATGATTGCTTTAACAGTACTAAGGAATGGTCTTCCAAGGATGATGGGTGGATCGTATTCATCTTCTCCCATGTCAATAACCTGAAAGTCTGTATGGACAAAGTGATCGTCTATCTTGACAGGGACGTCAGTTACTGTACCTTCGACCTGTCGGAATGTCTGATCTGCCATCTGGAGCTGAATATATGTTGGGTTTAAGGGCATGGTTCCGAACAGAAGTTCATAGGTGACCTTGGCCATTATGTTGACGCCCGACCCAGTGTCGCAAAGTGTCTTGTAGAAGTGGGACCCATTAATGGAGCAATAAATGCTTGGCATACCTGGGTCGTCCTTCTTAGGCAAGAACGGTGACTTGAGTTGGCGATCTTGACCTTTGTGCACGGCAGTGACCATCTTAGCTGTCTCGGTCCATACTTGCTTCTTGCTCTTGTTCCTCCTGTTGGTCCTCTTCCTTGGTTCATATTGGGGTTGCTCTGGGATTTGTGCGGTCTTGTTCTTGAAGGAAAACGTTTCCTTCCTCCCCTTGATGTAGAAACTGATCTTGGCAGCACTAGCATAGATGACAGCTCCCGCGGTGTTTAGGAATGGTCTCCCTAGGATGACGGGAGCCCTCTAATCAGAACCGGTCTCTATCACTACGAAGTCTGCTGGAGCGTACGAGGAACCCACTCGGACACAGATGTTCTTCAATATTCCTCTCGGGAAACTCAGTGTCCTATCTGCAAGCTGCAAACACATGGTTGTTTCTAATAATGGTTGTGAAAAGAGTTTTTCATAGAGTACCCTGGGCATGATGTTGACGCTGGAGCCAAAGTCACAGAGTGCTTCTGGGAAGTCTCGCATGCCGATGGAGATCGGGATGACGGGGCGTCCTAGATCGCCTCTCTTGACCGGCAGACGGTCAGTACTTACTTCCACGATAGGGTTACTCCAGTGATCTCCTGCATCAAACATGTCTACAAGATTTGCAGATTCTAGTCCTTCCGGTTGTGATGGTATACCGGGGTTAGTAGCAGGAACAGCAACAGCTATTTGATTCAACTGAGATTCAATCATTTTATTAAAGCTAATCTGGTTCTTGATGGCAGTAGAGAAATTATCCATTCTATTATTTATATTTTCTAGTATTTTATCATTAGATGCCAATTTCTTAGACAGGTTATCCATTAGCTTTCCTTGGTTGGATACTAACTCTCTCAAAGGTGGATAATTATTATTATTATTGAAAGAATTGTTACCTTGGTAATTACCTGAGTAGTTAGGCCTCTGTTGATTCCAACCTTGATTCTGCTGAGGACGGTTGTAGTAGTTGTTGTTGTTATTGTTGATGTAGTTCACGTCCTCCAGCAACTCAGGACAGTGATTGCCCGAGTGTCCAGTACCTCCACACTCCTCACAAGTCATGTGGGAGTCGTAGACGTGCATGACTTCTTTCTTTTCTCCAGCTCGATCATCAAGCTTCTTCATGAGTAGGTCTAGCTTGGCAGACAGCATGTCTACCTCCTTGAGCTGGTGCATACCTCCACCTCTCTTGCGTGTCTGAGTTCTTTCTTTATTCCAACCTTGGTTGGATGCCATCTTCTCCACAAGAACTATGGCTTGAGGTATGGTGAGTGATAGGAATGCTCCTCCAGCTGCAGCATCCATGGTTTTCACGGGCACTGTTAATGAGCCCATGATAAAATGTCTGCATCAGTAGCCAGCTTTCCATTCCATGATGGGGACATTCTAGGATGTAGTCTTGGAAACGCTCCCATGCTTCTGGAACGGATTCATCATGTTGTTGCTGAAAACTTGTAATCTTCCCACGGAGAGCATTGGTCTTGCCCATGGGAAAGAATTTGGCCAGAAAGTTCGTAGAGCAGAGTGCCCACGTAGTGTTCTTCTCCTTTGTAGCGTAGAACCACTGCTTCGCTCTCCCCAACAGTGAGAATGGGAAAAGGCGAAGTAGTATGGCGTCTCTGGGGACTTCAGCCATGGTGAAAGTGCTGCAGATCTCCAAGAAGTGTTGAAGATGAGCACTAGCGTCTTCATGTGGCTTCCCACAGAACTGGTTAGCTTGCACCATGTTGATGAGCCCAGGCTTGAGCTCGAAGTTGCGGTCGATCTCCCCAGCAGGTCCAGTGCGGATGTTGTCCGTAGTGGGAGCTGAGAACTCGCGGATCGACTTGTTCGCCATGGCTTCGAATTCAGTCGACAAATTCCGGATGAAACTTCGGCGGTCTTCGGATTTGGATGAAGCTTTGTGCTGAAGTGTTGACGATGTCTTCTTGAGCTTGGCTCTTGTTCTTCTGAATAAGGCTTCGGGATCGTCAACAAAGTTGTTTGGAAGATGTCCTCTATTCATGCATCACCCTGCAATAAATAATCAAAATGGAAAATACAGGGGTAAAACTGTATAAGAGAATTGATAAGCTCGATCAGATTAGTGATGCAAATGATGACTCAAAGTTCCATATTCATTCCTACTTAGTAATCAACCTCCCCGGCAACGGCGCCAAAAATGCTTGTTGGGCATTCTTAACGTCACTACCAAAAGTAGACTTAGTTTTCTAATTCTGATAACGGCGCCAAAAATGCCAAACCTATCCCTCATGCCACTTAAGCCAAGTTGTCATCCCCAGCATGACATGAGAGACGCGGTATTGAAATATGCATTTGCTCATCAAGATAAATAATAAAAGGGATCGGCAAGCGCACAGATTAATACCGATGTAGCATTTTAACCGGGAAGTATTCCAGGTATCGTTATTTATATTTTTACCACTGGGAAGGGATTTCTAAGTATCATGGTTGATAATGGAATGAGAATATGGAACTGAGTACACATCATTGCATGTATAACCGAGAGTATTTATCAATCTCTTTATACAGGTATAAATGTCACATTAAATAAAGGTAAAGTGATAATGGTGACAAGGATAATTAATCTGATCAGCTAGCCACATATAATAATGATAAGCACCTCAACAGATATTCTAGCAAGTCATTAGCATGGAATTAGGATGAACTACAAAGATATTCCCTAAGTTATTATTAACTATAAAGTCTAGCATATCATAGTTAGTGCAATTATACTTGGCAATCATGGTGACTATATAAGAATCAACGAAGCTGTCACTATCGCGAACTACCCCACAATCCGGCATATAGGGTGCAATCGCAGATAAATACGGTATAGACACCACGTCTACACAATAGTTATCATTCACCCACTGTACACATGGATAAACGCTATACGATCCTAGGCATGTATATAATTCCAATCTAACTAAGCCAAGCATATAACTATGATAAACTAAGAACAATATAATTGCAAATATAATCAAGTAGAGCAAAGTCATAACCAATATATTGAAATAGAACAAAGTCATATTCATAATATTGAAGAACAAAGATGAACAATTGAAGAACAAGAGAGGAATTACCAAGAATCCTCTTGACAGATCCGGGAACCAATCGAAGATTGACTCCTTCTAGTTCTAATCCTATGTAGCTATGCTAACTAGAGATCTAGTTGATGTGGTGGCTCTAGGGCTTGATCAGAGGCTCTCCTCCTGAATTAGGGTTTGAAGTATGAGATGAGTGCCTCTCCTCCAGGGGCAGGGGCCTTGCTTATATAGCACTTTTCGGATGAATCTGGGCCGTCGGATCAAACCGACATTGAACGGACGGTTTTCCTTGATCCTCTAGGTCGGTGGAGCATAATCCTCGAGGCGGAGCCTGATTGGCTCCAGGGCCAGGGCGGGCGCCCTAGGGACTAGGGCGGGCGCCCTGTCCCCGGCTCTGTTACGCCTCCCGTTCGTTCTCGTGGCTTCTGGACTCTTCTAGATGTAAGATAATTATGTGTTCGGTTAATATCCCGTCATTAATTCGACATGTGGGCCTTTCTTACGTATTTCCTGATAACCCCCTGCAGAAATAGATAAACAGCAAAACTCGTGGAATTCTGTCAGATAAAACCCTAAGTCTAGGTGTTTGTTTCATTTGGATCCTTTTCTCTATTTATTTGATAGTTATAATTGATACTTAAGGACCGTCAACAATGATCTAGTGGTATGTGTATGATTTTGTTCATGAGCTAGTAAACCCAAGTACTTGATCTATTTTGGATTGCTAACAAGTGACAAGTACAACATTGGCAAGATAACCCTTAGTATGAGGTGTGAAGAAGCTTGTCATTAGATCAAACCGGACTTAGAAGCTTAGGCAAATCATTTTAGAGCAAGTCAACAATTTGAAGCTCATGATGATGATAAGAGTACAAGAACAAGACAACGATGCAAATAGATATCTAGTTTTTCAAGTGGTATCTAGACTCAATTGATTTTTAACGTGATATTCATAAGTGGTGTCTAGATCAACTTAAAAGTGATATCTTACTAATGGTACTCATGAAGAAGACAAATGTTCAAGAAATGGTTCTTATTGACAAATCCAACAAGTGGTCCCATACTAGAAAATTCTTTCAAGTAGTATCACATCTTCACATGGTATCTACACATGGTATCAATCATGCAAGACGATGGTTCCACAAGTGATCCTCAACTTTAAGTGATCATCAAGAGAAGAATGCATCCCTCACCTACAAGAGCTCAATATTATCAAGCGAATGGCCCATGCTATGACATAGGGGGAGGTGCCCCACCAATTGGTATCAAGGTCAGAGATCTTATGTGGTGTCCCAAGAGCAATACAAGGAGTGTCATTTCAACATATGTGGTAATGTCCATAAAAAATGCAAGAATCAAGTCTCAACCATCTACCCCAATGCTAGCCTTTGCATCAATGCGAAGTACACCCTTTATGGAAATTGATGACAAAGGGGGAGAGAGTGTACAAAGATATGAAGCTTTGATATGATCAAGGGGGAGAGATAGATGATATTGAACATGGACATGGAAAAAGAGGGAGCAACATTGAAGAATGTAAGGGGATCAAAATTCTTGGACAAAAAGAAGCACACAAGTAGGGGGAGCAAGCTCATGAACTTGGTTGTTTGCATTTGATATGTGCATATTCATGTGCTTGCTTGCATTGCATAAGTTTTTAATTTCAATATGCATGCCTGTATGGTGTATGCTAGTTATAGAACTTGAATGACAAAATGAAAACTAGCATGCATAGGATGACAGCTAGTCACTTGGTTTGCCTTCAAGTATTGCTAGTACCTTGATTCTAATGTTGATCTCATGAGGTATCTAGTGTTTTTGTTTCCAAGTGACATCTAGCTATTCATGGTGCTAAGGATGAACTTAATGGTGCAACTCCGATTGGTATCACGCTTCAAAGGTTTATTCTATACACCTTAGCATCATTGGTAGTAATTACTCTCTCATAATTCCAATCTATGCATATGTGCAAGCTTCAAATCTAAACTCTTAGCACATATGTAGGGGGAGCTAATACTACCAATTCGAGTTTATGGTACTTGTCCAAAATCATTTACACATGGTAAAATTGCTTGGGCAAGCAACATGAATCCAAAAAGATTAATTTCTATATCTTTGTAGATTTGTCATCAATTACCAAAAAGGGGGAGATTGAAAGGTCCTTGTTTGGTTTTGGTAATTCAGTGACAACCTAGGTGGACTAATTATGTTTGATGTGAGATACACAAGTGATTAGTCCACAGGTACATGTGTATGAGCAACATATACCATGGAGATGGAAATGGCTTGGAGATTTTGTAAAGCTTGCACATGTGATGATGGAGGAGCTTATTGCATATGAGACATGACATTGAGTCATGTGATCAAGGTGGAGAAGATTAAGACATGACTTGGCTCGACAGACCGGTTGCAAGTGTGAAGGGCAAGTCAGAGGCTTTGAAGCAAGAGACCGCGTGTGATGGTGAAGCTTGAGCAAGACTGATGCCAATGGACCGATGTAACGGTGAAGAGCAAGTGGGGTCATGATCGATGAACCAATATGGTCACGTGATGATATGAAGTGGATCATATCATTTGGTGATTGGTTGGTGCATGTGTTGCATCAACACCGAAGGAGATGGAATGGAATGCACAAGACAAAGGTATAACCTAGGCATTTCCATTTCACCGGTCATAGGTGTGTAGAGAAGTTGATGACCGAGTTTAGGATAGATGGCCGTACTATCAAGAGGGGCAAACTTATTTGCATATCAGTCATCTAGTGCCACTCGAGTGATCTAACTATGCATCGTCGCTAGGATCGAGTGGCTTGGTAAATTGAGTGGCTAACTCCTTTGGAAAAATATTTGTGAAATGCTAATGCACTTGTACATGGTGGTGTACACTTGATGGTGTTGGCACATTTACAAAGGAGAACGAAGTTGGAGTTGAAATGGATCAACTCAGCGAAGAAATGGAGGCGAAACGAGTCACTGGAAGTGACTGGACGCTGGCTGCGTGAGCACCTGCATGTCCGGTCAGTGGCTGCGGCACTGGTGCTGGAAGTGACCAGACTCGCAGGTGTCTGCGTCCAGTCATGCTGATGTACGGTGATGTCATGGTGCGAGGTAAGGTGGTGACACGTGGCTGCTCTAGCGCGGTGAGGGCACGAGTGGACGCTGGGGTGCATCCGGTCACCTATGACCAGATGCGGCAGGTCAAGCAAAACCCTCCTCGGGACTTCTCTGGACACGATCGGACATATCATGGAGCAGCGTTAGGTCGATTTGTTTGGCGTGTCCGGTCGTGGCTCATTGGCACGCGGCTGCGTGGGATCTGACACGACGCTCGGGTGTGGCAGCGTCAGGTCACGGTGTAGTGGTGCATCCGGTCTCGCCTGGTGACCGTTGGCGCAGAGTCAACCGTTGGGATCACGCGGCCGTGGTTGAATGCAAGTGACACATGGAAGACAACACGTGACCGGACGCTGGCCAGGTGCATCTAGTCATTATGACCGACGCATTCGGTCGTCCCGAAAATTGTCCAGTGAAGGGGTAACAGCTCTATTTGACTATGGGATTATAAATAGATGGCTTGGCCGGGTTTGGGTCGGTCACTAAGCAGAGCTGAGCACACTAGAGTCTTGGTGGCTTGGGAGCCCTCTAACTCACTTGTGATTGATAGTGTTCATCCGATCGAGTGAGTGAGTGATTCTAGTGCGATTATAACGTGAGGTTGCATTGAGTCACACTAGGTGGTCATGTTGCAAGCTGGTGGGCATGTTACTCTTGGAGGTTGTCACCTCCTAGACGGCTTGGTGTCTTGTGGCTCCGTCGAAGCTCGCAAGAAAATTGTGCGTGGCTCTAGAGAAGAGAGAGAGATTGTGCTCACCCCGCGGGGATCACGAAGAGCAACTCTAGTAGAGCGTGTCATTGAGCTACCACACTTGCGGTAGGTTCTTGTAGTGCCTTTGGGAGGCTCGGTTGTGGATACCGATTAGCTGCCGAGCCACGAGGTGTTGGTTGACACAATAGGGACTAGCTTTGTGGCAACCAAGTGAACCTCGGTGAAAAATCATCGTGTCAACTTTGTGTATTTCTTCACAGTGGTTTGCATCCTCTCTATGCAAGCTTGTATTTACATTATATACATAGTGCTTGTGTAGCTAGCTAGTTACCTTCTTGCTTGTGTAGCTAGAAATATCCCCTTTGCGTGGCTAATTTAGTTTGTGTAACCTTGTTAGTCACATTGCTTAGTTTGTGTAGCTAAGTAATTTATGCTCTCTAATTTGACATTGATTGCCTTGTTATTGAGCATTGCTAGTGAGCTTAGGTGCTTTTGCTTACTAGAATTGTATAGGAGCTCCCCCGGTGTGCAAAGTACTAGTGCATAGATTTGTGTGACCTTGCTCTAGAATTGATTCGGTGTCACACCCCAAAGTTTTCAATTTTGGGTTGTGCTTAGAAAACACTAAATAAAATAAATAATTTCAATATTTGAATAAATTTATTAGATAAGTTAAGTTGCTGCTAATTTAAATATAGAAAATTGTGGTTTTAAACTTTTTCATATTAATTTGATAATGTGGTGTTTGTGTGAGTGCTATTATTTTCAAAATACCATAGGACGACGATTACTTCTCATTGGAAAACTTTTTGGTATTTTCTGGATTTAAAATTTCAATTTTCGTGAGCTTAATCTTTCTCCTTGATCTCTTCATCAATCATTTCATGAGCCCAAACCTATTTGGTTGAGTTCCTTATCTTTTCAAGAGTCTCCAGGATTTTTCCCGTGATTTTTCTGAGCTCTTGGCTATTTTTCATGGCTTAAAAGGTAATTCTAGATTTTCTGGAATTATTTTTATTCGTGGAATTAAAATAATCCCGAAATTAAGAAAATCCGAAAAGTTTCTAAACCCTACAACTATATATATGCTGGCGTAGCCCTCGACGCCCTGGTTTCAGAAGTACAACCCTTATCGCGAGCCGCCACTCGTAGCTCCCTCCACCCCTCGCCGAAGTTCTTCATCTATAGTTTGTATTCCGACGAACTCTCCGACGAGCTTTTTCGGCCAAACCGTCGCGTCCCAACGCCAGCCACCACCACCTAGAGGCAGCCCTCGTCGTTCTCTACACCGTGGTATATCCGTTTGCGCGAATCCATCGTCATTTCATCAAGTTCCCATCTCATCTTGCTTCTCTCCGGCGAGGTTCCACCATGGCTGACCGGAGCTCCTCCAAGCCCAAGGTAGAAGATAATACTATTTATGGTTTTGCCACTAATCTTGTTTTAATCATAAAATCTCTGTTTTAACTCCGATTTGACCCATTCAAGTTATGTTAGATTCGTATTTGCGAGCTCTACATGTTAGTGTAGCTGTACAGTAGGTTTGAAAAGTTTAATTTTTGAGTTTATATTAAAATAATTATTTATCTATAGGAAATCTTAGAAAATTCATAACTTTCACGTTTTAAATCCGAATTTCGTGATCTTTACGTCTGTGTGATCGTAGTAACGTGTAGAAGAGTTTTACAAACTTTCTATACTGTTTTGTTACTGTTGGTATACTATTTTAATTATGTCTCTTTGTTTGCTTCGTGTATGATTACTCGGATGATTGTGTGTTGATGCTTGATGATCGAGTATAGACGGTGAGCAGTTTCTTGACGATCAGGAGTATTATTTTGAGCCAGACCAGCAGTATCATTAGGAAAGCTTTGATCAAGGCAAGTATAGCATGGGACCATCCTTGTTGTCCTATTAACTAAAATTACTATTCATATGCATGTATCTTCCTTGACAACCATAGAGATTATAACTTAGCTATTGATATCTTGTTTTCTTGTCACCCATGGGTTGTGCATTTGGGTAGCTATTGCTAGCGCTTAATTATGAACAATGATCTTGTAATTTGACTAATGGATTATGCAACCAACCATTAAGATGATTTTATTACTGTTGAAAGGGGGTAGAGCAAGGGGTTATATTGTTGCTCTAGTTACTCTCCATAAGGACTTACCTGTAAGTGATAACCGGGATTGACAGTACAGCTGTGAGGGCTATATGGCTCTGGCTCTAGTTGTTGAAGAGACCTTTTCTAGCTTGTTAGTGGTTACCTTAAATGGCGTAAGAATGGCTTGCCACGTTGGGTGTAGGACAACCTCTAGTCTATGAGTATAGCCAAGAAGGAATTGTGCCATTTAAAAAGGGGGTCCTACATCTGCCTGCCGAGTGAATCTAATGGCCCTAACTTGTTAGACGAACTTTTGAATGGCTTTATATGGTTTCCGATGTTTTGGGCCTTGCAAACCCATGCATTTGGAAAACATGACTCACAGTGAAAGTGTACACCTCTGCGCAGAGTTTAATAAAGTGGACCTTCACCGTTCATCTCTAGATTTGTGGCCAAGATTAAAAGATCCCATGCACTTATACCAACAGACCTGAGGGTAGTTTACACTTTTTGCAGCGCAGTTTGACACCGTTAAAGACAAAAGTGAATAGAATGGCTTGGGCAACAAAAAAGTTTAGGTGAGTGGCAAATAGGTGTGCTCAAACTTTTAGTGGCCTATAGGTAAGGACCATCTTTTTTAATGGTACACAGGTAAAACCCTCAAGCACTTACCTTTCATGGTCGCCAAGAGATTTTCACTGAGAGAAGATCGAGCGCTGCCTTGGTGGTTGAGCGTTTTGAAGTTTCTGGCATTTTGAACTCTGGCCAACGCCACCAGTACTTCGGGCACACCTGGTTCAATGCCAGGTCTCCATCAATGAGTTGTGAAGTAGACCAAGAAAATGAAGGCGTGCGAGCACCCGACCGCGCTAGCTTGACCTCGGCCTTGCCATCCGGTCCTCGGGAAGGGAAGGACACCGTTAAGGGCCTGTTTGGAGCGCGGGAAAATTTTCCTATTCCTGTATTTTTCCTCTAAAATTGAACTGATTCCTGTGAAATTCCTGCGCTATTCCTGTGAAATTCCTACGTTCCAAATAGGCCCTAATATGAGGGAGAAGCGTGTCTTGGAGAGGGGTTGAATGGTTCCGTCCATCTGAAGCAGAGGAAGAACCAGATTTGTCGGTTGCTGGGGTGGATGTGAGGCAAGTTCTCTTGGGCGCTTGGTCGCTTGGGGAATGAATGTTGTGGGTCGTTGGGGAGGAAGTAAATGTGAAGCGGACACACTTCACTAGGCATGCCCTAGCTGGGCGAGCAGCTGAGGCAGTGGAGGCAGCCTCGATAGGGATGTGGAGCATGCGAATGACGATGGATTGGAGACGAGGGTGACAGACGGGCGGTGTATAGGCCATGTGAGGGAGGGATCGGAGGTGGTGGCCGAGGACCGCGGATTTGGGCACCCGCGATGTGGGGGCGGCACGAGGGCTCGGGGAAGGGGAAGGCAATGACATCCTGGAGAGTTGTGGGCTTGTGGCCCTGTATTACCTTGCCAAATCATTCATGTTTGATATGTGTCCAACATTCCCCTGTATTTTTAGTTGGCAGCTGTTTTATCCTTTTCAAAGTGCATTTCATTTATTTGACTACTGAGTGGTTTTGCTATCTTATTGTTTGATCCATTCCTGACCTTTTCTCATTTCAGAAGTCGATGGTTCGTGGTTACTATTTGCTACTGCATCTGGTAATCTTGTCCACTACCAGATTCTGTGTAGCTCCCTAGTGCCTAATAGTTTCCTAAGTGTTTTACAAAAACACTTGGGACTATCCTCGAGTGTATCATATTGCACTCGGGATATGGTAAAGCACTTGGGGATATTTCACTTTCCCCGTGTGTTTATATTTGCCTTCCGGATACTTTTATTTTAGACTAAAAAATTTAGGCAGGCGTGGCAAACGTGAACGGCGTCAGGAGACTCCCAAATGTTTTATGCAAGTGGGCCTTCGGGAACTGTTTTTCACTAAAGTAGCAGCAAAAAGTGGTGCACAGCTGGTGCCCTTCGCGCCGGATGCCAAAATTTTTTAGCCTGGCAAAAACCCTCGAAGCTGCACCGAAAAAAAACATTCCAGTCTCTAGCTGAGACTCATGGACACACACAACCTGCCGCCACCATTGTCTTCGAACCCGGTACCATCGTCTCTGAACCCGCCGCCACTGTATCCCACCCGTCTCGGCCCCTAGTGCTGCTCCCACTGCCACCCGGGCAAGAAGCTAGCAGCACCAAGCTGCACACCCTAGTTTCAGTTTTTTCCCTAAATCACAGGACCCATGCTCCAATATGCTTAGCCCCCTCCGATTGCTTAGCCCCTTCGATTCCCTCTCTCTTTAATCCCCCACCTCCCATAGATCACATCCTTCACTGTAGATTTCATCAGGTCACTACAATTCGAATCACTTGATTGCCACTTTAAACTTTAGAAATCTCATTTGCTTTTAAAAATGAAGGGTACCGGACAAACTAGAGGCTCACACTTATTAATAAAATTCCAGTAGGGGCCCTGTTTTGTCAAATAAATAATAAAAAAAGAAACTGAATGCTCAAACATAGATGCTGCAGGAACTAGTACTGCTAGAGAGGCTGGAGAAGGGGAGCATGCTGACAATGGATCTCATATAGACGAATCTATGCTGATCCATTAGGCCAATCTATTGCGATCTTACATTTCTATGCTAAACTTAGTGCTGTTGTCAAACTTGAGGTGAAGTTTGTTGTCGTGTCCTATTGTGAACCTTTAGAACTTGTGACTTTTGTTGATCTGATCATGTTAGTTCTTTTGGGGAATCTAAACATGTAGAACTGCTCATTAGGGAGTGGATGACTATTAAATTTTGTGACTTCTCAAATTGTAGGACATGTGAACATTGAGTGTGCTTTGACCAATGGCATGTGGAAATTGTGAATGTAGCCTGATATGTTGTTTCCATATTCTAATTTGTGAAGTGCATATGGATTGAAACTATGGTGAAGCCAGTGGGACAGTGTTCTAGGAAACTCCTGAGTGGAATAACAAAAAAAGTCCACGTGGAACAATATGGTAACAACCTAAAACCTATATATCCCGAGTGTCTATCACTCTAAGCACTCGAGAATACATGAAAAGGATGCCGAGTGTTTGGCACTCGTACTCGGGGAATGACTCCGTTATCATGGCACAGAGCCGTTAGTATGTTTCGTTCCCATGTGCTCTATGTCTCCCGAGTGTCCAGGGATACACACGAAAAACTTTTAATTCACCGAGTGTTTTGGTGAAGGCACTCAGGAAACTAGTTTCCCGACCTAAGGCCACCGAATGTTCTTTGCCAAGTGCTTACTCTCGGGAAAGTCTATCCTGAGTGTTTTATTCCTGTTCCCAAGTGTTCAACACTAGGGAGCTACATAGAATTTGGTAGGGGTCATTTGAAAGGATAGAGCTGTTTTGCATAACACAAATCCCACATGCAAAGTTGGGTACTTGGGTTGAATGAACTGAATTCAAAACAATTCGGGATTTTGATTTAAGTTCTCTGATGTTGACTCAATTGCAATCTGTTTTTTTATGGATATGGATCTTTGTATGTCAGTAAAAAATTTAGGCCGTACCACCTCTACATTTGTATATCACATTCGGTGTGGATTGCCAAATTTGTGCTGTGTGAACTGCATGTGAAGCACAACCTGAACATCTCGGCATCTGCAAATACTCCCTCCGTTCCAAAACAAGTGTCGTTCTCGCTCCTCGAGGAGTCAAACGATTTTAATTTCCATCAAATATATATAAGAAAATATTAATATTTAGAGTGCATAATTAATATCATTAGATATATCATTAAATCTATTTTATAACAAACTTATTTATAGATAAAAATGTTGTTAGTATTTTTTTCTATAAATTTAGTCAAACTTAACAAAGTTTGATCGGCACGTATACCATAGCGACATCTATTTTTGAACGGAGGGAGTATATGGGACGTCTGTGTCATTTGTGAACCCCTATTTTCAGTATTGCTCGTGGTTTGCAGGTTCCAAAATGTCGAAGTTGATTAGTAGAGGGCTGCCGTACGGTACCATGGTGTGAACTCGAGCTAGCATCGTGTGCAAGCAGGAATAAACCATCTCTACTTTATGGACGACACCAATAGACGTAACATGATAGAATCAGTGTACCATTAATTCATGTTACGCACTAAGCTTCTTCTTCTGTACACGAGGAATGACAGACAACAGCATGGCGACCACGCGTTTACATCATATTTGGTTGCTGGTTAATTCGTCAAGAATTCATTTTAATTTGGCCACGCACCTATACATATTGGTCGACGACAGGACATCCGTGGCGCGCGATGACGATTTCCGATCAGATGAATTGCTAATTGTCTCTCTCTGTCTTATCAGCCGTGCTTGATGGAGCAAGCCACCACCTGCGCCCAGTGCCTCAGCCTCGTCTTCACAAGCTGAGGGTTGTCACCTGCACGCATGATGCGTCAGAATTATTTAATGGAAAGACAGCTCAAATGATTTTCATGAGAGCAGGTGTACGTGTGTAATTTATTACAGTACAGTACCTGGGGTAAAAATCTTCCATGTGTCGGCGCCGCCGGACGCGGTTGTGCCGGCGTTGGGGCTGCGTGGGCTCGGGATGTCGGGGAGAGTGGACGACGATGACACGGCCAACAGCGTCGACGTGAGGCTCGCCGCCGCCGGCGTCCGCAGCTTGGGGTCCGACAGCTGCCGGTTCACAGCGAAGTAGAATTCGAGGGCGGGGAGCGTGTCGCGGAGGTGGGCGCCGCCGGTCTCCTCGTCGAATCCGAACCCGAGCTCGAAGGAGCCCCGCAGCTCGTCAAGGTCCTCGTCGGTCAGGCACCTCATTGCGCGCTCCGACGAAGACCTCATAACATGATGATGATGATGCCGTTCCTCGACGGCGCTCTTGTTGCCGCCGCCTCCTCCGTCGTCGTTTACCGATACCATGCTGCTGCGCCGCAGTATCTGCCGCCGGCGCTTCTCCCATTTGGCCTCTCTGGTGGTCTCCTTCATTGACAGCTGCTTCGATAGAAGCCGCCTCCTGTTGTTGCCAATGCCGACGGCCGCTTCGTGGTGATTGTGATTCCAACCCATCGGGGGCGTCTTCTTCGCCTCGGCTACTTCGTCCTGCTGTGCTTCATCCTCCTCCCTCTCCCTGTCGCTGTCGTCCGACGAAGAGGAGTGAACTTCGATGCGCGGCTTGTTCGTCATCTCCCGACGGCCGTCGATGCTGTCCATCATGTGCCAATCGATCCGTGCTTACCAACTAATAATTACTCTAGCTATATACTATAGTATATATCCTCCTCCGTTGAGTGTGCGGTGTACGAAGAACACGTAGCAGCTGCCGTCCGTCACCGGTCGGGCGCACGGCAGCCGCGGCGTTCGGAGGAGGGTGGCGCCGGCGATCGTCGCCGGAGAGAGGGGAGGAGGGTCTCCTCCTGTTTGTACGTGTTGCCGGTGAATAAGGGAAAAGACGGAGACCCTCCTGTTCCCAGGAAACAGGGCGCTCACCACCACCAGTCCACCAACTCCTATGAAAAGCAAATCTGCAGTGGCAAGACAAATGTCCGTGCACGGGTGAGCTTGCCACCAAGGTTGGCCGGCCGTAACGATGGGCGGACGCGGAGATCAATCCTCACCGCTAGCTTCTTGCCTGCGGTGCACCAAATTTAACTATAAGCTACGTCGTGAAAATCTGCTTTTAGACTGCCCAAAAAACACTCTGAAGCTTTGTTTAGATGTCTATGTATTAATCTCAATTCACGTGTAAATTTTACAACAAAAAAACCACTCTAACGCACATTATTAAGGTCAATAAATGAGTTCCAAACGAGCCCTGAGTTAAAAACAGCATCTCGGTGCGTCGTTACAGGCCACCATTTTCCATTTTCCTTATGTCTCGTAGTGTGCTTAACGAGTGGAGCGATTGATGAA
The DNA here is from genome assembly GCA_022457205.1 of Saccharum spontaneum. Lineage (NCBI taxonomy): Eukaryota > Viridiplantae > Streptophyta > Magnoliopsida > Poales > Poaceae > Saccharum > Saccharum spontaneum. The sequence goes on from CM039594.1 coordinate 38,074,666, forward strand.
TCTAGGCCCAAGCCATATGTAAACAATTGACTTCAGCGGCAGTGGAGGCAATGGCCCGATATTCGGCTTCGGTGGAGGATCGAGCAACTGTCTTTTGCTTTTTATAACTCCAAGAGATAGGATTGGCTCCAAGGAAAACAACATAAGCTGAAGTGGAAGTTCGATCATTAGGATCACCGGCCCAATCGAAGCTAGCTCTCAGACGAGCTAGGATACGAGTCGAGGCTGTCAATTGGATTCCCCCATCCAATTGAAGACAATCCAAAGGTTTCGTTGATACAAAGAAAAAGGAAAGAAGGGTAGAAAAAGTTATTAGATAGCGAAGCGAAGTAAGTCCAATGCTACCTATTTTGTTTGGATTTGGAATGGACGCCTGCGGAGGAGAAAAGGAGAAGCAGCTCCGTGGGCTGGCCGGCCTTCTGTTTCGAAGAATGGAATCTTAGTTAGGAGAACAAGACGGGGGACAAAGCCTTCCAACATAAGTTATTAGAACCTTTTTAGAAATGACCATCAACAGCAAAGCGTGGCTTCTCGCCCCGGGACACTAGGGTGGTCTACGATCGATCATCCTTATGGAAACAAATCTGCCTTCACAGCGATCTGCCCTATTGCAGGAGCTTCAGTAACAAAAACAGAAACAAAAGAGAGGTGTCGAACGTGGTTCTAAATTATAAGACAATTTTTATTTTTTAGACACATTGTTCTCTTCATGTATCCAAACGTAGTGTATATCTAAGTGCATAATAAAAATTATGTATCTAGAAAAATCAAACCAACTAATAATTTGGAATGAAAAATTATTATTATTATGTATCTATACAACACGTGCTCGCGAGGACATCTGTCCATGATTGTTGTTGTTGATTTGTGCTCTTGATCACTACTCCGAATCCATAGATTAGTGCCAGATCTAAATCTGGCATCGTTATAGAAACTGAATTCAACAGACAATCGGCAATAATAGAGCCTGCCTAGACCCGGCAATAAAACAATGCTATTACTACCATTCATGGACACGACTCAGTAGTAATTGAATAAGGATCACTATCGGATCTAACTTGCACCCAACAATGTTATTGTGGGGCCCACTGTCGGTAGGCCCAGTCGCTTGGCTAATAAGCCATGACTGAAAGTACTGTTGACTGATTTGTTGTGAGAGAAAAACACTGTTTGTTCACTGAAACAGTACGGATTATAAAAGACAACCAAACAGGGTCTTGGTATTTTCAACTGGCACTATAACCTTCATTTTCCTATTTTTTATATACTTTATTACTAAATCTAAGTAGAGGTTGTTATCTAATATTTTACATTCAGTATTACTAATAGCACTACACTAGGCATGATTTTTAGGGGCGGCGAGTGACCTTTGTAGTTGAGAATTTTGAACATTGTAGCATCCTTTTGACGGTTGGGCTTTGAGTTGAGTTCTTTTTAAGAGCTCTTAACATGAAAATACACATCATAAAATGACGCATCGAGTGAGACCATTCTGTTTCATTGTGAATGAAAGACGTTTTCGACCAACAACATCTACCCATATCCAGCTTCGTGTCATTTTTGAACACTGCGATCAGCAAGCAGCAAGCGGGGGAGAGTCAAGTCAAGTACAACACAGGACTGATGGGGTGGGGCGCGCCAAAGCAACCCGGGACCCCTCTGGGGTCACTACAAAAGCGTTGGTGCCTTCTTTTGAAGGTGAAAAACTACGCTTCAAATAAAGCTAAGAAAAAGAAAAGGGTTGCGCTAATGGCAAAGAGCAAGAAAAGGGCAGCTAGCTCGAAATCCGATAAATCAAATACCTCCTTTCAGTTATGAGAGAGAACTCCAAGACAGGATAAACACTGAGTTGGATTCAGCCGCGTGGGGAATAAAACAACATTAATGGAATGAGTTGAGGCCTCCTGCTCTTTTTGAGAGTTAGGGGCATGCCCGGCCTAGCACTTTAAAAAGGGTTGTCTGCATTACCGGAAAAAAAGTAGTAAAATAAAAGTAGGGGCCACGTAGACTATTCTGAGGTGGTATGCTAAATCCATGATCAATTGATGTAGCTAGTGTGACTAAAGGTACAGCTATTGGCTTAACAGGTTCTAAACTCTCCCACCCGATAAAGGAATTGAAAGACTACCCCGGGCCACGTACACTATTCCCTTCCACGGACATTCTTTTATAGTCTAGAAGGAAAGTAGCAAAGCCGAACACAAATAGACATGCAAATTGCGTCGACTACCTCATCACTGTCCAAAATGGGGATACCACTATTCATACATGGATGGATGAGGGACTCCGCTGACAACATCAGTAGATGACTTTTCTCTTTTCTCGCGGAATGCTATTACCGTTGGAAAAAACACAGCTCTCAAACTCACCCGGAGGGTGATAGGTAGAAGCATTAGTACCTAACGGAGCGGTATCTAACCAAAAAGGGAGGTGATGTGATGTTCTTTTTATAAACAGGATGGAGCATGACTTCCTTTCTTCTTAGATACATTTCATTCATTCCATTTCTCTATAGTTTACACTATAACATCTTGCTAATCCTGACAGATCTCGAAAAGGGTGGGGGCACTAGAACCAAATCTACATACACATCGAAACTTCCTATCTCAGCCAAGCTAGCACCTTCATCCCACCAATGCATTGTACGACTCTCCACCCTCCACCCCGCCTTTTCCTCCCTTGTGAAATCCAAATTTCCTGCAATGAAATTCAATTTCGTTCATGTCGGCGGTTGGCAAAATGGCCCTGAGATCCGGGACTGGTAAAACATGGGTGCCCCATTTTCTTTTCTGTGCTCCTCCTTAGTGCCCTTATGAAGGCGGCGGGGAGTCCTTAGCCTTTGAACCAAACTCTAGGGAACGCTCAATTGCCCGCCGTCTCAACTGCAATGGTGAACTCTGAACTCAGTTACATACACTGAAATGGATTGCATCTATTGTTCCAAACAAGGCTGATACAAATGCCCAATTTGTAGGGGCGATTGGCCAGCCGCCCCGGTTCACTATTTGTAGGGACGGCTGGATATAGAGACACCCCTACAAATCCATTTCCAAAAAATCATGAATCTGGGCTCATTTTTCGTGCGCTTCGTGGCTGCGGGGATTTGAACCCGCGACCTTCCCCTCGCGTGTACCCTCCTCTACCACTATATTTCACACTTACTTGTGTCTACATTGGATTTTGGTTTTCCATATATTATCCTAAACCGAGTTTAAATTGATTGTTTGAGGCCCTAAACGAATTAAAATGAAAACATTGTCATGTACAAGTTTTATAACTTTTCAAAATGTACAACTTTCATTTTGGTAGTTTCTCCATCCGAGATCATTTACAAAAATTTGAATTTCAAATTTGAGAATACTTTCGTTTTTACTGTTTGTCCATCTAAGGTCGTTTAAAAATTTAAATTTCAAATTTTGGAAATTCAAACATAGTTTTTCTTGACAAGATGATTTCAAATTAAAAAGTTGTGAACTACAATTTTTTGTAACTTTATGGGATTTACAACTTTTATTTTGGTTGTTTCTCCATTCGAGGTCGTTTAAAAAATCTAAATTTCAAATTTGAGAAATTCAGATGTAGTTTTGCTTGACAAAATGAATTCAAATAAAAAAGTTGTCAACTAGAAAGTTCTATAACATTTCGAGATATATAACTTTTATTTTGGTCATTTGATCATTTGTTCATCCGACATGGTGGTAGTAACATTGTTCGTAAATTTTACATATTTCTCTTATAGTTTATGAAATTATAAGAGAGAAATGTAAATTTTGTGAACAATGTTACTACCACTTTGTCGGATAAAGAAATGATCAAAATAAAAGTTATAGATCTTGATGACTTCTACAACTTTTTTATTTGTGGCTTTTCTGACATCATTTAATGTTTTAAAATGACGTTTGAAGTTGCTATTTTTTAAAATTCAAAATTCAAATAAATAAAACATAGTCACATGAAAAAATGGACAAAATAATAGCAGTAAGAATACAATAAATTGATAGAGCATGATTTTTAAAATTTTTAGGAAGAAATCATCAAATTTGAAGTTAGTACAAGGGAGACAGACTAGTTACAAGTTTTAACCAGAGATTAAAAAGAGAAATCAGAGTTCTTCAACAATTTCAAATTGAATCTCAAACAATATTTTGAAGCAGTAAATATTTTTAAATGAAAAGTTGTAAACAGCAAAGTTCCATAACTTTTTGAGGTCTACAACTTTTATTTTGGTTATTTCTCCATCCGAGATCGTTTGAAAAAAATTAAAATTTCAGTGCTTAAAATTTTTACAATTCGGCGTCTATTTGCAGGGGAGCGCCTCATACAAATCCGATTTGTAGGGGCAGAAATTCGACGTCTATTTGCAGGGGAGGCGTCCCCTATAAATCCGATTTATAGGGGCGACTAGATATAGAGCCGCCCCTACCAATCGGGCCATTTGTAGGGACAACTAATAACACTAGTAGGGGTGGCTCGTTTGGGCACCATTTGTATTGCAAACCTTTTTCTAGTAGTGTAAATGATATATACCTCAACGCCATTACATTTCGTATAAGATCTATCCTATCTACCACATACCTTAATCCTATAGATGAGCCCCTTCTCACATACCACTGTTTATCAGCAGCTCCCCCCTCATAGAACGCTGTTGCCAATCATCGTTACCATCATCCTCCACTTACCATCTACCGTCCACGTACGACGGCTTCTGGAAACACCGACGTCAAACTACATCACCCAATCCCATCCACCCGCACAGCGCCTCGCTCCTTCTGCCGCGTCGCCGCTCCGCCTCCTCTTCCCACAGCGCTACCCTTCCCCATCGCTTGTGCCCGCGTTGCGCTCGCCCGCCTGCGGCCATCGTCGCCATCCTCGCCTCGCCCCCACCCCCCGCCCCTGGTCCACGCCAGGCGCCGCTATGCCGTCGCCGCGCCACCTCCGAGCCGTCTCTTCTGCATGCCCTAGGTTCGTCCGCCATCACGGCTGACCTAGTGCTACCCCACCGTCGCGCCTCCTACCAGGGCGCCTATGCCGACATGGTTCTCCCGGCCATCGCAACGAATGCCGCGTGACCGAGCGCCTCCCCAAGTGACGTAGATGAGAGTGACCTCCGAACTGGCATACACGGCGAGGTAAACTGCCATTTCCTCTATCTTGCTTTTCGATTTCCTAGCATACATGCCATGGTGGTATGCTTCGATGTCTTCTCCTCCATCTCTGACCAATGTGAAGACTCGATCTACTGTTTGCTTTGCTCTTGGTATTATGTGCCATTGAAGTGTTTGATGAAATGGATACAATGCCTCTTCTTGCTAATTTTGCACCAATTTGGCGCCTTTGAAAGCCCAAGTTTGGTTTTGGTAATTAATGACACCAAGTTGCTAATGCCATGTGTTAAGTGTTTTGAGTTAGGCATGAGCAACACATGTGATGAAGGTGTATATGGCAAGGAGTGGTGGCCACAAGATCATAAAGAAATGGTGCATGGACATGAATTGTTGATCATGGTGGAGATGCACATAATATGATGGACATGATGATCAAGTGGAAGAGAAGGATCTAAGAGCGCAAGGCAAAGGTATGACCATATGGTTTTTCTTTTGCCGGTCTAAGATGAGTAGAGAAGTGATTGACCAGATTTAGGATACATAGCCGACTATCAAGAGGGGCAATCACGGTTAGCTCAGGAATCAAGTGCCACTAGATCAATGTCTTGAGCATATGCATTAGGATCTAGTTGAGAGCTAACATAACGCCTTGGAAAATGTTTATGAAATGCTAACACACATGCACATGGTGGTGTTAGCACATTTGCGAAGGCGGTGGAGTTTAAGCGGTAGTAAGGGGTTTGGGGTTCGCTCTCCCTCCTGCCGAGCTTGTGAGTGTGGGATTCAGGCGTTTTTGAGGAAATGAAATGCCTATTTTCTATTGCGCCGGAGGCGAGAAAAGGTGGCGAAAGTCCGAATTGTTTATCACTGAAAATACAGTGACCGGACGCTATGGTCGAATTGACCGGACGCGGGTGGCGCGTCCGGTCAGTTCAACTCGGTGCTGCTAGGGTTTCTGACCGGACGCTGGACTGGCCTGACCAACGCATCCGGTCAGTTCACCTGTGCGCAGAAGAAGGGCGCGCGACCGGCGCGTCCGGTCCCTCACGGAACCGGAGCGTCCGGTCAGGCGTCCAGAGGGGAAGAGTGCAGCGGAGTGTTGATCGGACGCGCGGCGCGTCTGGTCACGTGCGATCGGACGCGTCCAGTCTCGACGGGAGCTTACTGGAACACGATCGGACACTGGCACTGTCGCGTCCGGTCAAACGGTAGAGCGCGTTCGGTCATGGCAACGGCTAGTTTTGACACGCACTGTTCACACCTGTCCTGTAGTGACCGGACGCGTCCGGTCACCCTGACCGGAGCGTCCGGTCAGCGCGATTTTCACTGAGTCGTCCGGTAACGGTTAGCTGCGTACCCCTTCACTATAAATAGAGGATGTCCGGGGTTTGAGGCTAACTCTTGCACATTTTGAGACCTAGAGACATCCTTTGAGCTAGAGAACAACCCCTCCACTCATTTCTTTACTTGGTTGCACATCTTGAGTGAGATTGAGTGAGATTCAAGTGCATTGCTTGAGAGTTGCATTCTAGAGGCACTTGATCTTCGAGTTGCTGCGGATTTCTTGTTACTCTTCCTTGTTTCCCGACACGGTAGACGGCTTGGAGCAGCGGAGGTGATTGAGCTCGCAATTGGAGATTGTTGGAGCCCTCACCAAGTGTTGTAAGGGGTTCTTGATCCTTCCCCGCGGGAGTTTGCAAATTGGATACTCTAGTGGAGCTCGTGGCTTGGAGGATCCCCATCTTGTGTGCGGTTGTGCGGCGCCCGCCGAGGGCTCGACTCTTGATAGTCGATTAGCTTGCGAACCGACAAGTGGGTGCATCGCCACAACGAGGAGTAGCTTGCCGGGAAGCAAGTGAACCTCGGTAAAAATCTTGTGTCATCTCTTTGCCGAGGATTTCTCTTGTGGTTGATCATTGTGATTGATTCTTCGAGTGCACTACTTCTCTACATCGTTGGTATAAGAATCAAGTCACTTGCTCTCTACTTTCTTGTACTAGTCCTAGTGTAGTCTTTATCACATAGGAGTAAGTAGCTTAGTGACTTAGTCTTGTTGGTGTGTATTAGAGATCATAGCCTTGCTTCACTAGTATTGTATAGGTGGCTTGCATAGTATAGTTGAGCTAGTGCTAGAATTAGCTTAGCCATCTTTTATACTAACGTGGTTGTTTAGTGAAGCTTGTAGAATTTTAAATAGGATATTCACCCCCCTCTAGCCATTTGGACCTTACAGCCTTCCAGTCATCTACCAATTCATCTCTGCTACTTACGTATACCTTAAAAAATTTTATCTTCGCAGCTTCAGATGCTTGGTGTATACCTGGATATGTTAGGTCTTTTGGATCACATGTTCATAGATCTAGTCAGGTACACAACTTGGGTAATCATCACCTAGTACATGATCTACGAGAGAGGGAGATAGGAGAGAGAGGTAGGCTAGATGTGCAGACCAGTGGGTGGTGTGGAGGAAGAGGAGCCGGATCCCGCCATCAGCAATGTCTATCAGAGAAGAAGGCAGTGCAGTGGCGACCGGCGGTGAAGACCGTGGTGATGCAGTGCAGTGGCGGTGGTACTTCCCATCACTGGCTGCGCCCCTCTCTGTGATCGGGAGTTAGGGTTTTCGGTAGGGATTGCAGCTCATGGTGAACCTCATACTAAGAGCCACCGGCCCCCACCTCTATTTATTGCGCTGTGCGACGGGGACCCGCCAGCCATGGATGGGCTAAGCGCCCCTGATCAGGGCGCGGATGAAATGCCCAACAGACTGTTGGTGGAGATCAATCCAACATTCTCCCCTTTGATCTTAACTTATACTTTAACTTTAAACTTTGACTTTAATTCCTTTCACTTTTATTTGTTCCATCACAGATTAGTGCATAGAGCATACTTCATCGTCACGGTCAATTGCCGATAGATTTAATAGCTACAATACATGCCTCTATTCTAAAACAAATTCTTTAACTTTGGGCCCTTTTAATTGTTCAAGAATCATAGGCTTTCACTTAAACCCATGCCGGTTACATGTTGTCTGAACACGTTGGGTGGTAAGCCTTTCGTAAGCGGATCCGCGAGCATCTTTTCGATACTTATATGCTCGAGACTTATAATATGATCCTGGAGTTTATCTTTCACAACATAATACTTTATGTCAATGTGTTTGGCAGCACCACTTGACTTATTGTTGTGAGCATACTGTACTGCAGGACTATTATCATAGTATAACTTAAGTGGTCTATAGATGTCGTCAACCACCTTTAAACTGGGTATGAACTTCTTTAGCCAGTTCACTTGCCCCGTTGCCTCATAACTTGCTACAAACTCGACATACATTGTGGATGATGTAGTGACGATTTGTTTTGAACTTTTCCATGATATAGCTCCTCATGCAAAAGTGAACACATACCCAGATGTGGACTTTCTATCATCTCCCGCATAATCAAAATCTGAGTATCCCACTATTTTCAGGGTATCTGACCTTTTATATGTCATCATGAGGCCAATTTCTAGTGTTCTACTCCTGAATTACTTTAAAATTTGCCAAGCAACCCGGTAACAAATGCTAGGTCAGGGCGCGTGCACACTTGTGCATACCGTAAGCTTTCGACAGCTGAAGCATATGGAACCGCTTTCATTTGGTTGAGCTCATACTGATTCTTGGGGCATTGAAAATCCCCATATCTATCGCCCTTGACTATAGGTGTAGGTGAAGGACTACATTTGTGCATACCAAATTTCTTTAAAACTTTCTCTATATATGCCTTTTGTGACAGTCCCAATACCCCTTTACTTCTATCTTGATGAATCTCGATACCTAGAACGAATGAAGCTTCACCAAGATCTTTTATATCAAAATTCGAGGATAAAAACCTTTTTGTTTCTAGCAGTAGACTAACATCACTGCAAGAAAGTAAGATATCGTCTATATATAGGATTAGGAAGATATACTTCTCATTGTTAAACTTTACATAAACGCAATTGTCCTCTACATTTTCTTTAAACCTAAAATTCCTTATTATTCTGTCAAACTTCAAGTACCAGTGTCTTAAGCTTGATTTAACCCATAAATAGAATTCTTTAAGTGGCATTCCATTCATTCTTTTTCTTTCACAACAAAACCTTTTGGTTGTGCCATATAAACATTTTCCTCTAGATCCCTATTAAGAAATGCCATTTTCACATCCATCTGATGTAACTCTAAATCGTTGTGTGCCACTAATGTCATTATAATTCTGAAGGAATCCTTACATGAGATTGGAGAAAACATCTCATTTGTAATCAATCCCTTCTCTCTGCGTGAAACCTTTTGCCACAAGTTGCGCTTTAAACCTTTTAATATCCCCTTAGGAGTAATATTTTGTCTTATAGACCCATTTACAGCCTACTGTCTTGGCTCATTTAGGAATAGGTTCTAAGTCCCAAACTTTATTGGTACTTATTGATTTTATTTCATCTTTCATGGCCTCAAGCCACTTTGATGAATTATCGCTTCTCATGGCTTCTTCAAATGAAGTGGGATCACCCTCCATTTGAAATTCTTTAGTGTTATACACCTCATAATCATCAGGAATAGCTGATCTTCTAACTCTTTGAGACCTTCTCAGGGTCTCCACATTTGGCACATCTTCTATTTGGGGCTGTTGTTGCTCCCCCTTATCTGTGGCATCAGTTTCTATAGGATCCTGAGGGACAGGTTCCTCATCATCATTTACTATCACCACAGGAGAACTGACAACAGGTGTTGGCACTATAGTGTCCTGCACTGTTGGTGCAACAAGAATAGGTAGTTCAAAGAATGGTTCCTGAATCATCAAAGTGGGCACACATATGAAAGCCCAAGTTTGGTTTTGGTAATTAATGACACCAAGTTGCTAATGCCATGTGTTAAGTGTTTTTAGTTAGGCATAAGCAACACATGTGATGAAGGTGTATGTGGCAAGGAGTGGTGGCCACAAGATCACAAAGAGATGGTGCATGGACATGAAATGACGATCATGGTGGAGATGCACATGAAATGATGATCAAGCATGAGGAGATGGACATGAAACAAAGTGATCAAGACAAAGGTATAATCATAGGGTTTGCTTTTGCCGGTCTAAGATGAGTAGAGAAGTGATTGACCGGGTTTAGGATTGATAGCCGACTATCAAGAGGGGCAATCACGGTTAGCTCGTGAATCAAGTGCTACTAGGTCATCATCTTGAGCATATGCATTAGGATCTAGTAGAGAGATAACGTAACACCTTGAAAAATGATTGTAAGATGCTAACACACATGCACATGATGATATACACTTGGTGATGTTAGCACCTTTGTAAAGACGGTGGAGTTTGAGTGGTAGAGAGGTTTGTGTTCCTCTCTTCCTCCCGCCAAGCTTGCGAGGCAGGATTCGGCTTTTTTTGTGGAAGTGAAACACCTATTTTCTACTACGGTAGAGGCGAAGAAACGAAGGCATAAGTCCGGTGTGATTCTCACTGAAAAACAGTGACCAGACGCTGTGGTCAAAGTGACCGGACACGGCTGGCGCATCCGGACAGTTCAAACCACAGGCAGACACGCGCGAGAGAGGGTCATGGACTGGCACGTCTAGTCCCTCCGGGAACCAGCACGTCCGGTCACGCACCCAGGAGAGCAGCACGAAGGGTAGGTGCGAGCGGACGCGGTGGCATGTCTGGTCACGTACGACCAAACGCGTCCGATCGCACGAGGAGCTCTCTAGACTCCGATTGGACGCCAGGTGCAGCGCGTCGGGTCAAATGGTGAAGCACATCAGGTCATGGCAACGGCTCCCTCTGACTCGCACTGCTACTGTTTGTCCTGTAGACTAAGTTGTCTTTTAACGGCTAGTTGCTTACCCCTTCGCTATATATAGATGGTGGCCGGGTTTGGGGGGTTCTCTTTTGCACTTTTGAGATATTGAGGCACACTTTGAGCTAGAGAACTTCCCCTCCACTCATCTCCTTGCTTGGTTGCATACTCTAGAGAGATTGAGTGAGATTCAAGTGCGTTGCATTGAGAGTTGCTTCTAGTGGCACTTGATCTTCGAGTTTGCTGCAGATTGCTTGTTACTCTTGGGTGCTTCCCGACACCCTAGACAGCTTGGAGCAGTGGTGGTGATTGAGCTCATGATTAGAGACTTGTTCGAGCCTTCACCAAGTGATTGTGAGGGGGTTTTAAGCCTTCCTTGCGGGAGTTCACAAATTGACTACTCTAGTGGAGCTCGTGGCTTGGAGGATCCCCATCTTGTGAGTGGATGTGCGGCACCCACTGAGGGTTCAAATCTTGATAGTTGATTAGCTCGTGATCCATCAAGTGGGTGTATCGTCACAACGAGGAGTAGCTTGCCAGGAAGCAATTGAACCTCGGTAAAAAATCTTGTGTCATCTTATTGCCAAGGATTTTATTTGTGTATGTGATCACTTTGATTGATTGGTACTTTGGACATATCTCTTCTCATCAACGTTGGTATATCTATTCAAGCTCTCTCCTTTACTTATTGTTCTTTGCCTTATTTAGCTTGAGTAGAATAGCTTTTCTCATAGGAGTAATTAGCCTAGTAACTTAGGTTGTTAGTGTGAGCTAAAGATCATAGCTTTGTTGTTTACTAGATTTGTAGAGGCGGCTTGCATAGATTAGTTGTCCTAGTGCTAGAAGAGCTTTGCCATCTTAGTTACTAACTTATTGTTTAGTAAAGCTTGTAGAAAATTTAAATAGGCTATTCACCCCCCTCTAGCCATTTGGACCTTACAACATACTCGCTTCTTCTCAAGATCAATTTTTTGAGCTACCATGCTCTCCCTCATCATTTCATCCTCTAAGAAAATAGCATGTCTCATTTCTATAACTTTGTATATCTGTCTGAATAGTAGAAATGAAAACCTTTTGACTTTTAGGGTAGCCAATAAAATAACAACTTACTATTTTGGGATCTAGCTTCCCAATATTTTGGTTAAACATTTTTGCCTCAGTAGGACTCCACCACATACATAAGTGTTTTAGTGAGGATACTCTTCCTATCCGCAACTCCTATGGTGTTTTGGGCACCAACTTACTTGGTACTCAATTTAGAATATGAATGTCGGTTTTTAATGCCTCCATCCATAAACTCAATGGCAAGTTAGAGTAACTTATCATGCTATGCACCATATTCATCAGGGTATGGTTACGTCTTTCAGCTACTCCATTCTGCTGAGGTTCACCTTGTGTAGAATACTAGGCTATATTCCATTCTCCTGTAGAAATCTTGCAAAGGGTCTAGGAACTTGGCCATATGGGGTATGCCGACCGTAGTACTCCCCACCACGATCAGATCAGACTATCTTTATCTTTAAATTGTGTTGATTTTCAACTTCAGCCTTAAATATCTTAAATTTATCCAATGCTTCTGTTCTTTCTTTAATTGGATAAATATAACTATAACAGGAGTAATGATCTGTGAATGTTAAGATCGAGTCATAACCATCCACACTTTTCATAGGAAAAGGACCACAGATGTCTGTGTGGATTATATGTAGAATTCTTGTGCTTCGTTTAGCGTCCTTTTTAATTTTCTTTGTGTATTTTCCTTAATATATTATCTACATTGTTCTAAGTCTAAGAACTCTAATGGAGGAAGAATATCATTCTTAACTAGTCTCTCTATTCTCCCCCTCGAAATATGGCCTAAACGACAGTGCCATAATTTCGATGGTGCATCTTAAGTTATCTTTCGTTTTCTATTTGCATTCATAGACGAGGATACGTTCTCATTCACATCACATACGAAATTTGCATTTTCATGAACTGATAGCAAATAAAGATCCTGCTTTTGAAAAGCAAGACCAACACATTCATTATTATATAGTATCTCACATTTACCTTCTCCAAAATGACAATCAAATCCATCATTGTCCAAACATGACACAATAATCAAATTTCTCTGTAACTAAGGAACAAATAGAACATTTCTAAGTAAAAGAATGAAGCCATTAGCTAGCTCTAGGGAAACATCGCCAACAGCTTCGACATCTGCTTGGACTCCATTTATGAATTTAACGTATCTTTCGCTTCTTTGCGCAGTCCTCATCGAACGGAATCCCTGTAAAGAATTAGCAACATGAACAGTTATGCCTGAATCAATCGACCAAGTGGATTTAGAATACTGTAGATACAGGGATTCATTTATAAACGTAATAATGTTCTCACCTTTCTTTGCCATGATCATCTTTAAGAAATCAGGACAATTTTTCTTATAATTCCCCATCTTCTTGCAGTGAAGACACTGGTCTTTGTCCACTGTAAACTTCTTCTGTTGAGACTGATTCTGCATGGGAGCCTTTCTCTGAGCCTTTGAGAAGTTAGCATTAAAGTTCTTTTTCTTGTTATCTTTCAAATAGTTAATAGAACCACAATTTGAAACCTTTATTATGTCCTCCTCCTGAGCACACATAGCCATGAGCTTCTCTAAATTCCATTTCTCTGGCTGCATGTTGTAATTGACAACAAAGGTGTCATATTCCTTTGGCAAGGAAGCAAAAACCAGATGGATATAGAACTGTTCCTTGAGAGCCAGATCCATTGGTTTTAGCTTAGATGCCTGATTATTCATTCTTAATATGTGCTCTCTTATGCCACCACCAGTGTATTTATTTGTAATCAGCTGCTTTATCAGCTGGGTGGCATAAGTCTTTGAAGAGTCAATAAACTGACTCTTTGTCCGTTTAAGGCATTCTGCGACTGTGTCATAGTTTGGAATTGAGCCCACCAATGCAGGCTCAATTATGTTCTTTATCACAGCTAAATATTTTTTAATGGTTGTGATCCACTTTGCCTTTTCAAGGTCATAAGACATCTTTATGGGAGCAAAGTCCCGCTCTTTGGTCTGCCATGCAGCATCAATCTCATCATCCTCCCTCACTGGTGCCTCAGGCTCAATGGGACATGGTGTGGTGACTACCCAGTCCACCTCACCCAAAACGAAGGCCAGGTCAAGCTTTCTCCTCCATTCAATCTAGTTATCTCCTTTCAGGGTAGGGATATTTTTGATACAACCCATCAAGGAGTATCCACCTAAAAACACAATCCATGTAAAGTAAGAACATAGTAACAACAATTGTATGCCTTAGTTCCAACGTTGGTCAAAATTAAAACATACAACTGTTCTTTATAATAATTCTACATCACCGTTGGGCAGAAATAGAATTAATGCAAGAAAATTCATAATTAACATCATAATATTGTCATTAATCAACGTTGGTCAGAATAATAACAATATTATAATAAACTATAATTTCATCTATTTTTTAAAATTAAATTCTCCCGTTGGTTCGAATTTAATAATGAAATAACAACTTAAATTACGCAGCGGAAACTTTAAGAAATCATCATTATCTACCTTTCAAAAGTATTTTTCTACCTCTTCTACCCTCTGAAAAATTTATCTCGTTGGTTCAAAATTTTACAGAGGCTGGAACTTTAAAACTTTACAAAATTCACCATAAATTACTTCTGAAAAGGAGATTACAAAATTCGTAAACAACTCTGCTCACAATGGGCCCGAAGGCAAAACATTTGGCCTAGTCGATAAAATGGCGCGTGGCCTCCGTTTGCCGGTGTGCTCGCGCGCTGGAAGACAGCCTAGCGCAGCCCAGCTAATGTCGTTCCCTTCTTTTTTTGTTTCAGCCATAGTCTTTGCTCTTGGCCCGATACGGCCCAAGTCGGCACCGCGCCTGCCGTGGCCCAGCAGCGCGCGCCAGTGCTCTCTGACCTAGGTCGCAACCTGGGCCTAGGTCAACAATCCTCCTCCCCACCTGGGCACAATTCGGCCCGAGCAGCCACCAGCCGTTGATCTTCATCCAACAGCTACGCATGGTTCTCACTGGGACAAAACCCTTGTGAGCCGGCCACCCCAAACCCTAGAGCTCATTTTCATTTCTCTTCGTTCTCTTTGCCACACCGCACCGAGCAGCAGCGGTTGCAGCCACGGTGACCGTCGGTGGTCGCCCATGGCGGAGGGGTTGGAACTCTAGAACATCGCGGCTGAAAGCTCTATGTTTGGTGTTGGTAATTAGTGATAATGCCTAAGTGCTAATCACATGCTTGAGATTGTATGTAGCAAAGGGTGATTAGCACATAGCATGTTAAAACATGATGATCAAGTGTGGATGATGAAATACTTACCATGATGATGATGATTGAAGTACATGCAATCCTATGTTGATCAAGGCAAATGTATATGCTAGGGTTCATGTTTTGGTAACCAGGACACCTAGTGGGTGTGGTTACATTGTAGGATAGATAGCCGTACTATAAAGAGGGGAATGACGTGGCTATTGAACTCCTAAGTGCCTCTAGGTGTGCATTTTATAATCATATGCATTTGGATAGAACTAATAATGTCTCAAAAAATGATTGTGAAAATGCTAACAGACTCGCACATGACGATGATCACAAGCTCGGCGGGATTCAGGCGTTTTCGAGGAGTTGAAACGCCTATTTTCCTTTACGCCAATGGCGAGACTTGAAGGCGATGTAACATAGTGTTTTACGAGCTAAAACTTATGTTGAAGTGTTACACATACTTAGTCTAGCTCATAAGTGAAAGGGTGAAACAAGCGGAGCGAGAAAACGTTGCATAATCGCCAAATTATGGGCGACAGACGTTGCTGCCCTGAGCGTCAGACGCTACTATGCAGCGTCTGTCGCCATACCCTAGTTAGGGTTTCTAGCGCTCGGGCGTCAGACGCGGGGATGTGACCACGACAGACGCCGTGCATGGCACTGTTGCCGTGTCTGTTGTGTGTTGCAGCTCGGGCGATTTCAGCGCAGCAGCGAGCGTGCGTCAGACGCGTCCCTTGGTCCAGCACCGGACGCGTCTATCAGCTAGGCTCGTGTTTTGGGCTTTCTGGACTAGGTCCGTCACGTCAGCAGACACGCGGCCTCCGAGCGTCGGACGCGTCTAACGGTGGCAAGGCTGCGTTTGTCAGTCGTGACAGATGCGTCTGTCGCATGGGCGCGAATTGCTCTGAGTTCAAACGGTCGAGACACGTGGCAACCTCTTGTGGCGTCAAACGTGGGCAGCGCGTCTGTCGCTTGAGCGACAGACGCGTCTGTCGCCTTTGTGGGGAGAGCAATGACTCTTTTGAGTGAGCCACCTCTATAAATACTTGTTGGCCGGCTCAAGGCTCATCTCTTGCACTCTTTGACATACTTATGAGCACTTTGAGCTAAGCAAGTCCCCTCCCACTCATCTCTCTTGCTTCTTTGCATATTCGAAGTGAGATTGAGTGATCCAAGTGCATTTGCATTGTGAGATTGCATCTAGTTGGCACTTGGTGGTTGATTTGCTGTGGGATTCTTGTTTCTCTTGGTGGTTGCCGCCATCTAGATGGCTTGGAGCAGCTTGGAGGAGTTGGCAAGAGTTGGTGATTGTTCTTGGCCACCTCCGGTGATTGTGAGGGGTTTGTGCCTACCTCGACGAAGCGCCAAAGGCAACATTAGTAAATTGCTCGTGTCATTGCAATCTCTTGCTATTTGGTAGGTTCTTGTGGCGCCTTTTGAGAGGCTCGGTGTGTGACTGATTAGCCACCGAACCACATGGTGAAGAGGGACACAACGGGGACTAGCGTGCCGGCAAGCATGTGAACCTCGGGATAAATCTTGTGTCATCACTTTCATATTGTGATTGATTGATCCCGGTGTTCGATTGTCTTGGTATTTATTGTTGATCATATTGGTTGGCTCAATACTTCGCCCCTCGGTGAAACCCTCCTAACTCAACTCCGCATTACGTTCTTAGTTACCTTTGCTAGCTAGATAATTTTGCTAGAGTAGCTCTTTTGTGTAGCTTGCTAGTTTTAGTTGTAGTTTCCTTCTTGGTTTGAATTGTGCGGTTGAGTGCATATATATATATTAGAATTGTGAATTAAATAGGTGGCTTGCAAACACCCTGTAGGCTAAGCAAAACTTGCATCTCACTATTTGTTATATTGATAAACTTGTTTAGCACACTTTGTAGAAAATTTTAATAGGCTATTCACCCCCCTCTAGCCATCAAGACCTTTCAGCGGCGGCTCTGTTTACCTCATCATCTTTCCTTTTCCCCTTCCCCTTCTTTCCTTCCTCATGCCACAGCGGAGCAGCAACAACCATGGTGGTTGGAGGAAGTGACGGCGCCACTGCGAATCCCTTCGTCAGCGTGCGCGTTCCCCGTGAGGGAGAGCGCGCCGCCGTCAAATGGTGTTGCGATGGTGCCCTGAGCCCCCCCACGCGCGATGGCGGCTCCTCGTTTTGCCCACGCGACGGCGGATCTACTTCCTGCTCTACGGCAGCTCTGCCGCACGGTGTCCATGTGAACAGCCGGCGGTGGTGACGGGTAGGTTGTCCCAGGTAGGAACCCCTTCATCTCCTTCCTTTGCTTTTCTGTGATTTAGGGTTAGGGTTAGGGGTTGTCTTTTTCTTGATCCGATTCAATCGAATCCTCTGCTTCTATTTGCTTTTCTTTCTACCCATAAGACTATATCTACTCAATATGACCTGGCTCCGGTACCAAATGTTAGGTCTTTTGGATCACATGTTCATAGATCTAGTCAGGTACACAACTTGGGTAATCATTACCTAGTACATGATCTATGAGAGAGGGAGATAGGAGAGAGAGAGGTAGGCTAGATGTGCAGACCAGTGGGGGGTGTGGAGGAAGAGGAGTCGGATCCCGCCATCAGCAACGTCTATCGGAGAAGAAGGCGGTGCAGTGGCGACTGGTGGTGAAGACCGTGGTGGCGCAGTGCAGTGGCGGTGGTACTTCCCGTGGCTAGCTGCGCCCCTCTCTGTGATCGGGAGTTAGGTTTTTGGTGGGGATTGCGGCTCATGGTGAACCTCGTACTGAGAGCCTCCGGCCCCCTCCTTTATTTATTGCGTAGTGCGACGGGTCCCGCCAGCCATGGATGGGCTGGGTGCCCCTGATCAGGGCACAGATCGGTCTGTTGGTGGAGATCAATCCAACAGGATACTCTCACAATCTTTATGCAGCTTCAATGGAAATCCTTCCCTGGCCTGATGTCCTCACGTAAAGGTACCTGAACAAATGCTTAAGCTCTAAAATATGAAAGATCAATGTTTCATGAGCTGTAGTTTTACTTCGGTGCCTCAAGTAAGTAATTTTTTTTGTTTTTTGGTTAATCCCATCTTCATTTGTTCATATATCCTAGGTTCAGTCAAGATTTACCTCTTCTGTAACTTTGTATTGATTTCAGAAAAATTTCATGCAGTAGTCCATGCAGATCTTAGGTAACTCAATGACTGCCCTGATCTGTCCTTAGCCCTCTGCTATTTATTTAGACTAATTCCATGTCAATTGTTTGATGCATAAATTTTTTTGTTTTTTTGATTAATCCCATCTTCATTTATTGATATATCCTAGGTTCAGTCAACATTTACATCATCTGTAATTTTGTATTGATTTCAGAAAAATGTCATGCAGTAGTCTACGCAGATCTTAGGTAACTCAATGACTACCCTGATCTATCTGTGCTTAGTCCTCTGCTATTTATTTAAATATAGACTAATTCCATGCCAAATGTTTGATGCATAGTCTAGGATTCATTACAATGAACAAATGTTTATTAAACTCTGAAATATGAAACATTTTCTCATTCTTTACATAATTATTACGCCACCTCAACCTGAATGAATGACTTCATGACAACCTACGTACAATAGTACAATGGATTATATTTGTTTTAGACTTCCATGCTTCCTGCATACATTAATGGATCCAAACCCTGCCTCACCCGGAGGTTAGACAATCAAATGTCGATTCAAATGCATATGCATGTATGGCCTTTACTAACTATGCCTCATAATAATTTTTTTCTTTTCCCTCTCAGTTGCGATTCAGCTGAAATGATCGGCATTTTTTAAAAACTAATTTGCGATATTCTAACAATATAACCTCACTACTCATCATAATTCACATACCTACCGTCTCCGTCACTGTTACCATTCAACTCAAATGATTGTCATTTTTGGAACTAATTCGCGGAAGTCTAACAATAGAACCTCATTACTGATCAGGATTCACGTGGCTGAATACAGTAACATATCACCGTTCTCAGATTTTGCTGTACTTGCATGTTCAGATAAAGGTCAATATATTCAAGTTTGACAATACCTTCTATTGTTACTTCTTTATGATCTTCTTATTCCATTACCATGTTTTCGAATGCCTTAGAGTAAAAAGTATATCCGTGTTTGCTAATTTAGTATCTCAATTTTTTTACTCAAACAGTCATGTTCAGATAAAGGTCAATATATTCAAGTTTGACAATACCTTCTATTGTTACTTCTTTATGATCTTCTTATTCCATTACCATGTTTTCGAATGCCTTAGAGTAAAAAGTATATCCATGTTTGCTAATTTAGTATCTCATTTTTTTACTCAAACAGTCCTTCTGTTGGCAAATGTTTATCCTTCAAACTTTTTCCTGGGCTGATTTTTTTCCACCTGCATTCTGACATCATCACATATGTTATAAATTCGAACATTCCCCACATCCATATTGCCACATCGTCACTAAATATAATTTACTGAAACAAGGAGTGCAGTGTTTCAGGACTGAAAAAAATTGCTTTTTTGTTACATTCAAAAGTGTTCCAAATCAAACCTTAAACTATACATCTTCCATTGCAGAATTCCTAATTTCCTTTTTTTGGTTAATAAGTCTATCACAATGGCAGCATTAAAGAGGCACTAAATTCGTTCACTAGCTATTTTTCTTTAAGTCCACATTTCAATGCACATATATTTGCTTATTTGCATTCCTATACTCTTTTCGCGCTTTCAATTCCCTGTCTTAACAATGAGCGTACATGTGCAAAAAAAAACATCACTTTGAGTTCAAAGAAAGACTAAGCATCATTACATATTTCCATTGGCACCATATGCAATCTTTTGATTTGCTTTTATAATACGATCACTTATACTATTCCCGTTGTGCAAAATATGCCATGGTTAGGATGTTCATGTATAGATGGTTGCCATATATTTTGTTTACAGATCAAGAAGAAGATGTCGCACCTGTAACCAGAAGAGCCAGCCAGTTATGGACGGCTGGGCTAACTATGAAGGAGAAGTAACAAGACATGAAGATCTATTCCCTAAAGGCAATGCATCTCCTGAGGAGGAAGCTGTACCACCAACAGAAAGTGATCCAGTCACTGATGGTCACACAGAAAACAAGACAGAAGAGCAAGCTTCTCCCTCAGAGTCAACCTCACCAACAAAACAGGTACAAAAAGTAAAGATAAAATCAATTTCAGATGCAACACAAGAAGAGGTTCAGCCAGTGGCACTACTCGAGCCATCCGAGGTGCCCCAGAAGGATTGAGCAGACAAGAGGTCTTGTTCGGAGGACTTAAATCACCGAACACCGCACCAAGAGGTAACTTGGTAGTTGTCAATATTTCCCTTTTTCAATTCTGCATTTACTTTTTCCTCATCATATTTACTTTCCCCAATTGCATGTGTAGTTACACTTTATTTCTGCATAGAAAAAGAAATTGCATTGCATCCTAAAACTGTTAAGCCCCATGCAAATAAATTTGTGGCATAAAACTCATAAGTCTAGTTGTTGTGGTGGCATAAAAATAAATAAAGATGCATTCATCATTCTGTATAAATTCCTTGCATAGTATAAAATATAAAAGTATAAAAATATAGCTACAATAGATCCTGCTAGAAAGATACTTATAAGGTTCTAGATGTTTGAGGCTTGGAGGTTCATCACTAACACTTAATCAAGTTCCACAAGCTTTGTCGTCTATTTAAGCCCCACATAATTCGAAGGATCGAGGAAAGCAAACAGACAGAAGGACGATCTGTCCTCTATCAGAGTGCTGTCTCAACAGTCATTATAATAAGCACTCCGGTTTTTCGAATAACCAAAAATATGAAGTTTTTAAAATTTTCCTGCAGGTGTGTGAAACATTTAGTTTCTAGGTCTAACTCGAGTTTAACACACTAACAAGATGATGCATTCATGTAGAATTGTTTGTAGAAGTGTGTCAGAGTTCTTTAGTTAGTTTAGGGTTTTGTGTCGGAGTGCACGAATCCGCAGCAACTTCCTCTTAATCTGGTGTGAATTCTCTCATCCCTTTTATAGCCTTCTCAAATTTTTTTTGAATTCATCCCTGAATCTCTCTCGAAAACTCACTCTTAAATTCATGTTGAGATTCCCTCTTAATCTATTCTCAAACCCCCTTTGAAACCCTTTTCAAATTCCCTTAATTTCCATGTCAAACCTTCTCCATGAATTCAATTCAATCTCTTTTGAATCTTCCCTCCAAATTCCCTGTGACTCCCCCTCCAAAACTTCCATGGGAATTTCCTTCTCGAAATTCCTCTTCGAATCCACCTTTATTCTCTTTTTTTTCCTTAATCTCTTTTGAATATCTTCTAATTATCTATTGAAATTCCCTCCCAAAATATCTAAGTCAGAAAATGGAAAAACCATTTCCTCTACTCGTGGGCCAAAACCCCCTCCTCTCCTCCTCTTCCCTTCCCCCACCAGCTGGCCCAACTCTCACTCCCTCCATCTCCTTTTTCCACCAGGCCTGTTCGGCATCCCACATTCAGCCGTGGCCCAGCGACTGCCTATGGCCCACCACGCCACTACATAGCCTAGCACTACCAGCGCCTTCTACTTGGCCTGCACGCACGACCCAACAGCAGCCGCAGCCCAGCTCGTCGCTCTTGCCACGTAGCACCGCAGCCCGCAAATCCACAGGCCCACGCCATGGCCCCCGCAGGCCCGATCACGGCCCCCGTGAGCCCGCCAGCTCGGTAGGTCGTGCCCATGCCCTAACCATGGACGACTTGAGCGCCCGGTGCCGTGTGCCTTTATCCGCCGCCACGACGCGCCTGCCCCGCTCCCCGCCGCTTGACCTCACGATTGACACCACATGCCCTAGGCATGCCTTCCGAGGATCAACGCCGTCCAAAGAAGCCGCATGGCCAACTCTAGCCCCACCCACACGCTATAAAAGAGCTTAGTAGCTGCGGCTCCCTGGTTGCTCCCAGCCCGCCACCGCCATGCCTCTTTCCCTCACTCTGAGCCGTGAGCATGCCCGAGCCGCCATGCCCCCGCCGTCCCCCCTCCCTCGGCAGCTTCTCTGCCCACCACAGGCCGGATCCTTGATCGCTCCACCCCAAGCTCACCACCACGCTCACCCTTTTCCTCCCTCGCTCGCTGAGCCCTCTAGCCGCATGACCCCATCCTAGTGCCTGTCGAGCACATCGTCGACCCCGCCCTGCCTCCTCCGGGCACACCGCGACTCCGACATTCCTGTTCGTGACACCGCCATTCCGAGCTAGCCATGCTTCACTGCCTCATCGTCGCCCCATCGTGAGCGCATCCGCGAGCGCATCCTCGACATCCATGCAACCGTGACAAGCCTCGTCTCTGAGCACACAATCAGTACGATCAATACGATGTGTATGCAAGGGTAGATGAAAAGGCCTATATATGGCTGTAGGTTTCCTATGCAAGTTCAACAAGATTTTATAATAATAGTTCATCAAGTTTTAACCCATCTCATCCACACGTTCTCCCATCCCAAACACACATCTCATCTCACTCTCTCTCTCTAGGCGGCAAGGTCAACTCCAGCTCGCACCTTGCCTCAACGGCCAAAGCCAGATCCAACACCAAAACCTAGGGGAAACAAAGAAAGGACTCCTCTCACTAATCAAGTGAAGCGTAGGTCATGGGAATGTCCATATCCGCGGATGCGGCTATACGTATAGATCGATCAACTCTACAGAGCACGTACACCTGGAAATCCACAAGATCGCCATCATCGGCGGTGCCTCGCCTAGGCTGATGTTGACTGCCTCCCAACTAGTATGGTACCACCCCACCACTCAGCCTAGGGCCACCCCGGAGTCCACCAAAATGCTGAGATTGTGAGACGTAGTACCGGGCCCCCAAGGTCACTACGTTGTCTTAGGAGGGTGTGGGCCCCCATGCCCGTACCTCGCTACACTATCACGTTCCAAGCTAGTAGTAGTGGCACCACCCTAGTTAGTGGGGTAATCGTCTCCCGCCCATCGGGAGCGAGTGGTATGCACGAAGGTCTCATGGTTCTGGTTCTCAAGACATATCAGTCCTTAGGGGGACCGGACAGGATATCTTCTCAAGGGGATAACTAACACCCCATGCCTCGATGGCACCTCCACCAGGGATAACCAACACCCTATCTGCTCACACATGCACCTACCATAGGTACCTCTCACGAGGGATGCCCAGGTCACGCCCCTTTGGCATGACTTGCCCCAAAAGACTCATTGTAGGATCCTGTCCGATCGACTCAACCCTCACCACACACACAAGACGCACACCAAGATCTCCCTAAGTTCATTATCCAGTTTTTTCCAAGTTATCGGCACCACGTGCCTTATCCACTCACGTTATCCCTTCACCAAGCATCACATCACAGGTATAATGTGTGGTGAAAGTAAAGAAGTAAGTAGAATGCGAGCATCTACCCTAATAGCGGGTGTGTAGGGGAATAGGTTGCGACAAGGTAATGGCTCACAAGCAATCTACCATGCAACCCATCATAGTTCATTTGCATAAAAGTAAAGCACTAGCATGTACATGTAGCATGTCTAATAGGTTCTACGAGGTTTGGTGGGACATGGAACACCTATTGAATGTCAACTCTGAGATCCTCAGCGTACTTGTAGTCATTCTCCTCCAAGTCTGGTTGTCCCTCGCGTGCCCCTCTTTCAACAGTTTCCAATCCGATCATCGCTAACCTCGATGCAACTATCTCAAAACACCGATAAGCGAAAGAGCAATCAAAACACTAAACCTAGAAAGACTATGGATAGAGAAGCAACCAGGCGTAGAAGGAATAGCTACACCAAAATAACACAAAAAGGGAGAACGACTTAGCCCTCTTGGCGGATGTTCGATACCTAGGCCAAGGAAACACAATTGGTGGTCCGCCAAGCATAAGCTTAAGTCTTAGCCTAGCCCGTACTTCCTGGGTCGATCATGTCGACCTATACGGTTTTAATAAGATGGCATAGGCTCCAACACATCCCCAGCAAACACCACGGCTCGTGGTCTTCCAATCCGAACGTCATGGAGACTGACGAGGACCAAAAAGGCTACAAGCAAAGGAAGTTTCATTCTATCTCATTCCGTACTCCATTATAATTGATGAGAACCAAGAGAGGGTGGAACAGGGAGAGATGAAAAGAGAGAAGAGAGGCAGTCTACTTCTTCCAATACACACGCCATGGCAGAAGGCGAAGCATCAGAGAGGAGCGACACACAAAAGAACATGAGTGCTCAATCTCCTTGTAGGGTACCACAACCTAGGTGCACTAAATGCACTAAGACATCTCTAGGGTTCTTGACAGTGTGGTTGTCACCACAGAAACGCTACGGTCGACGAAGGTACAAGCATACGAGGGCTTGAGCACGAAGAGCAAAATACGAAAGACACAGGAAACTCCCCTTCCTTTGATGCACACACCATAGTAATCGACGAAAATCAAAGGAATGGGTTCAAAAGAGCAACAAGCACCAACAAGCGAAAGGCTCAACCCACATCTCACTAGATCGATGGGGATTGAGAGCAAGAGAGGAAGAAGAGTGGAATCCGCACCCCTTCAACCAACTTGTCATGGAATGGATGAAGGCTGAAAAAAGGAGACATGATCCCATGATCCAAACCAACTCATAGGGCACCATAACCATGCAACTAAACGGCACAAGGCTATCCCTACGGCTCATAGCGATGCGGTTGTCATCGCTAGATCCGAAGAAATGCCAATGTAGAAGTGGTACAAACATACGAGTGGGTTAGGACAAGGGGAGAGGAAGAGAGGAAGAGTCAGGTGGTCATGGCAAGATGAGCTCGTGGCCACAAGCTTTACCCATGAGTTGGCTTCCATTGTTCCATGATTGTCGTCCCCTAAATCATATCCCACTAGATTAGGTCACATAGGACTCGAATGGTGTGGATGAGGACCGCGTTGTTGGTAAAGACTATCAAGTCCACAATGACTGCATCCAAGGGACGTAGATAGGAGCTCTCGATCATGGCACCATAGAGACAACTAAACATAGGGAAACGAGTTATGCTCGGCACCACAACCACGGTAGGATAAACCCACGACCGAGATGGACGAACACAATGCTTCCCAACAGGCTTGAAGGCACGGTCCATAGGCGGAGATGGACAACACACAGCCATCAAAGGACCGCAATGCAACCACAAAACACAACCCAACGTGAAGTAGCAGGCATCCATAGCTATCACAAGAGATAGATAGATAGACCGGCGGCGAAGGCACGACACAGGCATCAATAGATAGAGATATCATCAAGATAATCATGAACAAGAGTAGACAATTGATATTGATAGATCAAGTATCAAGTGCATGAGCAAGTATAGATGGTAGATAAGGAGTTAATAAGTAAGAGCTTGCCGACGTCGTGGATGGCGTCAGCTAGGTTCAAAGGCTGACCTTGAAGGCGAGGGCTACGGTGGAGCGCTCCAGCTGGCTACGGCTTGCTGCTGACTCGCTGTAGCCTCCTCATGGAACAATGGAAGCCAACTCGTGGGTAAAGCTTGTGGCCACGAGCTCATCTTGCCATGACCACCCGGCTCTACCTCTCTTCCTCTCGTTCTTGTCCTAACCCACTCGTATGTTTGTACCACTTCTACATTGGCATTTCTTCGGATCTAGGGATGACAACCGCATCGCTATCAGCCATAGGGATAGCCTTGTGCCATTTAGTTGCATGGTCGTGGTGCCCTATGAGTTGGTTTGGATCTTGGGATCATGTCTCCTTTCTTCCAGCCTTCATCCGTTCCATGACGAGTTGGTCAAAGGGGTGCGGATTCCACTCTTCTTCCTCTATTGCTCTCAATCCCCATCAATCTAGTGAGATGTGGGTTGAGCCTTTCGCTTGTTGGTGCTTGTTGCTCTTTTGAACCCATTCCTTCAATTTCCATCGATTACTATGGTGTGTGGATCAAAGGAAGGGGAGTTTCGTGTCTCTTCTGGATTTTGCTCTTCGTGCTAAAGCCCTTATATGCTTCTACCTTCGTTGACCGTAGCATTTCTGTAGTTCCTATGGTGACAACCGCACTGCCAACAGCCCTAGAGATGTCTTAGTGTATTTAGTGCACCTAGGTTTGGTACCCTACAAGGAGATTCAGCACTCGTGTTCTTTTGTGTGTCACTCCTCTCCGATGCCTCGCCTTCTGCCATGGCGTGTATTGGAAGAAGTAGACCACCTCTCTTCTCTCTTTTCATCTCTCCCCATTCCACCCTCTCTTGGTTCTCGTCAACTATAATGGCGTACGGATTGAGAGAGAACGAAACTTCCTTTGCTTGTAGCCTTTTTGGTCCTCGTCAGTCTCCATGACGTTCGGATCAGAAGACCACGAGCCATGGTGTTTACTGGGGATGAGCTGGAGCCTATGCCATCTTATTAAAGCCGTATAGGTTGATATGATCGACCCAGGAAGTACAGGCTAGGCTAAGACTTAAGCTTATGCTTAGCAAACCACCACTTGTGTTTCCTTGGCCCAGGGATCGGACATCCACCGAGAGGGTTAAGTTGTTCTCCCTTTTTGTGTTCTTTTGGTGTAGTTGTTCCTTCTACGCCTGGTTGCTTCTCTTTCGGTAGTCTTTCTAGGTTTAGTGTTCTGATTGCTCTTTCACTTGTCGCTGTTTTGAGATAGTTGCGTCGAGGTTAGCGACGATCGGATCAGAAACTGTTGGAAGGGGGCACGCGAGAGACAACCAGACTTTGTGGAGAACAACTACAAGTACGCTGAGGATCTCGGAGTTGACATTCAACAGGTGTTCCACGTCCCACCCAACCTCGTAGAACCTATTAGACTTGCTATATGTAGATGCTAGTGCTTTACTTTTATGCAAATGAACTATGATAGGTTGCATGTTAGATTGCTTGTAAGCCATTACCTTGTTGCAACCTAATCCCCTGCACACCCGCTATTAGGCTAGATGCTCGCATTCTACTTATTGCTTTACTTTCACCACGCATTATACCTATGATGTGATGCTTGATGAAGGGATAACGTGAGTGGATAAGGCACGTGGTGCCGATAACTTGGAAAAAATTGGATAATGAACTTGGGGAGATCTTGGTGTGCGTCTTGGGTGTGTGGTGAGGGTTGAGTCGATTGGACAGGATCCTACGACGAGTCTTTGGGGCAAGTCATGCCGAAGGGGTGCGACCTGGGCATCCCTCGTGAGAGGTACCTGTGGCGGGTGCATGTGTGAGCAGGTGGGGTGTTGGTTATCCCCGGTGGAGGTGCAATTGAGGCACGGGGTGTTGGTTATCCCCTTGAGAAGATATCCTGTTTGGTCCCCCTAAGAACTGGTATATCTTGAGAACTAGAACCATGGGACCTTCGGGCACACCACTCGCTCCCGATGGGCGGGAGACGATTACCTGACTGACTAGGGTGGTGCCACTTCTACTAGGTTGGAAGGTGATAGTGTAGGGAGGTACGGGCATGGGGGGCCCACACCCTCCTAAGACAGCATAGTGACATTGGGGCCCGATACTACGTCTCACAGTCTTAGCGTTTCGGTGGACTCCGGGGTGGCCCAGGGCTGAGTGGCAGGATGGTACCGTACCGGTTGGAAGGCAGTCGGCATCAGCCTAGTTGGGGCACCGTCGATGATGGTGATCTAGTGGATTTCCAGGTGTACACGCTCTGCATAGTTGATCGATCTATACGTATAGCCACGTCCACGGATATGGACATTCCTATGACCTACGCTTCACTTGATTAGTGAGAGGAGTCCTTTCTACCTTTCCCCTAGGTTTTGGTGTTGGATCCGACTTTGACCATTAAGGCAAGGTACGAGCAGGAGTTGACCTTGCCGCCTAGAGAGAGAGTGAGATGAGATGTGTGTTTGGGATGGGAGAACGTATGGATGAGATGGGTTAAAACTTGATGAACTATTATTATAAAATCTTGTTGAACTTGCATAGGAAACCTATAGCCATATATAGGCCTTTTCATCTACCTTTGCATTCCACTTACCACAAAGCATACGCAAAAGCATAGGGTGAGAGACAGTGGCTAGTATAAATCGTACTGATTGATTTTGGATAGATTTGGACGAAATCTATGATGACCACAAGGACTTGGATTAGGAGTAGATGGTCTCGTGCCTACGCTCAAGTGTGGTTGAGAAGATGGAGTCTACGCCCGCTGACATTCTACACCAACTCTGATGACTGCCTTGATGGAGGAGCCTTCATCTGCCGATGCATTACAATGACTCAAATGAAGATGTGTGTGCGTTTTCGCTAGATTAATCGATGTAATAGGAGTGTTAACTAGTGTTGTAAAGCTTGTGCAAACTTGTAATTTTACGATGTACGACTATGATATCAGCTGATAATTGATAATGTGATGGATTGCTCATGTGGACTATCACATTATAATTCAAATCTATGGATTTTCCCTTTGTGGAAAAAGCGAGATCCTTTCAGTGGGTGAGAATGTAACATCCCGGCCCAGGGCTTAACAGGATTAATAGGATACTCATACAAATAAGTTGCAACTTCTTTTCCAGAAGTCCATCTCTAAAAAACTCAAAAGTTAAGCGTACTTAGCCTGGAGCGATGGGTGACCGACAAGGAAGTTCTTCCTGGGTGCGCACGAGTGAGGACAAAGTACGCAGAAAAGACTTGTGTTGCTATGTCCTAGAAAAGCGACCAGATGTAAGCGGGCCTGGCTTCGAGGAGGTGGGACGTTATAGAATGGTATCAGAGCCGACTCTCGCGGTTTCACGGGCGTGTGTGTCACAGTTGCGCATGCATGGTGCGCATGGTTGGTGTGGACCCAGAGTGGTCACAAAGCCTGGCACATGCGTTAGCACTAGACACACGGACATGGCCAAGAGAGAATGTTCCTGGCTTGGGATTGATCGACGAGGACGTTGGTCTCTTAAGGGGGTGAGGATGTAACATTCCGGCCCAGGGCTTAACAGGATTAATATGATACTCATACAAACAAATTGCAACTTCTTTTTCGGAAGCCCATCTCCAAAAAACTCCAAAGTTAATCGTGCTTAGCCTAGAGCAATGGGTGACCAACCAGGAAGTTCTTCTTGGGTGCGCACGAGTGAGGACAAAGTACGCAAAAAAGACTTGTGTTGGTCTATGAGGGCAGTCTATGTCCTAGAAAAGCGGCCAGATGTAAATGGGCCCGACCTCAAGGAGGTGGGACGTTACAACACCTTCACTATCTGTCAACTTCATCAAGCAAGACTACGTCAACATCTAGCTTGGGGGAGAGCATCCCCCATGTATCCAGCTAAGTATTTTTACCTATCTATTTACTTATATATTTCTGCTTTGATTTATGAGATAAAAAGATGCATAACCTTTAGAAACCCAACTAAATGTTTTCTTATATATATATATATATGTTTTTCTATATGATCTTTAAGTTTGTTAAATAAATTAAGGAGAGTGTGCTAAGTTTCATCTTGCTAAAATGAACCCCTAGAACAAACTCTCATATGGAAATGATGAATAGTTGCTCTGCCGTAATTCCTTTTAAGTACCTAGTTTTCAACCTCGAGTTCTCCCAAGTTTTGGATATAATGGTTTTGATTTAAGATTTGCTCTAAACCTGATCTTGTGGGTAGCGAATTCTTGATTTAAGTCTAGGTAGTTGACGGATATGATATGAGAAGGTTTTGAGCTGCTATTTATCATGTTTCTAGAGATACTAGAGTTCTGGAGAATTTATCTTTTGAAAATTAACTTACTACATGATGAGTTCCTGTATGACGAGAGTTTAAATTCCTACCATAGCCATATACATGCTTGTTAGATTAAAATACCTTACATTCATATTTACTGCTTGTGAGCATTGAGTGTGGTCAAGCTGTGTAGACCCTTATGAACTTGTCATGCAGTTAAAATCAAGATCCACATACACACTCCTCCTATACGTGCCACTTCTACCCTGGAAGTATACATCCATATCCATCCATTTGCATCCACCCGTATATTCTGCTTCTATCCTGGAAGTACGAATCCACATATATATCCCATTCAGATCCACCTAGAAAATAGTTCTACTCCTACACTGGGAGTGAACTGTCCAAAAATATTCCTATCATCCATACTTATCCCTTGCTAGCCAATAAAGCTCCAAATACCCATTATGCTACCTCTTGTTGTATCCCCAGAAAGAGGCTTGGGTGCTCTAAAAAAAGAGAAAGAGAAGAAGAAAAGGAAAAATAAAAGAAAGAGGACAAATGTCCCATGTTGGCATCTCTTACGCCGCACCCGCTAGGTTGTCATCCCTAACACGACGTAAGAAATGCGGTTGTACTTATAATCATGGCACTTATAAAATATAAAAAGTTATGTGCAAGCGCATAGATAAAATACTCCCGTTGTAGCATTTCACCCAGGAAAGTTCCAAGTATCGTTATTTATAATTCTACCACTGGGAGCTTCTAAACAGGGTTTAGAAGAGAAAATTAATATGCTATAAGAATTACAAATACATACTATAGATATAAATCAATTAACCACTTCTATCTAAATAGGGGTAAGGCAAATGATATAATGCTAATGAGATAAGATAGGGAATCCATAATTAGAGAGAACTCATAGGATCAAGTGGATACAGACTAAAGCAACACGGATAGAGATTTAATTCCTAGGGTTATGTCCTATCTACCAAGTCTCAGGGTTTTCTAATCTACTCCTTATCATCTATAGCATAATCAATCCTCCATCTAAACATAAGGAACATTACTTCAGGGAATTCAAGAACAGAGCAATTCTTCTCCAAGTAACTAGGTTCTACTTGTCCTAGATTCGGGGAGTGGACTATAGAGAACTCAACAAAGCTATAAAAGTCACCTTCACGATCTACCACATGGCCCGGAAAATAGGGTGCATTTGCAGTAAAATATAATCTAGACACCATGTCTACATTACTTCTACCACCTAATCCAATCCAGAGTTGAACTAGGCGCTCTACGAACTTATGCCTAAACTTATTATCAATCGAGACTATATCAAAGATAGAATTAGAATAAACTAAGAACAAAATAGACAAGAACATAATGATATTGAGGTAGAACAAAGTTATAATTACAAGATACAATGATAGAATTACCAAATCTCCTAACGTTGATCCAGAATCCTGAGCCACGCTCAACTCTACTTGTATCTAGCTAGATCTAACCCTAAACTTGAAATAGAGCTCTAATCTTCTAATTGGAAACCCTAGCTTTTCTCTCTGGCCTTCTGAATAAGAGATCAACTGATAATGATTGTGATTCCCTCCCTCAGGAGGGGTCTGCCCCTGCTTATATAGCCCGGAAGGATGAACCGCATCCTTCGGATCAAACCGACTTGAAGCAATGGTCGAGATGTATCGTAGAGGTCGGTTGGAGGCCGTCACGCGAAGCAGAGCTCTCTTATGGGTGTAGGGTGGCCAGTCGGACATGTGGGGCTGGCTGGCCCTACCTGTCAGCTGTCGAGCTTTTGTTTTATTCCTGTGTCCTCTAGAACATTCTCGTCAATTCTTGCGGAATTCCGACTTGATTTGGTTCGGTTCCTTGGCTCCTACTCCTCCCTGGCTTATTCTGTTTTAATCCTAAAAATTCATAAATCACCAAAACTATGGAAATTGTTATGTTAGTCCATAAAACTCTTGCTTAGTGATGTTTCGGAGTATTCCAGAGAATTCCTAGGCGTATTCATCGGGAACTTTCTCATCGGGACTCCAAATATAGCAAATGATATGTCCGTTTCGATCGTCTTGATGAGATCTTCACAATGGTGTGTTCTATTTTGTCATTTGAGATAATTTTATGTGGTGAAATATCAATAATTTTGCAAAAGAGGTGAGAGCAACCCAACTCGTGGAACTTGTCAGAATGAACCCTACAACCATGCACTAATAACTCTTTTACCATTATGTTGTGCATTAATTGAAGGTATAATGTTGACGTTAAGGACCGCCAACATCCCACTTAAATTTTTTTTCATTGAGCAGCTCAAGTTCTCCCCAAATTCTTTAAGTTTATGAGAGAGGTATGAGAAAAATTCTCAAAGGAGCTAAGTATTCACCATCATGATTTTTTTACCCCTACATATACCACTTACTATCTATCCACCACCTACCATATAGCCTATACACATGCATATCTTAATTTGACTGTATGACTCGTTTCTCTGGATCCATGGTTTGACTGTGCAATAAATGTTTGCAAGTATGTATTCGCTGTCTCCCCACCTATGAGCTCCATATAAGCCTATTTGAAGTAGGGTGAGAGAGAGAACGTAGTGCTACTATGCCTAATACCATAAATACCACATATCTTAAGAGGAGAGAAAAGGCATACACCGTAAAATGCCTTGGAGAGGGTCCAGAAATACCACAAAGGAGAGAATTGAAAGGGTCATACAAAGGAATCTCTGAGTTTTATTTTGAAAATCTTACAAAACTCTGGAACAATAGTTGATCAAAGAGCTTGAGACATGGCGCTTGACTTGATCGTTCTGTCTTTCAACTACTCAAGACCTAAGTGACGGCTACAAGCCCCATGGTGGAAGGTAATATGAGTAAGTTTTTCATCAGAATAATTCATTCTAATCTAGAGGAGAATTATTGTTTGAATGCATGTGTAATGTAGGGCCTGAAAGCATTGTAGCAACTCCTGATCCATCACTGAGCCTATCTTTGCTTAGGGACGAGCAAAAGGTAAGCTTGAGGGAGTTTGTTGACGGTAGATAAGTATCATTTTTAACCATCAACATAGCATGAAAAAGGACCTAAAACATAATTACTATCTAGATATAGGGGTTACACAAACAGAATTCCACGAGTATTGGTGAATGTCTATTTCTATAGGGGGTTATCAGGAAACAACCAAAGGAGGCCAACATGTCATATTTACATAGAGAGAAAAGGGCCACGTATATAAAAAGAATAATCTAGAAGACTCGGGAAGCCACCCCTAGGAGGTGGGACCCACCTAGGTGGCCAATCAGGTCCAAGCTCATGGATCGTTCCTCCACCACTTTTGAGGTTCAATAATAATTGTTGATCAAGGTCGATTTGATCCGAGGACTGTGGTGCTTCCAAGAGGGCTATATAAGAAAGGCCTCTGGCCCCTGGAGAAACCCTAATTCATTAGCAATCTCATTCCAAGATACAAAGCTTTCATCTGAGAAGCTCTAGAGCCATCATCTCAATTAGATCTCTATAGTTTAGCATAGCTACATAGGATTAGAACTAGAAGGAGGCAAGCATCGCTTGGTTTTCAGATCTGTGAAGAGAAATACTTGGTAATTCTCTCCTACTTTTATATTCATTCTTGTATTATTTATCTAGTTCATCATTTGTATGAATATGACTTTAGTCTATTCTATCATATTGGATATGACTTTGCTCTATTTGATTATGTTCTCAATTATATTGTTCTTAGTCTACTTTGATTATATGCTTGGCATAGTTCAATCAAAATTATATTTAAGTATAGGATCGTATAGCGCTTGCTCATTGGTACCATGGGTGAGTGGTCAATATTGTGTAGGCGTGGTGCCTATACCGTATTTTCCTGCGATTGCACCCTATATTCCAGACCGTGTGGTAGATCGCAGGAGTGACAATCCTGTTGAGTCATTCGTAGTCCACCTCAAGAGTATAGGGCAGGCAGAACACAACTATTACAGGAAAGTTATTGCTATGTTTTTCATCTTCCTTCGTAATATCACTATGCGTAGATATAACCATTTCTTGCTATGATTGCCAAGTGTAATTGCACCAATCATTGTATGCTTTGACCTTATAGTTAGAATAATTTAGGATTTATCCTTGTAGTTCATCCTAATCCATGCTACTGCTATAAGCTTAGAGTAATCTATTGAGATGTTTATCATTTATTATGCGGCTATGTGCTTATCAGTTATTCTTTGTCATTTATATATACTATAATCTTGTGACACTTACCCTGTATGAGAAGATCAATAAAGATATGGTTATACTCTCCATTACCACATGGAGTGATGCTAATTGCTCATTATCCATAGCATTCCCTTCCCAGTGGTAAAAAGATAAATAACGATATCTGGATTACTCCCGGTTAAAATGCTACATCAGTATTATCTGTGCGCTTGCGGATTTCATATTTATTCTAGAGGAGCATTTGCATCTATTAATACCAGCACCTCTGGCCCTATGCTGGGGATGACAACCTAGCTTAGGTGGCATTAGAGGTGTCAACACTCTCCATCTGTGCCCCTTCACTTCACTTGACCACAAATTAACTGCATCCACATTCACCAGGCCACTTCACCTCGCCTCCTCTGCTGCTGCCATACCCTAGACATTAGCTCCTCCCTGCCGCCGCCGTCAGAGATGATGAAACTCGAAAGGTGGCACTGTGTGCATGACCCAGGGAGGGGCAAGTTCGCCCCTTCGTCTGCCGCCACGCCCTCACCATGGCTTTGAAGACGATGGCCGTGGCAGTGGGGAAGAAGGAGGCCACACCAACGGTGAAGAAGTAGGCCACATCGGTGGTGAAGAAGCTTGTCACACTGGCCATGAACAAGAAGGTCGCGCCTTCTTCCTCATCGGAGAAGAAGAGGGCCACACCCTCTTTGTCGGCACCATAGAAGAAGGCCACCGGCAAGAAGCCCCTGAAGAACATCCTGCAAGATTCCTCATCAGACAGCGACTCTATGATGATGATGTGCCACCACTGTCAAATTCATTTATATGATTATTAGGGTTTGTAGGTCGCTGTCAAATCCATTTATTAGGTCTATGCTTAGTGATTCAGATGATTTCATGGGATTAAGCACCTACAAGTTGTATTTCTTAGATGATTTCACTGGATTAAGCACCTATAAGTTGTATGCTTATCTTAGATGATTTCACTTGGATTAAGCATGTAGAAGGTCTATGCTTAGATGATATATAAATTGTATTATGCCATGAATGCTCCAATGTTCAGAGACTGATGCAAACTTACCATTGTCAGCTAGCTTGAAAGCACTAAATTGGTTGTCATGTTAGGAACTTACCATTGTATACAAAATCAAAATAAATTGGTTGTCATATTGGTCAGATACTGATGCAAACTTACTAAATTGGTTGTGTTGGTGAGTAAGTTTAGGATTGCTTAGAAGTTATCTTGTCTATAATTATTATATATGATGTCTGCAACTTTATCTGTTATTTTACATTGCTAATATTTCACACTACTAATAATACATGTTGCTAGGTCCATGCGACAACTTTGGTGGTCTCTCGACCCACCCTCATGAGTGCCCTCGATGCCACGATTACTAAATGTTGACACTTCTAACACCACTTAAATTCTAGGTTGTCATCCCTAGCATGGTGTTGATGTTAATTAACTCCAATTTTTAACCATCAACTACTTCAGGAAAAGGTCTGAAATAATGTGTGAAGTAGGGTTATAGGGGTTTATTCTAATGAGTTCCACGAGTTAAGTTGTTCTCACTTGTTTTCTAGGATATTTCATATTTTGCCATATAAAAGTATCTCAAGTGAAGAATCTGAGCACACCATTAAGAAGAGCTTGTCGAGACGATCGAGATGGACATATCAATTGCCATATTTGGAGCACCGGAGAAGAAGTCCTCGATGGGTACGACTTGGAAGACTCTAGAAGACCCTAGAACCATCATCATCTCAAGACCAGGGACTAAACCGACAAGATTCCACAGCTTTGTGAAATTATCTTTTCTAGAGATTTATCCAGAAGCTGGGAAATGAAGAAATCCACCCAAGACACGACTCATTACGTGAATGGATCGAAAAGTGGCACTAGAAGGACGTAGAAGACACTAGAAGGCATGAGAACGAAGCGGAGGCTCGGCGGCTACCAGGTGGGGCCGACCGGCCCCACATGTTAGGCTAGCTAGCCTGGCTCCCCTACCAAGTGGGTCCTCCTTCGCGTGGCGGCTTCCAACCGACCTCTACGATGCATCTTGACCATTGTTTCATGTTGGTTTGATCTGAGGGCCGTGGTTCATCCCACCAGGCTATATAAGCAGAGGCAGACCCCCCTAAATCATCTCTCATAATCAATCTATCATTGTTCAGTTCAGGGTAGTCTCTCGAAAGGATAACCTAGAGCTCCACCAGCTAGGGCATAGCTAGAATATAAGAATAGAAATTAGAGGAGGCAAGCAACGCTTGGATTCCGGATCTAGTCACGAGGAGGCTAGGTATAGCCTTATACTTCTCTCTTGTATTCAACATTATTAATCTATTTGTGCTATTTGTCTTCTAGTTCATTGTGTTCATCTTCTAGTTTATCTACTTGTTCTTCTAGTTCATCTTATAGTTCATCATATTCTTGTCTAGTTCATCGTGTTCTTGTCTAGTTCATGTTGATCCTCTAGTTCTTGTTCTAGTTTGTGTATGAGTCAAATACTTGATAGGACTTGGTATAATTCTAGATTCATAATTATAATGTTCATTGCCTATATTGATTATATGTTTAGTATAGTTGGAGTAGTTTTGTGTTTATACTCTTGTTCATATAGCGCTCATTCCGATGATCAAGTGGTGTGTGGTAGAAGTTGTGTAAGCGTGGTGCTTAGACAATATGTATCTACGAGTGCTCCCTATGTTTCGGGCCATGTGGTAGATCGTGAAGGTGACTATTATAGCTTCGTTGAGTCCTCTGTAATTGACTCCCCGAATATAGGATTAGTAAGGCTGAGTTACGGGGTGATATCTTGCTCTGTTTCTGATCCACCTTAGCAATGTCTCTTGAGTATGAATATGTGGTTACCTTTGACCATGATTACTAAATGTAGTTGCACTAATTGATGTAGGTCAATGACCTATAGTTAGAATAACCCTAGGAGTTAGTCTCTATTTTCTAGTTCTTTCTGGAGTCATGCCCAAGTAGGAAAATGCTCAGTGGAACCCCTTTTAGAATTACCATGATCTGTTATTAATTATTCTTTATTATGATATGATTGATCCTTATTTTGAGACTGATCTAGTGGAACTCTTATCAAAAGTGTAAGATATAGCTTTCATTATTTATACCTCCAAGTGCCTTCCGAGTGGTAGAATTATAAATAATGATACCTGGAACTTTCCTGGGTGAAATCCTACAACGGGTGTATTTTATATGTGCGCCAAGTTGACATCTCTAACACGATAACCTTTATTCATATTTTATAAGTGCTATGATCATAGGTACAACCACATCTTTTGGTATTGTGTTGGGGATGACAACTTGGCTTAAGCAATGCTAAAAGATTTCCCGAACATTTCTAATGCCTTTGCTAAGGAAGGGTTTGACCTACCTTATTTGTAATCGTGTTAGAGATGTCAACAAGCATTTCTGGCCTCATTATCGGGGAAGGCAAAGGTGGTTTAGAATAATACATATTGAATATCTAGGAATAATCTTACACATGTGATAATTGAGACACACTATTGATCTTTTACTCAAATAGGCTTACCCCATCGTTTTGTCTACTTGTGAATATCTTATTACAAGGTAATGTATGTCTAGATATCTTCGTCTGACAAACTACATTGAGGATCTAGAAGAGATAATTAGAAAAGCTAGAGCTAAGCTCAGGAAAAAGAAATCCCCATCCACTTTGTCAGAAGAAAACCAGCCAAGAAGTTTGACACCGGTGTTCAAAGCCATGGCTAACAAGACCCTCCGTGACTTCTTTGCTCCAACCACTGCCAACATCAGGACTAGACCAGCAATCAATGTGGGAGAAGAAGGATTCAAGCTCAAGCCAGCTTTGATCAACATTGTGCAAGCCAACCAGTTTTGTGGGAAAGCACATGAAGATGCAAGTGCCCATCTCCAACACTTCTTGGAGATCTGCAGCACATTCACCATCAAAGGAGTTGAAAGAGATGCCACACTACTCTGCCTTTTCCCATTTTCACTCTTGGGAAGGGCAAAGCAATGGTTCTACACCAATAGAGAGAAAAACACTATATGGAATATCTGCTCCACTACTTTCCTAGCAAAGTTCTTTCCCATAGGCAAAACCAATGCCCTACGTGCAAAGATCTCAACTTTTCAGCAGCAGTACGATGAGTCTATCCCTGAGGCATAGGAACACTTTCAAGATTACATATCAGAATGCCCTCACCATGGGATGGAGGATTGGTTACTCATGCAGACATTCTATCATGGGCTCACCACAACTGCCCGTGAGAATATTGATGCAGCTGCTGGAGGATCATTCTTGTCACTCACTATTCATGAAGCCACCACTCTTGTTGAGAAGATAGCTTTGAACTAGGGATGAAACAAAGAATGCACTCAACCACGCAAGAGAGGAGGAATGCATCAAGTCAAGGAGGTGGATATGCTGTCTGCCAAGATGGACCTGCTCATGAAGAAGCTTGACGAACGTGATCAACAAAAGAAGGAAGTCATGCACATCTACGTTCTCGCATGACTTGCGAAGAGTGTGGAGGCACTGGCCACACAGGAAGCAACTGTCCTGAAGTCCAAGAGGATCTCAACTATATCAACAACAACACCAACTATCATCCTTAACAGAATAAAGGATGGAACCAACAGAATCAATGGTGGAATCAGCAACAAAGACCTAACTACCTAGGTAACTACTCAGGTAACTACCGAGGTAACAATTTCAACCAACCACCTTTGAGAGAAATGATTGTTAATCACAATAAAGTATTGATAATATGTCTAGAAAGATAGCTTCCAATGATAAAGTGCTTGAAACTATAAATAATAGAATGGATAGCTTTACTTCTACCATAAAGAGTCAACTCAGCTTTAATAAGATGATAGAATCACAAATCTCTCAGCTAGCCGCTTCAGTATGTGTGGCTAAAAATGGTAAGATTCTGAGGAATCCGAAAGAATTAGAAACTACAAATCTTGTTGACATCTTCAATGCAGGAGAATACTTCATCGCACCACCCAGACCACTAAGATCAGTATGGGGAGAAGAGGACATGCCAGAAAAGAAAGGAGATCTAGGAAGACCCGTCATCCCCATCCGCATCGGAGCTCACACTTTCGATGAAGCCGTCTGCAATTTGGGAGAAAGTGTCAACATTATGCCTAAGGTAATCTTCGAGAAAATTTATGGTCAACCTTTGTTGTACACAACCATATGTTTGCAGCTTGCAGATCAGACATTGTGCTACCCTAAGGGAATTCTCAAAAACGTTCTCGTGGGAATTGGACACTCAGCTCTACGAGTAGACTTCATGGTGATAGAAATAGGAGGAGATGATAGAGCACCATTATTTTGGGATGACCATTCCTCAGCACAGCCAAAGCCATCATTTACGCCGACACTGCCAAGATCTGTTTCACCATTGGAGACACCAAGGAGAGATTCAGCTTCAAGAATCATACACTCACAATGCGAGTCCATCCTCAACAACCGTATGATTACTTGGATTTTGACAAGATCCTAGAAAAGAAAAATAATATTCCAGAAAGGAAGGTTCTAGAAAAGAAGGCTCCAGTCAAGAAGAACGTCTACACTTATGAAGGCATCTTGCCTACTCCAAACAAGAACAACAACAAGAAGGGGAAGAGCAAACCAAAGCAACCTGTTCAAGAACCAGTCTTGATGATCAACACTATTGAACCACCTATTGACCCTTCTTTTCCTCCATCACACCTTGAAAAGAAGGAAGATCCTAGAGTACCTACTATCGATTGTATGATCGAAGGAAGTACCTTCTAAAAGACGTTCTGTGACATCGGCTCAAGCGTCAACATCATGTCTACGGTAACATATAAACATTTATATCATGATAGACCCTTGTGCCCAACATATTTGCAGCTATAGCTGGTGGACCAATTGTTTCAATTTCTGGAAGGAATAGCCAAGGACGTAACAGTCAAGATCAGGGATCAAGTGGTTCCCGCTAACTTCATGGTTCTAGACATGGGCGAAGAAGATGACGTCCACCTTATTCTTGGGAGACCGTTCCTTCATACAACCAGCGCGATCATCTACGTGAAGCAAGGGGAAATCCATTTCCACTTCCCTGGGGAGAAGGTACATTGTTACTTTAATAGCTATACTACTTATGAGAAGCCCAAGAAGAACAGGAATAGGAGACGCTGCTCCTAGCGTCTAAGACAGCAAGCCATCAAGGAAGAAGGGGCTGATCAGAAAAAGGAAGCTATTGAAGGAGAAGCTACTCGAGAGGCAAAAGTAGAAGAGAAGTTTCTAGACAAGGAACCATAGAAATAGAAGACCAAGAAAGTATGGAGAAAGAAAGAGATAACACCACTAAGCACTCCCACACAAGAAGAAGAATCGCTACTCAAGTGCAACCAGAAGAGGAGAAATCAGGAGAGGACTCTGTCCCCTCTAACACCCCCTCAAGTGTGTAATCGAGCCAGAAGGTCCGGTTCAATGGACCTAAATCTCCGAACCTTTGCCGAAAGGTTACATCGGTAGTTATCCTCATATTTACCTTCCCGCATAGTTTTACTTTAGCTATTTATTTTCCGCATCTAGTCATAGGCATTTAGCATATTTATATTTCCTCCATCACATTAAAAAGAAAATAAAAATTAATTTATTTTGCATCATATCATTGCATCTAAAAAACTTAAGCCCCATGTGAATAAGTCTCGGTTGTTTACTGTGGAGGCATAAAATTAATTTTTACATCTACATACAAAAACAGAAAATCCAAAAATATTGAGATCTTGTTGAAAATTGCTTAATTGGAAGTCCATAAGGTTCCAAAATGGATAAAGCATAAATGGTTTTACCACTAATGCTTAATCTGTTCCACGAGCTTTGTTGCCTATTTTGAGTTAAGTAGGATTCAATGAGAAGATTAGCCAGAAGTTTTCATCCACTCTGGAAGGACCTCTTCATCAACCATCCACTTTGGAGATCCAGAGGGACAAGGAACATCTACGCTGTCAAGATTCAAGATGAATGACTATGTCAACATCTAGTTTGAGGGAGGAGCATCCCCCATGTATCTAGCTAAGTATTTCTTTCCTTATGTGTGATTTATATTTAAAAAGATAAATAACTTAGAAAAAACAAAAATAGTCTACTATCTATATTAGTTATTAAATGTTTAGGTAGTAAAGAGAGAGTGTACAAGTCTGTTTAACCTGCCCTTAAAGGAATTGAGCTCTGGATAATCTATTTGCATGGAAATGATGAATAGTTGCTTTGCCATAATCCCTTTTAAGTGCCTAGTGTTCAACCTTAAATTCTCTCGAGTTTTAGGATACGATTGTTTTGACATGAAGATTTGCACTAAACCTGAAACTTGTGGGTTGCACAAGCTTGATCTAAGTCTAGGTGTTTGATGAGTACGATATGAGAAGGTTTTGAGATGCTATTTAGCTTATTCCTAGTGATACTGAAGTTCTAGAGATTTATATTTTAAAAACTTAAAATTGTTACATGATGAGTTCCTATATGATGAGTGATTAAATTCCTACCACGGCTATATATTTGCTAGACTAGAAAAACAAGCTCATAGACTACTTGCTTTGTATTGAGTTTGATCAACCCATGTAGGACCCTTGTCGATAGGTTCATCATACTCCTAAGATCAAGATCATGTACACTCCACCTAAATATGCTACTTCTACCCTTGAAGTACGCAACATGCTTTCCATTTAGATCCGCCAAAAATGTTCTATTCCTACTCTAGGAATGAACAACCAAAAATATTCCCTTTTTCCCATTTCATCCTTGTCAATGACATTCAGTAAATTGCTCCAACAGTCCTTGTTATTTATCTCTTGATATGTACTAGCAAAAGAAGCATGGGTTCTAGTTTAAAAAGAAAAAAAGAAGAAGAAAAGAAAAGAAAAAAAGAGAAGAAAAAGTATTGAGCCCAAGTATTCTTCAAAGGTCTTCAAAGTTCAAAAGAGAGAAGTATCCCTCAAGGAGCAAAGTAAGATAAGGTTTCATGTTTTTACCCTCGCCATGTCACACCCTTTATCACCATTGTTCCACCATATATCCACCACCACATACATACCCATTCCACATATATTGGTCCACACACATGCACATCATGATCTAAGGGTATGATTTTCCCTCCAAGGATCCCGGTTTTGATTAGGCAATACATACCAGGTAAGTATGCTACATCCTTGAAATACCTTCAGCTCCAAATAAGCTTGATGGTTATAGGGAGAGAAGAGGGAAGGTATGATGCTGCTGTGCCTTATGCCAAAAATACCACAAATTTTGAGAGGAGAGATGGCAGAACACCATTGTTGCCTTAGAGAGGAATCCAAAAATACCACATATGAGAGACTTGAAAGGATCATACGAAGGAATCTCTGAGTTTTATTTTGAAAACATTGCAAAACTCTGGAATAAAGGTGATCGAAGAGCTTGAGACATAGTGCTTGACTTGATCATTCTACTTTTCAACTACACAAGACCTAAGTGAAGGTTACAAGCCCCACAGCTGAAGGTAATATGAGTAAGTTGGAAGTTGAAATGGTTTATTTTAACTCAGAGGAGAGTTTTTGTTCAAACATCCGTGTACTCTTGAGGTGTGAAAGCATTGTAGAAACTCCTGATCCATCATATTAAACCAAACCACTGTTTGCTAAGGGACTAGCAAAGGGTAAGCTTGGGAGAGTTTGTTGACGTTAATTAACTCCAATTTTTAACCGTCAACAACTTCAGGAAAAGGTCTGAAATAATGTGTGAAGTAGGGTTATAGGGGTTTATTCCAATGAGTTCCACGAGTTGTGTTGTTCTCACTTGTTTTGTAGGATATTTGATATTTTGCCATATAAAAGTATCTCAAGTGAAGAATATGAGCACACCATTACGAAGAGCTTGTCGAGACGATCGAGACGGACATATCATTTGCCATATTTGGAGCACCGGAGAAGAAGTCCTCGATGGGTATGACTTGGAGGACTCTAGAAGACCCTAGAACCATCATCATCACAAGACCAGGGACTAAACCGATAAGATTCCACTGCTTTGTGAAATTATCTTTTCTAGAGATTTATCCAGAAGCTGGGAAATGAAGAAATCCACCCAAGGCACGACTCATTACGTGAACGGATCGGAAAGTGGCACTAGATGGACATAGAAGACACCAGAAGGTACGGGAACAAAGCGGAGGCTCGGTGGCTGCCAGGTGGGGCTGGCTAGCCCCACATGTCAGGCTAGCTAGCCTAGCTCCCCTACCAAGTGGGTCCCCCTTCACGCGGCAGCTTCAAACCGACCTCTAGGATGCATCTTGACCATTATTTCATATTGGTTTGATCCGAGGGCTGTGGTTCATCCCACCAGGCTATATAAGCAGAGGCAGACCCCCCTGAATCATCTCTCATAATCAATCCATCATTGTTCAGTTCATGGTAGTCCCTTGAAAGGATAACCTAGAGCTCCACCAGCTAGAGCATAGCTAGAGTATAAGAATAGAAATTAGAGGAGGCAAGCAACGCTTGGATTCCGGATCTAGTCACGAGGAGGCTAGGTATAGCCTTGTACTTCTCTCTTGTATTCAACATTATTAATCTATTTGTGCTATTTGTCTTCTAGTTCATTGTGTTCATCTTCTAGTTTATCTACTTGTTCTTCTAGTTCATCTTGTTCATCTTATAGTTCATCATATTCTTGTCTA
Source organism: Saccharum spontaneum (assembly GCA_022457205.1). Lineage (NCBI taxonomy): Eukaryota > Viridiplantae > Streptophyta > Magnoliopsida > Poales > Poaceae > Saccharum > Saccharum spontaneum. The sequence continues at coordinate 38,118,459 of CM039594.1, forward strand.
GTTCATCATATTCTTGTCTAGTTCGTGTTGATCCTCTAGTTCTTGTTCTAGTTTGTGTATGAGTCAAATACTTGATAGGACTTGGTATAATTCTAGATTCATAATTATAATGTTCATTGCCTATGTTGATTATATGTTTAGTATAGTTGGAGTAGTTTTGTGTTTATAGTCTTGTTTGTATAGCGCTCATTCTGATGATCAAGGGGTGGGTGGTAGAAGTTGTGTTAGCGTGGTGCTTAGAAAATATGTATCTACGAGTGCTCCCGATGTTTCGGGCCATGTGATAGATCGCGAAGGTGACTATTAGAGCTTCGTTGAGTCCTCTGTAGTCCACTCCCTAAATATAGGATTAGTAAGGCTGAGTTATGGGGTGATATCTTGCTCTATTCCTGATCCACCTTAGCAATGTCTCTTGAGTATGAATATGAGGTTACTTTTTGACCATGATTGCTAAATGTAATTGCACTAATTGATGTATGTTGACGGTAATTAACTATCATTTTAAACCGTCAACATAAGAGGAATAAATGATAAAAAGGATCACCACAGTAGGTTTAGAGGTTTAAACTAACAAATTCCATGAATTTTAGTGATTCTGTGTTTTTTAGGGGCTAAGCTGCATAATACAGAATTAATCCTTCTTCCAAAGGAAGAAACCGAAGCAATCGGCCTAATCTCCATGTCACGGATGCGGATAGGGATTCTAGAAGACCTAAACCGACTCCACGAGGTGACATGAGCCAACCCACCACCAGGTGGGGCCGGCCGGCCCTAGGGCTAGGCCGACCGGCCCTCCCCTACGCCGCCTCGGCTCCTTCTCTTACAAGCTACCTATACCGCCTCTAAGGATGCATCTAAACCCCACACCAAGGTCGGTTTGATCCAAGGGCTGCGGTTCCACGCCCTGGGCTATATAAACAGCCCCTAGGATCCCCTCTCAAGGAATCAGTTGAAGAATTAGATCATCTCTTCCTCATTTGTGAAGGCAAGGCCAGAAGTTAGGGTTTCCAGAGAGAAAGAGAGTTAGAGTTCTAGTTCAAGTTTAGAGTTTAGTCTAGATTGATTCAAGTAGAGGCAAGCAACTGCTTGGGATTAGGATCGTTCATCGGAGACTTGGTAATTTCGTTGTAATCATCATTCAACTTTATGCTACTTCAATATATTTCTATATTTCAACTTTATTCTATTCTTGAGATTATTCTTGTTCTACATCTTGATATGAATATGATTAGTAGAGAGTTTATGAATATGTTTATAGAAAGCTTGATCTAATTCTAGATAGGATTGAGTGGATAGCATATTTGTAGGCGTGGTGCTTAGATTATGCTTGTCTGTGAATGCACTCTATGCTCTGGGCCATGTGGTAGATCGTGGGTGTGACATTCCTGTCGAGTATAGAACTTAGTAGAATGCGATTACAGGGAAGAGATCATTACTCTGTTCTTGACTTTCCTCTCAGTAATGTTCCTTATTCATAGATGACATGTTGATTATATCATAGATGATTGTGTATAGCTAGATTGATTAATAGACTGATTGAATAAGAAATACTTATGATTTACATCTCTAAATTAATCTCCATGACTACTTGACTTGAATAATGCTAGCTTCCTCTTGTCTCTGGAATACCCATGATTATCATTTACCATTTATCTTATTTGTCTTGCTCCTTTCTTTGATATTTATTATTGAGTAAGTGCAAATGATTATCTCTACTGCCATTGTACCTATTTATATAGTCCCGTTTCAATTTTCCTTTCCTTGGTAAAATTATAAATAACGATACTTAGAAAAACCTGGGTGAAATGCTACAATGGGTGTATTTATCTGTGCGCTTGGGGATATATACTATAATATCTTTATTTAGTTAAATGGCATAAGTATAATACAACCACACTCTTGGTGTCATGTTGGGGATGACAACCTAACACGAGTGACGTTAAGAAGTGTCAACAATGTAGCTCAATGACCTAACCCTAGGAGTTAGTCTCTATTTTCTAGTTCTTTCTAGAGTCATGCCCAAGTAGGAAAATGCTCAGTGGAACCCCTTTTAGAATTACCATGATTTGTTATTAATTATTCTTTATTATGATATGATTGATCCCTGTTTTGAGACTAATCTAGTGGAACTCTTATCACAAGTGTAAGATATAGCTTTCATTCTTTATACCTCCAAGTGCCTTCCCAGTGGTAGAATTATAAATAACGATACCTAGAACTTTCCTGGGTGAAATGCTACAATGGGTGTATTTTATCTATGCGCTTGCGAATAACCTTTATTCATATTTTATAAGTGCCATGATCATAAGTACAACCACATCTTTTGGTATTGTGTTAGGGATGACAACCTAGCTTAAGCAATGCTAAGAGATGTCTCGAACATTTCTAATGCCTTTGCTAAGGAAGGGTTTGACCTACCTTATTTGTAATCGTGTTAGAGATGTCAACACATGGCGCCAGAAATGCTGGTACTAATAAATGCAAAAGCTCTCTTAAAATAAATATGATATACACTAGCACACAAATAATATCAATGTAGCATTCTACCAGGAGTAATCCAGGTATAGTTATTTATATTTTTACCCATGGGAAGGGAAAGCTAAGGATAATGACATGAGCATCACTGCATGTCATAATGGAGAGTGTAACCATGTCTTTGTCTATCTTCTCATATAGGGTAAGTGTCACAAGATAAGATATAAATAAATAATAAATGATAAGCACATAGCCACATAATAAATGATAAACATCTCAATAGAGTACTCTAAGTCTATGGCACTAGCATGGTATTAGGACGATCTACGAGGATAAATCCTAAGTTATTCTAACTATAAGTCAAAGCATATGATGATTAGTGCAATTACACTTGGCAATCATGGCAAGACATGGTGGTTATATCTACACATAGAGATATAATACAGAAAGATCATGAACATTGTAACACCGCAGGTGTTAGTCACTAGCTGGGCTCTAGATGTGGACTAACACGGGTATGTTAAGTGATGATCATGAGCTCGAGTTGGCAATCTGGTAATTGAAGTAAAACCATTGTGCTTAGTATGGGACCCTTTGTAAAGGGCATACTTGAGTGGTGCTAAAAATGTTCTTTCATGTGTCTCACATCACTCTCTATCTATAGTGATCACTATAAAAGTTTCATGAAGTTTGGAATCAAAAAGTCACATGAAATGATAAGTCATGTTTTTGTTTCTATGACTTTGCTAAGTGTTTGGATTGCACCATTAAGTGGATGGAATTATAGACCATCAACCAAACCTTGCAACCTTACCCAAATGACTCTAGGTGAACCCTACAACAAAAGTCATGAAGGGTTCATGTTGAGCAAAAGTCAAGAAAATGCCCCAATTGGCCTAAAACCCTAGTTTAGGCTTTACCGAGTTGATACTTTGACCAAAGTGAAAGTTTGACTTCTGAATTAGTTATGAGGTTTGACCTTAAAGAAAAGTTGTAGTTCATATTGTGTAGAATCAACTTTATTTAATGGTCAAGAGCTAGTTTGGCCTCTAACCTAGTCAAATAGAGCTCACAAGACTGATTCAGCTGCTATTTTTCAGCCCTAGAAATAATTCTAAGTCCTCGAAGTGACAACAGTGAGGTAGCTTCTTTGCGACATTTTATCGTCCAAATTCATGTGGTAGCTTAATTGGAGTCCTTAATATGGGTTGAAGTACTTTTCATGGTGGAGCCAATGACTCAAGTCTCATCAAGTTTGGAGTTCATTTGGATCTTCGAAAACAGTTCCCAAAATAGCAAAAGTTTACTTTGTTACCTTTTGACATCGACATGTTGGCATTCTGCATTCTCCAATTTTTGTTAAGCAACTCAAGTTGAGGCAAATACAAAAGTTGGATTTTACATCTTGGAGAAGAGCATGCAAAAAGTTGGATTTAGTTTGACTGGGTTTTGACCTCCGAAAGTGAGTTTCCGCGATCACCGTTGTTGTGTTGACACTGTTGTCTTGGCAACTATTTTACCACTAATCCATTGCTCTAATGACCTTGGACCCTTAATAAGAAATGTAGAGCAGTTCACGGGCTTCAAAACTTTGTTTTGGGCCCATGACCCAATTTGGCTCGGAAGCGGCCCATAATCGCGTCCCACCTCGCCCAATTCACTGCCTGCCAGGTGTTCGATTGTATGACGACGTGGCGACCATGCACTAGAGCGAGCGCCCACCATTGCTATTGTGTGCCCCTGCCTCCCTGCGCTCGTGTTCCCCTCACCTCCCCGTGTCTCTCGCCCGAATGCGGAGCAGAGCGCTTGCCTCGCCCACTCCCTCGCGCTCTTGCTCCCAGTCTCCCCCTTCGCTTGTCGCCGCGTGCAGCGAAGCTGTGTCCGCCATGGCCGCCGCCTTGCCAGGGTGCCGACGCTCAAGGCCTGGCCGCTAGGGCTGTAGTCGGTCATGCCATAGGCTAGGTGCGGCTATGGCCCAGCCTTGCCGGCCTTCCCCACTACCGTCTCCAACCACAGCTACCGTCGCCGGAGTTGCTGCAGCCCTGAACCGCCGTGCTCGTGCGGCCAGCAGGCAACGTGCCATTGGGGGCCAAGCCAAAGACCTGCGTGGGTGCGCATAGGCTAGGGCTTGCCACGGCCCTGTTGGTCGCCACCGGCCGAGCCCTCCGCTGGCTGAAGCCCGAGCTCGTGCTCTGCTCCGTCTATGTGAAGAAGACGAAGGGAAGGGAAAAAATGGATTAGAAGCTTTTTCTTGGGTCCAGATGCAAAGTTCATGACTCATATGAACAGTTCCAAACAGTACAAGCAGAGCGCGGGTTGATTTCTAGAAAATCCAGGGGCCTCGAGGCAAAAGTGTTTTCCTTTTTCCTTTTTCTTTTATGCAGATTTTGGGTAAATCTTTGGAAATTAATATCTCATGCTAGGAAGCTCCAAAAATAGCAAATGAGGACTTTTTGGAATCCTTGTAAAATTATCTATGCAGTAGATCTATAATATGTCATGTTTTAGTTTAATATTTTAGCTATAAAAATAGATTTATGCAACTAGGTTTTCAATGCTAGTTGTATTTGTCATTTTCATAACTGCAAATTTAAATCTCTAAATGAAGTGAAATTTTTGTGGCATGCTACTCATGTCATGTTTGATGTGTGGTAACAAGTTCATGAATTTTAGTTGCCATATGAGTGAGTTATTAGTGTATCTTGCTCTCACATGATTTATTGCAATATCCATTTGTCTTTTTCATAGAGGTTGAGATACATGTCCAAATGGCTTGAAATTTGAAAAATGGACTATTGAGAGCATATGTAGGTCACTTTAATTTTGGTAGAATTTATTGTGCACTTTTGTTAGGTGTTCATGATTCCACCTAATTATCTAAATAAATTAAGAAAATGCATTAAAAGAATTTATTTAGGAATGGACACTATGTTTTCTCGTGTTCATTAGTCATGTGTGAGATGTTTGTAAAGTTAGTCTTGTCCAATTATATGTTTGCAACATATGTTAATAATTATTTCTTGCAATTAGTAGTTTCTGGACAGTTCTAGGGGCAATGTAGATTACCGCATGATAATGATGTTTTCTGAGTACCTTGTCTATAGAAAAGTTGTATATAATTCATGTATCTAGCTTGTGTTAAAATTTGGTGGCATTTGGTCAAGTAGTTTTTGAGTTATAGATGTTTAAAGTCAGATCCCAGATTTGGTTGCTCTCTGCTTGGAGCAGACCAGAGTCTGTAGTTTCATCTTTTTGACCTATTAAACTTGAAAATAAAGCTTAGGTGATTATAAATGAATTGTAGACAATTTCATAAGCTTTCCAGATTATCCTCTTGCATGTCATTTGGAATTGTGTAGCTTCTGGAATGATGTTATTTTTGGACTGTTCATGCTGATTGCAAATCTGAACTTTTCTATTAAGTATAGTTGGAGTTACATAAGTGTGTTGGTGTCGCTACTTGATACTTGGATTGGTACCCTGTGATCTTAGGAGACTTTGTGTCTTGATTGTCATGCTTGCCATCTTCTATATTATGGTTTAGTGAGGAACAAGTTGATTAGCTCTAGGTGCTTATGTGAACTTTGGTATGCTTGCATGATTGTTATATTTATTGCACTTCTTTACATTCATGCATATGCATTGTTGCACCTCATATAGGTACGCTAGCAGAAACGTGTGAAGGAAATGGCATTGGAGCCAAACCCGAAGACGGAGTTGGTGGATCCATCCCGAAGATAAGGATCGGACAAGTGCTAGATTGGAGGATGCTCGCCAAGCGGGTTTCATCTGACATACTCTAACTTGAGTCGGATCCCAGGCAAGCCCAGAGCATTATAAGCCTCCTACCTTCAAAACAATTAATTCTATATATGTTTAAGTATTGTTACATTAAGTGGTAGGAGTTGGTTGGAAACCCTTGCTGCATTATATCAATCCTTGTCCAGATATATGAATCCTTGAATCCTACATAGACTAGGATCGAGTAGATGCTTAGCCCTGCTTTAAGCGGTAGAAGTCAGGTGATTTCCTGTCACCTGCGAGATGTAGGGGTATTCATATATGGCACGGTTGGCTATATTTGCTATCGTGGAAAAGAACCATGTGTTAATAAAATAAAATGAGATCGGGCGGGATGACGATAGTGAAGCAACAAGGCATGGAGGTCCTGGGTGTAGATCTATCCTCGTCTGAGTTGTTTAAGGACCGATTCGCTGTACGTCCTTGAGTCATGTTGAACGCGAAGCCGAGTAAGTCGTTCCGACCGTGAAGCTGAGGAATACAGTTCAGGCCAGGAATCGAATGGTAGGTCGCATCTTAGAGGTAGTAAGGATGGGCTTGGAGACATTGGCATGAGACCAAGGGGGTTAAAGTACCTGTCATCCTGGCAGAGTGTTGCCCTTGGAGATGCGGCATCAGTCGAACCCGTGACTCCTGAATTGTACGAAAGGTGGCTTGTGCGACTCTGGCAGGGGCCTGCGCGGTGAGTGTTAGAAATACCCCTCCAGTTGGATAGGAACTCGATTCGAATCGCCGTCGCTCCTGGTTAGTGAGCACTTAACTTGAGCAGCGGCAACGTAGATTCCACTAAATTGAACGGATGGTTAATTGGATGATGATGTAAATGTTGCCTCAATTTATATCTGCTATGGTTAATATTGTTTGCTCCTAATCGAGTGCTCTAGTATAGGTGCTAATATAGATGACAGGTTAATGATGATTAACTTGATGATTAAGCATTAATGATTCCTTACCTAGATTATGCTTTTATGCAAAATGTTGTCAAGCTAGCCCACTTTACTTCAGCCTTGCATGATCCTTGGTGTCACTTTAGTTCTGATTTTTGACGGGTAAGTCTAGCTGAGTACCTTGTCGTACTCAGGGTTTTATCCCCACTTGTTGTAGGTTGTGATGTATCATAGCGACTGCAAGAGTTGGTTGGCTCCTGCCATAGAGGCGGAGTGTGATCATGGGCATGATTCTTCTAAGTTATCTTCTCTCTAATGCTTTTGTTGGAAGTCAACCTTGGTACTACGTTGAACTTTGATGTATTGAATTATTTGTGAAATGGTTGTAACATGTGACTTGTTATGTTGAATCAATACGATCTTGGCTTGTATGTTTGTTGGTTTGAAATTCCTCATGATTTCATTGGACTACCGGAGTTATATGGGCTCAAGTGCAAGAATTTGATCACTTCTGTGATTGTTTTTGTACTTGTGCTCTTATAATTTGGATGGTTCCGTGACAAACATAGCCAGTCTTTCCTTATAATACTTGTGTTGTACACGGTCTACATTCAGGAGGTGGACTATATAAGACTCAACAGGAATGTCACACCTGCGAACTACCACACGATCTGAAAAATACGATATAGGCACCATGCCTACACAATATTGTCCACTCACCCAAGATATCAATGAGTGAGTGCTATACGATCCTATGTTTGAATATAAATCTAATCCTACTATGCCAAGCATATAATCAAAGTAAACTAAGAACATTATAATTGAGAATATAAGCAAATAGAGCAAAGTCATATCCAATATAGTAGAATAGACCAAAGTCATATTCATAGTAGCAGATGAACAATATGAATAATACAAGAACGAATATAAAGTAGGAGAGATCACGAGGAATTACCAAGCAAACTCTTGACAGATCCAGAAACCAAGCAATGCTTGCCTCCTTTTAGCTCTAATCCTATATAGCTATGCTCTAAACTATGGAGCTCTAATTGAGATAGTGGTTCTTTGGCTTGATCAGGTGGCTTCTCTCTTGAATGACAACTAATGATAATGCCCTTGAAACCTTAGGGTCTGAGCCTGTTTATATAGCCCCCTCGGATTAATCTCGGCTGTCGGATCAAACTGACCTTAATGGACGATTGATATTGGACCTCAAAGCGGTGGAGAACCGATCCTAGAAGGGGAGGCTGAAAAGTGGGGACACTAGGGCGAGCGCGCTAGGGGCCAGTGCATTTTCATGTCTTCTAGATTCTTCTTTTGTATACAGGGCCTTTTTATCTCGATGTAAATCTAACATTTGGACCTCCTTTGGGTCTTTTCTGATAACTCCCTGTAGAAATAGACATTCACCAAAACTCATGAAATTCTATTAGTGTAAACCCTATATCTAGATGGTAATTATATTTAGGTCCTTTTTCATGCTTCATTGACGGTTAAAAATGATACTTATCTACCATCAACAACTCCCCCAAGCTTACCCTTTGCTCATTCCTGAGCAAAGATAAACTCAGTGATAGATTAGGAGTTTTGTAAAAACTAAATCTTTTTAAAACATTCGTAACAATCTCCTTTAAAGTACACATGCATTCAAACAATAATTCTCTTCCGGATTAGAATGAACTATTTTGATTTTAGACTTACTCATATTACCTTCCACCATGGGGCTTGTAGTCGTAACTTGGGCCTTGAGTAGTTAGATAGAACGGTCAAGTAAAGTGCCATGTTTCTAGATCTTTGATCAACTATTATTCCAGAGTTTTGCAAGATTTTCAAATAAAACTCATAGATTTCTTTGTATGACCCTCTCAAATCTCTCCTTTGTGGTATTTATGGATCCTCACCAAGGCATTAATGAGGTATGCCTTATCTCTTCTCTCAAGATATGTGATATTTTTGGCATTAGAAATAGTAACATTATGCCTTCTCTCTCTCACCCTACATCTAATAGGCTTATGTGGAGCTCATAGGTGGGGAGACAGCGAACACATACTTGCAAACATTTATTGCATAGTCAAACCATGGATCCAGAGGAACGAGTCATACAGTCAAATCAAGACGTGCATGTGTATGGAATATATGGTATGTAGTGGATAAATGGTGAATGGTAGGTAAAATGGAAATGGTTATGAAGGGGTAAAGAGTGGTAATGGTGAAAACCTAATTCTACTATTACTCCCTTGAGAAACTTCTCATAGCTCTCTTTTTGGAACTTTAAAAAACTTTGGAGAGGACTTGGGATGCTCAATGGGAGAGAGTTTTTTTACTTGGGACATTTGTCCTCTTTCTTTTACTTTTCTTTGTCTCTCTCTTTCTCTCTCTTCTTTTTTTAGTAGAGCTCCCAAGCCTCTTTTGGGATATATTGATAAGAGGTAGCAAAAAGGAATATTTGGAGCTTTTTTGGCTAGCAAGGGATAAAAATGAATGGCAAGAATATATATTTTTTGGAGTTCACTCCCAGAGTAGGAGTAGAACAATTTTCTGAGTGGATCTGAATGGAATATATGTGGATTCGTACTTCTAGGATAGAAGCAGAATATATGGATGGATATATGTGGGTGCGTACTTCTAGGATAGAAGCAGCATGTATGGGTGGAGTGTATGTGGATCTTGATTTTAACCGCATGACCAATTCCTAAGGATCTACACAACTTGACCACACTCAATGGTCACAAGCAATAAATATAAGTGCAAGTTTTTCTAATCTAGTATGTATATATGGTTGTGGTAGGAATTTAAACTCTCATCATACAGGAACTCATCACGCAGCAATTTAGATTTTTCAAAAATAAATTCTCAAAAACTCTAGTATCTCTAGGAACAAGATAAATAGCAGCTCAGACCTTCTCATATCATATCCGCCAACTATTTAGACTTAGTTCAAGCATTCGCTACCCACAAGTTCAGGTTTAGAGCAAATCTTAAATCAAAACCATTGTATCCAAAACTTGGAAGAATTCGAGGTTGAAAACTAGGTACTTGAAAGGAATTACGGTAGAGCACCTATTCATCATTTCTATAAGAGTTTATTCTAGGTATTCATTTTATCAAGGCAAAACTTTGTACACTCTCCTATATTTTTATTTAGCAAATTTAAAAATCACACAGGAAAAATATATATGTATATAAGCAAATCTTTATTTGGTTTTCTATGGTTATGCATATTTTTATTTGTTTTATATTTTAACAGAACAGAAATATATATATGTAAATATATAGGTAAGAAATACTTAGTTGGATACACAGGAGATGCTTTCTCCCAAGCTGGATGTTGATGTAATCTTGTTTGATGTAGCTGATAGGCAGTGAGGGTGTACTTCCTCTTTTAGGGTGTTCATGTTGATGAGTATTGAGACAACACTCCGACTGAGGATAGATCATCTAGTCTGTTTAGCTTTTCTCGATCCTTCAAATTCTATGAAGCTTAAATAGACAACAAAGCTAGTGAAACTGATTAAGCGTTAGTGATAAACCTCTAAGCCTTGAGTATCTAGAACTCCTTTTAACATATGTGTCTTTAATTACTAGGATCTCTCTATCAATATTTTTTGTATTTATATATTTTATATTATGCAAAGAATTAAAACTATGATGAATGCATATTTATTTTTATGCCACCATAGTGAATATCCTTATGGGTTTTATGCCACAAATTTATTCACATGGGGCTTAATATTTTTAGAATGCATGACATTTTTATTTTCTTTTCTAATGCAGAAATAAAGTATAACTAATTATGCAATTAAGGAAAGTAAATATGTTGAGGAAAAATTATGCAGTGCTGAAAAGGAAATTATTGATAACTACCAAGTTTACCTGTCGGCGTGATGTTCGATGACTTAGGTCCTCCGAACAGGACCACTTGTTCGCTCAAACTTCCTAGGGCACCTCGGATGGTTCGAATGGTGCCTCTGGCTGTACCTCCTCTTGAGCTGAGTTCGATACTGATTTTATCTTTACTTTCCATACCTGTTTTATTGGTGAGGTTGACTTTGAGGAAGGAGCTTGTTGTACTGTCTTCTCTTCTTTGTTCTCCACAGTGACTGGTGCACTCTCTGTTGGTGGTACAACTTCCTTCTTAGGGGAAATCTCTTTTTTGGGATATTGATCTTCATATCTTGATGCTTCTTCATAGTTAACCCATCCATCCTTAGAGGACTGATTCTTCTGGTGTCGGTTACGACACCTTCTTGTTTTGTTCTTCTTTGGATCTTCATCAATCATATAATTATCATTGAAATGGCGACGTACTTTTCCTATAGGGAAGTGGAAGTGCACTTCTCCTATTCCAATGTAGATGATGGCTTTAGTGGTGTTCAGGAACAGTCTTCCAAGGATAATGGGTAGATTATACTCATATTCTCCCATGTCTAGGACTAGGAAGTCAATGGAGATAAAGTGGTCATCAATTTGTACGGGAATGTCTTTTGCTATTCCATCCACGAATCAAATTGATTGGTCCGCCATCTGTAGCTACGCATGGGTGGGATACAGGGGCATAGTTCCATATAAGTATTCATAGGTTACCTTAGCCATTATGTTGACTCCTGATCCAGTGTCGCAGACAGCTTTCTAAAAGGAGCTTCTATTGATCGTGCATTCAATGGTTGGGATGTCTGGATCGTCCCTCTTGATCAGATGCGAGGACTTGAGCTGATGGTCGTGCTCCCTATGGACTGCAGTGACCATCCTCACTGTCTCCGTCTGTGGTTTCTTGTTCTTATTCTTGTTCTTGTTCCTCCTATTATTCTTCTTCTTCAGCTCGTAGGTGTGTTGTGGATGTGTGGGGAATTGTAGTACTCGATTCTTGAAAGAGAAACTTTCCTCTTCCCTTTGATGTTGAAACAGATCTTAGCACTATTGGTGTAGATGATAGCTCCAGCGGTGTTCATGAATGGTCATCCCAAAATGATGGGTGACTTCCCATCATCACCACCTGCCTCTACCACCATGAAGTCTATAGGAACATACGAGTTTCCAACTCACACAGATGTCTTCTAGGATTCCTCTAGCGTAGCAGAATGACTGGTCTACAAGCTTGTTGACGGTCCTTAAGTACCAAATATAGTTATCAAATAAATAAAGAAAAGGATCCAAATGCAACCAACACCTAGACTTAGGGTTTTATCTGACAGAATTCCACGAGTTTTGGTGTTTGTCTGTTTCTACAGGGGGTTATCAGAAAATACGGAGGAAAGGCCCACACGTCGGGTTTACATAGAGATAATAATGTGTTCACCGATTTTCTATCATCTAGAAGACTCCAGAAGCCACGAGATCGAACGGGAGGCCAAACGGGCCCGGAGGCAGGGCGCCCGCCCTACTCCCTAGGGCGCCTGCCCTGGCCTAAGAGCCAATCAGGCTCCGTCTCGCGGATTATGCTCCACCGACCTAAGGGATCAAGGAAAACCGTGCGATTAATGTCGGTTTGATCCGACGGCCCACGTTCACTTGAAGGGGCTATATAAGCAGGACCCCTGGCCCCTGGAGGAGGCACTCCCTCATTCTCAATTCCTCAAACTCTAATCTCAGGAGGAGAGTCTCTGATCAAGCCCTAGAGCCACCACATCAACTAGATCTCTAGTATAGCATAGCTACATAGGATTAGACTAGAAGGAGTCAATCTTCGATTGGTTTCCGGATCTGTCAAGAGGATTCTTGGTAATTCCTCTACTGTTCTTCATTGTTCATTATTGTTCTTCAATATTATGAATACAACTTTGTTCTATTTCAATATATTGATTATGACTATGCTCTACTTGTTTATGTTTGCGATTATATTGTTCTTAGTTTATCGTAGTTATACGCTTCGCTTAGTTAGATTGGAATTATATACATGTTTAGGATCGTATAGCGTTTATCCATCGGATCCATGGGCAAATGATAAATATTGTGTAGGCGTGGTGCTTAGACCATATTTATCTGCGATTGCACCTTATATGCCGGATCGTGGGGTGGTCCGCGATGGTGACAGCTTCGTTGGTTCTTATATAGTCCCCCTCCCGTGTGTAAGGCAGGCAGAGCAACATTATTACGGAGGAGTGATTGCTATGTTTCTCATCTTCCTTGATAATATCACTATGCATGGGCGTAGTCCTTTCTCGCAATGATTGCCAAGTGTACTTGCACTAACTATGATATCCTAGACTTTATAGTTAAGAATAACTTAGGACATATCCTTGTAGTTCGTCCTAATACCATGCTAATGACTTGCTAGAATATCTGTTGAGGTGCTTATCATTATTATATGTGGCTAGCTGATCAGATTAATTATCTTTGTCACCATTCATACTTTATCTATATTTTATGTGACACTTACCCCTGTATGCAAGAGATAGATGAATGCTCTCACTTATACATGCAATGATTGATACTCATTCCTATATTCCATTCCATAATCAACATTGATGTTAGTAATCCCTTCCCAGTGGTAAAAATATAAATAACGATACCTGGAATACTTCCCGGTTAAAGTGCTACATCGGTATTAATCTGTGCGCTTGCAGATCTTATTTATTATTTATTTAGAAGAGCAGTTGCATATTTCAATACTGCATCTCTCATGTCATGCTGGGGATGACAACTTGGCTTAAGTGGCATGAGGGATAGGTTCGGCATTTTTGGCGCCGTTATCAGAATTAGAAAACTAAGTCTACTTTTGGTAATGACGTTAAGAATGCCCAACAAGCATTTTTGGCGCCGTTGCCGGGGAAGGTTGATTTACTAACAAGGAATGAATACGGAATTTGAGTCATCATTCGCATCATTAAGTGATTGAGATCATCAATTCTCCCATACAGATTTACCCCTATATTTTTCCATTCTTATTGTTTTGCAGGGAGATGTATGAATAGAGGACATCTTCCAGAAAATTTTGTTGACAACCCCGAAGCATTAATCAGAGGGGCAAGAGCCAAGCTCAAGAAGTCAACACTTTGACGCAACACTTCATCCAATCCAGAAGACCGCCGAAGTTTCATCCGGAATTTGTCAACAGAGTTTGCAGCCATGGCGAACAAGACGATCCACGAGTTCTCAGCTCCCACTACGGACAACATCCGCACTGGACCTGCCGTGGCCATCGACAAGAACTTTGAGCTCAAGCCAGGGCTCATCAACATGGTACAAGCCAACCAGTTTTGTGGGAAGCCGCACGAAGATGCAAGTGCTCATCTCCAACACTTCCTAGAGATTTGCAGCACATTCACTATATTAGATGTTCCCAGAGACGCCATACTACTTCGCCTTTTCCCATTCTCACTATTGGGGAGAGCGAAGCAGTGGTTCTACACGACGAAGGATAAGAACACTACGTGAGCACTCTGCTCTACGAACTTTCTGGCTAAGTTCTTTCCCATGGGCAAGACCAATGCTCTCCATAGGAAGATTACAAGTTTTCAGCAACAACATGATGAATCTGTTCTAGAAGCATGGGAGCGCTTTCAAGATTACATCCTAGAATGTCCCCATCATGGAATGGAAAGCTGGCTACTTATGCAGACTTTCTATCATGGGCTCATCACTAGTGCTCGTGAGACCATGGGTGCTGCAGCTGGAGGCGCATTTCTATCACTCACCATACCACAAGCTACAGTCCTTGTGGAGAAGATGGCGTCCAACCAAGGTTGGAACAAAGAGAGGACTCAAACACGCAAGAAGGGTGGAGGTATGCACCAGCTCAAGGAGGTAGACATGATGTCTGCAAAGCTAGACCTACTCATGAAAAAGCTCGATGACAAAGCTGGAGACAAAAGAGAAGTCATGAATGTCTACGACTCTCACATGACTTGTGAGGAATGTGGAGACACTGGACACTCAGGCAATCACTGCCCTGAGATGCTTGAGGATGCAAGGTACATCAACAACAACAACTACTACAACCGTCCTCAACAAAATCAAGGCTGGAATCAACAGAGGCCTAACTACTCAGGTAACTACTCAGGTAATTATCAAGGTAATAACTCTTACAATAACAATAATAATTTTCCACCCCTGAGAGAGTTAGTGTCTAATCAAGGAAAGCTAATGGATAACTTGTCTAAGAAATTGGCATCCAATGATAAAATACTAGAAAACATAAATAATAGAATGGATAATTTCTCTACTGCCATCAAAAACCAAATTAGCTTTAATAAAATGATTGAATCTCAGTTAAATCAAATAGCTGTTGCCGCTCCTGCTACTAACCCCGGTATACCATCACAACCGGAAGGATTAGAATCTGCAAATCTTGTAGACATGTTTGATGCAGGTAACTATTGGAGTAATCCCGCTGTCGGAGTACATAATGACCTTCTGCCAGTCAAGAGAGGCGATCCAGGATGCCCCGTCATCCCGATCTCCATCGGCATGGTGGACTTTCCAGAAGCACTCTGTGACTTTGGCTCCAGCGTCAACATTATGCCCAGGGTACTCTATGAAAAATTCTTTACATATCCTTTATCAGAAACAACTATGTGTTTGCAGCTTGCAGATCGGACACTAAGCTTTCCTAAAGGAATATTAAAGAACATGTGTGTTCGAGTTGGTACCTCGTATGCTCCAGCTGACTTCGTGGTGATAGAGACCGGGTCCGATGAGAGGTCACCAGTTATTCTAGGAAGGCCATTCCTGAACACCTCGGGAGCTGTCATCTACGCCAGCGCTGCGAAGATCAACTTCAACATCAAGGGGAGGAAGGAGACATTATCCTTCAAGAACAAGATTACACAAATCCCAGAGCAACCCCAACATGAACCAAGGAAGAGGACCAACAGGAGGAACAAGCAGAACAAGAACAACCAAGGATGGACCGAATCAGCTAAGATGGTCACTGCAGTTCAAGGAGGTCAAGATGGTCGACTCAAGTCGCCCTTCCTGAACAAGAAGGACGACCCAGGTATGCCAAGCATTGAGTGCTCAATCAATGGATACTCCTTTCAGAAGGCGCTCTGCGACACTGGATCAGGTGTCAACATAATGGCCACAGTCACCTATCAGCTCTTGTACGGGACCATGCCCTTAAAACCAACATACACTCAGCTCCAGATGGCAGATCAGACATCCCAAAAGGTCGAAGGTATAGTAACCGATGTCCCTGTTAAAATTAACGATCATTTTGTCCATACAGACTTTTAGGTCATTGACATGGGAGACGAGAGTACGATCCACCCATCGTCCTAGGAAGACCGTTTCTAGGCACCGTCAAAGCAATCATCTACATTGGAACTGGAGAAGTCCATATGCATTTCCCCTCTGAGAAGGTACGCCGCTACTTTAATGACCCTAACTATATAGTTGAAGATTCTAAGCAGGTCAGGACAAGAAGAAGGCGACATAACCGTAACCAAAGGAGGCAAACCATCAAGGACGTATGGGTAGACTATGAAGGAGAGGTCATAAGGCCCGAGGATACACAACAGGAGACCGAAGCACCAAGTCGGGTATGGAAAGTGAAGACAGTTACACAAGAAGAGGAGGCGCTGCCGGAACCACCGTCTACGCCACCCAAATCCCAGGACAACTAAGAAGAAAAGAAGTCCTGTTCGGAGGACTTAAAAACACCGAACGCCGTGCCAAGAGGTAAACTTGGTAGTTATCATTTTCCCTTTAATTATTGCTCAGTCAATCATGTTCATTCTGTCTAAAAAAATGTTGAAAACAGTAAGCCCCATGTGAGTATGCGAGTGGCATAAAACCCATAAGTACATTCACTGTGGTGGCATAAAAAAATAAATAATATATTTTTTTTCTATTCTATAAAAATAAAAAAAAGAGAGTGACATTTATTAAGGAAGCTCAAACATGATAAAGGCTAGATATTTATGCTAACGCTTAATCAAGTTCCACGAAGCTTTGTCGTCTATTTGAGCTCCACAGAATTCAGGAAGACTAGCAGATGGAGGACATCCTAATCGTTGTCAGGGTGCTACCGACATTCAAATACACCTCTGCACCTGCTAGCTACATCAGAAGAAATTACGTCAAGATCCAGCTTGGGGGAGAGCACCCCCATTTATCCTGATAAGTATTTTTATCTACATTTATACCTATGCTTTATTAAAATAAAAAGATGCATAATCATGAAAACCCAAATAAATATTTTGTGTTTATATATATTTTCTTAGTTTAATAAATAAATAAAGTAGCTATGCTAAACTTAATCTTGAAAATAAAACTCTAGCATGGATATGATGAATAGTTGCTCTGCCTAATTTTCAAATTTGTTCTCTCTCTAGTTTAGACATAACTGTTATAATTTAAAACTGGCTCTAAACCTGAGCTAGTGGGAAGAGAACTTCATCTGAAGTCTAAGTTGTTAGCGGATATGATATGGGAAGGTTGAGCTGCTGTTTATCTGTTCCTAGAGATGCTAGAATTATGGAGAATTTTATCTTTAAAAATCTTTAAAATGTTGCATGATGAGTTCCTGTATGATGAGAGTTTAAATTCCTACCACAGCCATATATACATGCTTGTTAGATTAAGAGCCGCACTTTTACTACTTACTGCTTATGGGCATTGAGTGTGGTCAAACTGTGTAGACCCTTAGGAACTTGTCATGTGGTTAAAATCAAGATTCACTTGCACGTTCACTCATACATGCTGCTTCTACTCCGGAAGTACGCATCCACATATATCCACTCATTTCCATCTCCAGATTCACCCAAAATTATTCTACTCCTGACCCGGGAGAGAATAGCCAAAAACATTATCCCATTCCTGTTATTCCCTGTGAAGTTAATGCTCAAGTCATTTCTACTACCACTTGCTATATTTTCAAGAGGGAGATTTGCTCTAAAAAAAGAAACGAGGAAATAAAAAGGAGCAAGTGCTCGGAATCTCGAAGAAAGAAAAAGTGAGACGAGAGGTAAAAGTGGACAAGTGTCCGACAGTAGAATTAGGGGTACAAGATACCCACCTGAGAGAAAAAAAAGAGAAAAAAATAGAGCATCTCATTCCCCTCAAAAGTTTTAAAAAGTAAGAAAGGTATGTATTCCCTCAAAAAGAGCATTAGACTTTTGTTATCACCATCATCACCATACACCACTCATTCACCACACATGCACATCTTGATTTGACTTATTGACTTGTTTCTCTGGATCCATGGTTTGACTATGCAATAAATGTTCTATGAGTATGTATACTGTATCTCCCACCTATGAGCTCCAGATATCAAAGCCTTATTAGAGTAGGGTGAGAGAGAAGGCAATGTCACTACGCCTTATACCATAAATACCACATACTTTAAGAGAGAAGGCATATACCATTACTGCCTTGGTAAGGATCCAAAAATACCACAAAAGAGAGACCCGAGAAAGTCATACAAGGAATCTCTGAGTTTTATTTGAAAAATTTGCAAAAACTCCAGAGCTATAGCTGATCAAGAATAAGAGACATGGCGTTTGACTAGACCGTTCTATCTTTTAACCACTCAAGATGCAGGTGACGGTTGCAAGCCCCATGGTGAAAGGTAAAATGAGTAAGTTTTAAGTCTTGACAGTTTACTCTAACTCGGGGATGAGACCTTATTTGAAAGCATATGTACCGTCAACGTTCAAAGGCGTTGCAGCAACTTCTGATCCATAATGAGTCTATCCTTGCTCAGGGACAAGCAAGAGGTAAGCTTGGGGGAGTTTGTTGATGGTCCTTAAGTACCAAATATAGTTATCAAATAAATAAAGAAAAGGATCCAAATGCAACCAACACCTAGACTTAGGGTTTTATCTGACAGAATTCCACGAGTTTTAGTGTTTGTCTGTTTCTGCAGGGGGTTATCAGAAAATACGGAGGAAAGGCCCACACGTCGGGTTTACATAGAGATAATAATGTGTTCACCGATTTTCTATCATCTAGAAGACTCCAGAAGCCACGAGATCGAACGGGAGGCCGAACGGGCCCGGAGGCAGGGCGCCCGCCCTGCTCCCTAGGGCGCCCGCCCTGGCCTGAGAGCCAATCAGGATCCGTCTCGTGGATTATGCTCCATCGACCTAAGGGATCAAGGAAAACCGTGCGATTAATGTCGGTTTGATCCGACGGCCCACGTTCACTTGAAGGGGCTATATAAGCAGGACCCCTGGCCCCTGGAGGAGGCACTCCCTCATTCTCAATCCCTCAAACCCTAATCTCAGGAGGAGAGTCTCTGATCAAGCCCTAGAGCCACCACATCAACTAGATCTCTAGTATAGCATAGCTACATAGGATTAGAACTAGAAGGAGTCAATCTTCGATTGGTTTCCGGATCTGTCAAGAGGATTCTTGGTAATTCCTCTACTGTTCTTCATTGTTCATTATTGTTCTTCAATATTATGAATACAACTTTGTTCTATTTCAATATATTGATTATGACTATGCTCTACTTGTCTATGTTTGCGATTATATTGTTCTTAGTTCATCGTAGTTATACGCTTGGCTTAGTTAGATTGGAATTATATACATGTTTAGGATCGTATAGCGTTTATCCATCGGATCCATGGGCAAATGATAAATATTGTGTAGGCGTGGTGCTTAGACCATATTTATCTGCGATTGCACCTTATATGCCGGATCGTGGGGTGGTCCGCGATGGTGACAGCTTCGTTGGTTCTTATATAGTCCCCCTCCCGTGTGTAAGGCAGGCAGAGCAACATTATTACGGAGGAGTGATTTCTATGTTTCTCATCTTCCTTGATAATATCACTATGCATGGGCATAGTCCTTTCTCGCAATGATTGCCAAGTGTACTTGCACTAACTATGATATGCTAGACTTTATAGTTAAGAATAACTTAGGAAATATCCTTGTAGTTCATCCTAATACCATGCTAATGACTTGCTAGAATATCTGTTGAGGTGCTTATCATTATTATATGTGGCTAGCTGATCAGATTAATTATTTTTGTCACCATTCATACTTTATCTATATTTTATGTGACACTTACCCCTGTATGCAAGAGATAGATGAATGCTCTCACTTATACATGCAATGATTGATACTCATTCCTATATTCCATTCCATAATCAACATTGATGTTAGTAATCCCTTCCCAGTGGTAAAAATATAAATAACGATACCTGGAATACTTCCCGGTTAAAATGCTACATCGGTATTAATCTGTGCGCTTGCAGATCTTATTTATTATTTATTTAGAAGATCAGTTGCATATTTCAATACCGCATCTCTCATGTCATGCTGGGGATGACAACTTGGCTTAAGTGGCATGAGGGATAGGTTCGGCATTTTTGGCGCCGTTATCAGAATTAGAAAACTAAGTCTACTTTTGGTAATGACGTTAAGAATGCCCAACAAAGCTACAAGTACATGGTTGTGTATAATAAAGAATAATCAAACATTATTTCATAAATTACCTTGGGCATGATGTTGACACTTGCACCGAAGTCACAGATAGCTTCATTGAAGTTCACACTCCCAATGAAGATTAGAATGACCAGTCTCCCTGGATCGCCTTTTTTGATTGGCAGAGTTTCATCGTTCCATCCTCCAGTTGAAGGATAACTAGCTTACTGCATTAAATATATCTACAAGATTTGTAGACTCTAATTCTTTCAGTTGTCCTAAAATCTTACCTTGGTTAGCGGGAGGAACAACAGTTGCAAGCTAAGATATTTGTGATTCAATTATTTTATTAAAGCTATGCTGATTATTAATGGCATTTGAAAAGCTATCCATTCTATTATTAATTGTTTCTAGCATTTTATCATTGGATGCTAATTTCTTAGATAGGTTATCCATTAATTTTCCTTGATTAACAACTAACTCTCTCAAAGGTGGTTGATTGGAATTATTAAAAGAATTATTACCTTGATAGTTACCTGAGTAGTTGGCCTTTACAGTTGATTCCAACCTTGATTCTATTGAGGACGATAGTAGTAGTAGTTGTTGTTGATATAGTTCACATTCTCTTGTAGCTTTGGGCAATTGTTGCTTGAATGCCCAATTTCCTTAGCTTGGATCCAGTCCTTCTGATTAATGCTTCTGGATCTTCAATGAAATTTTCTAGAAGGTCAAACCTGGTCATACATTACCCTACATATGATATGTATAAATAGACAAAAGACAAGAGTAAGGCCGTATGAGTAGAGAAATGATGGTTTCTCGATCACATTAGTGGATGCAAGTGATGGTTCATTATCCTTTGTGAATAGCCTAATCAACCTTCCCTATCAATGGCGCCAAGAATGCTTGTTGACACTTCTAACACCACTTAAATTCTAGGTTGTCATCCCTAGCATGGCACTAGAAATGCTGGTACTAATAAATGCAAATGCTCTCTTAAAATAAATATGATATCCTCAAGTGCACAGATAATACCGATGTAGCATTCTACCAAGAGTAATATGTAACACCCCAAGTGTTTGGCTCGCATTTGTGCATGTGCATTGCATAACGTAAAGAACATTCATTCTATTATCACATGTGCATCTTGTATGTTTCCATGTTTTAGTGGAATGTTTCATCTATTTCAAGTCATGTTTCACTTAGTTTGAGAAGCTAGAGTACATAGATCACATGCAAATGAATGTGGTGACTCACCAAAACACCCTAGCTACACTTAGAAGGTCATTAGGAACAATGTTCATGAAGATTATTAGCACTAATTAAGCTTCTAACCCATAGTTAACCTAGGTTGATTCCAAGACCTCTTTTGCTTCCTAGTTTCAAAAGTGCTACCAGATCTTCATGCATGTTTGTGCAACCTTTAGCAAAGTTGTAGCAAATTTATCAAGAAACAAAAGTTTCAATATGGTCATCTCATGAAAATGGATAGAACATGCTCAAATAGGGCCCACAAAGCAGTTTTAGGAATCAATTCAGCACTTAGAATTTTTCTAAGGCTAAGGCTGATTTTCAGTTTCCAAGTACACCACTTTGGGATCTTGTATCATTGAATCTAAGCCAAATCAGCTCTTGACCCAGTTGACAAAATTGGAGACCTAACTTAGCTCTACAAATTTGCTGATATCACCTTTCGCTAACTCAAGCTAGATTAGGAGTTCTTGAGTGCCAAAATCCGGTTGTCAGGATCTAATGCCAAGTCTGATGGCCATCTCGGCCTGGGCTCGGTGGCTGATAGCACTAGGCCGCACATGCCACCTGGTGGCCATACACCAATAGGGAGGCTGCACGTTCGGTTGGGAAGCCTTCAAAGCCACCCCCACTCACTGCTGCTGCCTTCATTCGCTTCTTCCCTCCCTTCTGTCTCCACCGAAGCGGAGAACCAAGCCACCATCGCTGCCGTGAGCTCTAACGAGCTCGTGCGCGAGCACCACCATGCCACCACGCACCAAAACTCGCACACAACTTCACCTACCTCCACTCTATGTCATCATCACCTCGGTTTGGTCAGTGGGTCAAGGTAGAGGGTGAATCGCCCGGTCAAATCCCCTCGGGGCGAAGCACCGCCATGGCCGCTACCATTGCGAGCTCACCGCCGTCGTCCTCTTTTGCCCTCCTCTCCATCTAGTTAGCGTTAGGGCTGGCTTAGGTCTTCCTCTTGCTCTGTGCATGACCATACCATGGGTTGTGGTCTCGCCAGAGCAGAACACGATGACCACTATCGCCGTGCTCACCGCACCACGCCACCGTGCTCATGGACAACTAGGCTAGAGGGATCCACAGGAACCCTAGATTGCCTTGTTCATCTCCCTAGGATCTAGTGTAGCTGTAGCCGCCTTCTTCTGGCTCGATTAGAGCCTAAGCTCACTAGTCTACCGCTGAGCTGCTCCACCATCTGCCATCATTGGCGACGAGGCTCGCTCCGTTAACCCTAGCCTCCGTGTTCTACCTCAGTCGACACAGCTTGGCGAGTTGGGCACTCCGGTAACCTCGGCTTCGCTAGAGAAGCTGCCGACAATGAGTTCTCGCCGGTGTTGCCTCCTCCCCTGTTTCCGATGTCGGGACAGAATCAGCAACGGGTCGAGCGGCTTAAGCAGGCCAGCCCAGTTAGTAAATGGATTTTCGTTTTCTTTTATTCAAATTTCTAGATCTGTGTACAACTTCAAAAATCTAGATTTGGAGTTCTAGGGATCCAAATGAGGTGGTTCAAAATTTATTGAGTTCCTGGTGATGTATAGTTTTTATAGAAAATATGAAATGTGATGTGTTCTATTATAAAATAAATAGTTGTTAATTATCACTTTTAATCATGCTTTAAATAGGGATAATTATATCTTTTTTTGTATAGCTCATTTTGGCATGAAAATTTTATGGTGTACTATTTATGTCTTGTGTATCTTGTATTTTAATTTTGATGCAGTTTGGATGTTCTATGGTGGAGTTATGTATTTATCTTATTTGCATGGGTGGATATTGTGTGAATTTTTATAATTTATCTATATATTCAATAAAGGTGAAATTTAGTGAGTGCTATTATTATGCTAGTATAAACCTAAGAAAAATATGAAATCTGTTGTTTGATACTTTTTAATTAGGTTTCTTAGTTATGCCAAAATCAGTCTTTCTGTTTGTTATTTTTGGTATAGGAAAATATACTTACTCAAATGCTCTGAAAATTTTATGGTAGCCTCCTGGATGTATATGGTAGCCACTGTAATTTCTATAGAATTAATTGTAGAGTTATGGTATGGGTTCCTTTATTCACCTAATTATCTAAATAAATTAATAAAGGGCATTAAAGAAATGATTTAGATGTTGGCACCACACTTTCTGGTATTATTTTGATATGTGAATGTCACACCCGGTTTTAAGGACAAAACCAGACATACACTATAAGTGAAATAAAGTAGTCAAATCTCACATATAGCCACAGATAAGTGTAATATCAAGAAACAAATGCTTAATATACATAACATAATGGTATAAAATATACCTTAAAGAGCAACACAACGGAAAGACAACTCCGAATTCCGGGTGTAGACTTCACTCCAGGAACAAACTAACTGGTTGATCACAAGCCTAACAATTCCAGAATCTAACAGTCTAGTACCCTTCCTGAGATGTGGGGAAATAGCAAGAGTGAGTCCATGTCGAACTCAACAAATATATCATGGGGTTCATGAGGCTCAAAAGGTTTGACACGGGTTTACTGCAATAGCTTTTAGTGAGTCATCTTTTTAGCAATTGAGTAGCAACAAGTTATCATAAGCCCAAATAACCTCATGATCATGTAAACGAGAATAATGTATAGCAAGAAACAATAATCATTAGTGAATATCAATATCATCAGTATTATCATTATCATCGATGTCATCATTTATTCTGTAAGGGTCCAAGGCCACTCGTGACCGTGAGCACGGCTGTTATAACAGTTTTACACTCTGCAGAGGTTGTACACTTTCACTGTGAGTCGTGATTTACCCTTTCGCCCGAGGTAGCTAATCTCTTGACCCACTTCCAAGGAAGGTCGGCAGGGTTCACTATGAAGTCTTTCAAAGGTTCGTCTAACAAGTTAGGGCCATTAGATTCACTCAGCAAACAGATGTAGAGCCCCCCTTCTAAATGGCACAATGACGCGCAGCCTATACACATAAAGACAGAGGCCGCACTATACCCGATTCGTCAAGCCATTCTTACGCCATAAAGGTTACCACTAACAAGCTAGAAAAGGTCCTCATACTTGACTAAAGCCAGAGCCATATAGCCCTCACAGTTGTACTGTAAGTCTCGGATGTTCGCTTACAGATGAGTCCTTATGGAGAGAAACTAGAGCACCATAAAAACAACCCAATGCTCTAGCCCCCTTGAGCCATGTTGCTATAAAGCATCTTTTAAATGTTTATTGCATATACCATTAGTCAAGTTACAGATCATGGTTATTTATCTTGAGCACTAGCATAAATACTATCCAATGCAACGTCCCATGGGTGTCAAGGTACAAGATACAAAAACTAGGATATCCTTAGTGGTAACAAGGTAGACACATGCACATGAATTAAGTGTATTAAAAGTGAATAGGAAACAAGGATGATCCCATGCTATACTTGCCTTGAACTCTGAGCATATCTTTTTCTCATTCTTAACCTCCAAAAGATTACATCTTGATCACCAACGTAAAGCTCACCGTCTGGACATGATCATACAGCGCCACATAGCATCCATGCAATCATACACAAAGCAAACTATAGCTACAATTAGAACAGTACACCATCAATAGTTAAACAAGATGGAAAAGTTGTAAAACGATTCTACGTCTCGCTATGATCACACAGACGCGAAAAGCACGCTAATCGGAGCTACGGTTTGAAAGAAACGACTACCGAGTCTTTTATATTATATTAAAGAAAAGGCTATATTTATATACTTGATTTATTTTAATTGAGCAAAAACATGTATAGATTTATTAAAACACGAAACATAATTTAATTCAAAAGCCGGGTAAAACTACTCATAGCTTATTTGTAAAGAATGTCATATAATTAAGTGATGTGAAAGCAACTACTCAAGTTTATCTGATATATAACATGTTTACTAAGCAAAACTTCGAATTTAGAAACTCATGTAAATAAGAAACTAACCATATTAATATTTGAATTGGAAAACTAAAATAAAATTAATCATATTTTATTTGTAAAATCCAGTTGCATAATCATTATTTAAGTTAGGATTTAAGCCATGAAATTCCAGAGCTAAATATATGACAAACATTGTTACTAATGCGCAAATTACGTCGTTATGAATCTAACGCAAGTTGAATGAGTTGAAACGGAGTTAAAACGTAGAAACGGTGGATGGCTGCTAGTTATAGGTGGCGTGGCGTATTCCTATAGTATTTCTGGATTTATTTTTCTAAATGAAAACGGGCATAATGTGTGGGTGACGTGGTCATGACATCATGTGACGTCATCAAGCTAACGTCAACAAGCTAGCAATTGGAGCAGGGTAGAACACGCACGGCTCACGGCCGGCTCAGGATCTCCGGCACGGTGATGCCATGAACGACAGTGAGTATCTTGCCAGCATGCATGGGGAAGGACCTACGAGCCTCGGTTTGGCACAGAGAAGGCACAGGGAGAAAAAGCGTAACTCACCGCGAAGGCTCTAGCAGGGGGACAAATGGAGACGGAATGGAGCTCTCCTCTCCGGAGCGGTCGGTGCCTCCTGCAACGTTCGGCAGCAACGGTTGAACAACGGAAAGCCAAATAGAAAAGGAAAAAGAACCGGCATGCAGCTCACGTACGTAGGCATGCACGGATAGCCTAGGCCTTTGCTTGGTCGCTGGGGGATGAAGGTTGCATGCAGGTAAGGGCTTATGTGAATTATCCCGATTCTAAAATCTAAGAGTAAACAGAGAAAGATGGATTCTTGTACAAGGATGAGGTAAACATGATATCAGCCATATATTTGATATATTGTAAGGAACTACAGGTGCAGATGGCTTGGTAATCCTGGACGTTCTGTTCTCCAAGCTAGCTCGGCAAGATACATGATGATGCACGGTTCTGACTTTTGGTTGCATGAGAGTGATAGATGGCTCAGCTCGGCTTGCATAAATGGAAGCAGCAGCAAGCAACGGCGAGTACTCTGTAGGTTTGCTCGGCCGAAAATGAAGGATCAGCTCTCCAGCCACTAGCAAGAGAAACTGCGTGCGGTAGAGCAGGCACAGGGAGACAGGGCGTGCGGTTGGGTCTTACCGATGATGGAAAACGACGGATGCGGTAGCCAGTGCTTTGGTCCTTTAAATTTGTCACGTGCGTGCTCCAGGATCAGTGCCGCCGTGCCAGCGGTGATAGGAAGCGGGCAAATCCCAGACGGCACATGATGAGCTCCTGGGCGGCGGTGTTGATATTGCCTTCTGGTATGGGCGAACCATGGCGATGAATTGGCAAACGTAGCAACAGAGGCTTGCCCCAGGGTTGGCCGACGGCGACAAGAAGAGAGAAAATTATATTTTACTACATGAGAGATTTCCCAAACTAGGGGCTCCTCTATGGTAGTTTTGGTGTGCTTTGCCCAAGGGGTAGGTGCGTATATATAGGGAGGAAAACTCTCCACCTCCATGTCAACTAGCGATATGGTGCTAATTGATGTTGCATCATCCACCTCCGCTAATAGGCCTAAATAATCATTTAAGCCCATTAGTAAATAAATGCATGGGCCTTTGAGATTTATTAGGATTATTGCACATGGGCTTTGAGAGTTGGAAAACAAATGAGAGATTTATTATTTTCGGAATTAATTATTTTCATGGATAAAATAATTCCAGAAAAGTCCAGAATTATTATTTAAGCCGCGAAAAATACTCCGAAAGCTCCGAAAATTCGGGGAAATTTTCCAGAGACATTATGGAACATGAGGAACCCAAATAAAGTATTTGGAGCTCATGATAAGATATTTTGGAGCATCTAAAAATTAGACTATGCTCATAGACAAGTGGAAACAAGCTACAAAAAAAGTCAGAAAAATTCCCGAGAAGTTTGTAGAGGTTGATTGATGGATGAGAAACAAGGAATTTAATTGTAGAAAAATGATATATGTATATTAGAGAAGGAAAATCGACCTAAACGCATTTTTACAAAAAAACAACTTGAATTCATTTTGATGTTTGGCCAAAACCAAACAATACAAAAACACAAATGCATCAGCATGAATGCATCAGCAAGTTGCTAAACCTTATGATAAATTTTAATTTAGTGAAAAATATTATTTTCCTATGTTTTCATGAGCACTAGAATATAAAATTAAATTACTTAGCATCTATTTTGAAAAGAGCAAATTTTAGGGTGTTACAATTCTACCCCCCTTAAGATGAATCTCGTCCTCGAGATTCGGAAGATGGTGATCAAAGAGCGATGGATACTATGCCTTTAGATCTTCTCTTGCTTGAGTAGCTCCTATTTCATACCTTCATAACTTTACTCCGGGTATCTACTTCAAACACTTCCATGGGAACTTTGTATAGGTAGGATTCTTCTTTACCCTTGAATTGTCCAAAGATGTCTGCTCCTTAAGTAAACACAATCGCTGCTCCAACTATAGCATTTGGAACACATTAGGTATGCCAACAAATTCTAAGGTAACACCAACCGTTAAGCCACTTATCTTTTCAAACCATAATGTTCCTTGTTTGTCCATTTAAAAATCTGGTACCTTTCCATCCATGATAGTCATAACTATCTCCTTTTTATTCTTGTCTTCCAAAGACCTTTGTGAATCTCTTATTCCAATGTAGGCATTACCACTAACTTCATAACATTAATAACTATATGCTTAGATTGGGTTGCTCAACTCCTAAATATAATTCTTAGTCCATGGCGTCATTCGAATCTTCTTAGCATAACTCTCCATTACTAAAGACATCGACAACGACTTTTACTACTCTAAACGAGAACACTTTTGCAGGTCATAACCTTGATAAGGATCAAACCGGTGATGATACCACAATCTCAAAACCAACATAGCGAAGATGTCCTTTAGATTCTCATGATCCATGTAGACATTACTCTTATAATCCGTTTAAATGCCACAATTACATCTTTGGGTGAATTCCAATTAATTTACTTTCTAGAGCTCTTCTTCTTAATTCCACCATCAGAGATACCCTATCCAAAAACTTACTAGCCATGCTTGGTGTAACATTGAGGTCTTCTAAGTCTTCACAGAACATACGTCATGAATGCCGACTTGTCTTGGTTGGCGGTTGAACTCTCAACAGATGATAGCTCGAAGTAGATCAATCTTGATGAATACACTAGCTCCATGTAGTGGATCCACAAGTCACCAATTGTAAGCAAAGGGTACACGCGCTTGATGAGGATCTCGCAACAATTGGGTTAACTGATACTTCCAAGTGAAGCACTCGAACATATGAAACCTTGGTCTCGCATCTTCATTAACTTGGCTACCCCCCTTAAGAAAAGATCAGCCAGGGGATGCCAAGGGTAACTTGCATCATCTTTAGTATAGGTTAACTACCATCATGTCCTAATTCTCTAGAGGCTTGTGTATAGAAGTAGAAGCAAATAGCCTGAAGTTTCCTCGCGAGAGAAAAAAATAGTACAGTAAAATAACAATAACTGTCATTCCGTTTATCCAATGTAGCTGCAGCTTATACCGTTGGAAAGCTTATCAAATTCTCCACAACTTTCATGTAAAACACTTTTCCAAATTCTGCAGTTAGGTTGGTCGAAAACAGTGCACAACCGAACTGTTCCAGGTTGCTGACAGCATAGTTATATCATCTTGTGATTTTCATAACTCCCAATCCAAAATAGCCATGAGGGTGATTCTTGCGGTCAGAGAAACATGTTGAAGTCTACTATTGTCCACAAAATTTCCATAATTTTTGGTCACCCAAGAACAGAGGTATAAGCTGAATAAGACAGACTGCTCCGAAAAGACAGGATAAGGAAGAAACAACAAAACCAACCCGACTATTTATTTCATTAATCCTTATATCTTAAGCCTATATCTAAATGAAATTGTGGGATCCACAAATTCATTGTAATCATTACAAAGATCCAAAACAAGCATAGGCATAAAGTCAATCCAACAAGGCAATATAGGAGCACAACTCAATATTAACTCAACTTGCGATGCTATCGTTTTCTTCGTACCAAGGGTAAGGATCCTAAAGCTATTATTCTGATTACGCAAGAAGGTGGTAAGAGAAGATTTTAAAAGCAGATCAAGGCTTAAAATAAGTATCAAGGAGGAGACAAATATCAAGGGTAGATATATAGTAGAGAAGAAAATGTCAAGGATTATAGAACAAGGATTTTATAGCAAGTTCAAAACCTTAAGACGACCATTTTCTAACTAGGCTTGCGTCCTACAGTCAACATTGCTCTGATACCACTCTGTCACACCCGGTTTTAAGGACAAAACCAGACATACACTATAAGTGAAATAAAGTAGTCAAATCTCACATATAGCCACAGATAAGTGTAATATCAAGAAACAAATGCTTAATATACATAACACAATGGTATAAAATATACCTTAAAGAGCAACACAACGGAAAGACAACTCCGAATTCCGGGTGTAGACTTCACTCCAGGAACAAACTAACTGGTTGATCACAAGCCTAACAATTCCAGAATCTAACAGTCTGATACCCTTCCTGAGATGTGGGGAAATAGCAAGAGTGAGTCCATGTCGAACTCAACAAATATATCATGGGGTTCATGAGGCTCAAAAGGTTTGACACGGGTTTACTGCAATAGCTTTTAGTGAGTCATCTTTTTAGCAATTGAGTAGCAACAAGTTATCATAAGCCCAAATAACCTCATGATCATGTAAATGAGAATAATGTATAGCAAGAAACAATAATCATTAGTGAATATCAATATCATCAGTATTATCATTATCATCGATGTCATCATTTATTCTGTAAGGGTCCAAGGCCACTCGTGACCGTGAGCACGGCTGTTATAACAGTTTTACACTCTGCAGAGGTTGTACACTTTCACTGTGAGTCGTGATTTACCCTTTCGCCCGAGGTAGCTAATCTCTTGACCCACTTCCAAGGAAGGTCGGCAGGGTTCACTATGAAGTCTTTCAAAGGTTCGTCTAACAAGTTAGGGCCATTAGATTCACTCGGCAAACAGATGTAGAGCCCCCCTTCTAAATGGCACAATGACGCGCAGCCTATACACATAAAGACAGAGGCCGCACTATACCCGATTCGTCAAGCCATTCTTACGCCATAAAGGTTACCAATAACAAGCTAGAAAAGGTCCTCATACTTGACTAAAGCCAGAGCCATATAGCCCTCACAGTTGTACTGTAAGTCTCGGATGTTCGCTTACAGATGAGTCCTTATGGAGAGAAAATAGAGCACCATAAAAACAACCCAATGCTCTAGCCCCCTTGAGCCATGTTGCTATAAAGCATCTTTTAAACGTTTATTGCATATACCATTAGTCAAGTTACAGATCATGGTTATTTATCTTGAGCACTAGCATAAATACTATCCAATGCAACGTCCCATGGGTGTCAAGGTACAAGATACAAAAACTAGGATATCCTTAGTGGTAACAAGGTAGACACATGCACATGAATTAAGTGTATTAAAAGTGAATAGGAAACAAGGATGATCCCATGCTATACTTGCCTTGAACTCTGAGCATATATTTTTCTCATTCTTAACCTCCAAAAGATTACATCTTGATCACCAACGTAAAGCTCACCGTCTAGACATGATCATACAGCACCACATAGCATCCATGCAATCATACACAAAGCAAACTATAGCTACAATTAGAACAGTACACCATCAATAGTTAAACAAGATGGAAAAGTTGTAAAACGATTCTACGTCTCGCTATGATCACACAGACGCGAAAAGCACGCTAATCGGAGCTACGGTTTGAAAGAAACGACTACCGAGTCTTTTATATTATATTAAAGAAAAGGCTATATTTATATACTTGATTTATTTTAATTGAGCAAAAACATGTATAAATTTATTAAAACACGAAACATAATTTAATTCAAAAGCCGGGTAAAACTACTCATAGCTTATTTGTAAAGAATGTCATATAATTAAGTGATGTGAAAGCAACTACTCAAGTTTATCTGATATATAACATGTTTACTAAGCAAAACTTCGAATTTAGAAAATCATGTAAATAAGAAACTAACCATATTAATATTTGAATTGGAAAACTAAAATAAAATTAATCATATTTTATTTGTAAAATCCAGTTGCATAATCATTATTTAAGTTAGGATTTAAGCCATGAAATTCCAGAGCTAAATATATGACAAACATTGTTACTAATGCGCAAATTACGTCGTTATGAATCTAACGCAAGTTGAATGAGTTGAAACGGAGTTAAAACGTAGAAACGGTGGATGGCTGCTAGTTATAGGTGGCGTGGCGTATTCCTATAGTATTTCTGGATTTATTTTTCTAAATGAAAACGGGCATAATGTGTGGGTGACGTGGTCATGACATCATGTGACGTCATCAAGCTAACGTCAACAAGCTAGCAATTGGAGCAGGGTAGAACACGCACGGCTCACGGCCGGCTCAGGATCTCCGGCACGGTGATGCCATGAACGACAGTGAGTATCTTGCCAGCATGCATGGGGAAGGACCTACGAGCCTCAGTTTGGCACAGAGAAGGCACAGGGAGAAAAAGCGTAACTCACCGCGAAGGCTCTAGCAGGGGGACAAATGGAGACGGAACGGAGCTCTCCTCTCCGGAGCGGTCGGTGCCTCCTGCAACGTTCGGCAGCAACGGTTGAACAATGGAAAGCCAAATAGAAAAGGAAAAAGAACCGGCATGCAGCTCACGTACGTAGGCATGCACGGATAGCCTAGGCCTTTGCTTGGTCGCTGGGGGATGAAGGTTGCATGCAGGTAAGGGCTTATGTGAATTATCCCGATTCTAAAATCTAAGAGTAAACAGAGAAAGATGGATTCTTGTACAAGGATGAGGTAAACATGATATCAGCCATATATTTGATATATTGTAAGGAACTACAGGTGCAGATGGCTTGGTAATCCTGGACGTTCTGTTCTCCAAGCTAGCTCGGCAAGATATAGGAATGTATAAATGGTACGGTTGGCTATATTTGCTATCGTGGAAAAGAACCTGTCTGAATTTGAAATAAGGACTAGGCAGGGCTTGTCGGTTTGCAGTGACTCTGCCTGTGTCGATTAAGGACAGATTCTTGGAGCCTTTCCTAGTCATGTTGAACGCATGCCTAACACTTAGTTGGCCGGTCTGGTGATCGACCACGAAGTCAAGTAGCTCAACTCAGGCCGCGAGTCGATAGTATAAAGTGCACCTCAGAAGGGAGCCGTAGGCATGAGGTCAAGGGCATGTGAGTTAAAAGTCCTAAACGTCCTAGCTGAAGGGTAATCTCTGAGAGTGCTAGCGCTGATCGAACCCATGAAGTTGGTTCCTAAGTTGTACCAAAGGTGATCAACGACTGCCTTTAGTGGGGTTTGTCGGGTGTGTGTTTGGAATACACCATCAGCTGAGTTGTAATTCGATTCGAGTCGCCGTCTCTCACTGGTTAGTGAGAACTTGATGAGAGTATCTCCAAAGTAGATGCACTAAATAATTATGGTTCAGGAATGATGTTATGATGATGACAGCCTTATTATACCTGCTATGGTTAATGTTGTTTGCTCCTAATAAGTGTGTGCTCTAGTACAGGTGCTAATATAGTTGACAGGTAAATGATGATGAACTTGATGCTAAGTGTAATTGGTTACTTATGCTCTTAAGCTCTTTTATGTAATTGTGTCAAGCTAGCCCACCTTATAAGCCTTGCATGATCCTTGGTGTTCTTTATTTCTGGTTTGTGAGGGGTAAGTCTAGCTGAGTACCTTCTCGTACTCAGAGTTTATTTCCCACCTGTTGCAGATGACCTGTTCTACTCTGGTTGCTGTAAATACTGTCTCCTCGCTACCGGAGATGAGGACTAGATCATCGAGCGCGATCCCTGCTAGTTATCTTACCTGAGATGCTTTTGTTGGACATGACTACTGCCTGGCAATTATTTAAACCTATGCAGTTGTGTACTAAACTATGTTGCTTTCGCGAAACAAACTTGGTTTGTAATATTTTGTTTTGAACTCCGATGGATGTAATCTGCATGCCACTTGTGAATGTTGTAACGAATGATGTGCTGTGTTGAATCACTACGATCTTGGTTTGTATGTCAAAAATTATTTGAAATCCTTTGAAATTTTTGGACTACCGGGATTATGGGAGCTTAAGTACAGGAATTTGATCACTTTGGTGATTGTTTTTGTACTTACGTTCTTATAATTTGGTCGGTTCTGTGATAGCTGGCATCCGAGCAAGGTTCAACACTAAACATGCCATTTGTGTATTTAAAATAAAAGTGTTTGTGAAAACTCTAAATTAAATACTAAGTGTTACCAATGGTCATATCCTTTATGCCAAATAAGGACTCTTAGGTGTCTTATTAAAGTACTAACTTGGGGGTTCTTGCTTGTTTTCTGTTTTGTTGTCCATACGGTGTGCTATTGTATGGATGCCATCTGCTTGGGTGGTAATGTATGGATCAAAATACCTCTATGCTCTGGTAAGTGTGAGTTGCGAGAGCATGATGGTCCAACCGTCGGTCAAGGGGAGAGTAGTTGTGGTTACTCGCATAGATACATGTTCAGTCATGTATCTATGAGAGTACTTAATTGTGGGTATATATGTCGGGTAGCTGTGATACTGATTGAAGTATGTACATCAGGGGATGTATGTATGAAAGTATTTAGCCTTGTTGGGAAATTGTTGGGCTGAAATGAAATTTTTTGTAGGTACACTAACAACGCATCGTTGTAGATCGACTAGCTACCGTATATGAGAGAACTTATGTATGCCACCGTATATTCCGCTAGCCTTTAATTTTCCTAGGTTTGTGAGAGTATGGATCGTGCATGCATCATGTTCAAGCATACATGACATTTCTTGCATTACTTTCCCTTAAAATTTGATTGTCCCAACTAATTAAATTTTCGTATCTCTTAAATGATCCTCACCTT
The DNA here is from genome assembly GCA_022457205.1 of Saccharum spontaneum. Lineage (NCBI taxonomy): Eukaryota > Viridiplantae > Streptophyta > Magnoliopsida > Poales > Poaceae > Saccharum > Saccharum spontaneum. Next base: position 38,153,079 of record CM039594.1, read on the forward strand.
AAGTTATACCCTGTTCTACAGATGGCTCGCACAAGGACTACCACTCACAAGTCCACCGGAGGCAGTGCTCCTCAGCACCAGTTAGCTCCTTGTGAGCCCTGCCCTGAGCCTACTGTGGAGGAAAGGCTAAGGGCAGAGTTGGCTAAGGTGACTGCTGAGAGAAATGTGGTCCAGCAGCGTTTGGAGCAAGTGACGCAGGAATAGGATCAAGAGACGCTAGAGGTACAAAGGTTGATAGTTGCTCACCGCAACTGTGAATGTATGTTGATTCACGTGTTGAATCAGCGGAATGAAGCCTGGCACGAAGAGAATATTTTGAGGGCTCGACAGGTTGAGCTTGAGCAGCAGTTGACAGCTGCAGAAGAGTACAACGATGACCTCCATGAGGAAGTTCATCTGCTACACAATCAACTTCATCCTTTCCTTCCCTCGATAATGATAACGACTATGAGATGGGCTCTGGTGTCATCATGGCTGAAAATGATGATGACCTTGAGATTAATGGACCTGAGGATGTCTTGCTTGAAGAAGAGGAAGATGAGGAGCTAGAGCCTGCTAGTGATGAAGATGGAGGAGAAATCTTCGACACTAACTCCGAGGACGATGCGTAGTTTAGCTTGCCACTTAGCTAATGCGCTAGAGTTAGTCTTTTGTTGCCCCCTACATGGACGAGTAGCGTTGTAGTAAGTTGATCTTTGGGATGTAACATCGAACCCTATGTTATCTTTGATGTAAGGTTGGAACCTCGATGGTTTAGATGTAACCTATCAGACGTGTTTGTGCTCCATGTGTGTGAGCCTTTTAATAAATTCCGCCTATGTTGTCGATAAACATCGTTGTTCATTAAGTACATCGTATTAATACATCAATTGATGCACTTGATGGTGTTGTGTGATTGTGATGAATTATTGTGCCTCTGTTTATTGTATGAATTCATTCTCTCCAATGGAATCAGTTTGGCATAATTACACAATTCATCTATAAATTTTCCACATCGTCAGTGCTCATTGGCTATGCAATTTTTGCAGATGGCGTACAATCTTCCTCGCGGTCATGGCGTTGGGGATGAGGAACCACCACCACCTCCTCCACCACTACCCACGCCAGCTAAGCTAATGCAGATAGTTGTCGAAAGTCAGCGCATGCTAGCTAAGGCAATGTGTCAGTTGGTTAACCGTGATGATCGACACGTCCGCTAGGGACCCGAACCAAATCAGTATAGCAGCTTTAAGGACTTCATAGACACAAAGCCTCCTATCTTTAGAGAGGCAGAAGAACCATTACAAGCTAATGAATGATTGAGTACGATAGGGCAAAGGTTTCATTTGCTCAGGTTGACAGAAGGTATGAAAGCCTTGTATGCAGGACACCAGCTACAAGGCCCTGCATGCATCTGGTGGAACCATAATAGGACCACCTTCCCTGCAAACGTCGAGGTTGTTTGGGACCAGTTCAAGGAAGCTTTCAAGGGACATTTTATTCCTCCTGGTCTTTTGGCAATCAAGCATACCGAGTTTATGAAGCTGACTCAAGGCAACAAGAGTCTTAAAGAATATCTCTAGGCATTTAACAACTAGGTATACTCTAAAATTTGTTGATACTAATGCTAAGAAGATAGCTAGTTTTAAGAGGGAACTTTCCCCTAAACTAATGAAGCCTATGGGCAACAGTAAGTGTGTCACCTTCAATGAGTTTATCAGTGATGCCCTCACTCAGGAGAACAATGATAAGATATATGCTGCTTCCAAAACTCGTAAAAGAAATTTTGAAGCAGGTGCTTCTCAGTCTAAGGCACCAGTGGTATCCAAAACTCAACATCATCCACCTATTGCCAATTTCTGGTACCGCCCACCTCAGAAGAAGAATCAAGCTAAAACTGATTTTCGCAAGGGATACACAGTTTCCTTGCTAAAGAATACTTCTGGGCAAGGCAGTTCCAACGTTCCGCCATCTAACAAGCTCTGCTAGAATTGCAACAAGCCTAGTCACTGGGCTAACAGTTGTCCTTATCCTCCCAAGTAGAACTCTCAGGGAAACATCCGTCAAGGGCGTGTTCACTATACTACCGTGGAGGAAATCCCTGCTGGTGAAGTGGTCACTGCTGCTAAGTTTCTTGTTAATGATCATCCTGTAGTTGTGCTCTTTGATTTGGGTGCTTCACATTCCTTTATGAGTTCTACTTTTGCATCTGAGTGAAATGTCAATGTGATTACAAGTGCCAAGGGTGGTTATTGTATTAGTGCTGCTAGAAACAACATCATGACTAACTAATAGTTAAGGATGTAAAGATTGAGATTGGAGATCGAGAGTTTCTTGCGGATCTTGTAGTCCTACCGGGTGTAGGAATTGATGTAATCCTAGGAATGAAGTGGATGAGTGGTAATAGAGTGTTAATCGATACCTCCACTCACATGGTAATGTTGAGAGATCTTGTAGATAAGAAGGGTTTTCCAGTTCAGCTTCCTCGTGATATTGCTATCCACAATGCAGCCAATGCTACTCTAGCCAAGGCCATTCTGGATATACCGGTTGTCTGTGAGTTTCCAGATGTCTTCCCTGATGACTTGCCTAGACTACCTCCGGACCGTGAGGTGGAATTCAAGATAGAACTCATTTCGGGTATGGCTCCTATCTCTCGAAGGCCCTATATAATACCACCCAATGAGTTGGTTGAGCTAAAAATTTAGTTAAATGAGCTATTGAAGAAAGGTTTAATTCGGCCTAGTTCCTCTCCTTGAGGTTGTCCTGCTATCTTTGTGAAGAAGAAGGATGAATCTCTACGTATGTGCGTGGATTATCGACCACTCAATGTTATCACCATCAAGAACAAATACCCTCTTCCTCGCATTGATATCCTTTTTGATCAACTCTCCAAAGCTAAGGTATTCTCCAAGATTGATTTGAGGTCTGGCTACCATCAGATCAAAATTCATCTTGAAGATATACCTAAAACAGCTTTCTCAACTCGTTATGGCTTGTTCGAGTATCTTGTCTTGTCCTTTGGATTCACAAGTGCTCCTACACACTTTATGTACCTGATGAATTTGGTATTCATGCCAAAACTAGACAAGTTCTTAGTAGTGTTCATCGATGATATCCTTGTCTATTCTCAGAATGAAGAAGAGTACGCTAAACATCTGAGAATTATCTTAACTCGATTGCGTGACAATCAGCTTTATGCCAAGTTCAACAAACGCGAGTTCTAGTTGAACAAGGTACCTTTTCTAGGTCATGTGTTATCTAGAGATGGAATCTCGGTTGATCCTACTAAGGTGCAAGAAGTGCTAGATTGGAAGGCACCTACTACGGTCACAGAAGTCCGAAGTTTCCTCGGTCTGGCTAGCTATTATCGTCGCTTCATCCCAGATTTCTCTAAAATAGCCAAGCCCATGACTCGACTACTTCAAAAAGATGAGAAGTTTATGTGGACTCCAAAGTGTGAAGAGGCTTTCCACACTTTGTGAACCTTATTAACTTCTGCTCCACCTGACATCAAGAAGCCTTTTTATGTCTATTGTGACGCATCAGGCACCGGTTTGGGGTGTGTTCTTTTGCAAGAGGTCCAAGTCATTGCTTATGCCTCGCACCAGCTTCGAAAGCACGAAGTCAATTATCCTACTCATGACTTAGAGCTAGCTGCAGTTGTTCATGCCTTGAAGATGTGGAGACATTACTTGCTCGGTAATGTGTGCAACATTTATACTGACCATAAAAGTCTCAAGTACATCTTTACCCAACCAGAGTTGAACATGCATCAACGATGATGGTTAGAGTTAATCAAAGACTATAGTCTTCAAGTGCACTACTATCCTAGCAAGGCAAATGTTGTTGCTGATGCCTTAAGTCAAAAATCCCATTGCAATTCGTTGGTTAGTGAAGACTTTCATCTGTCACATCTCCTTCATCCTGTGGTACTCCATAACATTACCATGGACTGCTCTCTTAGAAGTCAAATTATCGAGCTCCAGAAGACCAATGGGGGTGTGTATCACGTCAAGCGGAAGATGAAAGAGCAAGAAACCAAGCACTTTAGAGTGGTTGACAAAGGAATTCTCTAGTTCAACGATAGACTTGTCGTACCCAAAGACAAAGAACTTAGAAATCGAATTATGGCTAAAGCCCATTTTTCTAGATTGTCCATCCATCCTGGTAGTAGTAAAATGTATCAAGATCTCAAGCCTTATTATTGGTGGACCAAGATGAAGAAAGAAATTGCATCCTACGTCACTAGGTCTGATAATTGTTGCAGAGTCAAGGCTATTCACATGAAGCCTAGTTTATTGCAACCGCTCTTGATTCCTGGCTAGAAGTGGAAAGAAATTGTTATGGATTTCATTGTTGGGTTACCAACTTCTGAAAGGGGTTTTGACTCTATTTGGGTGATCATGGATCGTCTTACCAAATCCACTTATTTTATTCCTGTCAAGTCTAGCTATCATCCTCACGTATATGCTGACATTCATTTCTAACAAGTAATGCATCTCCATGATGTGCCCAAATCCATCATTTCTGACAGAGGATCTCAATTCATGGCTCATTTTTGGGAATGTTTACATCAAAATCTTAGCACTCATCTAATCCGTAGTTTTGCATATCATCCACAAACCTCTGGGCAGACTGAGCGTATGAATCAAATTCTTGAAGACATGCTTAGAGCTTGCCTTATATCTTGCAAAGGCTCTTGGGAGAAATGGTTGCCCCTCATGAAATTCTCTTATAACAATAGTTATCAAGAGAGTATCAAGATGGCTCCTTTTGAAGCTTTATATGACCACAAGTGTAGGACTCCTTTGAACTGGGTGGAACCTATAGAAGGGAGATTCTATGATATTGATTTTGTGAAAGAAGCTGAAGAACAAGTCTGAGCTATACAGAAAATTATGACTGCTGCTCAGGCTAGACAAAGGAGCTATGCAGTTAAGAGAAGAAAGCCTATTGAGTTTGAAGTAGGTGACCACGTCTATCTGAAGGTATCACCTATGAGAGGCGTAAAGCATTTTAAAATAAAAAGAAAGCTTGAGCCTTGATATGTTGGACCTTATCAGATTATCAAGAAAAGTGGAAGAGTAGCCTATAAGCTCAATCTACCTCATGAAATGGGAGCTATCATTTCAGTCTTCCATGTTTCTCAATTGAAGAAATGTCTTTGCATTCCCGAGGAAAGAGTAGCAGTGAGGAGAATCAAATTGGAATCTAATCTTTCTTATGAGGAGAAGCCTGTGCAGGTTCTGGATACTCAAGAAAGGGTGACATGTAATTGAGTAGTCAAATTATACAAGGTAGTTTGGAATAATCATAGTGAACATGACGCTACATGGGAGGGGGAAGATTATTTAAGGGACAACTATTCCGCTTTTTATAATAAATGGTACGCTTTCCAAATCTCGGGATGAGATTTTTATAAGAGGGGGGCTGTAACACCCTAGGTGTTTGGCTTGCATTTGTGCATGTGCGTTGCATAACATAAAGAACATTCATTCCATTATCACATGTGCATCTTGTATGTTTCCATGCTTCAGTGGAATGTTTCACCTATTTCAAGTCTTGTTTCACTTAGTTTGACAAGCTAGAGTCCACAAGGCAATATGGCCATCTCATGAAGATATGGCCATCTCATGAAAATGGATAGAACATGCTCAAACAGGGTCCACAAGGCAGTTTTGGGAATCAATTCAGCACTTAGAATTTTTCTATGGCTGAGGCTGATTTTTAGTTTCCAAGTACACCACTTTGGGATCTTGTACCTTTGAGTCTAAGCCGAATCAGCTCTTGACCTAGTTGACAAAATTGGAGACCTAACTTAGCTCTACCAGTTTGCTAATATCACCTTTTGCTAACTCAAGCTAGATTTGGAGTTCTTGAGCGCCAAAATCCGGCTGTCAGGCTCTGATGGCAAGTCTGACGGCCATCTTGGCCTAGGCTCAGTGGCCGACAGCACCAAGCTGCGCACGCCACTTGGCGGTCGTACACCAATGGGGAGGCTGCGCGTCCGATCGGGGAGCCTTCAAAGCCACCCCCACTCGCTGTTGTTGCCTTCATTCGCTTCTTCCCTCCCATTTGTCTCCACCAAAGTGGAGAACCAAGCCACCATTGCCGCCATGAGCTCCGATGAGCTTGTGCGTGTACACCACGTGCCAGCACACACCAAAACTCGCACACAACTTCACCTGCCTCCACTCTACGTCATCATCACCTTGGTTTGGTCACTAGGTCAAGGTAGAGGGCGAATCGCCCGATCAAATCCCCTTGGGGCGGAGCTCCGCCATGGCCACCACCATTGCGAGCTCGCCGTCGTCGTCCTCTTTCGCCCTCCTCTCCATCTGGTCAGCGTTAGGGCTAGCTTAGGTCTTCCTCTCGCTCTATGCATGACCAAACCATGGGTTGTGGTCTCGCTGGAGCAGAACACGATGACCACTGTCGTCACACTCACCGCACCGTGCCGCCGTGCTCGTGGACAACTAGGCCAGAGGGCTCCACTGGAACCCTAGATTGCCTTGTTCATCTCCCTAGGGTCTAGTGTAGCTATAACTACCTTCTTCTGGCTCTATTAGAGCCTAAGCTCGCTGGTGTACCACCAAGCTACTCCGCCATCCGCCATCACTGGCGACGAGGCTCGCTCTGTTAACCCTAGCCTCCGTGTTCTACCTTAGTCAACGCGGCTTGGCGAGCTGAGCACTCCGCTGACCTCGGCTTCGCCGGAGAAGCTGTCGGCGGCGAGTTCTCACTGGTGTTGCCTCCTCCCCTATTTCTGACGTCAGGCCAGAATCAGCAATGGGCTGAGCGGCTTAAGCGGGCCGGCCCAGTTAGTAAATGGATTTTCATTTTCTTTTATTCAAATTTCTAGATCTATGTACAACTTCAAAAATCTAGATCTGGAGTTCTAGGGATCCAAATGAGGTGGTTCAAAATTTGTTGAGTTCCTAGTGATGTCTAGTTTTATAGAAAATATGAAATGTGATGTGTTCTATTATAAAATAAATAGTTATTAATTATCTCTTTTAATCATGATTTAAACAGGGATAATTATATCTTTTTTCTATATTGCTCATTTTGGCATGAAAATTTTATGGTGTACTGCTTATGTCTTAAGTAGCTTGTATATTAATTTTCATGCAGTTTGGATGTACTATGGTGGAGTTATGTATTTATCTTGTTTGCATGGGTGGATAGTATGTGAATTTTCAAAAGTTATCTATAGATTCAGTAAAGGTGAAATTTAGTGAGTGCTATTCTTATACTAGTATGAACCTAAGAAAGATATGAAATCTATTGTTTGATACTTTTAAATTAGGTTTCTTAATTATGCCAAAATCGACCTTTCTATCTATTATTTTTGGTATAGGAAAATATGCTTACTCAAATGCTACAAAAATTTTATGATAGCCTCCTGGATGTATGTGGTAGCCACTGTAATTTTTATAGAATTAATTGTGGAGTTTTGATATGGGTTCCTTTATTCACCTAATTATCTAAATAAATTAATAAAGGGCATTAATGAAATGATTTAGATATTGGCACCACACTTTATGATATTATTTTGATATGAGAAATAAGTTGGTGAACTTGGTTTAGCTCAAATGTGCTTTGTTATATCATTAAATAATTAACTTAGTGAATCTGCCAATTCTGGACAGATTTTAGGATGTTGTTAGTTACTCCATGTAAATGATGTTTTCATGTTTTGTAGTCTATAGCAAAGTTGTTGTGAATTTCATGATCTAACTGTTGTTAAATTTTGGTTACCTTTGGTCATATGGTTTAGGAGTTATAGCTGTTCAAAGTTGGTTCTCAGCTTTGGTTGCTCTCTGTTTGCATAGAACAGATTCTATGTTTGCTTCATTTTGACTTAGTAAACTTTGGAATCATGCTTTGATGTTTGTAAATGTCTTGTAGATAATTTCATAATATTTCCAAAATGTCCTCTTGCAAGTCAATTGGATTTATACAACTCCTGTTGTGATTGATTGAGTGAACTGTTCTTTTCTATGTTTCAACTGAAACTTTATGTCAATTGTGTCTCTGTGATACTTAAGCATGTTCGTGGTCTTATTAGATTTTTAAATTAATTAAGGTGAGTTTAGGTGCAGGTGTTAGGCCTTTAACTGAAGATGAACATCTTTATCTTAGGTTATGCAAGTTAGGTAAGTTTGATCTTGTGCTTCCGAGTTAAGATAGATACATGCTTTTAAAGTGATTTGAATAGAGCTATTCTTATTTGGTAAATGAGTGTCCAGTGATGTTTTGGCTAAGTACTTATAGTTATCCATTCATCTTGAGCATCATGTCATTTCTTATGCATCCATGATATTTATCTTGTGCATATGCATACAATAGGTGTTCCAGAGGGAGTCACTCTTCTAGAATTCGAGAAGAACCCAAAGGAGCAACCATCGGAGTAGGAAGTGCAGGCCCCCGAAGAAGCAACCAAAGGAGAACTGGTCGATTGTCCAGACCACACGCCTTGTAACTTCATGACAGGCAAGCATCGGAGGATTATAAGCCTCCTAATTTCTGAAATGCAATTAAAGTACTATTGTTATATATATTGTTGCATTAAGTTTTAGGTGTTGGATGAAAACACTAGATGCATGGTTATCGAATCCTTGTCTAGATATTGATACCCTGAATCCTAAGTAGCTCAGGCTCATGTAGTTGCTTAGCCCTACTTTAATGCGGTAGAAGTCAGGGGATTTCCCGTCACCTGCGAGTTATAGGAATGTACATATGGCACGGTTGGCTATATTTGCTATTGTGGAAAAAAACCTATCTAAATTTGAAATAAGGACCGGGCGTGGGCTTGCCGGTTTGCAGTGACTCCACCTATGTCGACTAAGGACCGATTATTGGACCCTTTCCTGGTCATGTTGAACGCATGCCTAACACTTAGTTGGCCGGTCTGGTGATCGACCACGAAGCCGAGTAGCTCAACTCAGGCCGTGAGTCGATAAGTATAAAGTGCGCCTCAGAAGGGAGCCATAGGCGTGAGTCCAAGGATAGGTGAGTTAAAAGTCTTGAACGTCCTAGTAGAAGGGTAATCCCTGAGAGTGCTAGCGCTGATCAAACCCACGAAGTTGGTTCCTAAGTTGTACCAACGGTGATCAATGGTTGCCTTTAGTGGGGTTTGCCGGGTGAGTGTTAGGAATACCCCCTCAGCTGAGTTGTAATTCGATTCGAGTTGTCATCTCTCACCGGTTAGTGAGAACTTGACGGGAGTATCTCCAAAGTAGATGCACTAAATAATTATGGTTCAGGAATGATGTTATGATGATGACAGCCTTATTATACCTGCAATGGTTAATATTGTTTGCTCCTAATGAGTGCTCTAGTACATGTGCTAATATAGTTGACAGGTAAATGATGATGAACTTGAAGCTAAGTTTAATTGGTTACTTATGCTCTTAAGCTCTTTTATGCAATTGTGTCAAGTTAGCCCACCTTATAAGCCTTGCATGATCCTTGGTGTTCTTAATTTCTAGTTTATGACAGGTAAGTCTAGCTGAGTACCTTCTTGTACTCAGGGTTTATTTCTCACCTATTGCAGATGACCTATTCTACTTTGGTTGCTACAAATACTGTCTCCTCCCTGCTAGAGATGAGGACTAGATCATCGAGCGTGATCCCTGCTAGTTATCTTACCTGAGATGCTTTTGTTGGACATGAATACTACCTGGCAATGTATTTAAACCTATGAAGTTGTGTACTAAACTATGTTGCTCCCACGAAATAAACTTGGTTTGTAATATTTTGTTTTGAACTCCAATGGATGTAATCCGCATGCCACTTGTGCATGTTATAACAAATGATGTGTTATGTTGAATCACTACGATCTTGGTTTGTATGTCAAAAGTTGTTTGAAATCCTTTGAGATTTTCGGACTACCAGGATTATGGGAGCTTAAGTACAGGAATTTGATCACTTCGGTGATTGTTTTTGTACTTATGTTCTTATAATTTGGTTGGTTCTGTTACATAATCCATGTATCATTATTTATATTTTTACCCATGGGAAGGGAAAGCTAAGTATAATGAGCATGAGCATCACTTCATGTCATAATGGAGAGTGTAACCATATCTTTGTCTATCTTCTCATATAGGGTAAGTGTCACAAGATAAGATATAAATAAATGATAACTGATAAGTACATAGCCACATAATAAATGGTAAACATCTCAATAGAGTACTCTAAATCTATAGCACTGGCATGGTATTAGGACGATCTATGAGGATAAATCCTAAGTTATTCGAACTATAAATCAAAGCATACGATAATTAGTGCAATTACACTTGACAATCATGGCAAGACAAGGTTATATCTACACATGGAGATATTATGCAGAAAGATCATGAACATAGCCAGCCTTCCTTTATAATAATTGTGTTCTACATCATCCACATTCGGGAGGTGGCCTATATAAGACTCAACAGGAATGTCACACCCGCGAACTACCACACGATCCGGAATATAGGGTGCAATCGCAGGAAAATACGGTATAGGCACCACGCCTACACAATAGTGTCCAGTCACCCATGATATCAATGAGCGAGCGCTATACGATCCTATGTTTGAATATAAATCTAATCCTACTATGCCAAGCATATAATCAAAGTAAACTAAGAACATTATAATTGAGAATATAAGCAAATAGAGCAAAGTCATATCCAATATAGTAGAATAGACCAAAGTCATATTCATAGTAGCAGATGAACAATATGAATAATACAAGAACGAATATAAAGTAGGAGAGATCATGAGGAATTACCAAGCAAACTCTTGATAGATCCAGAAACCAAGCTATGCTTGCCTCCTTCTAGTTCTAATCCTATATAGCTATGCTCTAAACTATAGAGCTCTAATTGAGATGGTGGCTCTCTAGCTTGATCAGGTGGCTTCTCTCTTGAATGACAAATGATAATGCCCTTGAAACCCTAGGGTCTAGGCCTATTTATATAGCCCCCTCGGATTAATCTCGACTATCGGATCAAACCGACCTTAATGGACAATTGATATTGGACCTCAAAGGCGGTGGAGAACCGACCCTAGAAGGGGAGGCTAAAAAGTGGGGACACTAGGGCAGGTACCTTAGGGGCCAGGGCAGCCACCCTGCCTTGGTGACAAGTGGACCCCTCTTTCAGTCCAGTGCATTCTCGTGTCTTCTAGATTTTTCTTTTATATACGTAGCCTTTTTATCTCTATGTAAATCTGATATGTGGACCTCCTTTGGGTCTTTTCTGATAAACCGCTGCAGAAATAGACATGCACCAAACTCATGGAATTCTATCAGTGTAAACCCTATATCTAGATGGTAATTATATTTAGGTCCTTTTCATGCTTCGTTGACTATTAAAAATAATACTTATCTACCATCAACACTAAACCCATCATGCAGAGGATCACTACTCCATCTCGGAAGGTCGATGATGTCAAAGAATAGGTTCACCATATCAACAACCGCAATAAGAAGTCCGATGAGTTTGGTGTGCACCTACCGGTTGTGGCTGACAAGGTGGCTAACATCAGGAAGAAGCTTGACAGCGCCTTAGCTTCGAAGCCCAAGTGATGATGTGATATATTGCTATGGCAGTGATGACTTTTGGTGATGTAGTTTAAGTGGTGATGATGTATTATGACATGTAATTTGTGGTGATGATATATTATGCACACCAACTAATGTTAGTGACGATGTGGTGATGTATGGACACCAAAATGGTTCTGGCTTGAACCCCATCTATCTATATATTATATATCTCTATTATTGCTAATATGAGTCTCTATTGTTGTTATGAATATATGTCTAATGTTGGTATGAAACTTGTTGTTCATATATCTACTTTCTGTTCATACATGCCACAAAAGAGAGATGGATGGCACTGAGGGATAATATGGTCTTTGCGGAGGCATTGACATGTGGGCCAAAGGGAGGAATATGCTTCCTTTTATCTTATACAAATTCAAAATTTACATCATTTTGTGTATCTTCAGTCCAATGTATAATAAAACTAATTGACTAAGACTACCTCATTTCTCAAATTCAAAAGAGAACTCAAACAATGATCTTAACTCTCAAATGACTACTCAAACAATGATCTTAACTCCCAGTTGTAGTACTAGTATGGGGATCACTAGAGAATGTATGTGTTTGTGTTGAAATTCATTTAAAGTTGTCATTTTTACGAAATTCAAATTTTGAATTGTTTAAACAAAGTCACATGAAAACATGACCTTAATAAATTGATAGAGCATGGGTTTAGAAAATTTTATGAAAAAAAATTCGCACATTTGAAGTTAGCATGAGGGAGAAAGACTAGTTACAAGTATTAGCTAGAGATTAAAAAGAGAAATCGCACTGCTCAGACATGTGTGATGAACAAGTGTGATTTCTCTTTTTAACTCTGGCTAAAACTTGTAACTAGTCTTTCTACCTCATACTAACTCCAAATTTGATGATTTTTCCTAAAATTTCCTAAAATCATGCTCTATCAATTTATTAAGGTCATGTTTTCATGTGACTTTGTTTGAACAATTCAAAATTTGAATTTTAAAAAAAATGACAACTTTAAATGAAATTCAGCACAAATACATACATTCTCTAGTGATCCCCATACTAGTACTACTACTGGGAGTTAAAATCATTGTTTGAGTAGTCATTTGAGAGTTAAGATCATTGTTTGAGTCCCCTTTTTCATTTTAGAAAATAAAATGTTGGCCTACTGCTATTGGGATGATCTATGTTATTTCTAGTTTAATACCTCATTTATTGTTCATGAAATAATGATAATGAAAGTTTGGGCATCATTAATTGATTTTTCATCTTACCAAAACCATAAAAGAAGAAAATAAAAAATGGAGAAAAAGACATGAGCTTAAAATAAATGTTTAGGCATCATTATTTGGGTTTTCAGCTTCCAATAGCCAAGTCTCCTGTTTTGGTGGCAAAATTTCGCCTGTTGCCACGACCGCACCTCCAACAACGAAATCGTCATGGCAAAAGACGGTTCTACCCTCGCTTGCTATGCCCTAGATAGCTAAACAGGAGAACTTATAGGTAATTTTGCATGCACTCGGTGGTTGGTATATATACACCCAATAGTGCTCCCCAAACCCTAGTCGCCGCAATCCGCTGCACACAACACAAGTTTGCCGCACCATAGCAGGGCATCGCCACTCCAAATCTCTGCCACCACCAATACACAGGCCAAAGCCCTTGCTGCATCGCTGCACTCTACGTCGCCCAAAGCCATTGCTGCATCGCCGCCCAAAGCCCTTGCTGCATCGCCGCACCACTAGAGGCACGGCCACCACCTGACTGTCCCAATGGCACCGAAGATGAAAGGACCACCAAAGGAGAGGCGGTCAGCATCGAAGATTGTATGTGAATACTTTCTCCACCTTCCTTTGTAACAGGTCATCTTTTCCGCCTCCATGTTCATGGTTTATATTAGGGTTTAGGGTTTAGGTCTAGGGTTCTGCTAGATTGTCTAAGCTGCCTTATGCCCAAGTTTTGTTGTTCCCATGCATGTTTATGGTTGGATTGTGGCCTTTCCAATTAAATTTTTCGATGAATCACAATAATTCTGTGTTATGCACTTGCTAATGTGCAAGCTGCCCCTACTGCCTATGAAATCAAAGGGATGCCTTGCATATTTTTGTTATTCTGATGATTGAACTAGTTTGTCTGAGCCCCCTCTTGCTTTAATTTCGTTATAGTGATGCATGTTTGTGGTTAGATTATATATTTTCCAATTATTATTTTTGGTTAATCGAAATAATTGGATATAAATGTTCTGGTTAAATCAAAAGGATGAATCAATGTCTTCAAAACAATGCTAAGATGCGATAGCTAGGACTACCAGCACTATCTCGTATTTTGTCTACAAGTCCAATTATCTTGCAAGAAACAGAAAAGAATGACCATAATGATGACCCTAACTTTGATGACAAGGCTGAAGATGATGCTAACAATGATGGCAATCTAAGTGATGATAGCCTAGTACCTAAGACTAAAGCGCTGCAGGACATGGAGTCTAGACATGGTAGCAAGAAACATAAGGTATTTGATCTTCCATTGGTCATGCTTTGATATGTTATTTCCTACATCTATCCATTCAGTAATGTTTTACCACCTTTGTAAATAATTCACTAGTTTTGAATTAATTTACAGATTCATTTATTCAATTTCTTGCAACCTATTACCAAGAAATCCAAGAACACTGAGAATGTTCATAATGTGCCTCATCATCCAATTAGGGGCAAAAGAGTTGTTGCACCGATTCAACCTGCTAGGCTGACAAGGTCCAATAAGCTTGTCAGACCAGAGGTTCATGTGACTACTCAAGATGAAATCCCAATTCAGGCTACAAGTAAGGTTTATGTTGCTGATACCCAAGGTGAAATCCCAATTCAAGCTACAAGTGAGGTTCATGCTACTGACAATCAAGTTGAAATCCCAATTCAGTCTACAAGTGAGGTTCAGGCTACTGACAATCAAGCTAAAATCCCAATTCAGGCTACAAGTGAGGTTCAGTCTACTGACACTCAAGCTAAAATCCCAATTTAGGCTACAAGTGAGGTTCAGGCTGCTGACACTCAAGAAGATGGTCCTACCTTAACTGTGCACACCCAAGAAGGTTAGTGCACAAGTTACTGTAACAAGTACCTTGATAAAAGTAGTTAGTATTTAAATTCATAAAAACTGCCATACCTATCACTAACTATGTCATGCAATATACGAGGTATTGGCCAACACAATGATTGCCACATTGACAATCTTGATGAGCACACTCATAACAACACCAGCATGAATGAGGCCAATCAGACTCTACCCAACAAGACCGAGCACACACTTAATGACACCAACATGAATGAAAACACAGAGGTCGATTCTGAAGGTATTGTTGGCGGTCCTTATCGATCAACCACCAAATAAGACACAAAAAGAGAAGAACTAGCATAACTTACACATATATATTATTTATTTTGACCCATTTTCACTTGTATTGGAAGATTATTATTTTACAGGACATATACATGAATACAGTGGAAAAGGTGACAAAAATACGATTTCTGACAAAGCGTAAAAGAGAAATAAGAAGACAAGCCCACCTACCCTGCAAATCTGGGCCAAGCACTAGCATGGACACGGCCCAGGCCGACCCAACAACTAACCAGAGAAAGGCGGTGGCTAGTGGAGCTAGGCAGAGTGCGGCCACACCGCCACTGGCGTGGCTCGGCCCACCGTTGCTATGGCGATTGCATGGCGGCATGCGATGACGGTGCATGGCGGTTTCCTAATTTTCCCCCCTAAAACCGACCTCACTTAGCTATAAAGAGAGGGGAGGAGCTCTCATTTGAACACACACCACATTTGAGCTCCTCCCCTTACACTTGTATCTTTTACTATTTTTAGTGTTAGGAGCTTGGCAAAGCTTGTAATTGGAGATCAAGAGCATCTTGAAGATATTTGGTATGATCAATACAATGTTCTTCATTGTGATTCATGTCATGTTCTTCATCTTGTTCTTGTTCTTATTCTATCGATATAGTTATGCTTATGAATTAGAGCTAAGTTCTTATGTTATTCATTTAGCATATAGAACTTTATACTTAATCTTTCATACATACATGTTTAGACCAAGACCTAAATTGAGGTAGTAGGTTATACTTTGAGATTAGTTTTAGTCATTATATTCTTGTGGGTTCGTCATTCGTCCCCATGGCAGATGCTCTAGTAAGAGGACTCTTGATAAAAACGGAAGTTCCTTGCCACTGCTAGAGTAGTAACCAATAGTGTAGACGTGGTGTCTATGTTAGAAGTTACCTTTGTTTGCCTCGTATCCCATGATTGAGGGGTAGGTGGTAGGTGGTGATAGCCCTGTCCATTCCTCATAATCCCCCAAATTCAGATACTGCGTAGAGCTGTAGACCGGTATCGACTAGCAGACCAGTTGCAATCCGATGCCTGATGTAAGTTTATAGTGACCAAAGCTATCTTAACTTAGGATCGCTACCATTAGATATTAGTGTATTTGTATGATCTACTCATCTAGCATAGCTGTACAAGATAAGCCTGCTCTAGTTTAGGTTTATTCTTTTATTCTTTATTCTTTCTTTTATCTTTATCCTTAAGATTGGCTTGAGTGTGTGTGTCACACTATCCAATATTTATCTTGGTTAACCCTTGTTATGAACTTTGGTCTAGTATACAGTCATATTATCTTGTCCATGTCCCTACTAGAGACTTTTACACCATGCCTTCCTTTTGAAAATATAAATCAACGATACCTGAATACTTCCGGCTGAAATGCTACAACGATATATCCATGCACTTGTGGAATATTTCTGCATGAGTTTAGAAAAATCGTCATGGCATTTCTAGTGCCATTGCTAGGAAACACCAATCCTAGTGATGACGCTAAGAAACGCCAACAAGCATTTCAAGCGCCATTGCTGGGGATGGACTTAAAAACTCATACTTGGTGATTGCGTTTAGAAATGCCAACAAGCATTTTTGACACCGTTGCTAGGGAAGGCACTGGTTAGAAGAATCTATTAGGACATGTTCATGATAATATGCATGTGTAGTAGCCATTGCTCATAATAGGATAACTTTGCTTGTTTTCTCCTATTGTGGGTGAAAACAGGATAGTGTAAGACGATTTTGACTTGCCGACGAACTTCAACAAGAATTCGGAGTCACTCCTAAAGAAGGCCAGACCTCATGTTGATCTTCCTTCTACTACTCCACCAGCAACTGAACCCATCATCCAAGCACCATCCGTACCGAACACCATGGCTGACAAGACTCTGCGCGAGTACTCCATCCCCATTATTGCCAATGTGCCTGTTGGGCCTGCTGTCAACATGGGCGATGTGAACTTCAAACTGAAGACCGGCCTAGTCATGATGGTGCAGGCTAGTCCATTCCATGAACTGCCTAGTGAGGATGCCAACGCTCATCTTCAACACTTCCTAGAGCTATGTGACACCATCTTCATGAAGGATGTCACACCTGAGATTATCAAACTCCATCTATTCTTGTTCTCGCTCTAAGGGAGAGCGAAACAGTGGTTCTACAAGGATCAAAAAGCTATCAACACATGGAACAAGTGTTGTACGGCATTCCTCGCAAAGCTCTTCCTGATGGGCAAAACCAATGCCCTTCATGGAATAATTTACAACTTCTAGCAGACAGCATTAGAATCCATCCCTGAAGTGTGGGATAGGCTGCAAGAATACATCCTTGCCTGCCCACACCACAGGATGCAAGACTGGTTGATCCTTCAAAACTTCTACAACGGGCTAACTTCCACATCCGAGCCCACATAGATGCTGCTGCCAGAGGAGCCTTCTTCTCACTCACAGTCAATGAAGGTATGACTCTTATTGAGAAGATGGTCACCAACTAGGGTTGGAGTGAAGACAGACTCCAAATCCAAAAAGATGGCATGCATACCTTGGAGGAAACGGATATGCTAGCTATAAATTGTATCTCGTAATAAAACGCTTGGAAAAGCACGGTGTCATAAAAGGAGCAACTTATGGTACCGTCCAATCGCTCTACTCGCATATACCATGAGAGATGTGCGGAGACGTCAGACATTCGGGGAATGACTACCTCAAAACCCAGGTAGATGCGTGGTACAACAACTACAACGGGTTCTGTCCACAAGGAGATCCAGGGTGAAATCAGTGGCACCCATAAAATTAGGAAGGTGACTTTGCTTACAATTCAAATTTTGCAAATCAACCTTCCTTGATAGATCTTATGTTAGGGCAAGCTAAAATAAACAAAAATCTAATTATGAATGTTGCCTCTAACAATAAAATTTTAGGAAATATTAATTCAAATTTAGAAGGCTTAACCTTTTCCTTCAAAAATGAATGAAGCCTTCATAAAATATTTGAAACCCAACTAGCTCAAATTGCCGCTACAATTGTTGCTTATGATTTTGAAAATATCTCGGGGCAACCCGAAATTTCATTTGAAAATATCAATGCGGTAATCACAAGGGATGGTAAGTCCACTCGTGATCTATCATATCCTAACTTTGTAGGAAAAGCCAAAAAGCACAGGGATACAATCCTGAACCTTAGGTTTTGAGCTAGCTTAGGAGAGGACCCCACAAGGTAACATGTATCTTGCTCTAACACCACTTTTCGTTACCTTGCAAAAAATGGGGAATAAAGAAAGAGGAAAAAAAGAGAGATGTCTTATTCACCATTCAATGTTTTCACCATTGTTGGATGATTCTTGTTATCGCTTCATACTTCCTCTCTCTATGCCAGCACGTTTGGTTTAGGAGTGTTGGTTATACAACTTTTAAATTAAGCATGGTGCTTAGTTTGAAGTTTGGATGTAATAATCATACTTGTATAGGCTTTTTAATTTAAGCATGGTGCTTAGATTAATTAACCTACCTTGATCATATTAGACATAGTGTCTAGTTTGATCATTGAATCAAAACTGCTAGTATAGATTTTTGGTTGATCAAATGGACTAACCCTTGCAGGAATTTATCAACTTCATGAGGGTAAGTCTTTAAGATGACAATAGAGATGAAATTTTGTTTGGTGAACCTTTAAAAAATAAAAAAGGATAAAATAAAATAAATAATAATAATAATAAGAATAATAAATTTTATTCCACTCCACATATGTGTAGTAAGAATGTTTAGTTTCTCCTTTGTTGAAATGATGAATAGTTGTTCTATCTTATATTTTGACTGTGCCTAGCTTATAACTTAGCTTTCCCCAAAATTTTAGTTTATTGGCTAAAAATGTCTCATCTTAAAAACTTGAAACTTATGGGTTGCAAATATTTCATCTAGTCTAAGTTGTTGCAGGGTATGATATGGTGCAATAGAAAATTGCTATGACTTTGTTCTAAGAAAGACTTGACATCCAGAGTTTTATTTTCAAAAATGCTAAAATTAAAAGTTTCTCAATGATTAAAATTCCTACTAAGGCCATATGACATATTCTATAAATACAAAACCTTAGTCATATGCTGCTTGTTATCATGTTGAGCTTTGTCAAATTATTGTGACCCTTGTTGAGATTCTCGTCATGCACCCATGATCAAGACACACGTACACCCATAAATAAAGTTAAAGTTTGATATGGACACAACTGCTGCCCCTGTGAAAAGGGCTTGTGTAGCAATGATGAAGAGAGTTGTTCGCCAACAGCGACATAAGCTCAAAAAGAAATATTTTGATCCTTATCCACTTCATCTGGTGTTGAAAACATCTCATGTTGCATGCATGAGTGATCTTAAATGGCTTAAACTTGTTGAACACTGGAAGGATGAGAACAAAATGGTAAGCTCATGCCACTGATTGTCATTTCAAGTTTACCATGTTCATCTCATATGTGCCTAACATCATAACTTTGTTGCTTTAGTTGAGTTGTGAGAAGAACAAAGCAAACAGAGTTAAAGTGCAGTTCCACCAAACAGCTGGTTCTCACAGCTATGAAATGCACATCATTCAATTGGTAAGTCGAATTTAGTTAATGTTTGTTTAATACATATTGCTTTGTTACCCTCTTCGATAGATAGTTGATGCATTAAGTGTGAATTAATATTATAGATTTGGAATCTCCAAAATAAATAGAACAAGTAACATGCTCAAAATTTGGGTTTTCATTCATTCTTTAGGGGGACAAGTACAAAGATGCACCACCAAATGACCTTGACTTGTTTAAAGACTGCCACTACAGCAAGAAGAAGAAAGCCTTTGCTCCTACTATACAATCAGCTATTGTAAGTGAATTGTCAATTTATTCACAAACAAATGATAGATTAAATTGGTATGCATCGATCAGAGAGCCATGTAAGGTTGCTTGCACTGCTAGGCTAAAATGGAGATGAAGATTGCTAAACCTGTTGAGGATGGTTGTGAATCGAAGTCTGTGAATGATGTTGTTTCTGAAGTTCTTGTTGAGAAAACCAAGAACAAATTTCTTCAGAATGTGGCGATCAAGAGCTGACCTGGTGGTTCCAGTGCTGGAAGTCGATGCGAGCTACAAGCAGAACTGTTGTCGGAGAAGCAGACATCAGCTAATCTTAGGGACCTTGTGAACATTCAGCGCCAACAACGGGATGAGATGGTGAACAAAATGCAGGCAGCAGAAGAAGAAAGGGCCAAGAATGATGAGGAGATGAAACAGAGACAAGTCGAGACTGATGCACTACTTAGGCGACTGATGGCCATGATTCCAATGAGTCAGGCAAGGTAAGGTTGTGTGGTGTGGTTGCTTCTTTGATAGGGGTTGCATTCTATGGGAACTTGGGAAGCAGACTACTCTGGTGATGCTTCTGTGGTGGTGCACTCCTGTGGTGATGTTCTTTTGATGGTTGTTGGCAATCTATGGTAGTTGCAATCTGTGGGAACTAGGAAGTTATTTTGGTTTGATGGAGTGACTAAACATTTAAGCATTTTGCGTTGATGCTTGTGTTGGTACTGGTTGACAGATACCTGTGATGTAATATTTTATAGAATTGGATCTGTGGATGCATTTAAATCTGTGTATGTATTTGAATCTGTGATGATTTGGGTACAGAATAATTTTGTGGGCTGCTTCTGTATTCACCTGGGCCAGCCGAACATGTCGAACAAAATGGGCCGAGCCCAATACAAAATGAAGTTGGCTGAGCATAATACAAAAAAATAATGGGCTGTGGACAATAAAAAACCAAAATGGACCACGCAGAAAATAAATGGGCCGATTGGGCCGAGTCCCTCACGGCCAAATGGGCCAGTCCATCTTTAATTTTTGTTCCCAAAAAATGCAAAATTCTGAAAAAAAATGCTAGCGTGGTAGGGCCAACCACGTCACCATGCTGACGTGTCAGAGTTAGCCACGTCATCATGCTGAAGTGTTAGAGTCAGGCACGTCAAATTCCACCTCACCATGCTGAGATGGCAGTGCTGACGTGGCACATGTCTAAGATGTTCTGTTTCGTCACTATATGGTCTGTAAATCATACGAACAGCTCATCCATAACGATTGCAGTCGTCACTGTTCTAGCGAGTCTGTGACAATTTTTTTCACTGTGATGGATCATGATGAGGATTCAACGACGATTTCCATGAACCTCATAGATAGTTACCTATGACGATTTTTAGTGTGTCTGTGACCAAATGATAACGTCATGTATCAACAAAATCCTTGCAGTGAAGGTGGATTTATAGTCTAGCATTCGCGGACCTGCGTATTTGTTGTCCTTGTAACCATAACATTTATAATATAAATCTTAACCGATTGGTGATGTATGTAAGTCTAGTGACCATAGGAAATAAAACGTACCACAAAAAAAAGTAGTAAATAACAGCATTGGAAAATTATAGCACTGCGAGGTCACCACACAAGCTGGCAGTGATTGTATGTATAGCACTGCCAGCTTAAGTACTGAGCCAGTCAACACTGTCGGTTGCAGTTGTCAAAAAAAAACACTGTCGGTTGCAGTCTAGGATCGACAAAGATCACATGTATATCAATGCTGGCTTAGGTGCTGAACTGACAGTATTGCTCAAATCAACACTGCCGGTTGGCGTTAGGATCCGACAGGAATGCTCGAATCAACACTACCGATTGATGTTACTAACAGGCAGTGAAATGCTGTTATCACTGCTGGTTTGATAGGATCAGCACATCATATCACTGCCACTTTGGTATTGCCAGATCAAATTGCGGCAATAATGGGGTTTGAACCGGCAATAATATCTTGGTCTAAGGTAGTTAGACTGGTCTCAACAGTGGTTTCATTAGAGTTTTGTATGCATTACAAGAGCTGGCATAGTATAGTATAAATGAAGAAAGAGAAATTAAAGAGACGATGAAAGTTTCACGGAGATGAAACCGTCTATACTATTTCGAACACGCATGAGTTTTGGAAACTGGCATATAAAATCCCCACTGACACGGAGTGTGATGGTTGGTTTGTGGTTTCCAAGAGGAGAAATGACTAATTTATTATCTATCTTTTTTTCTTTCTATAAAAAATTATCTATAGCTGGTACGGTGTTGCTCGCTTTCAGAAAGAAAGAAAGGCCGACCCAAGAACATACGCCACAAAAATTTACGCAATTTATGTTTTTTATTTGCACCACCAAATGCGCATGCCCAGCCCAAAAATGGGTAGCAGCTCAACGGCGTCCATGGCGCTTATACAGGAGGAGAAATAGAATGCTTGGAGGAGATGACCCCTTGCCCAAACATAGCAACCCTCCCGCCTTTTATAGCCAAGTTCAGTCATGCATTGATCGATTTCGTAAGTCTCCGGTCATCCCTGCAAACCACGATGGCTCCCAAGATCATAGTGATCCTTCTCGTCCTCGCCGCGGCCTCGCCGGCGGCTCTGGCTGCCTTCGACGTGATCCAGATGCTGGCCGACAAGCCCAGGTACGCCACGTTCTCGAAGCTCCTGCAGCAAACCAAGGTCGCGGGAGAGGCGAACCAGCTCCGGGCGGCGACGCTGCTGGTGGTCCCCGACAAATTGGTCAAGTCCCTGGCGTCGCTGCCCGATGATAAGCTGCGGCCGGCGGTCGCGAACCACGTCCTTCTCAGTTACTTCGACCCCATCAAGCTGGACGAGATGAAGACACGCACTGCCATCCTCCCCACGCTGCTCTCCAACACCGACAAGAAACTCGGCGTCCTCAACTACTCCAGGGCCGACGACGGGCAGATGTACTTTGGCGCGCCCGGTGCCTCCTGCGTGGCCAAGCTCGTCAAGGTCGTCGCAGCGCGCCCTTACTCCGTGTCCATCATGGAGGTCAGCGAGCCCATTGTGCCGGCCGGGTTCATGACCTCCACAGTCGCGGCGCCCGGGCGCCGCGGCAAGGGTGGTAAGGGCAAGATCAAGCCGTCAGCGGCGGGGATTGAAGATTCCAAGATGGTCGTCCGAAAGCCAGGCGAAGGAGTGTCGGGTAAAGTGTCCAAGGATACCGGGTCCGAGTCAGCTGGTCCAAGCCCCGCACCTTATTAGTCGCGTGTCGGCTGCTGCCGGCCGGCCTGCCGTCGTGTCTGCGCGCACGCGTTGTTGAACGGATGACAGAATGGCATCGTCAATGGAGATGACCATGCGCCCATGCTCCGGAGTTCTACCTGGTAGCACCGTGGCATGATGGCACGTTCATATTTTCTGGCTTGCTTGTACTTTCCAGTTCCACGTGGAAGAGATTTTACAGCAACTATTTACTCCCAGCAGAAGGTGGGAGTATAAATCAGTTCATTTCCATGGTTTATAGTCAGTTACAATGATTTGCAGTACTATATTAATATGTACTCCTCTTTTTCTTCGTATAATATAAACAAAGTTTGACATGTCTACCTGCCATTCACCCTTCCATCACAATTATTAGGACTGAGAGGATTAATTTATGTTTTTTATATGCTTCCATGATGTTAGCCATATGCCCATCCGATAAGGCCACGGGAAGCCTGCAGAATTAATGCTACAATTTCAAAAATTGCAACGTTCACATGTTATGCCTTGTTTGGCACAGCTGGGAAAACAGCTTCACATGATCGACAAAAGGAAAGAAATGACTAAAGTGCCCTTTGTTTTTCTTTTCTTTAATTTTTTTCTTATATCCTCATGGGTCTTATCTTCGCTTGTCTTCTTCCTGAGTGCATCCGGCGGCGCCCGTCTTTGGCTCTGTTCACTTGTCTTATAATTCGTACCTTTCGGCTTGTTTTTTCAGTTGGAACAGTGTTTTTCTCTCACAACAAATCAGCGAATAGTACTTTCACTCATGGCTTTACAGCGAAGGGAACGGGCATAGGCGGCGTCTGTGCATGGCCGGCCACTCGTGCCCGGTGGCCGCGTCCCCGGCTGGTTGTGGCCTGGCGGCAGTGCGGTGGTGCGCCCAGGCGGCCGTGCCTCCGGCGGGCTGCACCCTAGCAGTTGTGACCTCGACGGCGTCTGCGCATGACTGCAGTGGCCGACCTGCTCGCGCCCAGTGGCCACGTGCTCCGGTGGTCGCACCCTAGCTGCTGTGCCCCGATGGGTTGCGCCCTGGTGACCGCATCCCGGCCATGCCCCGGCGGACGTGCCCTGTCTTGTGTCCTCGGCGCCACACCTCGTCCCTACGTCCATGGCGGCTACGTTCCGTCCCTGCCACCCGATGACCGCACCCCATCCCGGAGTCCCCCCGCGGACGCGCCTCGGCCTTGTGCGCGCATGCCCCCGCGCCAGTGCTTCACGGGCCAAATCTGCCAGCTAACCAAATTTGGACCCACTTGTGTCAGATGAAGCTAGGCTAAGCTACTTTTTTCAGCTCTCTCCCATCCCATTCCCTTGTGAGAGAAGAAAAACAGTTTCATAGGTGAAACTGTTTTGGAAGTAGTTGTTTGGCAAAGAAAAAACAGCTCACAACTATTTATAGAGCTGTTATGAGGTGTACCAAACAGGCCCTATATCATTGAAAATATATATGAGTCTAGTTTGCAACACAACAAACGGTGAATCATTTGAACTTCCGAACTAGGAATTATGGTCATTTTTGTGGAGGCTGAACAAACTGTTGGTGGCTGCATGAGAATGGAAAAAGACTGATCAAATACTCCACCAAGATGACCTTTTAGGTGTGTTTGGTACTACTCTGCTCCACATTTGTCAGCTTTGCTCCACGTTTTTTAGCCAAATAGGTCCAGCTCCACGCACTCTGATCGAGAAAAAAAGGGGAGAGTTTTGCTCCACGTTTTTTGTGGAGCTACTCCATGGTGGAGTTTGTGGAGCTATTCCATGGTAGAGTTTGTAGAGCAGTCCCAAACACGCCCTTACTTTTTTTGTTTATGCTTATGTTCACATCCAATTAAGAGGAATGTTTCAAGTATAAATAAATCATGTAGTCTATCATTTGAAATGGAGTTGAGATTTGATATTTGTGAGTATTGAGCATGACTCTTCTTTGCAAAAACCATATAGTAACTCTTGTGCTAATTGATCTCATCGATAGATCTTCGAGTTGTCCTAGTTCAGAAACCCGTACAATAACCTTAGTTCTAGACTTCTAAGTTAATCTTGTTGAGTGATTTCTGAGTGATTCTAGTTTTTATTCAACTAGATGAAACTCTCTGCATATTGCTGTGGGCTATTGTGTGAAGTATAGTAAGTGTAACATGTAGCCTTTAAGGAAGGATGTATACAAAACTTAAACCTTGCGGCACATTACCTAATAAGATATGAAAATGGTTAAATATTTGAATGAATAAAATTGAATTGGAACGCAACGTCAATGGTAAGGTAACATGTGCATGCATGAAAGGCTAGTACGTTAGAGAATACAAGAGACAGCTAAGCTACCTAGTCATTTGAAGGTCATGAGAGCATCTCCAAGAGACTTTCTAAATCTTACTCTCTGAATCATCATTTGGAGTCACTTGCATAAAAATCGCTTTCTACATCTTTTCACTCTCAACAACCTTTCTATATCTCATGCGCACTCTAGAGAGTCATTCTCTTGTTCTATTTTTTGCTAGCGAGAAATCCGGAATAGAAGATGGCTATATTTGGATAACCATTTAGAGGAGCTGCTGGTGGGTAGTTGTTCACCAGAATCTCTATCCCTAGCCTTTAGGATCATCTCCAACAATTTCCAATCCCACCTCCCAATCTTTTGACACTTGAAAAAAAATCACCCCTACGCGCGGATAAACCCATGCACTTCTCGTCGCACTTATCTCTCGTGTTGCACCAATCTTCTCCTTCGCTCGCAGGGGTCCGACACGTACAGCAGGTCACCGGCACCAGGGAGAAGGAGCCCACATTGAGGACAACTAGGTCGACGTCGCGCGTGCGGACGCCTGTCCTGGCGAGCACCCCCGGCAAGTCATCCATCTCCTCCAGCGCATCCCTGTGTTATCAGCCAGGGTATGCCAGGCCCAACACAAGAGCAAGAGAAGAAGCAGCCCACTCTAAGAAGCAAAGTCAATACAGATCTCGGGCCGTCCCACCCCCGGCGTACTCTGAAGCCCAACAAGAATGTCGCTGGCCCAGTGTGGGTTGTGTAAAGCTCAGTAGAATATAAGCTGCAACTACAGATAAAGAGATCATCTAGAAAATTGTAATCAAATAGTTACATTCTGTTAATCATTCCTCCTAGCTATAGCTTCGTCTACCTCTCGCTCCCTTGCTTTGCTCCTTCCCCCAACTCCAACCCTAACAATTGGTATCGGACTTCGTTCGATTCTGGCCACCGATCTGCCACATGAGCACTTTACGCGCCTCCAACGGGCCCGGGGAGTCATGGATCCGCAACTGAAGCTAATCCTCGATGAGATCATGAAGACGAAGGATGAGCTCGACTGCCACTTCGAGGACCAGGACGAGAAGTGGGCACGCTGCTTCTCTGACCTCGACCTCGACCTCGCCATGCGTGACGACGCCGTCGAGAAGCGCTTGGGCTCTCTGGAGTCCTCCGTCTTCGATCTAGAGACCCTCAACCTCGACAACGTCCACTCCAAGCGTGAGAAGCGGGTGGCCACGCTGGAGACCGCCGCCACCGATCTTGGCACCTGGCGCCCCGAGGTCGATGCCGTCGTCAACAACTTGAAGATGGAGGGTCTATAAGATGCGCCGCCATTGGGATTGAGCCATCACTGACAACTCGTTCCGTCAGCCCAGCATCTTCTCCGCTTCTTCATTGGCGAATGCGCATCAAGCAGCCACGACCGCCATTGATGAGCCCTGTGGAAACTGCTCTACATCGATTACATGGGATACTGGGTCTATGGTCATCACAACTTGGACTCATATCTCGCCCAACAGTACGTGCCCTGAGCTCACCTCAGTGAATCCATTATAGCACCATGATTCTGCTCTACCGCCTCCTATGTTCATTCCCACCAATTCAGGTCATCCTGTTCCCCCCATTCACCCACCAAATTTCCAATTCTACCCCCTTCCTTCGCAACAGATCTGCCCGCAAGATCCCCACTTCAGTCATCTCTCTCTTGTGTCGATCCGGCCCCTAGATCCCAATTCCTGTCCTCCCCCACCCTCGCCAATCCATCCTCCTCCACCAATCTATTCCCCTCCACCAATCCATCTTCCTCCACCAACCCATCCTCCTCCACCAATACATCCTCCGCCACCAATCCATCATTTTTATCCATAATTTCCCAAGCCGCCTCCTCCACCTATTCGTCCTCCGAGTCCCCAATTCTCACCTACCTCTACAAGCTCATACGCCCACAACCCCTTCTGCCTTTCCTTCCACCCTCCTGATCCTTCCCCATACTATTACCACCATCCCTACTCATTCTACCATCAATCACCATCTATTGTTTATCCGGGCCAGCATTCCTACCATTTCCAGCCTTACATTCATCCACCTAACCAAACCTTGAACTCTTAGAATACTAGCTGTCTTCCTAAGCTTCCCTTCCCTAAGTTCGATGGAGACAATCCTCATAAATGGAGGTCACACTGCGAGAAGTATTTTTCCATGTACGATGTACCTCATTAGTTATGGATTAGTGTTGTGGAAATGTACAAAGAAGGATCGGCTTCTCACTGGTATCAGTCTTTAACCCCACAACTACCACATCTTACATGGGACTCATTCTGCCGACTATTGCATGATCGCTTTGATCATGATCAACATGAGGCCCTTCTTCACCAACTTTTTAACATTCACTAGTATAGTGCCCATGCATTTCCACAGTTTCACTTATGGGATGCACTTAGAAACAACCAGACAACGAGATTTTTTCCATAGTTTTTGTCTCACGCAATTATATATGACCATAAATATAATCCATAATACATTCATGCATGAGGATGAGGATGCGTGTGGTTTCTTGTAGGTAGAAGTGGTGCAGGCTGTTTTGGGCCTTGGCCCATTCGGTGTCCATGAAACGGTGAAAAGATAAATTTATTTGGCAGGGTGAACAAGTGAATACTGATCAGAAGCAGAGAAAGCACATAAAGAACAGAGGAATATGAGAAATGGCAATTACATAGACCGTGCATTATTATCACATCATATAGATACAATGGCATGCCTTTTTTTTCCTCGAAGCAGAGACATAGAGAAAGCTACAAGATCACTTCTTCATCATTCCAACAGCATCTATGTAAGGACATATTAGTCAATGACATGTTTATACATGTAAAAATTACAAGATTTGAAATACCAGGTTATATGATCAACAAGTTGCAGTGCCTTCACATGAATTCAGAAGCTAAGTTGAGAAGGAGGAGGAAAGCGGTGAAATACTAATCACAAAAGAGGCAGTGCAACAAGCGAAATCATAAGGGTCAAGCAGGCGCTGCTATCTTAAATGAAGCATATTAGTGTCATATATGATGATTTAAGCCTTCACCATCATCTCCCAGGTTGCTCAGATGTTTTCCGTTGATTCAGTCAATGGAGATAAAGACCAAGCTTATTTGTTGTCACCTGTATGGTTCTTGGAGCTGCAGGCAATAGTTCAGAAACATAAATTCTCAATTCTAGCTACCTGATAAATTTACAAGTATTTTGCAGGCTAAAAATCAATTGCATGACAGATTGTACAGCTGCTTCCCACTGAAACTTATGTTGTGTATATAAAAGAGAAATGAACTACTTCCTTTTTCCTTTAGGAGGTAACTCCTGTGAAAATTACAGGGCTAAATATTTTGTGGCACCCACCTCGGAAGGCATTCAAGGCCTGCCTTTTGTGCCCCATCCAGCAAGCACCCAAGCTGTTTTAATTGACCCTTTCCGAAGGGATCTTCTGGAGCAGATAGAATACTAATTCAGGTAGTAGCTCGTCTACATTTTGGGATCCTTTTTTTTAATAAAAACTGTGAAGATGCACAGATCAATTTCTTGATCCACTTGTGAACTATTGCAGTGATGCCCATGAATCAACAAAAGTGCTACAAAGAATATATAGATACAAAAAGTAACCATATCATAAATCTAAAATTCTAACCAATCCCCATGAATCAACAAAAGCAAGAGCTCCATTGGTACAGCATATCACAGTAAATGCTCCTTATAGACATTCTAACAATAAACCAATATATAGCAGCTTGGTACAAATAATCTAATCATATAGAACAAAGTTGGCACTTGACACTCCTACAGAGGCTGATATTATCATTCAATAAGGGGGGAAATCTGCGTCGCTGCAAAGTAGAATATAACATAGCACAAGGAAAGAAATTTTTGTACTAACCAGGCATTACAATGTCACCAACGCCAAGCATGGAGAATGGCCATGCAGCATCTCCAGATGGAAACAGAAGCTGCACATAACCAAGTAAAGCCAGAGCAGCTGAAGCATCAAGACAAGAAAATGGAACTAAATGACAATAGTATTAACAAAGACCAAATTCATTAGGAAAGAGCACTAACCTTTATCGGAGCATCAAAAGATTTAGCCACACTGACCATAACTGGAGTGAAGAACACCCAGATAATGTCATACACAAAAATTCCAACCTGGATATGGAAAAAGAAAATTGCATTTATATATGAATGTAATAAATGAACAGAGAATGGTTCAGTGGCACTATTTGAAACAAACAAAAGAAATCAATTCAGTTTTAACTGATGAAATGGTTGTAAAAATTATTTTCAGAAATAGTGGAGTCAAAATGCAAGGGCCTATGCAGATACCCGAGTGGGAATGGGAAGAGGTTGGTATGGACTTTATAGTTGGGTTGCCATGGACTCAAAGAGGATATGATTCAATTTAGGTGATAGTGGATCATCTGACTAAGGTTGCTCATTTTCTGCCAGTGAGAACTACATATAGCAGTGCGAAGTTGGCAGAGTTGTATATGGAAAGAATAGTGAGTCTACATGGAGTTCCTAAGAAGATTGTGTCTGATCGAGGTACTCAATTTACATCTCATTATTGGCAAAAGATACATGAATCATTGGGAACCAAACTGAATTTTAGTACAGCTTATCATCCCCAGACAGATGGTCAAACGGAGAGAATTAATCAGATATTGGAAGATATGTTGAGAGCTTGTGCTTTACAATATGGTACTAACTAGGATAAGAGCTTGCCTTATGCAGAGTTCTCTTATAATAATAGTTATCAGAAGAGTCTTCAAATGGCACCGTTTGAGGCTCTGTATGGACGAAAGTGTAGGACCCTGTTGTTCTGGAATCAGACAAGGGAGAGTCAAGTGTTTGGGCCTGATGTATTAAAGGATGCTGAAAAGAATGTAAGGGTGATTAGAGATAATCTAAAAATAGCACAGTCCCGATAGAAAAGTTATGCTGATACTCGTAGAAGAGAGTTGACTTTTGAGGTAGGGGATTATGTTTACTTGAAAGTGTCTCCCATGAGAAGTGTGAAGAGATTTAACATGAAGGGTAAATTGGCACCAAGATATATTGGACCTTTCAAGATTATAGAGAGACGTGGTGAAGTGGCATATCAATTGGAATTACCTGAGAGCCTGGCAGGTGTACATGATGTGTTTCATGTGTCTCAACTAAAGAAATGTTTGCGAGTACCAAAGGAACAGATTCCGTTAGAGGAGCTCACTGTTAAGGAGGATCTTACATATGAAGAGTTCCCAGTAAAAATTTTGGAGACTGCTGACAGTGTCACAAGAAGTCGAAGAATCAAAATGTGTAAAGTACAGTGGAATTGGTACATAGCAGAAGAGGCTACTTGGGAGCAAGAAGAGGATTTGAGAAAAACCTACCCACAATTGTTTGAGTAAGCATCGGTCGAATCTCGGGACGAGATTCATTTTAAGGGGGTAGAATTGTAACACCCTAAAATTTTTGAAAGAATAAAAATAGGAAACTATGATTTTTATATATATTTTTTGTGAGCATGCAAATTTAGGATAATAATAATTTTTATAAATTTAAAATCAAATATAAGGGTAGAAACATGATTGTGCATTCATGCTGCTGCATTTGGAATTTTGTGATGATTGGTTTAAATCAAATTCGAATTGGATTTAAAAATCTTTTGAAAAATGGCTTTGAAATATTGGAAAAGGAAAAAGAAAAGGAAAAATCGGCTTCTTCCGGTTTTCGGCCCAGTTCAGCCCGTCTCGGCCTGCCTTGCACGCGGCCCATTTTCTTTTCTTTCCTTCCCGCGCCCCGCTCCCGCGTGGGCCAAGCCCAGCAGGCCGGCCGCTGGCCCAGCCACGCGCGCCGCTCCCTTGTTTCACTGGCATGCCGGGCCCACCTGTCAGCGACTGTCTTCACCTTCCTTTCTTCTTCCTCCGGCCGAACGCCGCCTTCCTCTCTCCAACTGATTCGGTGATCCGAATCCTCTTCAAATCTCCCTCCTTTCCTTACTTAGCAACGCCTACGGGCTATAAAACGGAGCCCCCGCACCTTTTCGCCCTCAATCCAAACCTTTGGGGCTGCCGTAGCCGTCTAGCACCGCCACCGCAAGCTCCACCGCCTCCATCGCCACCAACCCGAGCTAGCCGCCACCTTCCGGCCATCCTCCGGTCTCGTTTTCGCGCGGGGTAAGTTCGTCGTGAGCCGCACGTTCTTCCGGTGCTTTCCCTTCGTTGTTTGGTGGCCGGGGCAGAGTTTTGGCGTGATCCGACCATGGCGCCGCCGTGGAGGCTCGCCGGCGGCTGAAAGATTGGCCTGAGTGCGCCGGCGTGTTCTCCCTCTCTCCTCCGATGTGATCTGATCCATCCGTTTTGAATCCGATGGTCCAGATTTGTAGATACCGGTTCGCTTGAAATTTTTGTAAAAGAGACCCTGAACTTTTATTATATCGAACCCGCGGTCCAAAACGTAAAACGAAAAATACGCTTTGATTAGTTGAAAACGTAATTCGTTTCGGAAAAAGAAAAATATGCTTTCTGATATTTACAGTTTTGCCACTCAACTTGTTTTAGTCGTAGAATCTCCGTTTTAACTCCGATTTGGTCCATTCAAATTGCGTTAGATTCATATTTGCGAGCTCTATGTAACTATAGAACTGTACAGTAGGTTTGGATTAATTTATTTTCGAGTTTTAATTAAAGTATTTATTTTTCTATAGGAAATCTTTGAAAATTCATAACTTTGTCGTTTTAGCTCCGTTTTTCGTAATCTCTGCGTCTGTGTGATCCTAGCGAGACGTAGATTCATTTTAAAGACTTTTTATTTTATTTTCTTACTGATGGTGTACTGTTCTAATTATAGTCTTGTTTGTTTATGCATGATTGCCTCTAGATGTGTGTTGTTGCTATTGATTGATCGAGTATAGATGGTGAGCAATTCGTTGGGGATCAAGAGCCTTTCTACGAGCAAGATCTTCAGGACCAGTTTGAACAAGGCAAGTATAGCATGGGATTATCCTTGTTGTCCTATTCACATTATGCAACTAATATCATTATGCATTTATTCCTTGTTAAGGATGACTTAGTGATTGATCCTGCACCTTGATACCTATTACAATGCATTGAGTAGTGTGGCTAGTGCTTAAACATGGACTATGATCATGTAAATTGATTAGAGGAATATGCAACAAACATTAAAAGAAGATTTTGATTAATGTTTAAAGGGGATTAGAGCATGGGGGTTACTTTTGATGCTCTAATTACTCTCCGTAAGGACTCATCTATAAGCGACAATCCGGGATTTATAGTACAACTATGGGGGCTATATGGCTCTAGCTTTAGTCATATAGAAGGACTTTTTCTAGCTTGTTAGAGGTAACCTTTTTGGCGTAAGAACGGCTTGACGAATCGGGTATAGTGCGGCCTCTGTCCTTATGTGTATAGGCTGCGGGTTATTGTGCCATTTGGAAGGGGGGCTCTACATCTGTTTGTCGAGTGAATCTAATGGCCCTAACTTGTTAGACGAACCTTCGAAAGGCTTCATAGTGTTTACCCTGCCTGCTCACCTTGGTAGTGTTTTGGGAGTAATTAACCCGGGCATATGGGTAACACGACTCACAGTGAAAGTGTACAACCTCTGCAGAGTGTAAAACTATTATAACAGCCGTGCTCACGGTCACGAGTGGCCTTGGACCCTTATGGAATAGTTGATAATTGTTAATGGTTATGTTTTTGCTATTTATCAATCATTTCACATGGATCATATGTTTATTGTTTATATTGAGACATTTTGATGCTATTGATATGCTAAAATCATGCTAATTAAAAGCTACATGCTGATAAACCAATATTATGCCTTTTTGAGCCTCATGAACCCCATGTTACACTTGTTGAGTACGAGATGTACTTATGCTTTTTTATTTTTCTTACTTGGATAAAAATCCCGGATGGGTAACAGATGGAGGTAATAGTGACTACTACGCCTACTTCCCTGAAGATTACTAGCCTTGCTGTCAACCAGTCAATGTACCTGTGACTGGAGCTACCACGAGAGTTATTTATTTATACTTCCGCTACATTTGTGTTAAGACTATGTGTTAAATATCATGATGTAATAACATTTGTGATGATACTTCCGTTATAATTTGTGAACTTATGTGTGATTGATCTCTGGGCGCACATAAGGGTATGCACTCCATTTGGTCATTAAATGGGTGTGACAAATTGGTATCAGAGCTCTTGTTGACTGTAGGACGCAAGCCTAGCTAGAAATGGTCGATTTAGTCTCATCTTTTCATTATTTTTATGCTCACTATCTTGCTCTTGTTATTTGATAAATTTTTATGCTTCTTATGTCTCATTCTATTATGAAATTTTGCCTCTATTCTAACTTTATCTAAAAAATTCTGTAGATGGCCCGTGACCGTAAGACTGCCCGTATCAGCTCTGGAGGATACTACCCACCTCGTGCCCTGCTTGCAACTGAAGAGCCACAAGAGCCAGAACCCTAGGAACAGGAGCAGGCCCCTGAAGCACCAGTCCAAGCACCAGCACCTCCCCAGGAAGAGCCTGAGCCTGAGGAAGATCCAAAGATCGTTGAGGTTGAAGATGATGAAGAGGAAGCTAATGGAGGAGGACAACCCCCGTCTCCACCACATCATGAAGCTCTTGGAGATATGCCACCTCCTCCAATGGGGTGGACTGTGAGGATCTACCACAGGAATGGAGGGAATGCTGTCTCTCATCTTTGCCTGGTGGGGATGGTCACTGCTTACTTCGCTGATTGGCATCTAGCTGTGGAGTACGTCTGCTGGGAGTACACTCATCCACTGGAGGATACGTACTGGAAGGCAAGGGCAAGCATCTTTGCACATAAGCAAGACAAGGGGGCATATCAGCTGGACAGGATGTTCTCTCACGTGGGTCATCGAGCTACTATAGAGGATAGCATTGAAGATGCTGCATTTGAAGCATGTATGGGTCTCCGCTATCTTCGCTTTAACCTTATGAAGCATGACATTCATCGCTACTTTCCTCGTGCACACCCCGACCTTGGATGGGCTATGACAGATCCAGTGCAGCTAGAGCCACTGCCTCGGGTGATGGTGAACCTTGTCTATGATATGATGGATAGGAAGCTGCAGTTAGAAGAGATGGTGAAGGCACAAGGGAAGACTATCAAGAGGTGCCAAGCAACCATTGATGAGCTCTGAGCAAACCAAGGCCTACCTAAGATTTATGAGATATTAGAGCATGAGCCACTTCCTTAGGGAGGAGTCCTTTATGTAATAAGAACGTTCTTAGTAATGTCAGTTGAGTCAGTCGAGTCTGTCGTGTGGTTTGAACCTTGGTGTGCTAGTTGCTTTATTATTATGCTTATGTGTGAGTTAGATCTTTGTTTGAGTGTCGGAACTTGTAGGCATGTCTACAAGTTCCATTCTTAAGAATAATAAGTTTAATAGTTAAGGGAATAATAGTTGGGTTTGGTATTCTCACGTTTCTGTCCTTGCTGTTTTCTGGATCAGTCTGCAATGTTTCTGCTATAGTTTAAAAACGGTTTGTGCAATATTTATGAAATTTTTATGAGAGAAACTAGACTTAAGCGTCTTTCAAATGCCACTGGAATTACCTTTTTATCTAATCTGGTTCGAGAGATATAATTTTCACAAGTTAAAGTTTCTACACAGTCTGGAATCTGGAACAGTTTCTGTTACGCCTTATTTTTCATAGACTTAACGACAGAATCTGATCTTGAGGTCTGAATAGAAATTGTGGATAATTTCATAAGCTTTCCAACAATATAAAGCACGCCTCTTTTAGACTTCTATAGCTCGAGATATGATTGAAATACTGAACTGTCAATATTGCTACTCGTCCAGAAAACTTTCAGATCTCATTCTTTATCTTATAAGTGGTTGGTAACATGGAATTCTTAAAGTTTGCATGTTTATGGGTGGCAGATGGCCGGAAGAGGAAGAGGCAAGGGTCGTGGAAACATTCCCCCAAATCCACCACCACCACCGCCACCAACTATCGAGCAACTGTTGGTAGTGCAGACGCAGTTGATGCAACAACTGGTGCAAAATCAGCAAAATCAGCCAGTTGCTGGAGCTCAACCACGTGATAAGCGTGGTGAATTTTTGAAGGGTCATCCCCCAGTGTTCACGAATGCTGCTGATCCTTTGGAAGCCGATGATTGGCTTCATGCTGTGGAGAAACAACTCAATATTGCACAATGTGATGACCGACAGAAGGTGTTGTTCGCTTCTGGGCAACTTCAGGGAGAAGCTCAGGATTGGTGGGAGTCATATGAGTATGGTCGTCCTGCCAATGCTCCTGCAGTCACCTGGCAGGAGTTTAGAGAGAACTTCAGGGCTTACCATATACCTGAAGGAATGATAGAGTTGAAGGCAGAGGAATTCAGGAAACCTGACCCAAGGGTCAATGACTGTAGCTGAGTACCGTGATAAGTTTGCTCAATTGTCACGATATGCTCCACATGAGGTGGCCAATGACAATGATAAGCAGTGTCACTTCTTGAAGGGATTGTATGATGGACTACAGTTGCAGTTGATGGCCAATACCTACCCTAACTTTCAGACGCTTGTGAACCGCGCTATCGTGGTGGATAACAAGCGCAAGGAAATGGATGCAAAGAGGAAGAGGTTACAGGGACAAGCCTCCAGTAGCAACACCCGTCCACATACTGGCTTTCAGTAGACTAATCAGCAGAGGCCTCCTTCTGGACAGTGGAATCGTGGTCAGGCCCCTTTCCGTCGGCAGTTCCCACAACGTCCCCCTTTCCAGCCGCAGAATAGCAACCAACGTCCTCCGCAGCAGAATGGGAATCAAGCACAGCGTCAGGGTCCTTCCAACAACACTTCCATGAAGACTAGTGCTCCCAATACTCCCAGCAGGTGTTTCCGATGTGGGAAAGAAGGTCACTTGTCCTATGTTGACGGTTCTTAAGTATCAATTATAACCATCAAATAAATAAAGAAAAGGACCTATATGCAAGCAACACCTAGAATTAGGGTTTGATCTAACAGAATTCCACGAGTTTTGCTGTTTATCTATTTCTACAGGGGGTTATCAGGAAATACGGAAGAAAGGCCCACATGTCGGATTAATGACGGGATATTAACCGAACACGTAATTATCTTACATCTAGAAGATTCCAGAAGCCACGGGAACAAACGGGAGACGTAATGGGCTAGGACACAGGGCGCCCGCCCTGTGCCCTAGGGCGCCCGCCCTGCCCCCGGGACCAATCAGGTCGAGTCTCGCGGATTATGCTGCACCGCCTTTGAGGATCAAGGAAAACCGTAGGATGAAGGTCGGTTTGATCCGACGGTCCAGATTCATCCAAAAGGGCTATATAAGCAAGGCCCCTGACCCCTGGTGGAGAAGACCCCAATTCATTATTCAGTTGCATATCTCTAGTTAGGGTTTAGAGAGAGAGGTTCCCTCTAGGGTTCCCACCTCTTAGGGCTTAGCATCCAATGTGAAAGTAGAATTAGTTCTACTAGATTGAGAGAGATAGAGTGGAGGTGTAGATCGGAGGAAGCCGGCCTGTCGGTGTCTACTCCGAGGTTGTACCTGCGGGAGCAAGTTCTTCTAACCCGAGGCTTGTTCTCAGGATTCTTCAGTATTTCGACTTCTAAATTCTAGTAAGTTCTTTGTTTTATTGTTCTTTGGTTTATGAGTTTACTTTGATCTCTTCGCGTAGAGTTTAGAGTAATCATCTCTAGCGTAAACGTGGTGTTTAAGCTAGGATACTCATAGATATCCCCTCGTCTAGCCGGACTGTGGTAGTAGTGAGGAACGTGACAATTCCGAGTTACCTTTGTATTCCATATCCCGTTAGCAGGATCGATAGGGTTTATAGGTGCGGGTTGAACATCTTTTGTGGTGTCTAGATTCCGTAAACCTCCCCAATAGAACAGTAGATCATCCTTACGAAGGTTAGAAGAAGAGTGCGGTTGTAGTCTTCTCTATACATCACTCACATCGAATCATAGTGGTTGTAGCCTAAAGGTTAGTAGTAATAGATTTGGTTAGTCAGATGCACTCTTTCTCCTAGTGGTAAAAATATAAATACGATGCCCAGGATAACATCTCGGGTGAAGTGCTCACCGATATCCATGCGCTTGCGGATCCTATTTCCTAATTGCGTTACCAAATATCAACAAGCATTTCTGGCGCCGTTGCCGGGGAGAAAGACGGTTTGCTGAGATAACCTTGAGTCTTACTACTAGCTTGTATTCATACTTTTTATTTTCTTATCTTTTTCATTCTTTCTTTTTCTTTTTACCAAAAATGGAAAACCAAGGTTCTATATCTATCTTTGATGCCGCAACACCTTCAGCAACTGACCTTTTACCATGGGAGTCATCACAGCCTATCCAAACATCCCAGTATAAGTTAAGTTCAAGGTTGATTGCGATGATTCAAAATTTATCTTTTTCGGGAAAGGAAGACGAAAACCCTTACCTTCATATTAGAGATTTTGAGCAGACATGCGATTGTCTTCGCATTGATGGCATCTCTGATAAGACTTTACGTTGGAAGCTTTTTCCTTTTTCTTTAAGAGGAGAAGCTAGACGATGGTATAGTTAGAAGGTAAGTCAACAGCAAGGTGAATAGGGAGTTTTAAGAGCCAACTTTTGTCTAGATTTTTATTCCCTTGACCGTACTGGTGACCTTAGACTCGAAGTCCTATCTTTTAAACAAAAAGATAATGAAACTTTGGGGAAATCCTGGAAACGTTTTTCTGATCTTTTAGAATCTGGTCCAAAACTTTTGCTTGAAGACACTGTTCTTTTATTTCACTTTTTTCGAGGTCTTCAGAAAGATAATAAACAAATGCTGCATACTATGGCTAGAGGTTCTTTCTTTCGTATCCCTACTGATGAAGCTAAGGGGATCTTGAATAGAATCCTAGAAGCTGAGATTGATAATGCCCTCCATGATAAAACCTACGAAGCCGAAGTAGACACTCTGCCAAATTTTTCATCTACTTTAGCTATCCCAGGTTCTGAGCCACAAAAGGAAGAAATTCTACCATCTGATTTCATAGAATCCGATCTCTTTGCCGATTTTGGAAACATTTCAAACTACCATTCTATAGACCGACCCCAAAATGGCCAATTTAGCATTTGTTTACCAAGTGAACGTCAATTGAGAGAGTTTATCTCGGTTATGAGTAGCGAATGGTTAGAGGAGTCAGAGCTTTCCTCTGAAGTAATCCGAGTGGACACACCCTCTATAACTATACGCTGTGCTTATAATTCTGATCAATTTAACGCTCTCTATAATCCTGTTGTGGGGATCAATATTATGTTCGAAGCTTTTGCACTTAATTTATTTGGGAAACTTGTTTTTAACCCCCACAACAAAGGTCATAAAGGAATCTTCGGGATGATTAGTCCCCAGTCTTGGAATTATTAATGTCCTACCCTTTATGGTAGAAGGCTCCATGGTTCATTTGAACTTTTATATCTTTGATATATGGGGTTTCGACCTACTGATTGGACAACCTTTTAGAAGACTCCTTTATGAAGGTCAAACTGGAAAGCTCCACATTTCCTTAGGAAAGGATTTTAAACTTCCAATTACAATAACTCACTCCTTGAATAATAAGACCGAGCCATATCTTTTGCCTGATCCTATGGAGGAGGTAAAGGCTGCATCTCTAGAACTTTTAGATGATCCAGACTTAGAAGAGGAAGCCCCCTTCTTCACTGAAGAAGAGGCCGAACCTTCTGAACCTGAACCCTTAGATGAGTTTACAGAAACACCTAGACCCCCCATAGAACTCAAAACTTTACCACCCGGTCTTACCTATGCTTTCCTAAACAATAATCCAGAGTTTCCTGTGATCGTTAGTAATAAACTCACTCAGGAGCAAACTCTGCGATTAATGACCATTCTTGAAAAACACCACTCTGTTTTCGGCTACTCACTTCAAGATCTCACAGGAATTAGTCCTATGATTTGTACCCATCGTATTCCGACAGATCCTTCTGTTACACCCTCTCGAGAGCCTCAACGTAGACTTAACAACGTGATGAGAGAGGTAGTTAAAAAAGAAGTTATAAAGTTGCTGCATGCAGGGATTATATATCCTGTGCCGCATAGTGAGTGGGTAAGCCCTGTTCAAGTTGTGCCTAAAAAGGGAGGCATGACTGTTGTTACTAATGATAAGAATGAGCTAATTCCGCAACGCACCGTCACTGGGTGGCGAATGTGCATAGACTATAGAAAACTTAATAAAGCCACGAAAAAGGATCATTTTCCTTTGCCTTTTATAGATGAGATGCTTAAGCGGTTAGCAAAACACTCGTTTTTTTGTTTTCTAGATGGATATTCAGGGTATCACCAGATCCCTATCCATCCTGATGATCAAAGCAAAACCACTTTTACATGCCCATATGGAATGTATGCTTATCGTAGAATGTCTTTTGGGTTATGTAATGCACCAGCTTCTTTTCAAAGATGTATGATGTCTATATTTTCTGATATGATTGAAGAGATTATGGAAGTTTTCATGGATGATTTCTCAGTTTATGGAAAAACTTTTGATAGTTGTCTTGAGAACTTAGATAAGGTTTTGCAAAGATGTGAAGAAAAGCACTTAATCCTTAATTGGGAAAATGTCATTTTATGGTTAGAGAAGGAATAGTGCTAGGACACCTAGTGTCTGAAAAAGGTATTGAGGTAGATAGAGCTAAAATTGAAGTAATTGAACAACTACCTCCACCTGTGAATATAAAAGGAATTCGAAGTTTTCTTGGCCATGCTGGTTTTTATCGCAGATTTATAAAAGACTTTTCATTTATTGCGAGACCACTTACTCTTTTGCTAGCCAAGGATGCTCCTTTCGAATTTGATGATGCATGTCTAAATTCTTTCAATTTATTAAAGCAAGCACTCATCTCTGCACCAATCATTCAACCCCCTGATTGGTCGTTGCCTTTTGAAATTATGTGTGATGCTAGTGATTATGCTGTGGGGGCAGTTTTGGGACAAACTAAAGATAAAAAGCATCATGCAATTGCTTATGCAAGTAAAACTTTGACAGGAGCTCAACTTAATTATGCAACCACTGAAAAAGAGCTTCTAGCTGTTGTTTTTGCCATTGATAAATTTAGATCTTATTTAGTTGGAGCTAAGATAATTGTTTACACTGATCATGCTGCACTAAAATATTTGCTCACTAAGAAAGATGCTAAACCTCGCTTAATCAGATGGATTTTATTACTCCAAGAATTTGACTTAGAAATAAAAGATAAAAAGGGAGTAGAAAATTCTGTTGCTGATCACTTGTCTAGAATGTACTTTAAGAATTCACAGGAACCCCCCATTAATGACTCACTCCGGGACGACATGCTTTACGGGATTAACAGATCTGACCCCTGGTATGCAGATATTGTTAATTTTATGGTTTCAGGTTATGTACCACCCGGAGCAAACAAGAAGAAGCTTATTCAGGAAAGTCGTTCACATATATGGGATGAGCCATATCTCTTCCGAGTATGCGCTGATGGCCTACTTAGAAGATGTGTGACCACTGAGGAAGGATTGAAGATCATCGACAGATGTCACTCATCACCATACGGAGGTCACTATGGAGCATTCCGTACACATTCAAAGATCTGGCAATGTGGATTCTACTGGCCTACGATGTACGATGACACGAAGCAATATATCAGAAGATGTGGGCCATGTCAAAGGCACGGAAACATAAATACAAGGGATGCCATGCCACTCACCAACAACCTTCAGATTGAACTCTTTGATGTCTGGGGAATAGACTACATGGGTCCATTTCCCCCCATCTAAGAAGTGTGAGTTCATCTTGGTGGCGGTTGATTACGTCTCCAAGTGGGTAGAGGCACTACCTTGCAAACATGCCGACAATATCAGTTCGAAGAGGATGTTTGAGGAAATCATATTTCCAAGATTTGGAGTCCCCATGATAGTGATAAGTGATGGAGGATCACACTTCATTGACAAGCGCTTCGAGCACTATCTATCAAGACATGGAATCCGTCACAACGTCGCTACTCCCTATCATCCTCAGACAAGTGGCCAAGCAGAGACTTCTAACAAGCAAATCAAGAACATTCTTCAGAAGACGGTGAACGAGATGGGAACGGCATGGAAGGACAAGTTACCCGATGCACTCTGGGCTTACCGGACAGCATACAAGACCCCAATTGGAATGTCTCCATACCAATTGGTATACGGAAAGACCTGTCACCTACCTGTTGAACTTGAGTTCAAGGCACACTGGGCCATAAAAAGATGGAATATGGACCTAGATATCGCCGGAAAACATAGAAGAATGCAATTATCGGAGTTAGAAGAATGGCGGAAGAAAGCATATCACAATTCAAAGATCTACAAAGAAAGAGTCAAGAGATGGCATGACAAGAGGATCAAGAAGAAGGAGTTCTCACCCGGAGATAAGGTATTACTTTTTAATTCCAGGGTGAAGCTTTTCGGGCATGGAAAGCTCCGGAGCAAATGGGAAGGACCATTCAAGGTAATTCATTCATCATCCCACGGAGCTATCACACTTCAAAATGACGAAGGTACGTTATTCAAGGTAAATGGTCAACGTCTTAAATTATTTTTAGAGCCCAATAAAGAATTAGAAGAAATAGATGTGATCAATTTTTACCTTCCAATTAAAAATTAAAGCCCGACGCTTTTAATTTGACGTTTTTGGGCCAAGTATATATTTTTCGGGATAAAAACACGGTGAGAAACACGCTCGAGAAAGCAGGCTTGTAGAGGAGCCGGACACAGGGCGGGCGCCCTGAGGATGAGGGCGGGCGCCCTGCCCCTGTCTCCCCTCGGCCCCAGACTTCTCCCACGCGATAACTTCGCCCGTTGCTATCTGGAAAATTCCGTCCTCGGTTTGTTTCGTAAACATGACGGCGGGAAGAGTCCCGACCATGCACGAGAGCAAGTTTTTACCCCCTATATAAACAGACCCCCAACGTCAGCTTTTAGCACCAATTCATTCAAGCCTTCTCTCCTTCCTCAAATTAGATCTTGCTTAGTTCCTAGCTGCTCCAATGGCCGAGAAGTTCCACGTCGATTGGGAAGTCGTCCCCTATGACCTCAACAAGAAGCCCAAGGAGGATCCCGACGCCTACGCTCTCGTCCCGGCCAACACAGAGCGACAGCTAGAAGCCATGCCACCACGTCAACGCAGCTCTGCCCAATCCTACTTTGCTCGCCCAGTTCTTACCGCACCTACGCAGCCCCTATTGCTCGAAGGCTCGCCATCATCGTCGAAGGGGAAGGAGATCATCAAGGTACCAGCCGGAACAAAGATCCTGCCGCCAAAACCCAATGAGCGGATCATCGGAGTGAAGACCAACCGGAGCGGCGAGATCTCTAGTGTCCGCTATACCACGGAGGAGAGACCTTACTTCGAGGGTGTTAGGGCAGCTAAGGTCCGCTTCGTTCCTCCGAAGGAAGCACCCAAGCATGCTCTTAATGCTTTCGAGACACCTCCCAAGCGCCGCAGGACCATTGCAGATGTGGATGAGGAGCTACGGGTGATCAAGAACAGCATTATAGAAATTCAGAACTCCAATATCTCTATGGATCGGAGGACCTTCAACCATAACACTACGATCCTAAAGCTACGGGATGACCTTGCCGACGCCAACAAGAGGATCGATGAGTTAGAGCATAGTCTTAGGAGGCGTGAGCGTCGCTGAGCTATCTAGATTAGATCTTGGGGCTATATATGTCTTAGTTATTATTAGATTCGATTAGGTTCGCTTATAATCAGTTTAGATCTATTATATTCGGTTATTATTCGGTTGTAATAAATGCCTCAAGATTAATAAAGATTATTATTAGTATGTCTTGTGTGTCTCTACTTTTGTGCAAGAAAGCAGAAAACAAGTATGGGGGAGATTCCCTGACGTGTCACACACATTTCGATCGCACCACTCCATGAACCAGGTACACACTCTGCACACTTTTATTACACACTTACACACTCACCTTAGTTTGTGCAGAATTTTATCTCTCTAAACATGATAAAGGATAAAAATGCTTATAATCATGATCAATCTCACTCTGTGATATTTCCTGGAAACCTGCAATTATTAAAATTATTTCAAAACCCTGTGTTGCTAAAAGTCATTGTGGAATAAGAGATGGTAAGGGTATGAGTACCTTATTCTTAGTATCTTTATTGCTTGGAGAATTTGTTTTAAAAATCTCAAAATTATAGCTACCATCCTCAAGTTTTATATGCCTGCTAAACATGAAAATATTAATTAAAGCTATCTGCTTTGTATTGAGTTTGTTCAAAACAAGTTAGACCCTTGTTGAGAGATTTATCATACTCCTAAGATCAAGACATTTTTATTCAGAAAGATTCACTCTTCCGAAGTATTATTGCGTTAGAGGCATGGGCTATGCAAAATTATGAATATATCGAGGAAATAAAA
Source organism: Saccharum spontaneum (assembly GCA_022457205.1). Taxonomy (NCBI): domain Eukaryota; kingdom Viridiplantae; phylum Streptophyta; class Magnoliopsida; order Poales; family Poaceae; genus Saccharum; species Saccharum spontaneum. The sequence continues at coordinate 38,196,828 of CM039594.1, forward strand.
AGGAGCAAGTGCTCGATAACCTCGTGGAAAAAAATGGACAAGTGTCCAGCAGTAGAATTAGGGGTACCTCGGTATCCACCCAAAATGAAAAAAATGAGATATGATAAAAATATGATGGAAAGAAAATGATAGCCCATGGTCCCTCTAATAAGCAATATGCCAGTAAGAGTGACAAGTTTTTAATTTTCAAAATCTTTGATCTAAGAGTATGGCATTCTTCTCCTCGGATCCGGTTTTGACCATACAATAAATGCAAGGTATGTATGCTTAAAGAATTATTTTTGCAAAATCAAAACAGCCTCAGAGAGAAATATAAAAGATAATGAGTGACTCTGAGAGCACCTATGAGGATAAAGGTATGCTAAGTTTTTCTTTTCAAAAATATGTAAAAACTCCAAGTGATAGGGATTAAGAAGAAGAAAGGCTCTTTACTCTGACCATATATTTCCCTGACTATAAGTGCACAGTGGATTTTTACAACACCCTGCAGGTATGAAAGAATGTTTCAACCCCAGATGTTTTATTAACCAACCTTTTCTCGAGGACGAGTAAAAGCCTAAGTATGGGGGTGTTTGTTGACGGTTCTTAAGTATCAATTATAACCATCAAATAAATAAAGAAAAGGACCTATATGCAAGCAACACCTAGAATTACGGTTTGATCTAACAGAATTCCACGAGCTTTGCTGTTTATCTATTTCTGCAGGGGGTTATCAGGAAATACGGAAGAAAGGCCCACATGTCGGATTAATGACGGGATATTAACCGAACACGTAATTATCTTACATCTAGAAGATTCCAGAAGCCACGGGAACAAACGGGAGCCGTAATGGGCCAGGACACAGGGCGCCCGCCCTGTGCCCTAGGGCGCCCGCCCTGCCCCCGGGACCAATCAGGTCGAGTCTCGCGGATTATGCTCCACCGCCTTTGAGGATCAAGGAAAACTGTAGGATGAAGGTCGGTTTGATCCGACGGTCCAGATTCATCCAAAAGGGCTATATAAGCAAGGCCCCTGACCCCTGGTGGAGAAGACCCCAATTCATTATTCAGTTGCATATCTCTAGTTAGGGTTTAGAGAGAGAGGTTCCCTCTAGGGTTCCCACCTCTTAGGGCTTAGCATCCAATGTGAAAGTAGAATTAGTTCTACTAGATTGAGAGAGATAGAGTGGAGGTGTAGATCGGAGGAAGCTGGCCTGTCGGTGTCTACTCCGAGGTTGTACCTGCGGGAGCAAGTTCTTCTAACCCGAGGCTTGTTCTCAGGATTCTTCAGTATTTCGACTTCTAAATTCTAGTAAGTTCTTTGTTTTATTGTTCTTTGGTTTATGAGTTTACTTTGATCTCTTCGCGTAGAGTTTAGAGTAATCATCTCTAGCGTAAATGTGGTGTTTAAGCTAGGATACTCATAGATATCCCCTCGTCTAGCCGGACCATGGTAGTAGCGAGGAACGTGACAATTTCGAGTTACCTTTGTATTCCATATCCCGTTAGCAGGATCGATAGGGTTTATAGGTGCGGGTTGAACATCCTTTGTGGTGTCTAGATTCCGTAAACCTCCCCAATAGAACAGTAGATCATCCTTACCAAGGTTAGAAGAAGAGTGCGGTTGTAGTCTTCTCTATACATCACTCACATCGAATCATAGTGGTTGTAGCCTAAAGGTTAGTAGTAATAGATTTGGTTAGTCAGATGCACTCTTTCTCCTAGTGGTAAAAATATAAATACGATACCCAGGATAACATCTCGGGTGAAGTGCTCACCGATATCCATGCGCTTGCGGATCCTATTTCCTAATTGCGTTACCAAATATCAACATCCTACAATTGCCCTGAGAAGCCCAACCAGCAGACTCCCCAGAGACAGAGCAGCCACCAGAAGCCAGCACCTAACTCTGAAAGGGTGAATCACTTGTCCCAGGAAACCGCAATGGAGGAGCCAGAAGTTATGCTTGGTACGTTTGATGTCCACTCTACTCCCGCCACTGTTCTTTTTAATTCTGGAGCATCACATTCTTTCATTTCACAATCATTTGTTAGAATACATAGAATCTATTTGTGTGCCATGAAGAACCCTATCTTAGTAAACTCACCTGGTGGAAGCATGCCAGCATCTTATCGCTGTCTTCCGATTAGTCTCAACTTAAGGGGGGTAGAGTTTATAGTTAGTCCTATAGTTTTGAGAACAGCTGGGATTGATCTTATATTGGGAATGGATTGGATGATGCAACAACAAGCAGAGATTCAGTGCAAGGGTAAATCAGTTGTACCGACAACACCAAAGGGTGATAGAATCAAGGTTGAGGTAAAAGTGCAGAAATAAGAGACCGCTACAGTGAACTAGCTCAATGATGGTGCCAACCAGGAAGATCCAGTTGTGGAGGAGTTTCCAGATGTGTTCCCGGAGGAACTGCCAGGTATGCCACCAGACCGTGACATTGAATTTATTATTGAATTATTACCTGGAATTGCACCTATAGCTAAGCGTCCGTATAGAATGGGAGTAAATGAACTAGAAGAACTTAAGAAACAAATTAAGGAGTTGCAGGATAAGGGTTTTATTCGTCCTAGTTCTTCATTGTGGGGAGCACCAATGATTTTTGTGGATAAGAAAGATGGAACTCAGAGGATGTGTGTAGATTATCAGTCTCTTAATGAGGTTACTATCAAGAATAAGTACCCATTGCCTAGAATTGATGACCTATTTGATCAGTTGAGAGGAGCTTGTGTATTCTCCATGATTGATCTTCGCTCTGGATATCATCAATTGAAGATTCATGCCAGGGATATACCCAAGACAGCTTTTACCACACGGTATGGGTTATATGAGTATACAGTGATGTCCTTTGGTTTGACTAATGCCCCTGCATACTTCATGTACTTAATGAATAAGGTGTTCATGGAATATCTGGACAAGTTTGTAGTGGTATTCATTGATGATATTCTAGTATTTTCCAAGACTGAGGAAGAACATGCTGAACATTTGAGGTTGGTCTTGCAAAAGCTCAGAGAACACCAACTATATGCAAAAAGGAGTAAATGTGAGTTTTGGCTGAAGGAAGTTTCTTTTCTGGGTCACATTGTCTCAAATGGAGGAATATCAGTAGATCCTGGCAAGGTGAAAGATGTATTGAACTAGAAGCCACCCATCAATGTGAGTGAGATCCGTAGCTTCTTGGGATTGGCTGGTTATTATAGGAGATTTATAGAGGGGTTTTCAAAGCTTGCAAAACCAATGACTGCATTGTTGGAGAAGAATGCCAAGTTTGTGTGGTCCGAGAAGTGCCAAGCTAATTTTGAGGAATTAAAGAAGAGATTGACTACTGCACCCGTCTTAGTTTTGCCAGATCTGAATAAACCTTTCTCTATCTATTGTGATGCATCTCGATTGGGTTTGGGATGTGTTCTTATGCAAGAAGGTAGAGTTGTGGCATATGCATTGAGGCAGTTGAGGAAGCATGAGTTGAATTACCCTACTCATGATTTGGAATTAGCTGCAGTGGTTCATGCATTAAAGATATGGAGACATTATTTGATTGGACACAAGAGTGATATATACACTGATCACAAGAGTCTAAGGTATATCTTCACTCAAATAGATCTGAACTTGAGGCAGCATAGATGGTTGGAGTTGATAAAAGACTATGATCTAGAGGTGCATTATCACCCAGGAAAGGCCAATGTTGTTGCTGATGCTCTTAGTAGGAAAAGCTACGCAAATGAAATACAAGTAATGCCTATGCCAAAAGAATTGTGTGCTGAGTGCAAGCATCTGAACTTAGGATTTACTACCAATACAGTGGAATTAGTGCTAGAGCCCATTTTGGAGTAAGAAATCCGCAAGGGTCAGCTGAAAGATGAAAAGTTGAGAGAGATAGCGGAAAACATAGCGAAGGGTAAATCTCCAGGATTTCATAAGGATAATAATGGTACGCTATGGTTTGGAAAAAGGTTGTGTGTGCCTGAGGATAAGGATATCAGAAGGGCAATTCTGCGTGAAGCTCATGAGTCAGCTTATTCCATACATCCACGGAGTACTAAGATGTACTTGGATCTAAAAGAGAAATATTGGTGGTATGGTTTAAAGAGAGACGTTGCTGAGTATGTTGCCCTATGTGACACTTGTCAAAGGGTGAAAGCCGAACATCAGAGACCTGCAGGATTGTTACAGCCTATGCAGATACCCGAGTGAAAATGGGAAGAGGTTGGTATGGACTTTATAGTTGGGTTGCCACGGACTCAAAGAGGATATGATTTAATTTGGGTGATAGTGGATCGTCTGACTAAGGTTGCTCATTTTCTGCCAGTCAGGACTACATATAGCAGTGCGAAGTTGGCAGAGTTGTATATGGAAAGAATAGTGAGTCTACATGGAGTTCCTAAGAAGATTGTGTCTGATCGAGGTACTCAGTTTACATCTCATTATTGGCAAAAGATACATGAATCATTGGGAACCAAACTGAATTTTAGTACAGCTTATCATCCCCAGACAGATGGTCAAACGGAGAGAATTAATCAGATATTGGAAGATATGTTGAGAGCTTGTGCTTTATAATATGGTACTAGCTGGGATAAGAGCTTGCCTTATGCAGAGTTCTCTTATAAGAATAGTTATCAGAAGAGTCTTCAAATGGCACCGTTTGAGGCTCTATATGGACGAAAGTGTAGGACCCCGTTGTTCTGGAATCAGACAGGGGAGAGTCAAGTGTTTGGGCCTGATGTATTAAAGGATGCTGAAAAGAAAGTAAGGGTGATTAGAGATAATCTAAAAATAGCACAGTCCCGACAGAAAAGTTATGCTGATACTCGTAGAAGAGAGTTGACTTTTGAGGTAGGGGATTATGTTTACTTGAAAGTGTCTCCCATGAGAAGTGTGAAGAGATTTAACATGAAGGGTAAATTGGCACCAAGATATATTGGACCTTTCAAGATTATAGAGAGACGTGGTGAAGTGGCATATCAATTGGAATTACCTGAGAGCCTGGCAGGTGTACATGATGTGTTTCATGTGTCTCAACTGAAGAAATGTTTGCGAGTACCAGAGGAACAGATTTCGTTAGAGGAGCTCACTGTTAAGGAGGATCTTACATATGAAGAGTTCCCAGTAAAAATTTTGGAGACTGCTGACAGAGTCACAAGAAGTCGAAGAATCAAAATGTGTAAAGTACAGTGGAATCGGTACACAGCAGAAGAGGCTACTTGGGAGCGAGAAGAGGATTTGAGAAAAACCTACCCGCAATTGTTTGAGTAAGCATCGGTCGAATCTCGAGACGAGATTCATTTTTAGGGGGTAGAATTGTAACACCCTAAAATTTTTGAAAGAAGAAAAATAGGAAAATATGATTTTTATATATATTTTTTGTGAGCATGCAAATTTAGGATAATAATAATTTTTATAAATTTAAAATCAAATATAAGGGTAGAAACATGATTGTGCATTCATGCTGCTGCATTTGGAATTTTGTGATGATTGGTTTAAATCAAATTCGAATTGGATTTAAAAATCTTTTGAAAAATGGCTTTGAAATATTGGAAAAGGAAAAAGAAAAGGAAAAATCGGCTTCTTCTGGTTTTCGGCCCAGTTCAGCCCGTCTTGGCCTGCCTTGCACGCGGCCCGTTTTCTTTTCTTTCCTTCCCGCGCCCCGCTCCCGCGTGGGCCAAGCCCAGTAGGCTGGCTGCTGGCCCAGCCGCGCGCGCTGCTCCCTTGTTTCACTGGCATGCCGGGCCCTCCTGTCAGCGACTGTCTTCACCTTCCTTTCTTCTTCCTCCAGCCGAATGCCGCCTTCCTCTCTCCAACCGATTCGGTGATCCGAATGTTCTTCGAATCTCCCTCCTTTCCTTACTTAGCGACGCCTACGGGCTATAAAACGGAGCCCCCGCACCTTTCTGCCCTCAATCCAACCCTTTGGGGCTGCCGTAGCCGTCTAGCACTGCCACCGCAAGCTCCACCGCCTCCATCGCCGCCAACCTGAGCTAGCCGCCACCTTCCGGCCATCCTCCGGTCTTGTTTTCACGCGGGGTAAGTTCGTCGTGAGCCGCACGTTCTTCCGGTGCTTTCCCTTCGTTGTTTGGTGGCCGGGGCGGAGTTTTGGCGTGATCCGACCATGGCGCCGCTGTGGAGGCTCGCCGGTGGCCGAAAGATTGGCCGGAGTGCGCCGGCGTCTTCTCCCTCTCTCCTCCGATGTGATCTGATCCATCCATTTTGAATCCGATGGTCCAGATTTGTAGATACCGGTTCGCTTGAACTTTTTGTAAAAGAGACCCTGAACTTTTATTATATTGAACCCACGGTCCAAAACGTAAAACAAAAAATACGCTTTGATTTGTTGAAAACGTAATTCGTTTCGGAAAAAGAAAAATATGCTTTCTGATATTTACAATTTTGCCACTCAACTTGTTTTAGTCGTAGAATCTCCGTTTTAACTCCGATTTGATCCATTCAAATTGCGTTAGATTCATATTTGCGAGCTCTATGTAACTATAGAATTGTACAGTAGGTTTGGATTAATTTATTTTCGAGTTTTAATTAAAGTATTTATTTTCTATAGGAAATCTTTGGAAATTCATAAATTTGTCGTTTTAGCTCCGTTTTTCGTGATCTCCGCGTCTGTGTGATCCTAGCGAGACGTAGATTCGTTTTAAAGAATTTTTATTTTATTTTCTTACTGATGGTGTACTATTCTAATTATAGTCTTGTTTGTTTATGCATGATTGCCTCTGGATGTGTGTTGTTGCTATTGATTGATCGAGTATAGACGGTGAGCAATTCGTTGGGGATCAAGAGCCTTTCTACGAGCAAGATCTTCAGGACCAGTTTGAGCAAGGCAAGTATAGCATGGGATTATCCTTGTTGTCCTATTCACATTATGCAACTAATATTATTATGCATTTATTCCTTGTTAAGGATGACTTAGTGATTGATCCTGCACCTTGATACCTATTACAATGCATTGAGTAGTATGGCTAGTGCTTAAACATGGACTATGATCATGTAAATTGATTAGAGGAATATGCAACAAACATTAAAAGATGATTTTGATTAATGTTTAAAGGGGATTAGAGCATGGGGGTTACTTTTGATGCTCTAATTACTCTTCGTAAGGACTCATCTATAAGCGACAATTTCGGGATTTACAGTACAACTGTGGGGGCTATATGGCTCTGGCTTTAGTCATATAGAAGGACCTTTTCTAGCTTGTTAGAGGTAACCTTTTTGGTGTAAGAACGGCTTGACGAATCAGGTATAGTGCGGCCTCTGTCCTTATGTGTATAGGCTGCGGGTTATTGTGCCATTTGGAAGGGGGGCTCTACATCTGTTTGCCGAGTGAATCTAATGGCCCTAACTTGTTAGACGAACCTTCGAAAGACTTCATAGCGTTTACCCTGCCTGCTCACCTTGGTAGTGTTTTGGGAGTAATTAACCCGGGCATATGGGTAACACGACTCACAGTGAAAGTGTACAACCTCTGCATAGTGTAAAACTGTTATAACAGCCATGCTCATGGTCACGAGTGGCCTTGGACCCTTATGGAATAGTTGATAATTGTTAATGGTTATGTTTTTGCTATTTATCAATCATTTCACATGGATCATATGTTTATTGTTTATATTGAGACATTTTGATGCTATTGATATGCTAAAATCATGCTAATTAAAAGCTACATGCTGATAAACCAATATTATGCCTTTTTGAGCCTCATGAACCCCATGTTACACTTGTTGAGTACGAGATGTACTTACGCTTGTTTATTTTTCTTACTTGGATAAAAATCCCGGATGGGTAACAGATGGAGGTAATAGTGACTACTACGCCTACTTCCCTGAAGATTACTAGCCTTGCTGTCAACCAGTCAATGTACCCGTGACTGGAGCTACCACGAGAGTTATTTATTTATACTTCCGCTACATTTGTGTTAAGACTATGTGTTAAATATCGTGATATAATAACATTTGTGATGATACTTCCGTTATAATTTGTGAACTTATGTGTGATTGATCTCTGGGCGCACATAAGGGTATGCACTCCATTTGGTCGTTAAATGGGTGTGACAGTAACAACCACCAGTTAGATATCCCGAACAGCAAGTCAACATGTACCTGACCGAGATGGTGCCAAGGTGGAATGTACTGCTTCAGTCATCTTAACGTTTGTGCAACCGGATATAGGTTCTATATCACATGGTTCTAGGTGTTTAAAAATTAAGAGGGTTACTAACGCCACCACAGCCTGCTGCAGCCATCTAATTTAAGAAATGATAGATTATATTTGTGAAACAAATCTAATAGCTCATCCCTGCATAGTAACAACCACCAGTTAGATACCCCGAACAGCAAGTCAACACATACCTGACCGAGATGGTGCCAAGGTGGAATGTACTGCTTCAGTCATTTTAATGTATGTGCAACCGGGTATAGGTTCTACATCACATGGTTCTGGGTGTTTAAAAATTAAGAGGGTTACTCATTTTGATGCATAAACATAACCAAAGAATAGTATACATGATACATGATCAGATAAGGAATACCATGACTAGGAGTCGTTGATATTGCCGGAGTTTTTTTCCTTGCACGGTATTCACACTGCTTTCTATTCTGCTCTTCTCTTTGTTCAATGGTTGCTTCGGCCCTTTTTCGTGCGCGGTACTCATGTTGTTTTCTATTCCTCTCTTCCCTCTTTTTTGTCTCTTCATCTGCGGGTGTTGTCTCTATTGCCGTGATATATAATGTGTGTCACAGTTTTGCTAAAAAAATACGAGAATCCGACAAGGAACAATGGCAACAAACTTACCCTGTTCGATGGTGTTTGATATGTTGCTAAATGCAGGGCGGGTTTGTCGCCTATCTGCCATGTCGGATCACCTATAATGCAAAGCCCCAAACTGTCATAGAAGCCGCAACATTAGAGGAGAGGAGACGTGAAACGATCCTGCTTCCCACGAAGGAGAAGCCACAGATTCGAAGTGTAATAGACAAACGGATCCGTCACATTACCCAAATCTCAGTCAATAAACAGAGTCATACACGAATATCAGAGTACAAATAGAAGGTTTACATAATTATGCCCATCGCCATGCAGGGCGGAACACACTCACACACAGCATCTGGAACAACAACTCTCTCGAAGACAGCAATGGAAACTAGGACTCCTCGCACCAAGCTTGAGCGCAGGGCGAACCCCTACTCCTCCTAGTGGTCCTCCTCGTCGTACTCGGGCTCCGAGCCTGCCAAAAATCTATCAGTACACTTGATACTGGCCACGCATCTCCCACCCTATGATGCAAAGCTTTGTGGAACTGGATGCAATAGGGGTGAGAAAAGACCTATCTTAGGCTAGGGTTTCCTATGCGAGTAATTAATATTTTAATATTATAAGTTTGTCAAATTTTTAACCCATCTCATTCACACACGATGCCCATCCCAACATATCTCATCTCCACATCTCATCTCACTCCCTCATCGACACGGGCGACTCCCTCTTGCCCATGTCTCAATGGCTAAGGCCGGATCACTACACTGAACCCAGGGAAGGTAGAAGGACTCATCTCAACTAGTCAAGTGAAGCTATACTTAGGAAAGGTCCATAGCCAAAAGGTTTGGCATATGTATCGATCGATCAACTAGAAACTCTGCAGAGGTTTACACGTCCCACAAGATAGCTATCCTCGACGATGCCTCGTCTAAGCTGATTTCGGGCCGCCTTCCAACTAGAAACGGTACCACCCTATCACTTAGAACTAGGGCAGTGTTGGAGTACCACCGACACGCTAAGACTATGAGACGTAGTACTTGGCCCCTGGGTACTACGCTGTCTTAGGAGGGTGTGGGTCCTCATGCTCGTACCTCCCTACACTATCCGCTAACCTCTCAATAGTAGTGGCACCGCACCAACAAGTCAAACGTCCGTCTCCTCCCCACAGAAGCAAGTGGGCGTGCAAGGATTCCTAAGACCCGGTCCACAGGCGTATCAGTCCTTAGGGTGACTAAGCAGGATATCTTCACAAGGGAAAATCGTTTCCCACTCAACGGGACACCCGGCACCCCATGCCATCATAGCACCTCCCATCCTAGGGCTTCATCCCATGAAGACACAGGCACAGGACCTCTCCCTGTCACATATACCCGCCACAGGCACCTCACATGACGAACGCCCAGGTAGCATCCTCTGGCAAGACTTGTCCTCCTGACTCGTCGTAGATCCTACTCGGTCAACTCGACCCTCACCACACACTCAAGACTCATGCCAAGATATCCCCAGGTTCATTATCAGTTATCAACAGGTTAACAGCACCTCGTGCCTTATCTCATTACGCCTCTCACTCACAAGCATCACATCATAGATATAATGTGAGTAAGAGTAAAGCAGTAAGTAACAAATGTTATAGCAGCATCTAGTCTAACAGCAGGGTGAGCAGGTGTAAGGTTGCAACAAGGCAAATGGCTCAAAAAGCAGTAAACTACCATGCAACCTATCAGCATCATTATTGCATAAAAGTAAAGCACTAGCAATTCTAAGTATTTGCAATGCGTAATAGGATCTACAAATGGGTGGGCGCGTGGCACCTGGCAGGTCATCACCCAAGTCGTCAGTGTAGTCAGGGTCAAACTCCTCAGTTGGTGGCACCTCCGGGTCTGTTAAACGTAACACATAGCCGCGTCAGCGGCTCCTATAGAGGTGCACAAAGAAGCAACTGAAAATCAAAAGATCTGAATGCACACAAACATAGGCCTATGACGTAGAGCTTGATTTTAGAAAAAATTAGAATCTGGTTTGGCATTTTTCTGAGCTAGTATGAATTAGTTATGAATTTTTTAAGTTTAAATTATTTTTAGGAAAAGAAAAAGGGGGTTGAATTACTCAGGGCTTGACACATGGTCTCTGATTTCCCTCTCCTCCTTCCTACTAGTGCGACATGTGTCCTCTACCAGGGTGAAACGCACACGGCCTCCCTACTCACCTCTACCATTCTATGGCGGCAAGGACAGGACCTTGCCATGACGGGGTCTGGCCATGGCGGGCGTGCACCGTGCCTTGGTGTGACGCCGCGCTCCCGGGCCCTTGGGCTTTGGCAAGGTGGTGCCTTGTCTTGTGTGCATGTGTGCAGGGCGTGCATGTGGTGTGATAGCCTAAGGCCGACCTGGACCGTCCCTGGCACGGGTGTGCCATGGGTGGCACGGCATTCTCCATGATGGTGGGCAGAGGAAGGTGTCAGGGTGGCGGCTTACCGTGGTGTTGGGGACGATAGGCTAGTGGTGCAGGCGAGGTGTGAACGTGTCTAGTCAAAGCAGTGCAGTGCTGCACCGCCTAGCTCCTGGAAGAAGATGGCGGCGTCTCCTTCAACTCCGACGCCCGATCAGCTTGGCGGCTCTAGCTCCTCCCTTGTCTCCTCCCCCTCTTCTTCTCTCCATTTTGGCATGGTGTGAGCGGTGTGGTGCCACCAGATGGCGGAATGTGGGAGGGGCACTAGGGTGTTGGGGTGTCCTCTTATAACTGAGCTTGGGTCTATGGCGGCAGTGGACGGCAGACGCGTGGTCGTGGACACGTGGAGGCGATCGGGGTAGCTTGGGCTAGGGTTTTTTTGGAGGCTGGGTTGGTGGTGATCAATTCGGCATCGCCAATTTGAATCATGAGTGGTCAAGGGAAGGACGGTGTTGACGGTCCTTAACGTCAACATTATACCTTCAATTAATGCACAACATAATGGTCAAAGGGTTATTAGTGCATAGTTGTAGGGTTTATTCTGACAAGTTCCACGAGTTGTGTTGTTCTCACCTCTTTTGCAGAATTATTGTCATTTCATCACATAAAAGTATCTCAAATGACAAAACAGAACAAACCATTGTGAAGATCTCGTTGAGATGATCGAAACGGACATATCATTTGCTATATTTGGAGTCCTGACGAGAAAGTCCCCGATGAATATGTGTAGGAATTCTCTAGAATACTCCGGAACCATCACTAAGCAAGAGTTTTATGGACTAACATGACAATTTCCACAGCTTTGGTGATTTGTGAATTTTTAGGGATTAAAACAGAATAAGCCGGGGGGAGTAGGACCCAAGGAACCAAACCAAATCAAGTTAGAATTCCGTAAGAATTGACGGGAAGGTTCTAGAGGACACCAGAGGACACGGGAACAAAACAAAACCTTGATGGCTGACAAGTGGGGCCAGCCAGCCCCACATGTCAGGGCGGCTAACCTAGGCCCACAAGGAAGAGAGCTCTGCTTAGTGTAATGGCCTCTAACCGACCTCTACGACGCATCTCGACCATTGTATCAAGTCGGTTTGATCCGAAGGCTGTTGTTCATCCCTCTAGGCTATATAAGCAGGGGTAGACCCCTCCCTGAGCCATCAATCACAATCATCATCAGTTGATCTCTCATCCAGAAGGCCGGAGAGAAAAGCTATGGTTTCCAATTAGAAGATTAGAGCTCTACTTCAAGTTTAGGGTTAGATCTAGCTAGATACAAGTAGAGTTGAGCGCGGCTCAGGATTCTGAATCGACGTCAGGAGATTTGGTAATTCTACCATTGTATCTTGTAATTATGACTTTGTTCTACTTCAATATCATTATGTTCTTGTCTATTTCATTCTTTGTTTATTCTAGTTCTATCTTTATATAGTCTTGATTGATAATAAGTTTAGGCATAAGTTCATAGAGCGCCAAGTTCAACTCCAGATAGGATTAGGTGGTAGAAGTAATGTAGACATGGTGTCCAGATTATATTTACCTACAAATGCACCCTATTTTCCAGTCCATGTGGTAGATCGCGAAGGTGACTTTTATAGCTTCGTTGAGTCCTCTGTAGTCCACTCCCCAAATCTAGGACAAGTAGAACCCGTTTACTTGGGGAAGGATTGTTTTATTCTTGAATTCCCTGAAGTAATGTTCCTTATGTTTAGATGGAAGATTGATTATGCTATAGATGATAAGGAGTAGATTAGAAAACCCTAAGACTTGGTAGATAGGACATAACCCTAGGAATTAAATCTCTAACCGTGTCGCTTTAGTCTGTATCCACTTGATCCTACAAGTTCTCTCTAATTATGGATTCCCTATCTTATCTCATTATCATTATTATCAATATCATTTGCCTTACCCCTGTTTAGATAGAAGTAGTTAATTGATTCATATCTATAGTATGTATTTGTAATTCTTATAGCCATATCAATTTTCTCTTTTAAGCCCTGTTTGGAAGCTCCCAGTGGTAAAATTATAAATAACGATACCTGGAACTTTTCTGGGTGAAATGCTACAGTGGGAGTATTTTATCTGTGCGCTTGCAGATAACTTTTTATATTTTATAAGTGCCATGATTATAAGTACAACCGTATTTCTTACGTCGTGTTAGGGATGACAACCTAGCGAGTGCGGCGTAAGAGATGCCAACAAGCATTTCTGGCACCGTTGCTGGGGAGCTTTTTACAGGAATTATTTATATGGCTATCAGAAGAATACATCAAATATATACTGATCGATAAAAATCTTAACCAAGTACTTTTGTCTTTTCAGGCTTACCCTTGCTCTTTTTTATATATCTTATGCAGGGTAATTCAAGTTTAGTTGTGATCAATCAACATCTAATTAGAAATCAATTCAACCTAGAGATCAACACAAGTGGTGAAGACAATGGCTAAAAATACATTGCAAGAGTTCTCTGCTCCAAGACCTGGGAACATTCATGTTGAGCCCACACTCCAAACGGATAACCTAGAGTTTGAACTCCAACTAAGCCTCATCAACCTAGTCCAAGCTACTACATTCAGCGGAAAGGCACAAGAAGATGCTACTGCCCATCTACAGGATTTCCTGAAGATTGGAAGCACCATCATCATCAAGTATGTTGCCCAAGACATCATACTTCATTCCCATTCTCCTTGAAGGGAAAAGCGAAGTAGTGGTTCTATGATCATAAAGAAGACATCAATACATGGGACAAGTGTTCAAAAGCCTTTCTGTCAATGTTCTTCCCTATAGGCAAAACCAATGCCTTAAGAGGAAAAATGTACAACTTTCAGTAGCAAAAAGAAGAAACCATTGCAGAGGCATGGGAACATTTCCAGGAATACATCCTAGAATGCCCACTCCATGGAATGGAAGATTGGTTGCTCATGCAAGGATTCTATAATGGACTTATTTAGAAATCTCGTGAGCAATTGATGCAACTGCTGGAGGATCGTTCATGTCACTCACACTTGGAAAAGCTAAAATTCTTTTGAAGAAGATAGCCAAGAATTAGAGCTGAAAGCCAGACAATAATCAATGTTGTTAGAAGATTGAAGAAATTCCAGAAAAAGTTTGTGCACTAACAACAAAGATGGATGTGCTGTTGGATTGGCTTGATCAGAGGGATAATTACAAAAGAGATCGTCAAGCTATCCAAGATGCCTTCGATGCTCAGAATAGATGTGGAAAGTATCTAGGGATTGAATTCTCAGATAATCAAGAAAATGCAAGCATCATCAACAATCCTCCCACATCAAGAAAGAAAGGATGGAATCAACAGAAAGAATCTACCCATCAAGGTAAGTACTCAGGCAATTATAATTTTTCTAATTTCAAGCAACTACCCTTGAGAGATTTAATCTTAGAATAGGCTAGAATTAATGACAACATTATTAAAAGGCTTGCCTCTAATGATAAAATTTTAGAGGATATAAATGCTAAATTAGATGACTTTTCTTCTACTATAAAAGATCAGCTCAATCATAATAATCGGATAGAAACTAGGTTGGCGCAACTAGCTACTGCTTTGCCTTTTGCCACTAACCCTGGTCAGCTACAATCCATAACTACAAGAGGTGGCAGATCTACTCATGATCCTCCTTATCCAAAAGGTACAACGAGAAGACAGGCAGCACCAATAATCCCAACAGTAATAGAAGAGAAGGACGATGAGGTTGAAGAATTGGAGCCACCAGTACCAGAGATGACGCAAGATTTCCATGACTCCAACATCTTACCATTCCCACATAGAAAGCAGAAAGCTAAGGCAGATGAGTAGTTCAGTAAGTTTGTTGAAGTAATTCAAAAATTATATATCAATGTCCCTTTGTTAGACGCTCTACAGGTACCCACCTATGCAAGATATATAAGAGATATCCTCAACAACAAATGACCACTACCCACCACTGAAGTAATCAAGTTAATGGAAAATTATAGTGTGGCCATCCTCAACATGTCACCAGAGAAGAAGAAGGATCCAGGATGCCCCACTATTGATTGTTCAATTGGAGATCAACATTTCAAAAACATGCTATGTGACCTTAGAGCAAGTGTCAGTGTGATACCCTAGTCAGTTTTTGACAAGCTCCAGCATGCAAAGATCATCGTAACATCAATGTGCCTACAACTAGCCGATCAATCTCTCCGCTATCCAATAGGAATTGCTGAGGACATTCCGGTCAATATCAGAGGATTCTTCATACCAGTTGACTTTGTGGTGTTGGAAATGCATCCAGACTCAAAGGTATCACTCATCCTTGGGAGACCCTTTTTGAGCACGGCAAATGCCCACATTGACGTTAGAATTGGAGAGGTCAAGTTCAACATTAATGGACGAGAGGAACGCTTCCCATTTAGACCGAGGCCTGAGTTGAACCTAAAAGCAAATATGATAAGTGAAGAAGGAGACAACCAGTCATCAAGGACATCATCCTTTGGGCAGGATGACACCTTTGAAGAGTAATAGAATTTGGGAAAGTCCGGTTCGGTGGACTCTAAAATTCCAAACCCTCGCCGAAAGGTAACTCGGTAGTTATCCATATTTACTTTCTTGTATAAGTAATTTCTTTAGTACATTTACTTTTTGATCTTCTGCATTTATATGAAAACAAAATAAAAATATATAAAAACAAAAATCTATGCCCCATGTAAATAATTTTTACGGAGTGAAAACCCGAAAGAATTTTTACCGTGGTGGCTCAAAAATGTTGTCCCTAATTTTCCATGCAGGTTTGTTTCATGAAAGTAATTTTATTCTCTGCATGGTAAAAATTTTTCTCACCTTGGGCCCACAGATTCCATGGGATCTACCATGGAATTTACCTCATATTCTTTGCTTTGCCACCATTCAGGCTGCATCGTATCAAATTCACGTACGAAGGGATGAGAATTTAGCTTGAGAATGCAGCAAAATAGAATAGGAATAAGGACCACAAGTGGGACCCAGAAGTGGGGCCGGTCGGCCCCACATCCTTGGCCGGCCGGCCTGTCTCCCCCTCCCCTATAAATTTCCATCTCCCGCTGCCTTCTCCTCTCACACCTCAACCTTCCTGCCTTATTTTCCCAGAGAGTTGCAGCTTTGAGCTGCTCTGCTAGCTAAACCATTGGAAAGGAAGAGAGTTTTGTAGAGAGAAGGGAAGTACTGCTAGAAATTGGAGTTCTAAGACTAGGCCTAAAAACAAGTTTAGATAAGAAATGCTGTAAAATCTGTTTTTAGAAACTCTCTAGTAGGCTAACTCTCGAATGACTAACTTCTGGATAGCTGACTCCTAACTGATTACTCTAACCTATATTTGCAGTTCCTTTTGTGTGTTTGTCTACTCCTTGTGTGACAGGATGTCATTCCTCGGTTTTGAGCGTCTTACTAGGAGCTAATCCAAGAGGGCTGGTTCCGACATGGACACAGACACACCTGCTTCGTCAACAAGAGCCTCCCCAGCCCGTTGTTGATGATCACTAATGCTCATTATTAACCATCAACTATTGCATGAAATAGCATGAAACGAATCACAAAGCATAGTTGGAGAGTTTAAAACTAACGAGTTCCACAAGTTTTGTTGCTCTGAGTTGTTTGAATCTCAATTTTTCACTGTGTAAAAGTACCTCAAATGATGAATTAGAGCACATCATTGCGAAGAGCTTGTCGAGATGATCGAAACGAACATATCATTTGCTATATTTGCAGTTCCGGAGAGAAAGTCCCTAATGGATACGACTCAGAAGATTCTAGAAGACTCCAGAACCATCACCAAGCAAGAGTTTTAGGGACTAACATAACAATTTCCGTAGCTTTGGTGAATTGTGAATTTTTAGCGATAAAAACAGAATAAACCGAGAAGGAGTAGGAGTCAAGAAACCGAACCAAATCAAGTCGGAATTCCGCGAAAATTGACGGGAAGGTTCTAGAGGACATGAGAAGACATGGGAACAAAGTGGAAGCCCGGGGGCTGACAAGTTGACGATCACTAATGCTCATTATTAGCCATCAACTATTGCATGAAATAGCATGAAATGAATCACAAAGCATAGTTGGAGGGTTTAAAACTAACGAGTTCCATGAGTTTTGTTGCTCTGAGTTGTTTTGCAGGAATCTCAATTTTTCACCATGTGAAAGTACCTCAAATGATGAATTAGAGCACATCATTGTGAAGAGCTTATCGAGATGATCGAAACGAACATATCATTTGCTATATTTAGAGTTCCGGAGAGAAAGTTCCTAATGGATACGACTCAAAAGATTCTAGAAGACTCTGGAACTATCACCAAGCAAGAGTTTTAGGGACTAACATAACAATTTCCGTAGCTTTGGTGAATTGTGAATTTTCAACGATAAAAACAAAATAAACCAAGAAGGAGTAGGAGTCAAGAAACTGAACCATATCAAGTTAGAATTCCACGAAAATTGACGGGAAGGTTCTAGAGGACACGAGAAGACATGGGAACAAAGCGGAAGCCTGGAGGCTAACAAGTTGACGATCACTAATGCTCATTATTAACCATCAACTATTGCATGAAATAGCATGAAATGAATCACAAAGCATAGTTGGAGGGTTTGAAACTAACGAGTTCCATGAGTTTTGTTCCTCTAAGTTGTTTTGCAGGAATCTCAATTTTTCACCATGTAAAAGTACCTCAAATGATGAATTAAAGCACATCATTGCGAAGAGCTTGTCAAGACAATCGAAACAGACATATCATTTGTTATATTTGGAGTTCCGGAGAGAAAGTCCCTAATGGATACTGCTTAGAAGATTCTAGAAGACTCCGAAACCATCACCTAGTAAGAGTTTTAGGGACTAACATAACAATTTCCACAGCTTTGGTGAATTGTGAATTTTCAGAGATAAAAATAGAATAAGCCGAGAAGGAGTAGGAGTCAAGATACCGAACCAAATCAAGTCGGAATTCCGTGAAAATTGATAGGAAGGTTCTAGAGGACATGAGAAGACACGAGAACAAAGCGAAAGCCTGGAGGCTGACAAGTGGGGCTGGCCGGGCCCACATTTTAGGCCAGCCGGCCTGGGGCCACCTCCAAGTGAGACTAGCTTCGCGTTATGGCCTCCAACCGACCTCTACGATGCATCTCAACCATTGTTTTAAGTCGGTTTGATCCGAGGGCTACGGTTCACCCCACCGGGCTATATAAGTAGGGGCAGACCCCCTCCCTTAGGCGATCTCCATCTTCATTAGCTACGTCCAGAGCAAAAGCTAGGGTTTCAACCCTCCATCTAAGTAGAAGTAGAGATCCCTCTAGATGATCGTCTAGTTCTAGTTCTTCTAGTTCATCTTCTAGTTCAAGTTCTGGTTCGTCTAGTTGTAAACTAGAGAAGAGGGAGAGAGGAGAGGAGAGAGCTGAGGAGGAGCCGGATCTATCAGATCTTCCTCGACATTGTACTTCTATAGCATCTGGTTCATCTTGAGCAATCTCCAGGTTCTTCAATATTTATTTCTAAGTATTTTGTTTAGTTTTGGTTCTTGCTTTATTGTATTTACTGGATCTCCGCTCGTATTGAGTGCTCTAGTTATCCTAGGTAATTAGAGTAGTAAGCGCTGGTGTACTCGTGACGTCTAGGCTAGGGTTTACCTGAGTTTGCGCCCAATACTCTGGATAGTTGTGGTAGCCCCTGAGGTGACAGCTCTGTTAGGCCTTTGTAATCCACCACGTTAGGGTTGGTGTTTTCGTAGAGCTTTTGGCAGTCTTCTCCCAACTACTATTTTCCTAGTCTTTTTCGAGAGTTGGAAAGGACCTGCTGCTCTAAAGCAAGTAAAATAGAGTAAGCCTTCGACAAGATAGAACCACTTAGAAAACCCTAAAATCCCTCTCTACCCTATAATTACCCTTTCCTTGGACATTCCTAATTCTTCTAGTACACTTCACGTTCCTCGTGGAAATTGATACTATGGAATACTCCCAGGTGAAAGCTACATCGGTATCCATGTGCTTACAGATCTTTTTTTGTGTGCATTAAAATACCCAACACCCGTCCTTTCGTCGATGGCACCATCAACGAGCTCATGGTAGAGAGGGATGTCCGGCTACGTGGCCGAATGGAGAAGGACAAATTCTGAAATATCAAAGACAGGGCATACAAGTTGATGTTGGCGTACCATCCTCAACTCCTATGAGACACATGAGGAGTACATCTGCCCGACTTGCGAACGCGTCGCCCATGCACTACTACGGGGCAGATCCAACACCAGAAGGGCCGGGATACACTGCATACACCGATCAACTGGGCACATCAAGACAACATCATCCATGGGCACCCTCACCATCACATCACTCATCAGGATCTTCTCAAGCAGATTCTGAAGAGGGACACAGAAGGTCCCGATCATGTGACTCTTAGCCCAAACAATCTATAGATCGTCTTGAACCATCACAAAGACATCAAGAACCACCTAGACACTATGTCTCAGGTGTAGAAGGGCAACTGGCTCACCTGAACCTTCGAATGGACACCATCTCTGAAGAACAAGTCAATATTAACCAGAGACTCGCTGATCAGCAACAGTGGAATGCCTAGTTTGGTGTAGCCATGGATAACAGCCAGCAAAACCAGGCTAGAGATGGATGGAATTGGGACGCCTTCTTTTCCATCCCTTAGTTTTACCCATACCGGCCGCCGTCGTAGTAACACCCCTTGGGAGAGAGTTCCCAAGGTCTCTTCTTCGACAACATTTACGACACCGACAACAACAAGCTTGGAGGAGGAGCCCCCAAGTTCTTTTTTCTACCTAGCTTGAGATAGGAGATCTCAAGTTTTTTTGCTGCATCACCTTCCGGGAGGTAACCCGAGAGCTAGGTATCCCGTAAAGCCCTGGTAGTTATCTTATTATTAGTATTACTATAGGTTGTTTAATTTATGTTTAGATAATGAAAAATAACAAAACCAAATAAAAAGAGTGTTTCCTTTCTTTGTAATAAAAAGATCAAAACCTAAAAAACTTGAAGTAGAAACCATGATGGAAATGATGAATAGTTGCTCTGCCTAAATTCCTTTAAAATACCTAGTATTCTGCCTTGAATTCTCCTAAGTTTTGGATATGATTGTTTTGATTTGAGAATCTATCATGAATCTGAAACTCGTGGTTGGCAACTGCTTAATCTAAGTCTAGGTAATTGACGGATATGATATAGAAAGGTCTGAGCTTCCATTATCTTATTCCTAGAGATACTTGAATTCTAAAGATTTATATTTTTAAAAACATAAAATTATCACATGATAAGTTCCTATATGATGAGAGCATTAATTCCTACCACAGCCATATATACACAATTGCTAGACTAGGAAAACCAACTCATAGGCTACTTGTTTTGTGTTGAGTTTGGTCAACCCGTGTTAGACCCTTGTCGAGAGGTAGGTCATGCCCCCAAGATCAAGAAAATTACACACACAATTCGCACCCCTACTACTTCTACTCTGGAAGTACGCACCACCATATTCACTCATTTAGATCCACTCAAAAATATTCTACTCCTACATTGGGAGTGAACACCAAAAATATTTCCCATAGGTTTTCCTTGTCTGCCTCCCAAGTTCCCGAAATAATGCTCCAAGTTGTTATCATTTATCCTCTTAGAGTTTTTATTAGAGATTGGGCTATTTTGCTTGTCTAAAAAAAAGAGAAAGAGAGAAGCCCCATGTTTTTCAAAGTTTCAAGATGAGAGAAGTTATCTTTTGTAAAGGAGCATTGTAGAATTAGTCTTTCACCCCTTCTCCCTTCTACAAATATTCTTTATCATATTATTCATTTGAAACCACACATGCACATCTTGATCTAAGGGTATGGTCTCCCCTCGAAGGATCCCGTTTTGACTAGGCAATATATACAAGGTAAGTATGTCATATCCTTGAACTACCCTCAACTCCACATAAGCCTGTAGTTACAAGGGAGAGAAGAGAGAAGGTACAATATTCAATTGCCTTATACTAGAAATACCACATATCTCAAGAGGAGAGAAGGCAAAACACCATTATTGCCTTGGAAAGGAATCCACAAATACCACAAATGAGAGACTTGAAAGGATCATGCAAAGGAATCTCTGAGCTTTATTTCAAAAACCTTGCAAAACTCCAGAAAGAAGGTTGATCAAAGAGTTCGAGATAGTGCTTGACTAGACTGTTCTGTCTTTCAATTACTCAAGACCTAAGTGAAGGCAATAAGCTCCATGGTTGAAGGTAATATGGGTAAGTTTAAAAGATTGAGCAGTCTGTCCATTGTTTGGTAGAAAAATTCTTGTTTGAAATATATGTGTATTTTCAAGGTGTGAAAGTATTGCAATAACTCCTGATCTGTTATGATAGTTTGCTAAGGGACTAGCAAAGGTTATGCTTGGAGGAGCTTGTTGATAGTCCTTAACGTCAACATTATACCTTCAATTAAAGCACAACATAATAGTAAAAGGGTTATTAGTGCATAGTTGTAGGGTTTATTCTGACAAGTTCCACGAGTTGTGTTGCTCTCACCTCTTTTGCAAAATTATTGATATTTCACCACATAAAAGTATCTCAAATGACAAAACAGAACACACCATTGTGAAGATCTCGTCGAGACGATTGAAACGGACATATCATTTGCTATATTTGGAGTCCCGATGAGAAAGTCCCCGATGAATACGCCTAGGAATTCTCTGGAATACTCCAGAACCATCACTAAGCAAGAGTTTTATAGACTAACATGACAATTTCCACAACTTTGGTGATTTGAGAATTTTTAGGGATTAAAACAGATTAAGCCGGGGAGGAGTAGGAGCTAAGGAACCAAACCAAATCAAGTCGAAATTCCGTAAGAATTGACGGGAAGGTTCTAGAGGACACCAGAGGACACGAGAAAAAACGGAAGCTCAATGGTTGACAGGTTGGGCCGGCAAGCCCCACATGTTAGGCCGGCCGGCCCCACATGTCAGGCCAGCCGACCTGGGCCCACAAGAAAGAGAGCTTTGCTTCGCGTGACGGCCTCCAACCGACCTCTATGACGCATCTTGACTATTGTTTCAAGTGGGTTTGATCCCAAGGCTGCGGTTCATCCCTCTAGGCTATATAAGCAGGGGCAGACCCCTCCCTGAGGCATCAATCACAATCATCATCAGTTGATCTCTCATCTAGGAGGCCAGAGAGAAAAGCTAGGGTTTCTAATTAGAAGATTAGAGCTCTACTTCAAGTTTAGGGTTAGATCTAGCAAGATACAAGTAGAGTTGAGCGCGGCTCAAGATTCCGGATCGACGTCAGGAGATTTTTAATTCTATCATTGTATCTTGTAATTATGACTTTGTTCTACTTCAATATCATTATGTTCTTGTCTATTTCGTTCTTAGTTTATTCTAGTTCTATCATTGATATAGTCTTGATTCATAATAAGTTTAGACATAAGTTCGTAGAGCGCCTAGTTCAACTCCGGATTGGATTAGGTGGTAGAAGTAATGTAGACGTGGTGTCTAAAATATATTTACTTGCGAATGCACCCTATTTTTCGAGCCATGTGGTAGATCGCGAAGGTGACTTTTATAGCTTCGTTGAGTCCTCTATAGTCCACTCCCCAAATCTAGGACAAGTAGAACTCGGATACATGGGGAATGATTGCTCTATTCTTGAATTCCCTGAAGTAATGTTCCTTATGTTTAGATGGAAGATTGATTATGCTATAGATGATAAGGAGTAGATTAGAAAATCCTGAGACTCGAGGTAGATAGGACATAACCCTAGGAATTAAATCTCTAACCGTGTCGCTTTAGTCTGTATCCACTTGGTCCTACGAGTTCTCTCTAATATGAATTCCCTATCTTATCTCATTATCATTATCATTATTACCAATGTCATTTGCCTTACCCCTGTTTAGATAGAAGTGGTTAATTGATTCATATTTATAGTATGTATTTGTAATTCTTATAGCCTTATGAATTCTCTTTTAAACCTTGTTTAGAAGCTCCCAGTGGTAGAATTATAAATAACGATACCTGAAACTTTCCTGGGTGAAATGCTAAAACGGGAGTATTTTATCTATGCGCTTGCGGATAACTTTTTATATTTTATAAGTGTCATAATTATAAGTACAACCGCATTTCTTACGTCATGTTAGGGATGACAACCTAGCAAGTGCAGCGTAAGAGATGCCAACAGACGGCGGCGTCAGGCGGCGGCATGGGCCATGGCGACATCATGCTCGTCGTGTTGTGAACTGGAGTGGGCGAGGCACGGCGGATTGTGGACGTGTCGCGCATCCGTGCATCAGAGCATCGCTCCTGGCGGGCGCGCTGCTCTACTTTTGCAAAAGCAGGGGAACGAGTGGGGAAAGGGATGACACAGGGCCCCGACTGGCAGTCTCTGCGGGTAGAGGCAGCAATGTCGCGTCGCTACACGAAGAAGGGCGAGGTGGCTCGGTCCACTGCTGGGCGGCTGGCTTGCTTTGGCCAAAGTTGGCCTGCTGGGCTGTGGCTGTGCGCGGGCGGATTGCTTGGCGGGCCAGCTTCTGCGCTAGGCTGGCTTGGGAGCGGATAGGCCGGCTGGTGATCCAGGCCGAAATGGCATTTCTAAATCACCTTTTATTCTAAAGTCTTTTCTATATCCTTTCTTCCATTTCTATGCTAAACCATGGTTCCTATATGTATATACATGTGTGTCAACCATGCATACACCCTTAAGGGTAGTCCACTAGGGGTCCAAGGTGGTGGGGTCCACATCCAAGGGTAGGCACGTAGACAAGGTTGTTAATTGATTAATTTCACAATTAATTAATTACAGGAGTAGTTGATTTTATTATCAAAACATAAAATCAAGAAGAGCCAAATCACATGTAGATTAATTTAATGCAAATGTTAACCAACTAAATAGGGGCTACTTGTGCAACTACTGGGTGTTTTCCTACATGTCACTTACCAATCAGGGGTTTATTTTTGAAAAAAAAAATCCAGTTGCGATTTTTGGCTTTCGGAAAAACTGGGTTGTTACAAGACGCAAAGAGGGAACAGAAGAACGCGGATCTAAAGAAGGTTGCAAAAATAAAAAATAACAAAAAAATCAACACTCAATCCAAACAACAAAATGTGACCGGTAATCATGACAAATCACCCTACCACTTTCACATGACCAAAGAATAATTCCTAAAGTTTCCGAGTGTTAGCAAAACGCCACATCTGCAGCTATTCATTGCTTTTGGGAAAAAAACTGACATAAAGAAATGTTGGATTCCACAGACAGCAATGTTTTTCATTGCAAGTTAAAATTACAGTGCACTAAACATCTTCTCAAGAGATGATGGAAAACAGTGCAAGTTACTGACAACAAAGAAACCCAATTGCTCAACTCCAGTAGTGCCAACAAAATTTTAGGCATCCATTGATACGAAGATATATCATGAAGCATCAGTAATAGATGTACTGCCATTCAAAATTTGCATGAATTAACTTAAATTTTAAGAACAAATTATCTGTAAATTCTATTAGACACACAGAATAAAGAGAAGAGTGCTACTAGAACTCTGCTTTGGGCATTTTCCCCAGCATGCTCAAATACTCAGCAGTCAAGAATATTGGACTATTCAATTCCTCTTAAATCTCAAGTACACATTTTTAATGTGGCTTCTGAATATGGCAAAGCCACTAATTGACACTACATAGTTTCACATAATGTGCACACTGTAACTGCTCTTGCACAACTAACAAAAGTGAAGAAGCATTTAAAACCTCTTTACATGTCCATTCAGTGCACACCCACTCTCTGTATGATTGAATGTACCTGAAAACAAGAGGCAACCTTGTGAGTAGGTTTAGGGTGTATGCAATAATGAACAATAAGAGAGGACAATGGAAGATCACAAATGGTTGAAACTTCTCATATAACAAAGCAGATTCCCTCAAGGAGAAGGCTAAATAAAGGAACATGGATGGTCGCGAATACACAGCCTGAATCTAGGAGCTTAAATTTATAAAACCAGAGGTAGCCGACAATTGAATCACTATCCACACTGGAAGGACTTCCGGCTGTTAGCATAGGGATCCAGACAATTACAAACAAGAGATTGTGAAATTTGACAAAAAATATAGTTAGAGGATGCTACAATTATAAACAAGAGATTGTGAAATCCTGAACCAATTTCTAAACTCATCTAAGCATTCCGACTATTTTAGTTCCTTTCACTGATATCAATTTTCAAAAAAAAAAAATCAGAGAAAGAACCATACAGCCTAACCACAATACTCAGATTAATGGAAAATTGAAAGCACGGAAGGGGCATGCTAGTAGTAAAAAAGGACAGCAATTAAACTGCAGTTATCAGAGCATAGTTACCAAAAGATAGATCCAAAAATGTGCTGCAGGTGTGCCGGAGTTCTGGGCAAGGAATCATCCTGCAGAGGTTCCACATTTGTGCATGATCACGATTATTGTCAATTGCTAAAATAGGCCATTACTCGTTCTTGTAGCTTTCAGTGTCATTGTTGATTGTTCACAAGCAGAGCAATGGATAGCTGAACCGAGTAAAGAAGCAACAAGAGTTAAGAGACAAGAATCTCGGCACTCTGCAGACTTGCCTGCAACACGACGGAGTGAACAACGTCAACGTACTCGACGGCGAGCGTGAGCGACATGCACCGTGACGGCGCCATCGCGTAGCACATCACGTCCTCGCGGCGGAGCCCGAGCCATCGCATAGCATGCCACAACGGTCGCCAGCGCGACCACGCCCGCGCGCGAGCGAGTGGCCCACGAACACGAGCCGGCAGCACCCGGCCTCCGCCACCACGCGCCACAGCACGGGGCCCTCACGGTCGACCAACCACACACGGCGGCACGGAGCGTGCCCTCCCGCGAAGGGTTCGGGCCCACCGGCGTTGAGGAGGACGCGGTAGTCCCCTGGCCGCGAGAGGCCGAGGGTGCCCACGGCGCGGAGGAAGCCGTCGCCGTGGCTGACGTTGAGGAGGGCGCTGCTACTCGGGCTCGGAGGTGGGTGCCGCCGCCGGTGAGGATCGAGAGGTGCCGCCTCCAGATCTGGTCCGCATTGCCGTAGGATGGAGGTGCCGCCGTTGTCATGGGAGAGGGCACAGGAACCTTGTCCGCCACCTCGAGCCCTGCAGCTCCCGTCGCCGCCGAGGCAGCCCATCACGGTGGATCTGGAGGCGAGGGATTCCTTATGTCTCGTCTCCCCTTCCCTGGGCCCTAGAAGCCAGTGGCCTGCGGCCTCACGCCGTGCGTCCTGGCGTCCCGTCGTGCGTCCGGCGGTGTGCGGCATGGCGGCGTGCGCCCTCGCGGTAGGCCGGCGGCGTGGCGGCGTGGGGGTGGGTGGGCTCCCTGGCGGCGGCGTGGCGGTGGGGGGCTCCTGGCATTGGTGCTGGACGTCGGGCAGCGGAAGAGTTCACGCTTGAGCCCTTGAGAAGCGGCGTCGGGGAGAGGGAGGGTGGCACCTCGTGCTTCGCGCCTGGGGTGGGTGCGGGTCTCCAGAATGGGAGAGGGAGCGTCGCGCCTAGGGTGCGTGTGGGACGGGAGAGTGATGAGTGATGAGGACTGATCCGAGCAACCGGTCCGTTGAAGCTATCTATCTATTCTATCTATCTATCCTACTAATTTACCGACTTTTCTTGGTTAGATCCATATAAAAAATGTCCGATGTTGAGAAGCCTCTCATCCAACCACAGATAAAACTATACCTAAAACATCAACACCATTCAAATAAACCGAGCAGATTTACTGGTAAACCTTCTCTCTTCTCTCGAATCGAACGGTCCAGATCGTCTGTGTCAACCTCCTCATTCCTCCCCCTCTCCCACGCCCACAGGCCGCAGCCACAGTTCGATCTCTGCTTCCGTCTAGAATTAAATTTCTCCATAAGAAATGAAAAATTCTACTTAACCCCATGAACTATCAGCCAGTATCTAACTTACACCTCTAACTATAAAACCGTCTGTTTTACCCCCTGAACTTTTCAAAACCGTTCAAATTACACCCTGGAGCGGTTTTGGATGGCGGTTTTGATACAGTAACCATGGTTTGCTACAGTAACGGCGGTTTTGACTTTTTCTATTTATTTTTACTGAATCTTTGAAAAATCATAGTAAATCATAAAAAATTATAAAATAGAAAATCTAATTTTATTGGACTCCACATGAGTAGATCCACATAATGAACATATAATATAGTATACTTTAGTACAAATTTTTTCTGTAGCTTTAAATTAGTTAGAAAATCAAATTTTATCTGTAATTAATTGGAATAATTTATAGCTACATCTTCTATGTTCCGATTGTGGTGAAATTTTTATGATAAGGTTATTATTATATGCTTGAACTATAGTAAAAATTTCATACTCATTGGATCATATATAACTTAGTTATAGATTTATTTAGGTTTATGTTTAGGTTTATGCTTATTAAATATAAATAAATCTATAACTAAATTATACATGATCCAATCAGTATGAAATTTTTACTACAGTTCAAGCATACAATAATTAGTTTACTGTAAAAAATTAACCATAATTGGACCATAAAAGCTGTAACTATGAATTATTCCAATTAATTACAGACAAAATTTGATTTTCTAACTAATTTAAAGTTATAGAAAAAATTTGTACTAAAGTATATTATATTATATTATATGTTCATTATGTAGATTTACCCATTTAGAGTCCAATAAAATTATATTTTCTATTTTATAATTTTTCTGTGATTTACTATGATTTTTCAAAGATTCAACGGAAATAAATAGAAAAAGAAAAAGTTAAAACCGCTGTTACTGTAGCAAAACATGGTTAGTGTATCAAAACCGCCGTCTGACGGTTTTATAGTTGAGGGTGTAAGTTAGATACTGCCTGATTCAGCAGACTTTATCCCTCCTCTCTCTTCACGTCGCTCCGCGGCGCCGCCGCCGTCGCGTGCACCGCGCCAGCCGCGCGTCCCACTGCAGGGGGCTCCGCCGGCTGCTGCTGGTCCCGGTCACACCCAGGCCGGGGGATGGCGAGTAGCGGCCGCTGCCGCCGCTGATGCGCTGCCCTCTATCCCTCCCTCCCGATCTAAGCCGCCGTGGCGCTGCCACTGGAGTTGGCCGAGGAAAACCCTTGTGGCTGCTAGGATCCAGGTGCTCGCAGTCAGATCCGGATGACGACGGCATCTAGCTTCAGGCTCACTGCAGATCCGGCCCCAGCTTCTGCGTGCATCCATCCCTACAACATCTGTGGGCGAAGGAGATGGCAGCCACGGGCAGCAGCGGCGGCGGCCCTTGTTGAATGCTCAGGAAAGTGGATCAGGCTGCGGTAGCAGCATCCGTTTGGTCATTTGGAGTGCTTCCTGTTCGACTTTCCATCTCACGCTGCAGCTGTCAGCTACGTAAGCACTCATTCTTCCCCTACATTACATAACTGAGATGATTACTTAATAGAAGTGTAACACTGTGTGTGTGAAAATTGTATTTGCTTCTAGGAAAATATAAGCCAGTGCAGTTTGAACTGATACTAAAAATTCCTGGTACTGTATTTTGCTACTGCCTTATGATTCCTTGAACTGACATAAAAAATAATGATAAAGCAAAGAAGGATATGTGCTACTTTGTATTTTAGTGTAGCTTTATAGCGTTATTATCCGATCCGTTTTTTGCTTGAATTCCAATCACTATGTCTGGCTGTAAATTTCGTGGTTCAGTGCATCATAAATTCATAATATCAAAACTATAGGATGCACTGGATATGCACTTGGCCATATATGTTGAAAACAATGTCTGGCAATAGTTCGTATACATTTGAGAATCATTTTACTGTGTGAAAAAATGCATGTCATGCCAGCACTAATCAAGCGCACTTGTTCTTTGTTGTGCACTTTTCTGCAACTTTTAGGTATACACTTGGGGTAGAGGAGAATAGAGGAGACTTAATCTGGCTGGTCTGTTCTTTGAATATTTACATCAGTTTCATACTTAATGTTGATCTGGTAATATACCTTTGCTGGTTTGTGAATGTTGACATCAATTGCTTCTTTTTTTTTTGGCCCTGATGAAGTGGTTGAACAATGTTTTCTTTGCCAGTTTCATGTGGTATTCAGTAATGGAAAATTAAGATGGCCGGAGAAATAACTATTTTCTTGCCAGGTGCTCACTACTTGCAAGTATTTTCAAGGTCTGTACTAGGATATGTAGATGGTCCTTGGGTCATTTGACCATCTTTGTTGCTGTTTTAGAAGAGCCTTAAAAATAGCTAATTTATATTCTCTCCACCAGCAGTCACATTATATTACTGTATGTATATACTTGAAATTATGTGGTATTTGCCTTTATAATTTATTGGCGGCGCACAGGCGGACTGATCTAGACTGATATTCTATGGACTATATCTGGCAGTTTAATGTGGACTATATCAGGCACAAAACATGTGTCGTCTTGGCATTAGTTCTAAATGCCTAAAGCCGATTCATTTTTCTTAATTTGGCATGCTCCAGCATGTCTGCGAACCAATTCTTTTTCTGCTTCCTTTAGTTGTCACTACTTTTTTCCATAATTTTAACCTTCAAATGTTCAGGTTCAAGCAAAAATACATAGACCAGAACGCTTGCTATCAAAGACTCAAGCTTCTTTGCCACTTGCTAGTCCATGTGATGATCAAGAAATTATTACAAATGAGTTTAGGTCTGTTTCCCGTATGATTGGTTTATGTCTTAAGCATATTTTTGCCACTCGGTACTTACATGAACAATACATTGACTGATCGTTTTCCTTGTGTATTTCATGAGTTTGTGGCTTTTTTTTATGGTGTCATTGAAAATATGCACTTGCATTGGAAGTTACTTGAACAATACATTGACTATTTAATGTGTGTTACCCAGATGTCACCGTAGCGATAGCACGGCCAATATACTAGTGTGAGTAAGAGAAAGAAGAGGGCAGAGTAAATCTCATCGCTGTTGGGTGCACTTAGAAGAGTTCATGACTATGGTGGATAGTTTTTTGTGTTGCTTTAGGGAAGTTTTATTGGTGCATTATATGCGGTAAAGAAGAGATCAGCATACCTCTGTGTCTGTTTATGTCAAATCCTTTTCTGAGCTGGTGGATCAGTTAACATCTAATTCTCCTATTCATGATCCTCTTTATTTCACTATGCGCTTCATTGATGGGCTTCATCCTGATATCAAGGCAATTGTGATTGTGCAACGACCTCGCAACTTCAATACTACTTATCGTTTGGCTCTATTGCATGAAGAGGTGGCCTCCCCTCTGGCGCTGAAGTTTTCACGAAGTGGTGATTGGTATTCTTCTATCAAGCCTTGCCCAGCGGCTTCTACTCCGCTGCCTCTACCTCCACCACCGCCTCACACTGACAAGCAGCAGGTGGCTCCTCTGGCTAAGGCCCCGCCACCGGACTCTTCTTTGGCGGCATTGAAAGCTTATCGCCGAGCAATGAGGCTGTGTTTCAAGTGCGGCGTAAAATGGAGTAAACCATTGTGCTCCTAAAGTGTTATTCGCAGTGGAGGCAGTGTGGTCTGCTTTGCCGGAGGATGAACCTGAGGAACCATCTTCTCCAACCAGCCCTGAAGAACCTGTTGCTCAATTGATGTTTGCAGTGTTTAAAGCAGCGGTTACTGGAGTGGCAGCTCACCGCAGTACCGCACTATGCAGTTTCAGGGGGTTGTTCAGCACATTCCGGTCAATATATTGTTGGATTCTGGCAGCTCCTCATCATTCATTAATGAAGCGATTGTGCAACAACTTACTGGGGTGTAGACCGAGGCAAGTCATTGCCAAGTGCATGTTGCAGGTGGTGGTATCCTTCAGAGTTCAACAGTGGTATGCCAATTACAATGGGCTATCGGTTCTTGTTCTTTTCAGTCCGATTTCAGGGTGCTCAAATATGGCTGCTTATGACATGGTGGTGCAGTGGCAGACCTAGAGATTTTCTAGAGCCTAGGCGAACATAACAAGATATCATATCAATTGTCATGTTATATGACACTAAAATTGATTGTGTGTTACTATTTTTCACCAAAAGTCTTCAAAGGAGACAATGTCTTCAAAAGTCATGGTGCACACCAACTGCATCCCGTCGAAAAAATGACTACTTCATCAAGTGATTTGAATACTTGCTGGAGCTAAACTCAGCTACAACATTACTCATACTGTTGTTTCTCAATAATCTGGTGCTTTCCCTTGCTTATCTTCATTTGAGTTTCTTTGTCCTGTACGTGACTTCCATTACCAGTTTAATTCCCTATATTTTTCACCAAGAAACATCTCGTTCCATAAAGAACCGAAAATAATAAGTAAAGGGCATTAATGAAGTGATGATAGATATAACTACTAACTGCAAGAGCCAAGATCAATTACTCGTGAGTGGTACGCCCCGGCACAAGCCACCGACCACTTGCACTTGCACGCCTGATATACATGTACTGTGCTTGCATTGCTCGAGTCTCTGGATTTTTATGTGTTTCTTTCACAGCCTTACTACCCTATATGCATGCACTGCTGCACAGCGACTCGCGAAGGAGCCCGATGTCACA
Source organism: Saccharum spontaneum (assembly GCA_022457205.1). Taxonomy (NCBI): domain Eukaryota; kingdom Viridiplantae; phylum Streptophyta; class Magnoliopsida; order Poales; family Poaceae; genus Saccharum; species Saccharum spontaneum. The sequence continues at coordinate 38,228,517 of CM039594.1, forward strand.
CCCATTTTTAAAGAACAAATGGAATGTATAATTTTATGTGCGCCCAGAGATCAATCACACATAAGATGACAAATATAAATAGTATCATCACAAATATTTATTACATAGCGAATAATATCACAGAATCTTTACGTAAATAAGTGGAAACATAAAATATATCTTGTGGTAGCTAGCTCCATAGCACAGGCACGTCAACTGGTTGACCACAAGTCTAGTAATCTTCCGGAAAGTAGTAGTAGTAACTACTATTTGTACATTCGGGAGTCCATCTTGTGGTGTGGGGGAATGAAAAGGTGAGCACAAAAGTACTCAACAAATGTAACATGGGGTTTATGAAGCTCAAGTAGGATAGACACTGGTTCAACTGCATGTAGCTTTTAGTTGATCATATTTTAAGCAATTAAGTAGCATCAAATAGGTGATATTCCCATAATAAATACATGATCATGTAAAGAGAATAATGAATAGCAAGGACAAGTAAATTAATAGTGACCTCTATTCCGTAAGGGTCCAAGGCCGCTCGTGTCCGTGAGCACGGCTGATATACCAGTTTTACACTCTGCAGAGGTTGTACACTTTCACTGTGAGTCGTGATCCCCAAAAGACCGAGGTCATGACTCTCCATTGGACAGTTAAGTTTCACTATGAAGTCTTTCCAAGGTTCGTCTAACAAGTTAGGGCCGCTAGGTTTCTGTGGCCTGCAAATGTAGAGCCCCCTTCCGTATGGCACAATGACACGCAGCCTATACTCATAAGGACAGGAGCCGCACTACACCCAACCCGGAACACAACCCCTCTTGCGCCTTAAAGGTAACCACTAACAAGCTAGAAAAGGTCCTCTTATATGACTAAAGCCAGAACCATATAGCCCTCACAGTTGTACTAACGACGAGACAAGCACGAAAAAAAGAGAAGATCATTGCGGACTCACCAAGACGGTTCTCGGCAACGGAAATCAGACAAGGGCGGCGCGCGGCTTCCCCAGGCGGACGGCTCTCGAGCTTGAGCGGCGGCGGCTCGGTTGCGGCGGCCAAAGCTCTATTCGAGGACGTGGCTTGCAATTAGGGTTGTAGGGAGGGACGGTGCAGGCGCGGCTGTTATTTAAGAGGGGAGGCTCGGCGTGCGGTCCAAGCCAGGCGGGGAATCGAGATGGAGGCGGACTCCTTCAACCGGTGACCGGCTCGGGCACAAGCTAGAGGAGGAAGATGGCACCGCTTACAAGCGGGCCCGAACTGTTAGCCAAAGAAAGGGAAGGAGGGCGCGGCAGGCTTGCGGCTGTGTGCTGGGCCGGCCCGTGGCGCGGCCCACAGCCAAAGAAAAGAAGGACGCGGGAAAAGAAGGGTGCGACTGGGCCAAATGAAAAAAGAGGAGGGAAGCTGGACTTTCGGCCCGAAGCTGAGAAGGAGATTATTTCTATTTCTTTTTCTTTTTCTAATACTTCAAATACATTTTCAAATGATTTTTGAAATAATTTTCTTTTTGAAATATAAACCAATCAACACAAATAATAATTATGCAGCGGCATGTATGCACAAACACGTATCTAACCTTATATTTAATTTTATTTATTAAAAATTATCATTTCACTAAGTTTCCATGCACACATAAATGCATCACTAAATCAAATTCTCCTATTTAAAAATATTCAAAAATTTAGGGTGTTACAATTCTACCCCCTTAAAATGAATCTCGTCCTAAGATTCAGACGATGCTTACTCAAACAACTGTGGGTATGCTTTTTTTAAATCTTTCTCTCTCTCCCACGTAGCCTCTGCTTCCGAATATCGGCTCCACTGAACTTTACACATCTTTATAACTCGGCTCCTGGTAACTCTTTCCGCTGTCTCCAAGATTTTTACTGGATACTCCTCATAAGTGAGATTTTCCTTAACAGTGAGTTCTTCCAACGGTATTTGTTCTTCCATTATACGCAAACATTTCTTTAACTGAGACACATGGAATACATCATGCACACCTGCTAAGCTCTCATGCAATTCCAATTGATATGCCACTTCACCATGTCTCTCTAAGATCTTAAAAGGACCGACATACCTCGGTGCTAACTTTCCTTTCCGATTAAACCTTTTCACCCCTCTCATAGGTGACACCTTCAGGTAGACATAATCTCCCACTTCAAAAGTCAACTCTCTCCGTCAAGTATCGGCATAACTTTTCTGTCGTGACAGAGCTGCTTTCAAATTGTTTCGGATCATTCTTACTTGTTTCTCAGCATTCCTAAGCACATCGGGACCGAACACTTGACTTTCTTCTGTCTGATCCCAAAACAACGGAGTTCTACACTTCCTACCATATAAAGCTTCAAAAGGTGCCATCTATAGACTTTTTTGATAACTGTTATTGTAGAAAAACTCTGCATATGGCAAACTCTTATCCCAACTTGTATCATACTGCAAAGCACAAGCTCTCAACATATCTTCCAATATCTGATTAATCCTTTCGGTTTGCCCATCTATCTGAGGATGATATGCTGTACTAAAATTCAGCTTAGTCTCTAATGACTCTTATACTTTCTGCAAGTAATATGATGTAAATTGAGTACCTCGATCTGACACGATCTTCTTTGGAACTCCGTGCAAACTTACTATTCTTTCCAAATACAATTTAGCCAACTTTGCACTGGAATACGTTGTTTCAACCGGTATAAAATGAGCAACCTTAGTCAAATGATCCACTATAACCCATATTGAATCAAAACCACTCTGAGTGCGTGGTAACCACACTATGAAGTCCATACCAACTTCTTCCCACTTCCACTCAGGTATCTGCATCGCCTGCAGGTCTCTGATGTTCAGCTTTAACCCTCTGACACGTATCACATAGTGCAACATACTCTGCAACATCTCTTTTCAAGCCATGCCACCAATACCTCTCTCTCAAATCCATATACATCTTAGTACTTCCGGGATGAATAGAGTAAGCGGACTCATGAGCCTCACATAGAATTGCTTCTCTTATAGCTTTGTCCTCAGGCACACATAATCGTTTCCCAAACCATAGAGTTCCTTTATCATCCAACCGGAATCCAGGTGCCTTACCTTTCGGTATATTCTTCACTATCTCCTTTATTTTATCATATATCAACTAACCCTTGCGTATCTGTTGATCTAACATAGGCTCTATTACTAATTCCACTGCATTAATAGCAATACCCAAGTTTAAATGCTCAAACTCAGCACATAACTCATTTGACATAGGCATTACTTGCACCTCATTAGCATAGCTCTTTCTGCTAAGAGCATCTGCAACAACATTAGCCTTACCCGGATGATAATGTACCTCCAAATCATAATCCTTAATCAACTCTAACCAGCGACGTTGTCTCAAGTTTAGATCTGATTGGGTGAAAATATACTTCAAACTCTTATGATCAGTGTAAATATCACTTTTATGTCCAATCAAATAATGCCTCCATATTTTCAGAGCATGCACCACCGCTGCTAATTCCAAGTCATGAGTAGGGTAATTTAACTCATGCTTCCTCAACTGTCGAGATGCATATGCCACTACTTTGCCTTCTTGCATAAGTACACAACCAAGACCCAAACGGGATGCATCACAATAGTGTAACACCCCTGGTGTTATGAGCGCGCTTAGTCGTGTGGTTAAGGTCGGAGAAAAAATTACCTAAACAAGTTCCTTGGATTTTAAATTTTAAACTCGCATGAAATAAGGAAACAAACTTTATGCGACTCACTTGGTGGTTGATGGGAATCAAATAAAAATCCAAGTAAGTGATTTAGTGTGTAAACATGTTAAAAAGAAATCCTAATAGGAAAAATAGAGTAAGTCGTTTTAACCATTTAGCGTGAAAACAAATTCTATAACACATGTGATATGACTCATGATTAAAAGGTATCCCTTTTGGGCGAATTATAGCATGAAAAATGATAAAATGACATCTACATATGTTGTTCCTATAAGTTAGTGCGAAGCGTGGATCATGTCATGCTATGTTGGTTAGTATAAATCGGTGAGGTTTAGACCTCTTAAGAATTAGGTGAAAGTGCTCGGGAATGTTAGCTCTAGCTATAACCGCGAATCCTCCTAATTCTAAGTGATAATAGACAATGCTATTTTGGCATTTAAATCCGAACAAAAATGCTTAAGCACTAGGATCACGTTTCTGCTTAGTTGGTTACTCCTAACCGAGCACTTGGGAATGGTTTGGGTCGCGGTGGTGCCGGGTATCGCCTGGCCTCCTTAATAAATTGCCTAACTCTGCTTGAGCGCGCTTGAACGTTGTCCTTGGCGCCCGGTTGATGACCTCGTCAGGCAGCTAGTTTTGTCGTCTAGGTAAGTGTTTTCAAATGGCCCTCAATCGGGATCGTTGGAGGCTGTTTGACTCGCTTTACGATTCATGCACGTTTCTGTTCGGCGTGTGGCCCTGCGAGCGCGGTCACCGCGTGCACGCGTACGCTGCTGGTGCCGGCTCTGGCCACGACAACTCTGGGGTCGCCGTGCCGCGTGTAGGTCCAACCGAGACCGCGGGACGTGCCGACGTCGCGGCTGTGCCACTGTCGCCTCCGTCTCTTTGACTCGGCCTCAGTTGGATGAAGGCGTTCCTCTGCCTCGCGCGTTCCTGCTGCCGTGCTGCGCCTGCGTCCGGCCGCGCTGTTGCCGCTAACCGCCTAATCGGGCATCCGACGAGACTGCAACCAGTCGCAAGTAAGTGCGTGCCGCCCCTGCCATGCCTGTCCCTGCTAGCGGGCAGCTGCGTCCTGTCAGAGAGACGCAGAGCCCACGCACTGCCTTGCCGCCCTGCCCCCCCCCCCCCCCCGCGGTTGCGCCCTTGTGGAGGTCGTAGCTCAGCGTTTGTGCCCCTCTGCTCTGCTCCCTCACTCCCTTTTTCCCTCTCTCCCTCGTGCTGCTGCTCGCGCCGCTCGCCTTCACCGCGTCTAGCTGCCGCTCGAGCTCGGTCGCCTCAGTTCGCGCCGCACGACCGCCGTTCATATATGTCTAGCGCGAGGCCTCACAGCTCAACCTCTCACGGTAGTAGGCCGCATAGGGAGTGAACTAGCCACCTAAATCTCTCGAGGCCTAGCCGAGCTCTTTGCCCAGCCAATTTCGGAGTTTTTGAGCCGCCGGTCATCTTGTCGCCGGAGCAGAGCGAGCTTTGGGGTAGGGCTCTATGTCTGATTTTAATTCGATTCCTTGAGCTCGTAGACTAATCGTGATCATCTGGTGTTGGTGCTCGCCTTAGCTCCGCCTGGGATGCCGCTAGTGGTGCGCTGACACGTCGGTGTCCGCCCGGAGCACCACTGCCCCGCCCGCGCGCATGTGGCCAGGCCACCTCGGCGACCCTCCACCCCAACCTGTCACCACAGCTATACTCCGGGTATGACGCTGGTGCCCACGCACCACTCCATTTCTCCCTCCGCCCTCCTTGCTTGATAGAACGGCCGCGCCATCACCAAGGACCGCCGCCTGCCGCTGTAGCTAACCCTAGGGCGCCTCCCCGTGCTCCACTGCTTCCAACCACCACCGCCTGGCTCGTGGACGGTGGTCGGCCCCGTAGCTGGGCCAGCGTGGGTCCCAGGCGTCCGGCGTAGCAGCCGAGTGCTGGCCGGAGTCACGCCGTCGTGCATGGTGGCGACAGGGCCCACCCTGTTGTGAAGACGAGGAACTTCAGGGTCCTTATCGCGAATCGCTTCTCTATTGGAATAGTGCTCGCGGCGCTGCGTATTTAACTGCTAGTCTAGGGGCACCTTTGCATAAAAACGAGCGTGGGCACGGGCTCCCCGTTTGGGCCGCTTGCTGGGCCGGCGTGCTGCGCATACAGCTGCCCCCCCCCCGCGTGGGCCATGTTGGGCTGCTGGGCCACGTAGCTGCCGCTGGGCTGAAATTGGTTCCAACGGCCCTTTTCGTTCCTAAAGCATTTCTAGTTTAGTTTCCGAAGCAAACTTGTAAATTCAATATCCATTTATGTAGAAGTCCTAAAATTGTGAAACCAATTTTGTTAGGCTCCAAAAATCAGGATCTATCTGTTAGTATGTTCTAACCACATAGTTGCATAATATTTTTAGGAGTTCGCTAATTAATTCACAATGCTTAATATTGTTAAAATATGAACTTGTGGAACATTTTGTGTGGAAATGGGGATAGTGTTGGCCTTGAAAATTTTATAGTAAATCCCCAATTTTAGTAGCTGCTCACTGTAACTTTTGTGGCTCCATAATAACTAATGTGTTAGGTTAGCTAATGAACCTTAATTAGAATATATGCATTTGATCGATAAAATGATAAACCGACACCTCGGTTTGTATGACAAAGCAATGGTTGGAAATTATTGTCTCATCCGACGACGTGGGTACGTGGCCTAGTGCGTAGAATTAGCTCGTTAGCTTGCGAAGTGTAATGTGTCTCCTAGCTGCAGTTATCATGGTTTATTTACATCTATGCGTTGCATTCCACGAATGTCATCATAGGAGCGATGGTGGATCATGGAGTCACCTGGAGGTTGCAGAAAAGATGGTGTCTTGATGATCGTGTCATCGTGATGAGATGCTAACTTGGTTAATTCTTACCCAGGCAAGCCCCGGTGCATAACCTCTATTATTCTGCACTTTAAATTATGCTTGTGCATTAAGTTTAAAGGAGTTGAATGGAACCCACTTGCATATATATATATATATACACACACTATGAGTCTTACTAGTATGATAAGATCGTGTAGTGTGCTATGCTATAGGATCCTGGTAGAAGTCGAGTGATTGCCTGTCACTCGTGAGAGATAGGAATTATAATATTGTTACTATTATTATCATGTTACTACCACATGAAATATAAATGTATATGGATAATTGGAGACCGGGCGGAACGGGTTGGATGGACTTGGATCTGGTTGGGCAATAGAGCGGGGCTCTGGTTGCACTTGTTCCGCCGGTGTCAATTAAGGATCATTCGTTGCATGGACCCTAGTCAAGTCACAGATTTATTGTCCCGAGCATATACTTGCTTATGGGAGCAGGAAGACTTGTTTCTCTCTTGTCATGGGTTCCGGCTCTTTCCGGACCGGCTTTTTAGGGTGGTTATAAATATTGGGTTGAGAAGGTCTAAGCACCATACTGAGGCCGGGCCTGCAGTGTTGGGGGCTTAGAGTCCGAGCTTGGACGGGGACCTGGACCCCTTGACAGGAGTGGAACGGGTTGGTCTTGCTTGTGCCTGGGGTACGAGCAAGGCGTGTGTTTTCGGGGCACCCAGCTGGGCACACTGATTTGCGAATCGCCGTTTCTGTGTGACGGTACGGCTTGACTACGCTCTGGCATCGTAGTAAGAACTGGCAGTTGAAAGATGAAGAAATGGTTCCTTTTGCTCAACCCTGCTTGATTATAGACTAGGTGCTTACATAAAGGTCGGATAAGGAATAAAATATAGCTATTAAAAGTAAGGAATTAAGGACACACCCTTAGTGCTGCTTCTCGCAAACAAGAACCCACAAGCCAAAAAGCCTTGCATAATCCTTGGAGTCTTTTTCTTTCCTACTGATGGGTAAGTCTTACGGAGTACAATTGAGTACTCAGGGTTTATTCTACCCTATTGCAGGTAACAGGTGCTGATAAGTTGACACTTTTGTGTGGAAACCTCCTGGTGGGCTCAGCGAGGATTTCCTTTACGATGCGGAGTAGAGTTTAATTATTCAAACTCTCACCAAAAGTTTTACAAGGAAAATGCTGTTAACTTGTATCATTTCATGCATATAAACGTTCTTCACGTAAATGTTTATCTCATGTTAATGTTAACTTGTCATTAAATGGTTTCATTTCCGCTGAACTCTGATAACGTTTTATAATCCACTGTTATAACTACATAATGAATTACTCTGATGTTGTACTAAAAGTGACTAGTATAATGCCCGTGCTAACGCTACGGTTTTATCTTGGAGATGCACATAAAAACAACCAAACAACGATTTTTTCCATAGTTGAACTTTTACACAATTGTATTTAAGCATGTATACAATCCGGAAAACACTTTTGCATAAGAAAGGCATAACAAAGTTATTTCTCGCATTAACCATCTAAGTCACATTCTGCCTAAGTCCTTAAACATGACTTGGAGATCTTCAGGGAAGCTACCAAAATATTCATTTGCATGGCTCTTCAAAATGTCTACCAAGAATTCCATCCTCATTGAAGTTGATAGTTGCTCATGGCAGATAATAAGTTAAGTTATTAATTTTCTATGTAGTATGCCCGTGCTAACACTACGGTAAATGTCAAAGAATTACATTTTCTACGCATTTGGCTAAATCTCTCTATAATGCTAGCCCAAGCCTAACAACTCTTCGACTAAATCTGTCCCTAATGCTTGACTAAGCCTCAACCTCCTCTTGGGCCGAATCTACCCTGCGGCCTGCTCCCACCTCACCCCCTCTCCCTCTCCACGCGTGGGCGAAGCCAATCATTGGTCTCCTCTCTCCCTAGACCGAAGGCCAACTGCGGCCTACTCCCTCCGTCCCCACAGCTTGGGCCACGACCTCCCCACGTCTCCCTTCCACATGTTTGTTCCCAACCACGCCTGCAACACGCCCATCGGCCTCCCACTCTCTTTCCTCTTCCTCTCTCGACCCAGTGGACCTCCTCCAGAAGGCGGGCATGGCCGAGTGTCACTCGACATCGACACCTGTTGACTCTCGTGCCAAGCTCTCTGCCTCGGCGGGCGCTCCTGTCGCCGATCCCGCCGCATACCGGAGTCTCGCCGGCTCTCTCCAGTACCTGACGCTTACTCGCCCCGACCTGGCCTATGCTGTACAGCAAGTGTGCCTCTTCATGCATGACCCGCGCGAAGCTCACCTCGCGCTGATCAAGCGCATCCTTCGATATGTGAAGGGCACACTGTCGGCTGGTCTCCACATCGGCACTGGGCCAGTCGACAAGCTGATTGCATACTCCGATGCTGACTGGGCCGGGTGCCCAGACTCCCGCCGCTCTACATCAGGCTTCTGCGTCTTCCTCGGCGACAGTCTGGTGTCCTGGTCTTCAAAACGGCAGACCACGGTGTCCCGGTCCAGTGCGGAGGCCGAGTACCGGGCTGTTGCTCACGTGGTTGCCGAGTGTTCTTGGCTTCGTCAACTCCTTCAGGAACTTCATGTTCCCTTGAAGGTTGCCACAGTTGTATACTGTGACAACGTCAGCGCTGTCTACATGACAGCCAACCCGGTCCATCACCGCCGTACCAAGCACATCGAGATTGACATCCACTTCGTCCGTGAGAAGGTGGCTCTCGGCGAGGTTCGAGTTCTCCATGTGCCGTCACGGTTTCAGTTCGCTGACATCATGACAAAGGGGTTGCCGGTTCAGCTGTTTGACGAATTTCGGTCCAGTCTCTGCATCCGGAATCCTGACGCTTCGATGTCGAGTGACACTCTCCCAATTCGTTTGTATTTGGTAAAAATTGTCCAAGTTTTGACTAATTAGGCTCAAAATGTTCGTCTCGCAAAGTACAACAAAACTGTGCAATTAGTTTTTAATTTCACTACATTTAGTACTCCATGCATTTGCCGACATTTTGATGTGACGAGGAATCTTCTTTTTGCATAGTAGAATTTGGGGGGAAAAGTTGGGAACTAAACAAGGGCTTCATGTCGCCCCGGCCCTGTGCCCCAACCACGCCGTCTCCATTGAGCCTCAGGCGCCTCCACCGTCAACATTGCTTCTAGTTCATCTGCTGAATAAATTACAAAACAAAGTGTGACCCGCAGGTACATGAAAGCCTGCCATCTTCTGTGTGATTTTGTGAACAGGTAACAATGATCTCGTCCTTTCTAAGGACTGCTAACATAATGGAAAACATGTGAGTGCTTTATTATTGAACATAATGATAGCAGGTGGGACAACAAAATAAGCAAAACTCCCAACCTTTAAGGCAGACTCCATTCAGCACCTGATCCACCTAGCTGCTGCTTCTGAACTTCTTGCGCCCAACTTGAAAACATTGGTCAACAGAGGCAAAAAGAAATCTTACTATCACAAACCAAGCAGAGCAATACAAGCTGTCCAATGAAAGGAGTAAAAATCACTCGTTACCTTAAGTTGATCTTGATGATTGGAAGCATTAAAGTGTGAATATGTAAAAGTCCTGTCAAATAAATGATGAGGCAAATGCTTAAGATATTGCTTGCATAAACCTTATGTAAAGTGATAAAAAAATAGAATAGGTCTTACACTCGTATGTACATTTTCTCTGTCATTGTCTGTCAGAATGTCAAACAAATACAAGAGTCAGTTGCAACACTTCTAACAGGATCCTGCACCCAAATTCCCAAAACAGAGAAAAAGGAAGAAAAAGGAAATTGCGTCATGGTTCAAAAGAACATAGAATTGAAAAGGTAAGAATTGAATGTAGCCGATAGATAACTTCAAATATTCCCAGTTCAATTTAAGCTCGGAGTAGCACATAGAAAATCAGCATTTATCCTCGCGACCAACGCCCAGGATCCCACCACAAAATGGGAGGAAAAATCAAGGGGATCCCCTGCTCCTGTCTTCAAATGGAGCAAAACCACCCATACCCAGAGCTGCTACTGTCACCGAACCCAGGGAAACCACCGATGGACACAGAGCTGCTCATGTAACCATTCCAGAGCCCATGCTGCATCTCCTACCGGCATTCTCAGCCCTATCAAACTTCGCGTAGAGCGACCCCTCGTTTGACTCTTTCACTAAAACAGCCATTTTTCAATTTCTTCCATGGTCTCACCATCCCCTGCACACAAACAATCCAACAAGATTAACCTATAGTGAGTGAGAAAATTCATCCTGAACCTCCAGACCGTTGATTTTTCACACATCACCCACCGAATGACCGGACCATAACCAATACTGAAATCTAGAGCAACAGCTGATCTGCCGAGCAGGGAGGAGCGTACCAGCCCAAGCAGTGAGGACGGAGGCCATGGAGGTGCCGATGGTGAAGACGATACGGTGGTTCTCAAACACTTTCTGCGGGCCATCGGAAGAGTGCATGCGCACGCGTCAGCGAATCAAGAAAAATCACGGAGGATACTGGGGGACTTCAGGGTGGGGGCTAGGTCGTCAATCATCACCTAGGTGGAGAAGAAGGTGTCGCAGACGGTGGCCCTCGAGTTAGATGCCCGTCTCCGGATGTTTGGGCTGCTTGCACCGGGAGACGCCCTCGCCGGGGCCCGCCCGTGCCGGGCCGCCACGCCCGCCGGCCGCGCCACTACCAGCGCCGCCAACGTCACGGCTCACGGGTGCGTATTCGGACTCCTAATTGGTCCCTCTGATCCGGAGCTGAAGCCGCTGTTCCAGTTCAACCGTCCTCTGTTGACAATGTCGCCGGATCCTCCGAGGCGGGGGTCATCGTTGCCCGAGAAGTAGCCATCCGCGTCGGTGGGGGGCTTGGACCGCCCCGTCCGGGAGTGGGTGCGCGCGCGGCGGTGGACCGTGGCTATGGTCGAGGATGAAGGGCAACAGCGGATGTGGTGGAGAAAGACGTGGCAGGGTAGGCGGTGATGAGGCGAGCGGCCTGGCGGTCGGGGAGGAGGCGACCGCCACGGCAGAGGCGGAGATCTCCATGAGCCAGCTCGGCGGTGCCTCTTCCTTCCTGGACGCCTCCCACTGGCAGTGAAGCGCCACGACGTACGGGTACGCCTTCGCCTTCCCGACGACCGGAGGCGCCGTATCGGTGGTGGAGACCCGGGAGGCCCACACCAGGCACCGCGGCTTCCTCCTCCCCTCCGCGAACGGCATGGCCACGGGCGATCGGCGCGGCGGCGGCCCTGGCATTCTGGAAGGTTGTATTTTCTTTTTTCTTTTAATTCAGTGATGATTGGGATTCGAACCACGGTTGTGGCGCTTGCGTGGGGAGGACAGGCGAGCGTGGAGAGAGGCAGAGTGGGTCACGGCGTGTGGAGTGCGAGGAGGGCGCGTGGGTGAGAAGCCTGGCATCACACATCCAATCGTGACCATCAGAGTTGATTAGGGTGTTTTATTAGCCTTTGATTTTGATGGTGTAGGATTTATGTGTGTAATTTTTTGGGTGCATAATGGTTAAAAGTTCTCAGCGGGGGACATTTTACTGGTGGACCAAGTATAATTTGAAGTGGTCAATTATAGTAGAGATGTAAGCAATGACAAGGTTGTTGTAAGATTTACTCTCTCATTTGTGACCCTGATGTAAAAATGTGGGTCTTCGAGTTCTCCCTTGCGGTGTGCTCGATGGAGTCACTTAGTCTAGTGTTCTCCCTTAGGTACTTGGTGTCTAATGGAAGACAAGTACTCTTGGGAGGGCATTAGATTAGGCAATTCTGCCACAGGTGGTATCAAAGCATAAATGAGACAATAAAGCTTCAAAACCCTTTCTAAATTAAAATTTGACAACAAATTCTTTTCAAAAAGTTAGGGAGATCACATGCGAAGTTACATAAGTAGCCCTATTACTATGGTTATGTATCCAGGATAGATGGCACTCTGCTGACTTAGTTAGGTCTAATCAAGTTTTCTGTAGGTCCCCTAACCCCGAGGCTAGTTCGCTAGCGTCGATTAGCTACAGGGAGAGCACGATGTGCCAAAAATCTGAGAACGGTTGCCCCATATGTCGGTAACAGTGTGAGGACGGATAGGACATGCATTCATGCATACGCTGTTGTGCAATAGTTGTTGAGGTCGACCAGTCTTTGTTCGTGTAGCCACGATGGCACTGTAGTCTCGTGCGTCGCGCACGCCTGTTGGTTCACGCCTGTCTGGCCCATACATTGTCCTATCCCCTTCTGCTCTCTTGTCGAACCTCTGCCTTACAGTCGTACTAACCCTTTATGACCTCGGTCACCGCTCGTCGTGCGCGTGTGAAGATCTTGTTGTTCACTTTTACTGGCCCCGTGCAGGGCTCCCGGGTGGACGGCGACAGGACCACCGGCTGCTCCGCCTTTACATAAGGGCAGGCCTAACCGCTTGGAACCATCATTCGGTGCATCCTAGCTCACTTAGCCCTTTTCCCTTGAGCCAACTCATCTTCAAGCCTTCCTTGTAACCATCACTCACCAAGGATGGCAGGAGTCTGGGTTAGCAGCTACTGCCTGAACACCGAAGGATTTCCCAAAATCCTGTATGCCACCCTACAAAGACTCACTATTCGAGAGCGTCCCGAGTATGAGGGCTGTGAGTACATGAAGCATGGCACTGAGCGGTGTAAGGTCACCGTCTACAATGGCAAGAGTGAGGAGTTTCCCGATGTTACTAAAGCCTGGAATGTGACCGCAACCGGGTTTCGCTTCGGTGATACCTACCAAGTTGCGGCCCGCAAAGCTCTACGGCATCTCTGCCAGATCTATGAAGGGCCCATTGCTCGTACCCCCATGCAGTTCTTTCCCCCTTGGGACAAGAATCGGTGGGTATGGAAGGCCCGCATGGAGGCTTTGCAAGGTCCAGACGTGCAAGAAGACAACCCGACCTTGGTGCACCTAACCTCGTTCTTGCTGGCCCTAGATGAGCAGTACGACCGGCAGGCCTCGGAGCTAAGGTAGTGTCTCTACCGAGCTGAGGAAGCCGAGATCTTCTCCAGGATGCTCGAAGTGTAGCTTGCTGAAGCCCATGCCAATCTAGCAGCCGCAGAGAGTCGAGAGGCAGCCATGGCGAAAGCCGTCCAGGTGGATCAAGACCGTCATGCCCAGGAGCTAGAGGACGCCTATCTTGCCACAAGGGCCAAGCGGAGGACGCTCGCCATGGAAAGGCAGGAACCCTTAATCTTGGAGGGAATCCCTGTCCATCCGCTGGAGAGAAGGAGAACTGGTGTTGCTGTACCGCCAGCACCCCTACCCACAGAAGCCTCAGAGATAGAGTCTTTCGTTCCCCTCACCCAACCATTGCCAGGAGAAGAAGTGGATCCGCAGCCTAGTGTAGCAGAAGAGCTCCAAGAGCCCAGGAATGAAGTCGTTCGCCCCGATGAAGTGGATTAGTCGTCCTAGGGGAGATGTAACCGTAGTTGGTAGTGTTTTTCATCACTGTCCTCCAGTGTTGTAACCTTTCCCTGGTCCTTTGTCCGTAGTCATGGAGGTCATCTGGCCGTTGGATGCAAGTGATGTGTCGAGTATGGGAGAGTGAGTGCATGTATGTTGTACCGTGTAAGGCCGTTTGGAATGAGTGTTGCTTTTGCCTGTTGTGGTTGTCACGCCAATCTTCCCGTGGGCCTTGGAGTGTGTTTTGGTCTTGAGACGATCGCAAGCAGGATCTAAAAGGAACAATTTTCAGATGCAGTGGATCAGTTGCGATTGCATGACAGAGAACACTGTATCAACAAATTGTGGGTGTCCTAGAAGAACACTTGAACTTCCTTGATTTAAATCCACCTTGGGAATTCAATTTTCTTGTTTCTTGGTTGAAAAGGATCCCTTGATGCTTTAATTCCTTTGCACTACTTTCTAATTCGGTGGTCTACCTACGACTCCACTGCTTTTATTGCGAGTAAGTTGGTAATAGTTGCTGGTTAATCGTTTATGGTGCCGCGACGGAACCGAGGGCCACCTGTGGATCGCGACCACCTGGTTGTGCCGCTCGGCACGTGCTGGTATCAAGGTTGTTGACCAAGCACTTTTATCAAGTTACACCGCAATACCGCCTTTGCTACATATATTCTCCATGGTAAAAATATCCTTGTGTTCTAATGGGAAATCCACGATGGGTTGATGGAGTAGTGCTCTCATAATTGCGACTGAGATAGCGGGGTTTTGGAAGAAGCATGTATGTTATGATCTCAGGCTTTACGAAAGGCCAGTGCAAGTTGGTTTCAAATGGAAAAAGAAGAAAGGGAAGAGCGATAAGGAAAAGTTAGCCCTCTTGTAGTCCGGAGTAATTGGAACACCGATGGGACGAAGCCCCTGTGCCCGGTGACCGCTCTACACTTGCCAGGTCAACATCACTGTGTGTCCTGCAGAAGCCGTCGGTGGTGGGGCCCACGTGAGTTGTGCTCGTGTGGCCACGGCATGGCGCCACACTCGCCTCGCCCCCTTGCACTGTACGCCCCTCTTTCCCTGGCACGCTTGTCGGCTCTCGATTCTCGCTCCTGTTCCCGCACCAGACCCCCCTCGTGTTCTTTTCTCGTCGGTGTGTCGCTCGCACGCCTCTGTGCCGAGTAGACCCTGTCCCCTCCTTTTCCCTTTCCCCCCCACTCAATCTCGCCGGGGAGCGCACCTTGGTGATGTTGTTCCCCACCTCATGTCCCACTGGTAACCCCCCCACGTCGCCTCTGTTTCTGGTGCGTTGCACCGCCACCTCCGTCCACCAGGCTATAAATGCCCCTTTGCTTGCCTCTCCTCCATCCCACCCTCAGATCCGAAGTAGAGCGCGTAGAATCACTCTCCTCCAGCAGCGCTCAGGTGGAAGGAGCTCGGGAGCAGTTGGGAAGGAAGTGGTTGGAGGCAGGGCTACGAGATCCAACCGTTGCTCACAGATCTAGGGTCGCCAGCCTGAGATGTAGGTGTAGCACAACAGAAGTGATCTGGTTTCCTTCAAAGGAGTTCAAGTCATCTCAGGTTAGTTAGGTTTTAGTGTTCGCGATGTTCGAGTTCTCAGTCTCTTGTTTCTGGCTCTGCTGGGCCTACGCCATGTTCTGGATAATCGTTTTCCTTCTGCTCTTTCACTGTCCCCGCCTTTGTCGATTTCTAGAGGGGATGTGAATTGTATCAGTTGTTCTTAGCCATGATGCCTCTAGATCCTTGAGTGCTTTAGTTTCGAGGTCATGTAATCTCCTTTTGTAATCTCTGCTCAGAAGTGAACTCGAGTTTTGCCCTTTTTCTAATTCTCGCTCCGAATCTCGGGATGAGATTCTGTTTAAGGGGGGTTGGTTGTAACACCCCTGGTGTTACGAGCGCGCTTAGTCGTGTGGTTAAGGTCGGAGAAAAATTACCTAAACAAGTTCCTCGGATTTTAAATTTTAAACTCGCATGAAATAAGGAAACAAACTTTATGCGACTCACTTGGTGGTTGATAGGAATCAAATAAAAATCCAAGTAAGTGATTTAGTGCATAAACATGTTAAAAAGAAATCCTAATAGGAAAAATAGAATAAGTCGTTTTAATCATTTAGCGCGAAAACAAATTCTATAACACGTGTGATATGACTCATGATTAAAAGTATCCCTTTTGGGCGAATTATAGCATGAAAAATGATAAAATGACATCTACATATGTTGTTCCTGTAAGTTAGTGCGAAGCGTGGATCATGTCATGCTATGTTGGTTAGTAGAAATCGGCGAGGTTTAGACCTCTTAAGAATTAGGTGAAAGTGCTCGGGAATGTTAGCTCTAGCTATAACCGCGAATCCTCCTAAGTCTAAGTGATAATAGACAATGCTACTTTGGCATTTAATTCCGAACAAAAATGCTTAAGCACTAGGATCACATTTCTGCTTAGTTGGTTACTCCTAACCGAGCACTTGGGAATGGTTTGGGTCGCGGTGGTGCCGGGTATCACCTGGCCTCCTTAATAAATTGCCTAACTCTGCTTGAGCGCGCTTGAACGTTGTCCTTGGCGCCCGGTTTGTGGACCGACGTCCCTGTAACTGTCCCATCTTGGCGTCTCCCTGTGCTCATCCATACTTGCTCTCGGGCCATGTTGATGACCTCGTCAGGCAGCTAGTTTTGTCGTCTAGGTAAGTGTTTTCAAATGGCCCTCAATCGGGATCGTTGGAGGCTGTTTGACTCGCTTTACGATTCATGCACGTTTCTGTTCGGCATGTGGCCCTGCGAGCGCGGTCACCGCGTGCACGCGTACGCTGCTGGTGCCGGCTCTGGCCACGACAACTCTGGGGTCACCGTGCCGCGTGTGGGTCCAACCGAGACCGCGGGACGTGCCGACATCGCGGCTGCCGCCTTGTTTTGCCACTGTCGCCTCCGTCTCTTTGACTCAGCCTCAGTTGGATGAAGATGTTCCTTAGCCTCGCGCGTTCCCGCTGCCGTGCTGTGCCCGCGTCCGGCCGCGCTGTTGCCGCTGACCGCCTAATCGGGCATCCGACGAGACTGCAACCAGTTGCAAGTAAGTGCGTGCCGCCCCTGCCATGCCTGTCCCCGCTAGCGGGCAGCCGCGTCCTGTCGGAGCGACGCAGAGCCCACACACTGCCTTGCCGCCCTGCCCCCCCCCCCGCGGTTGCGCCCTTGTGGAGGTTGTAGCTCAGCGTTCGTGCCCCTCTGCTCTGCTCCCTCACTCCCTTTTTCCCTCTCTCCCTCGTGCTGCTGCTCGCGCCGCTCGCCTTCACCGCGTCTAGCTGCCGCTCGAGCTCGGTCGCCTCAATTCGCGCCGCACGACCGCCGTTCATATATGTCTAGCGCGAGGCCTCACAGCTCAACCTCTCACGGTAGCGGGCCGCATAGGGAGTGAACTAGCCACCTGAATCTCTCGAGGCCTAGCCGAGCTCTCCGCCTAGCCAATTTCAGAGTTTTTGAGCCGCCGGTCATCTTGTCGCCGTTGCAGAGCGAGCTTTGGGGTAGGGCTCTGTGTCTGATTTTAATTCGATTCCTTGAGCTCGTAGACTAATCGTGATCATCCGGTGTTGGTGCTCACCTTAGCTCCGCCTGGGATGCCGCCAGTGGTGCGCTGACGCGCCGGTGTCCGCCCGGAGCGCCACTGCCCTACCCGCACGAATGTGGCCAGGCCACCTCGGCGACCCTCCACCCCAACCGTCACCACGGCTATACTCCGGGTATGACGCTGGTGCCCACGCACCACTCCATTTCTCCCTCCGCCCTCCTTGCTTGATAGAACGGCCGCGCCATCACCGAGGACTGCCGCCTGCCGCTGTAGCTAACCCTAGGGCGCCTCCCCGTGCTCCACCGCTTCCAACCACCACCGCCTGGCTCGTGCACGGTGGTCGGCCCCGTAGCTGAGCCAGCGCGGGTCCCAGGCGTCCGGCGTAGCAGCCGAGTGCCAGCCGGAGTCGCGCCGTCGCGCGTGGTGGCAGCAGGGACCACCCTGTTGTGAAGACGAGGAACTTCAGGGTCCTTATCGCGAATTGCTTCTCTATTGGAATAGTGCTCGCGGCGCTGCGTATTTAACTGCTAGTCCAGGGGCTCCTTTGCATAAAAACGAGCGTGGGCATGGGCTCCCCGTTTGGGCCGCTTGCTGGGCCGGCCTACTGCGCATACAGCTGCCCCCCCCCCGCGCGGGCCATGTTGGGCTGCTGGGCCACGTTGCTGCCGCTGGGCTGAAATTGGTTCCGACAGCCCTTTTGTTCCTAAAGCATTTCTAGTTTAGTTTCAGAAGCAAACTTGTAAATTCAATATCCATTTATGTAGAAGTCCTAAAATTGTGAAACCAATTTTGTTAGGCTCCAAAAATCAGGATCTATCTGTTAGTATGTTCTAACCACATAGTTGCATAATATTTTTAGGAGTTCGCTAATTAATTCACAATGCTTAATATTGTTAAAATATGAACTTGTGGAACATTTTGTGTGGAAATGGGGATAGTGTTGGCCTTGAAAATTTTATAGTAAATCCCCAATTTTAGTAGCTGCTCACTGTAACTTTTGTGGCTCCATAATAACTAATGTGTTAGGTTAGCTAATGAACCTTAATTAGAATATGTGCATTTGATCGATAAAATGATAAACCGACACCTCGGTTTGTATGACAAAGCAATGGTTGGAAATTATTGTCTCATCCGACGACGTGGGTACGTGGCCTAGTGCGTAGAATTAGCTCGTTAGCTTGCGAAGCGTAACGTGTCTCCTAGTTGCAGTTATCATGGTTTATTTACATCTATGCGTTGCATTCCACGAATGTCATCATAGGAGCGATGGTGGATCGCGGAGTCAACTGGAGGTTGCAGAAAAGATGGTGCCTTGATGATCGTGTCATCGTGACGAGATGCTAACTTGGTTAATTCTTACCAGGCAAGCCTCGGTGCATAACCTCTATTATTCTGCACTTTAAATTATGCTTGTGCATTAAGTTTAAAGGAGTTGAATGGAACCCACTTGCATATATATATCCTTGTCCTATGAGTCTTACTAGTATGATAGGATCGTGTAGTGTGCTATGCTATAGGATCCTGGTAGAAGTCGAGTGATTGCCTGTCACTCGCGAGAGATAGGAATTATAATATTGTTACTATTATTATCATGTTACTACCACATGAAATATAAATGTATATGGATAATTGGAGACCGGGCGGAACGGGTTGGATGGACTTGGATCTGGTTGGGCAACAGAGCGGGGCTCTGGTTGCACTTGTTCCACCGGTGTCAATTAAGGATCGTTCGTTGCATGGACCCTGGTCAAGTCACAGATTTATTGTCCTGAGCATATACTTGCTTATGGGAGCAGGAAGACTTGTTTCTCTCTTGTCATGGGTTTCGGCTCTTTCTGGACTGGCTTTTTAGGGTGGTTATACATATATTGGGTTGAGGAGGTCTAAGCACCATACTGAGGCCGGGCCTGCAGTGTTGGGGGCTTAGAGTCCGAGCTTGGACGGAGACCTGGACCCCTTGACAGGAGTGGAACGGGTTGGTCTTGCTTGTGCCTGGGGTACGAGCAAGGCGTTTGTTCTACCCTGTTGTAGGTAATAGGTGCTGATAAGCTGATACTTGTATGTGGAAACCTCCTAGTGGGCTCAGTGAGGATTTCCTTTACGATGCGGAGTAGAGTTTAATTATTCAAACTCTCACCAAAAGTTTTACAAGGAAAATGCTATTAACTTGTTATCATTTCATGCATATAAATGTTCTTCATGTAAATGTTTATCTCATGTTAATGTTAACTTGTCATCAAATGGTTTCATTTCCGCTGAACTCTGATAACGTTTTATAATCCGCTGTTATAACTACATAATGAATTACTCTGATGTTGTACTAAAAGTGATGTAAGCAATGACACGGTTGTTGTAAGCTTTACTCTCATTTATGATCCTGATGTAAAAATGTGGGTCTTCGAGTTCTCCCTTGCGGTGTGCTCGACGGAGTCACTTAGTCTAGTGTTCTCCCTTAGGTACTTGGTGTCTAATGGAAGACAAGTACTCTTGGGAGGGCATTAGATTAGGCGATTCTGCCATAAATAGATAGAGAAGCTCTTATTCAAATCTGACAAAACTAACACCGGGGCTGTTGTCAATCTTTTCTTCAGCTCCTCAAAATTAACCTAACACTTATCAGACCACACAAACTTAGCATTCTTTTCTAACAATGTTGTTATTGGCTTGGCAAGCTTAGAAAACTCTTCAATAAATCTTCTATAATATCTAGCTAATCCCAAGAAACTACTAATTTCTCCCACATCGGTTGGTGGCTTCCAATTTAACACATCCTTTACTTTGCTAGGATCCACTGAAATTCCACCATTAGAGACCACATGACCCAGAAAAGCAGCTTCCTTCAACCAGAACTCACATTTACTACGCTTAGCATAGAGCTTATGCTCTCTGAGCTTCTGCAGGACCAACCTCAAATGTTTCGCATGTTCTTCCTTAGTCTTAGAGTATACCAGTATATCATCAATGAACACTACTACAAACTTATCAAGATACTCCATGAATACCTTATTCATCAGGTACATAAAGTATGCAGGAGCATTAGTCAAGCCAAAAGACATTACTGTATACTCATACAAACCATATCGTGTGGTGAATGCTGTTTTTGGTATATCAGTAGCACGAATCTTCAATTGATGATAGCTAGAGCGAAGATCAATCTTAGAAAACATACAAGCACCTCTCAACTAATCAAACAAGTCATCAATCCTTAGCAGCGGATACTTATTCTTGATAGTCACCTCGTTGAGTGACCGATAATCAACACACATCCGTTGAGAACCATCCTTCTTGTCAACAAAGATCACTAGAGCTCCCCACGGTGAAGAGCTAGGACGAATGAAACCTTTCTCTTGCAACTCTTTTATTTGTTTCTTAAGTTCCTCTAATTCATTAACCCCCATTCTATATGGACGCTTAGCTATAGGTGCAGTTCCAGGCAATAATTCAATAATAAACTCAATGTCGCGGTCGGGTGGCATACCTGGCAAGTCGTCGGGGAATACATCCGGAAATTCATCCACCACTGGATCCTCTTGATTAACATTATCATCAAGTTGATTTACTGTAGCTGTCTGTGGCTTTTGCACCACAATCTCCACACTAATTCGATCTCCCTTCGGTGTTGTCAGGGCTACTGCCTTTTCCTTACACTGAATCACTGCCTGATTTTGCTTCATCCAATCTAGTCCTAGAATAAGATCGATCCTAGCTATTCTCAACACTATAGGACTCACTTTGAACTCTATCCCCCTTAAAATTAAACTAATAGGGAGGCATCGATAGGAAGCTTGCATACTTCCCCCAGGCAAATTGACTAGTATAGGGTTTTTCATGGCACATAAAGGGATGCTATGTGTCTTAACAAATATTTGAGATATGAATGAATGTGAAGCTCCAAAATCAAAAAGAACAGTGGCAGGAATGGAGTGGACATCGAATGTACCGAGCATAACTTCAGGTTTCGCCATGGCAGTTTCCTCCGACACGTGAGTCACCTTCCCGTAGTATGGTGGCTTCTGGTTACTGTTCTGCTTCTAAGGGGTTTGCTGATTGGCCTTCTTAGGACAGTTATAAGACAGGTGACCTTCCTTCCCACAACGGAAACACTTAGTTGGAGTATTAGGAGCACTAGTCTTCATTGGGGTGTTGGTGGGGGTACTCTGATGTTGATTCTGGTTCCCATTCTGCTGCTGAGAGCGTTGATTGCCATTCTGCAACTGCTAAGGAGGACGTTGCATAAACTGATTACGTGGAGGAAGTTGACCATGATTCCATTGGTTGGGCGGATACCTCTGCTGATAACCTTGTTGAAAACCAGTGCGTTGGCGAGTGTTGTTTCCAGATACCTGTCCCTGAAGTCTCTTCCTTTTGGCATCCATCTCCTTGCGCTTATTATCCACCACAATAGCGTGATTCACTAATGTTTGATAATCTGGGTAAGCATTGGACATTAGCTGCAATTGAAGACCATCATGTAGACCCTTCAAGAAAAGTTGCTGCTTATCGGCATCATTAGCCACCTCATTCGGCGCATAACGTGACAACTGAGCAAACTTGTCTCTATACTCCGCTACAGGCATAGATCCCTGTGTCAAATTGCGGAATTCTTCTGCCTTCAGTGCTATCACTCCCTCTGGTATATGGTAGGACCTAAAACTCTCTATAAACTCCTACCAAGTAATGGCGCGAGCATTGGTAGGACGGCCATACTGATATGAATCCCACTAGTCTTGAGCTGCGCCTTGAAGTTGTCCCGAAGCAAACAACACCTTCTGTTGATCATTATACTGAGCAATGTTGAGCTGCTTCTCCACTGCATGAAGCCAATCATCGGCTTCCAATGGATCAGTGGCATGAGTGAACACTGGGGGATGACCCTTCAAAAATTCACCACGCTTATCACGCGCAGGTGCTCCTCCAACTGGCTGGTTTTGCTGATTGTTCACCAGAGCCTCCATCAACTGTGTCTGTGGTGGACCAACTCCACGACCATGACCTCGACCTTGTCCTCTTCCAGACGTCTGGTATCCAATGCAATATCAAATCTTAGAGATTACCATATTATAGACAATTCTAGAGATAGAGAATAGAATCTGATAACCCTCTGGACATATCCCAATTTCAGCGGTTCGGTAAAACAGACCTATCTCGAGTTACAGATATCCAGTAGAAGTATACTTTATATGGTTGGAAATCTTATGAAATTATCTATAACTTTTATTTAACTCACACTTCCAGATTCTGTCACGAAGTTACCCAAAAACAGGACACAACAGAAACTGTTTATGATTTCCAGACTGTGATTATATCTCATGATCCAGAACAGATAAAAAGGTGATTCCAGAGGCATTGGAAAGGTACTTGGGTCTAGATTCTCGCATAAAAATTTCAGAATTTTTCGCTGAACAGTTAATTTCAAGCATAAAAGGAAAGACAGACTGCTCCAGAAAGGACAGAACAGAGAGAATGGTTATCCCAACTAAACTATTTATTTATCACACTAAAACTTAGTATTCTTTAATTAGGAACTTTTGTAGACAAGCCCACAAAGCTCCAGCACTCATTACATTGAAAAAACAACTCACACATAGGCACAATAATAACTCAACTAACCACACGAGGTTCACACGACACCACAAAACTCAACTTGACACTACTCGTACTATCGTATTATTACATAAATGGTATTCCAGCTCCTAGGGACGGGCTTGATGTTCATGATAATCATAGATCGCCTCCATGCCTTGGTCAATCATTAGGCCATCTATCACTTCTTGGTACCTCTTGACGTCCTTCCCCAAAGCTTTAACTAGGGCTACTAACCGACGATTCATCACCATCATGTCATGACCAAAATCCACCATGACTCGAGGAACTAATTCCAAATTCCCAGGGTTCATCATTACCCATCCTTGCTCTAGGTCTCCACGAGGAAAATAGAGATATTGATCATCTTGCATAACCTCATAGCGAAGGTGACGAAGTCCCAAGCATGCTTCAAAGGCTGCATCTTCTATGCCATCTTGTATAGTGGCACGACGACCACTATGGGAGAAACACCTGTCCAGCAAATAAGTATCCATCTCTTCGTTCTTAACAAAGATACGCACATTGCACTTCCAATAAGTAGCTTCCAAAGGATGCTTATGCTCCCAGCAGACATACTCAAACGCAGGATCCCAATCTGTGAAGTAGGCACTAAGCATGCCAACAAGTCGGTGGTGTGAAGGAGTGTCATGGCTTGACTTATGATGGATCTTTGTAATCCAACCCATAGAAAGGGACGGCACACCAACTTCAGCGGAACCATCTTGCGGAGGCGACGGGGGCTGTTCTCCATCTTGGGCAAGCTCAACATCTTCATCATCACTCAAATAGATAACCTCCTCTTTTGGTTTAAGTTCTTCTTGGGGCAAAACTAGTTATGGGGCCTGATCTGGTGATGGTGGCAGGGTTGGTGTAGTGTCTTCTGGTTCCTCCTAAGGCTCTTCTGGTTCGTACAGGGAACGGGGTGGATAGTAGCCTCCAGTGGTGATACGGACAGTCTTGCGGGCACGAGGCATCTACAGATTTTAGGCCAAGGGTAAGTTGGAATTAGAAGCAATATTTTCACAATAGAATCAGGCGAAAGGAGCATAACAATTTAGCAATTATTAAGAGTAAAGTGATAAGCATGAAACAAGTGAGGAAAAGAGAACTAAGACGACCATTACTAACTAGGCTTGCGTCCTACAGTCAACATAGCTCTGATACCAATCTGTCACACCAATTTTTAAGGAACGAATGGAATGTATAATCTTATGTGCGCCCAGAGATCAATCACACATAAGATGACAAATATAAATAGTATCATCACAAATGTTTATTACATAGCCAATAATATCACATAATCTTTACGTAAATAAGTGGAAACATAAAATATATCTTGTGGTAGCTAGCTCCATAGCACAGGCATGTCAACTGGTTGACCACAAGTCTAGTAATCTTCCGAAAAGTAGTAGTAGTAACCACTATTTGCACATTCGGGAGTCCATCCTGTGGTGTGGGGGAATGCAAGGGTGAACACAAAAGTACTCAACACGTGTAACATGGGGTTCATGAAGCTCAAGTAGGATAGACACTGGTTCAACTGCATGTAGCTTTTAGTTGATCATATTTTAAGCAATTGAGTAGCATCAAATAGGTGATATTCCCATAATAAACACATGATCATGTAAAGAGAATAATGAATAGCAAGGACAAATAAATTAATAGTGATCTCTATTCCGTAAGGGTCCAAGGCCGCTAGTGTCCGTGAGCACGGCTGATATACTAGTTTTACACTCTGCAGAGGTTGTACACTTTCACTGTGAGTCGTGATCCCCAAAAGTCCGAGGTCATGACTCCCCATTGGACAGTTAAGTTTCACTATGAAGTCTTTCCAAGGTTCGTCTAACAAATTAGGGCCGCTAGGTTTCTGTGGCCTGCAAATGTAGAGCCCCCCTTCCGTATGGCACAATGACACGCAGCCTATACTCATAAGGACAGGAGCCGCACTACACCCAACCCGGAACACAACCCCTCTTGCACCTTAAAGGTAACCACTAACAAGCTAGAAAAGGTCCTCTTATATGACTAAAGCCAGAGCCATGTAGCCCTCACAGCTGTACTGCAAGTCTCGGATGTTCGCTTACAGATAAGTCCTTATGAAAAGGAATCTAGAGAAAAACTCTAGCCCTCTTGTTCCCTGTTGCTAAAAATCATCTTTTAGTGTTATTGCATATATCATTAGTCAAATTACAAGATCATTGTTTATGTGAGCACTAGCCTCTACCCAATGCCATAACCATAGGATTCAAGGAACAAGATCAATACTAAGGCATCCTTAACAAGGAGACACATGTAGCATGAATTAAGTGAATTAAAGTGAATAGGTAACAAGGATAATCCCATGCTATACTTGTCTTGATCTAGCTGATCCTGTTAATCCGATTCGTAATAGTACTCTTGATCACCAACGAACTGATCACCGTCTATTCTCGATTAACACATCAACAACAATCATCCAAGAGCAATCATGCAAAGCAAACAAAGCTACAGTTAAAACAATACACCAACAGTAGAGAAATAAGATGAAAAGTTTTTAAAACGAATCTACATCGCACTAGATCACACAGAAGTGAATTGCACGTAAATCAGAGCTAAAACGGAAAAGTTATGATTTAAACGAGATTTACTTTGTTAAAGTAGTAGATTAAATCTAACCTCAAAATTTAAAAGTGGAAAACCTACTAAATAGTAGTACTAACATGTAGAGTATGAAATTATGAACCTAACGCAACTTGAACGGGTCAAATCGGAGTTAAAACCGAGATTTTATGACCAAAACAAATTTAATGGCAAAATTGTAAATACCAGAAAATGTATTTTCACTTAAACCGACTGAGTTTATGCTTTCAAAAGGATAAAGCGTAATCGGCCTGTACGCCTATGGACCGCGGGTTAAGCCTTAAGAAAATCCAGGGTCTCTTTAGCAAAACATCAATCGAAGGGGTATGACGCAATCTGAGCCGTCGGATCTTATTTGGAGGGCTGAGATCAGTCAAGGGAGAGAGGAGGGGGACTTCCCGGCCGGCACAGTGCCAAGCGCGGCGGTGGACATGACCGGCGGCAAGATACTCGCCGGAGTTCACCGTTTTTGATGTTCCGGGCACCATTGACGATGGGACAAGCACGAAAAGAAAGAGAAGATCATTGCGGACTCACCAAGACGGTTCTCGGCAACGGAAATCGGACAAGGGCGGCGCGCGGCTTCCCCAGGCGGACGGCTCCCGAGCTTGAGCGGCTCGGTTGCGGCGGCCCAAGCTCTATTCGAGGACGTGGCTTGCGATTAGGGTTGTAGGGAGGGGCGGTGCAGGCGCGGCCGCTATTTAAGAGGGGAGGCTTGGCGTGCGGTCCAAGCCAGGCGGGGAATCGAGATGGAGGCGGACTCCTTCAACCGGTGACCGGCTCGGGCACGAGCTAGAGGAGGAAGACGGCACCGCTTACAAGCGGGCCCGAACTGTCAGCCAAAGAAAGGGAAGGCGGGCGCGGCAGGCTCGCAGCTGTGTGCTGGGCCGGCCCGCGACGCGGTCCATGGCCAAAGAAAAGAAGGACGCGGGAAAAGAAGGGCGCGACTGGGCCAAATGAAAAAGAGGAGGGAAGCTGGGCTTTCGGCCCGAAGCTGAGAAGGAGATTATTTCTATTTACTTTTCTTTTTCTAATACTTCAAATACATTTTCAAATGATTTTTGAAATAATTTTCTTTTTGAAATATAAACCAATCAAAACAAATAATAATTATGCAGCGGCATGTATGCACAAACACGTATCTAACCTTATATTTAATTTTATTTATTAAAAATTATCATTTCACTAAGTTTCCATGCACACATAAATGCATCACTAAATCAAATTCTCCTATTTAAAAATATTCAAAAATTTAGGGTGTTACACCCGGGCAGACGGCCAGGGTCGCCGGGCCCTGGGTCCACCCATGTTGTGGTGGGCATGGACTGGCTTGAGTTATTCAGCTCTATGCACATTCACCGGCAACACAAGTGGATTGCATTTCAGTACCAGGGTGCTCAGACGGTTCTGTACGCTACTCCTACTGAAGCCCCCCGACACCAACTCTTGCATACTGAGACTGTGCAGTCAGCTGATCCGGCACCATCTCCAGTTGAGTTCCTGCCAAGCTCCATTCAGCACCTGTTGTCGGAATTCGATGAACTCTTCCAGCCTCCAACAACACTACCACCATCACAATCTTGCAATCATCAGATTCCTTTAATACCAGGGGCACAGTCAGTTTCCATTCGACCATACCGCTACCCGCCTGCTCTTAAAGATGAAATTGAGAGGCAAGATCAGGAGATGATGGCTCAGGGCATTATTCAGCCTAGTACAAGCCCCTTCACTTCTTTGGTGCTGTTTTCGTAAAAAGGATGGGTCATTTCATTTCTGCGTGGATTTTTGTCAGCTGAATGCAATCACCCACAAATCAAAATTTCCAGTTCCTGTCATTGATCAAGTGATGGATGAGCTGTCTCATGCCCACTGGTTTTCTAAGCTTGACCTGCGGGCTGGGTTTCATCAGATCTTGTTGGAACTAGGGGAAAAGTTTAAAACTGCCTTCCAAACTCATCTAGGTCGGTATGAATTCAAGGTGATGGCCTTCGGACTGATAGGTGCACCGAGAACGTTTCAAGGCACCATGAACAGTACTTTTGTTGCCTGGGCTTTGGAAATTTGTTATCGTCTTCTTTGATAATATATTGGTCTACAATGCTACTCTAGAGGACATGTGCAGCACTTGCATCAGGTTTTCTAGTGGTTACAAACTGACAGCTGGTTCCTCAAACTTTCTAAATGCTCATTTGCCCAGCGTTCTATTGCTTATTTGGGTCATGTGGTTAGCAACTCTAGGGTCACCATGGATCCGTCCAAGATACAAGCAGTGCTAGATTGGCCAACTCTAACGAACTTGAAAGAGCTTCGGGGATTTTTGGGATTAGCTGGTTATTATCACAAATTTATCAAGCATTTTGCCATCCTGTCCAAGCCTCTGTCAGACCTGCTGCGCAAGGATGTTGTGTTCATTTGGTCTTTTGTTCAGTCTGAGGCCTTCAGCATTCTCAAACAGGCATTATGCTCGGCTCTTGTGTTAGCTCTGCCCGATTTCTCTATTCCTTTCCACATCGAAATACATGCTTGTGGCACCGGCATTGGAGCAATCCTACAACAGAATGGCCATCCAATAGCCTTCATGAGTAAAGCTCTAGGCCCCCGCAACCAAGGTCTCTCGACATATGAGAAAGAGTACCTCGCTATATTGATGGCCGTTGAGCAATGGCGCCACTGCTTGTTCCAGGGCGAGTTCTTTATTCACACTGATCAATGGAGTTTGGTTCACCTCAATGAGCAGCGGCTCCAAACTCCGTGGCAGCAAAAAGTGTTTGCCAAACTCTTGGGTCTCCAATACAAGATACTTTACTGGAAAGGTTTTGAAAATACAGCTACAGATCCCCTTTCCCGCTGTGGACATTCTGATCAGTTGCTTGTAGTGTCTGCTGTCACTCTGTCTTGGCTTTCTGATGTTGTTGCCGGATATCAATAGGACTCAATGGCTTCTGACTTGCTCGCTCAACTCACTCTTCAGCCTGACAGCCACCCTCGTTACTCGGTGCAGAATGGGGTCATTCGTTATAATCTCGCATTTGGCTGGGTTCCAACAAACCTATTCTGTGTCAAGTTATGACTGCTTTACACTAGCCCGATCAGTGGTCATTTCGGTGCTCCAGCTACCTTGGCCAGGATTAAGCAGTTGTTCTTTTGGGTGGGCATGAAGCGTGATGTCTGGGAATTTGTCAAGCACTGCAAGACATGCCTTCAATCCAAACTAGATTATGCCAAGTACCCGGATCTGCTGCAACCGTTGCCAGTTCCTTCTTCATGGGCATTCATCTCTTTGGACTTTGTTGAGGGTCTGCCTCGCTCGGGCTCAGCAAACACCATTCTAGTGGTTGTGGACAGGTACTCCAAGTTTGCTCACTTCATTCCCTTGCTCCACCCGTTTACCACATTCTCGGTGGCTTGTTTGTTTATGGACTACATGTACAAGCTTCATGGCATGCCTCAAGCAACAGTCTCAGACCAGGACTGGGTTTTACTAGCTCTCTATGGAAACGCTTGTTCAAGTTGTCTGGTACTGAACTTCAACTCAGTTCTTCATACCACCCACAGACGGATGGTCAAATGGAGAGGGTGAATCAGTGCCTAGAAATATACCTGAGATGTTTCGTACATGCCTGTCCGTCACAGTGGGTTCGCTGGCTTTCTCTGGCTGAGTACTGGTATAATACAAGCTCACATTCAGCTCTAGGCTGTTCACCATTTGAAGTCCTCTATGGTTTCCTCCTTGCCATTTCGGTTTGGACCCGGCTGATGCAGTTTCAATTCCAGAGTTGCATACTTGGCTTGAAGAACGGTCACTTATGCATGATCTGGTCAGGCAACATTTGCTTCACGCCCAAGCTCGTATGAAGCGCCAAGTGGACAAACGGCGTTCTGAATGCGAGTATTGTGAAGGTGATATGGTTTTCCTAAAATTGCAACCATACGTTCAGTCCTTAGTATCCCGCCGCTCGAACTAGAAACTGTCCTTCAAGTTTTTCGGACCCTACCGCATCCTGGTTTGTGTGGGCGCTGCGGCTTATCGGTTGGACCTGCAATCTTTCTCGCAAGTCCACCTGGTGTTTCACGTCTCTCAGCTCAAGAGATCTCCAGGAGACATTCAGGTAATTGCATCATTGCCATCTGACTTGGTTGAGCTTCAGGTGCCTGAACGTGTGTTGCAAGTCCACTGGACGTCTGGTGATTGCCCTATGGAGCAAGGCTTGATTAAGTGGTCTCACATGGCATCTTCACTGGCGACTTGGGAAGATTTGGAGCCTCAGCGTCAGTAGTTTCCTAGGGCACCGGAACAGGGACATGCCGGCACTCAACAAGGGGGGAATGTTACTAGCCAGGGTATGCCAAGCCCAACACAAGAGCAACAGAAGAAGTAGCCCAGCTTTGAGAAGCAAGCCAATACAGATCCCGGGCCATCCCGCCCCTGGCGTACTCTGAAACCCAACAAGAATGTTGTTGGCCCAGTGTGGGTTGTGTATAGCTCAGCAGAATATAAGCTGCAGCTGCAGAGAGAGAGATCATCCAAAAAATTGTAATCGAATAGTTACATTATGTTAATCATTCCTCCTAGCTACAACTTCGTCTACCTCTCGCTCCCCTGCTTTCCTCCTTCCCCCAACTCCAACCCTAACACCCTGTGGGCGGGGCTCTCCTCGTAAACCTGCAGCACGTTGCACGGGTAGTTGGTGTGCTCGCCGATGCCAGATTTGACGATCACATTGAGGAGGAAACAATACTCAGAGAGGCCTAGGCGCTTGTTGCGCTCGATGATGGCGCCCACCGTCTCGATGGTGACCTTGCAATTGTCCAAGCGTAGTCCAGCAGGTGCGATCGTCGGAGGGCTTGTGACCCACGCCACCACGCACACTGACTGTGGGCTGCAGTTGAGCGCCAGGAATATGAGCTGCAACACCTTTTGGTCCATGATGCCCGCCTGATCCGCGCCCCATTGCCGTCTCCTTCCTAGGGGCCGATGGCAGAAGCGTGCAAGGAGGCGGTGACAACATAGATGTGATAGCCCTATTGATCTCGCACCCAAAAAAACAGGAGTGTCCGCTGTATAGCTTCATCGGTCTGGATCCTAGCCCTATTGTATAGCATCTACGTTGTATATAGCCCGTTGTATAGCCCGTTGTATACAACGATCGTAACAAGAAGTCATTCTTCTATAGCTTTTTCCCAACTTGAACCGATTAACACTATCTTCGTACACACGATTTTTATATATACTACACAAAACATCATCAGTAAGCTCCATCACGTGCACACGAAAATAGAAAGAATAGAAATAGAAGCTACGTGCTCCAGCCTCCAGTAGCACGATATGTCCAATGCATGGAATCCACAAAAAATTCAAGTTTGTTTGTGGGTCGGTGGACAAGCCCTTGCATCGTGACAGGGAGGAGTGCAGCTTACTGTCAATCCCGAATCACGAAAGCTCCATTCTAATTTCCAGCATTTGCAGTCATAGTCAAATGATCGTCATCAGAAGCGTCACGATTCCCAGACCCGCAGCGGCCACTACCCTGCCGGCGGCTGAACCCTCGGGCGCGTCAGCCGCCTCGTCGCTACCCTTCTTATGCGCCGGCGCGTCAGCTGCTGGGCCGTCCGCCGTGGGGCCATCTGCCGCAGGGCCATCAGCCGTTGGGCCATCAGCCGCAGGGCCATCAGCCGTTGGGCCGTCCGCCGCCGGCCCAGGGGCATCGGCAGGCGCGTCTGTGCTGGCGTCGTCGGACGGTGCCGGAGCAGGGGCCTCCTTATCTTTGGGCGGAGGAGCTCCCTTCTTTCCCTTGGTTGCGGGCGCGGGCGCGGGCGCCGTGGCCTTGCCGCTGTCCGCGGAGCCGCCGACGCCGGGCGGCACGATGGGGGCGCTGACCTGCAGCACTGAGATGTTGTACGGGCGGGAAGCGACGGACTTCACCATATGGGAGGTCATCTGCGCTCCAGGCTGGGCGGAGCCGAACACCATGACACCGTCGGAGCGCTTGGTGAAGTTGAGGAAGCCCATGCGGTCGGTGGCCTGGCCGGAGGACTGGAACATAGTGGTCAGCAGGGCGGAGTGGTTCTTGATGGCCCCGAGCTTAGCGGTGTCGTAGTAGTCGAGGACGACGTGCATGGAGAGCACCTTCCGCTGGACGTCGGAAGGGAGGGAGGAGATGCCACCCGCGGCGCTGTTGTCCACGGCGAGCACGGTGATGGTCTGCCGGCGATTGATATCCTCCGCAAGCTTCGTCTGCGACAGGAGGTTGTTAAACGTAGTGAAATCGGAGAACTCTCCGAGTAGCCTGGTGACGTTGAAGGCAGTCGCCGGCGACGAGAGGTAGGCAAGGAAGAGGACACCGGCAATGGTGGGCGAACGTGAAGCCATGGCTG
The DNA here is from genome assembly GCA_022457205.1 of Saccharum spontaneum. NCBI lineage: Eukaryota > Viridiplantae > Streptophyta > Magnoliopsida > Poales > Poaceae > Saccharum > Saccharum spontaneum. The sequence continues at coordinate 38,260,598 of CM039594.1, forward strand.
CTGCCTGATGATTCACCGGAGTTTGTGGAGAGAGAGAGAGAGAGAGTAATATAGATGTGTTTGGCAGGTGCCCTAAATTAACTTGGACGTGCATGCACGCCGGAGAGTGGCGACGACGCTAAACCAGGGGTGCCGCATCTACATGGCTGGGTGACAAGCTTCAAAGCTGCTCAACGGTAGGGATGCTTGAATGGTCAGAAATTTTCGCAGAGTAATGTCACTTAGAGCTATTGGACTTAACATCTCTGCCTGCCAGTTCCAAGAAAAACCATTTGCTCCCTTTGCTCGACTTCGCTCCGTTTGATTCTCAGGAGATTTTATAAATCTGGATAAAAAAAATCTCAGAATATTAGAATGGTATTCAAATATGCGATTCTATTGGATTTTAACATATAGACACAAATCCAATAAACACACTAGATTTTTTTTCAAGATTTTTAGAATCCAAACGCCGCCTGTTCTGGCATCTTCCTGTACCAATTTATAGAAGACTAGCAAATATGCCCCCTGCATTGCAACAGGAGAAAAAACTTTCAAACGTTTATAAAAACAACAACGTGAATGGTATGTATCAATTTATGTTTTGTATCAATGTTATACAGAGGCCGGAAGTGTTTCAAGGTCTTTGTATCATCTCGATGTAACGATCTTGAAATTAATAAAGCTTTCCTTATCGAAAAAATGTTTTACCATTTCTATAAAATTTAAAAGCTACAGTTTATTTTCTGGAGATGATCATAACACCATAATATAAGGTAATGTTGGCAATAATATGACAATGCCCTATTAAGTTTGTATTAAAATATAATCTTGATAGATTTTTTCTTCCATTACAAAGCACAGATATATTTTCATACTATTTATGTGCTGATAGTTAAATATCGAGTTACATGACATTCTTTGTAATGAAAGGGTTTCTTCGCTAATGATTATGATGGGAGACATCTTTCATTTCTCCGTATGGTAACTCTCATCAGGAATTGCACCAGTACATATGTACAGTTTAGAGACAAATTTATGTAGATCAGACCGATAACAATTTGGCCGGTCAACATTTCAATTTGCAGTTTGATTGGTCAGACAAAAAGCTGAACCATTTATAATAAGATAAGTTTTAATCCTAATTAAAATTACAACAATGTCTTGGCGGTGGAAATCATTCTTTTCTTAAAAAGACCAAGAGTTCAAAGATCTATAATATTGTCACGACCCAAAGTCGTTCCAACTAAAACTTTTACTACAACCTCCTTGATGACATTGCACAGTCCCTCAAACTCTCAAGGATTGCCTTATCATTCTCTTTTAAAGGACTCCCAGAAGAACAAAGACTCCAAATTCGTAACCCGATTCGATCAATTTTCTCTAGTAAACCTGAATTCAACATCGCAAGGTTACTTCAACCAAGGTGCTAGTCAACATCCCTAGCCTCTCTACAAGTGTTGATCAATATCTAAGACACAAAAGTCCCTTTCTCAAAATCGATAGATAAAATCAGAGACTTGACGGAGTGTTCGGTTGGATTGGCAGATCGTCCGTCAATTCCCCTTTTTAGTAGAGTAAGTGGAGAATGAGCTGTCCTCAACTCACTCAAGGATGGCCCCATATGTCAGCATGAGTGGAGTGGAATATACAGTAGATTTAGCTTAGCCCTACAACCTCTCTCAACCACTCTCCCATTCCATTTCCCCCGCCCTCTCTCTACCATAAAGAACAAGGCAAGAACAAGATGAACTAGAGTGAGAAAGTGAAGGAGAAGGAAGAGAAAGAATGGAAGAAAGAAAAGGGGAGCAAGATCAGCACTATGTCAAGCTCATGAGCATCTCCATCCCTCTCAATCCATGGTGAGATCAAGAGCTCTCTTCTCATGTTCTCGAAACCATCTCTCAAACGCAAACTCATGATTCTCTTCATGCATGGATGAAGTATGAAGTTTGGAAGTTGCTCCTTCATCTCAAGAATAAGCTCAAGATCATATCTAGGTCAATCCTCTCATGCATCTCTCTAATCTCTCTCTAATGCATTTTGTGGATTTTTGCAAGAAAATCTCATGAGTGGCCAAATCCACCTCTCTTGCTTGGAACAAGGTTAATAAAGGGTCAACATCTCGGTGGCCTAAGAGTCACCAAATCTCAAACATAAGTTGCCATGCCCAATTTCATGAATTATCTATCATTTTCTCATGATTTAATAGATTTTGAAATCACTAGTTGCACTTGGTAACTAGAGCCCAAAACCTAGCTATCACTAGCCTAACCTGTCACCTAAGCACCCCTAGAAATCCCTTGCACATGCATGTTGAACCTCACTCACAAATTAGACTTGAATCCCAAGTGAGCAACATAAAAATGAAGAACATAGGTTCTGTTGACGTGCTTATGGAGCAACGGTCAAAATTCACGAACTGTCCATCAACACCAACACTTAACCAAACTCACAGCAATGCACTTAGCCTTCACTATTAATAATTTAACGGATCGTCTACTATAACCCTACCCACAAACTAGGGATCAAATCATTCTATTATGATTTCCATGTGACGAACTAGGAAACACATCTGTTAGCTGATCGGATCTATTGTAACCCTACCCCTCGGACTATATAAGAAGGGGTAGGACCTCCTGATCGGGATCCATCCTTTACATTCTAGGGCATAGCTACAATCAGCAACCCCTATAACCGAGCATATGAATATAGAGAGATCTACTTCAAACTAGATGTATGGCACCACGTGCCTGAACCAGTATAATCCCTATGTCTTGTGTGCTACCCATATGATTTCCTGTACGTGAATACGCTGATATTAGTATTGCTAAAGTAAATTCTTTAAACACATCCCATAATAAATACCAAAATAGTTTTTACAAAAATCAAGTATATTGAATAGGGGAGAATTTGATTAAGGATTAGTCGGTCCTAGAAAGGCAAGAAGTGGATTATGGTGTTAGGGAGAGGCTTAAGCCCATAATGCCACATAAGAGGACATATTAGAAATGGCAAGAGCAAGGTAGGTGATATACATGTAGTACGTTGCATATTTCAATTAGCATCATATGATCTTGCTACTGCAGTGCATCCAACCAAGTAGATAGGTTGTATTTAATTTTACATGTGGTATCTATTATTTGCTTGTTTTGTTCGTGTTGTCATCAATCACTACAAATAGGGATATTGTAAGGAAAATAGACCCTATGGGCCATTAAGTTGGATTTTGGTGTTTGATGAATAATATGACCATTTGGACTAACAACATTTTCTAGTATACAAGGTTAAGTTTATATTAAATGGATGCAAGGTTGTCTTGGACTTAAGCAACATGAAAACTGATGTGATCAACACCTCAAGCAATTAGAAGCCATGTTGAAGACCTACAAGACATGTTATTAGAAGTCTAAGACGCCAAGAAGTAGAAGCTAGGACATGAAGGCACAAATCAAATTGAAGCCACTAAAGTTGAGACAATGAGGTCGATGAATTCGTCTTGTCTCATGATTTTGGATCTTGTCAAATTGATATGACATTAGTTCAAATATATAGAGCTTTCCATTAGCTTTCAAAAAGTACAAGATCATCAAAATTGAAGTTTGGAGTTAAAAGTTATTCCAATAAAGGTGTGCTACAACAAAATGAAGTGTGTGGAGAGTTGAGGCTCATCCATTTGTGCTTTAGCCACCAAAAGTGCTTAGGGAAATATTCGGTGATTAGTGTATGTGCTTTTGTGAAGTGTTTACGCTAGTTAGACCACCGGTCCACCACTAATGTGCTTGCTCTAGGTTTAGGTCTAGTGTTTAATGAGGTTTGCATAACTCTTACCACTTGGTGTTTGTGCATACTGTTGGTATTTCTTATGTCTATTGGATAATTCCACAAGCGTACAGAATATACCGTTGTAGCACTTCACCCCGGGAGTATTCCAAGGTATCACTATTTATTTTATCCCAAGGGAAAGTGGTAGCAAGGAATGATAATAAAAGAGATATCCTTATATTTACCATAGCTTAGTATCAACTACCATAAGGGGTAGTCAAAATATAGTAGGAAGGGTTGATGCAATAAGCCAAGATGAAGATAATGAAAGATAACTAGTAATTATAGCTAGGTGGGAGGACAACGAGTGAGTAAAGGATTCCTGTGATTCAAACTCTACTTCTATGATTCTACCTTAGACATAAATGCAACACATAGATGGGTCCTCACAACAAGTATACTAGGTGGTAGGTGAGACAATAGGAGATGAAACTCCCACGTGAAGCAGCTACCCTTTTACTAGAGCCTTACCATTTTAATAACTTGCCTAACAACACATGGTGGAATACAAAGACTAGACAATGCTGCCACCACTTGCTAGTGAAAGCCTAGTTTGGTTTTGGATAATTGATTAAACCTATTGGACTAACCCTATGCTCTATGTGTGTAGAATGAGATAGGTTGGTCCAAGTCCAAGAAAGAGCTAGATGGCACTCATGGTGATGGAGATGGCCTAAAGGTGTTGACCGACCATAAAGGGGGTCGGCCGACCCCCTATGGCTAGTGGGCCCTCACATCTTCTTTTATAAGCATGGCCCACATGTCATAGTGGAGGTTGGATGATGTTGTCATGCCGGTTTTGCTTCCTGTGGGCCCATGGATCTGTGTGACTTGATCTTGAACCACTAAGAGAAAACACAAAGTGGATCTAAGGGCTGAGGATCACTTTTGGGATGCTTCACACATGGATCATGGTGACTTGGCATGCCTTAGTGAGCTTAGGGGGGGCGACTGACCCCCCTATGGGGGTCCCACAAGCTCAATTGTCCCCACTTGTCATATCTTGTAGAAAAATATCTGAAGGTACAAGTGAAACTTGTTATTGATAAAATATGTTCATGTCATGTTATTCTTCCTTCGATTCAAGGCTGTCGACGGTGTTTTGAGTGTGTATATTTATGACATTTTCATTGTCAACACGTACCATTGTTGTACATCGAAGAGGCTTATAGTCTTGTCAGACCACACCAAGCTCGTTTTTGGTGTGGCCGTTACCATGTACCGGAGAGAACGAGGCCCAAGGCGATTTGGCCAGAAGTGCGTTAGTGAAGATGGCGAGAGTTGTTCGAGAGAGGCAATCTCGGAGATCTAATTGAACATAGGTAAGGCCTAGGGGCTATCTGTGGAGTTACTCAACTAGGAGCTTTGCCCTAACGAGGGCATCCTCGCAAGGCGCTCCAACAAGGACTAGGGGAAGCGTGAGATTCTCAATACCTTGGTAAAATTATCGGAGTCATTGACGAGACTTTGCATCTCTATCTCAATTAAGCTTCCGCATTTATATTACTTAGGTTGTGTGCTTTACTATTTAGTTTAGCATGCTAGTCTAATTGATAGGATTGGAACTTAGGTTGCATAATTTATTTTAGGTTGCATAACTTATTTGCGGTAGATACATTAATACACCTAGCAAAACCTTAGTTGCACATATCGGTAGATTATTTTATTGCATAGGTTTTGACTAGTGGGAATTAGAAGCCGTAGTTTAGAATAGATTTGTAGAAAGCCTAGTTAAACCCCCAGGCGTCACGGTCCCTTCAATAAGTTTTTGATTTGAAGTTGTTTAGAGTCTCAAATATTTGTTTTAAATTCACATATTTAGATTCAAATTTTTAAAATTTTCAAATCTCGTATGGAGATAACCTTTATCAAAATTGTAAAGCTCTACCGGACCTAAACTTTATAGTTGAGACTTTTTCTATTTGAAATCATTTAGAGGCTGAAATATTTAATACATGATTACGAAATGTAGATTCAAAAGGATTACAAAATGTTGATATATACTCACAAATAAGTGTATAGTTTATTTCCTCAAAGTACATAATTTAGTGGTAGAGAAACATTATACATTTTGAAGGTTTGAAAGAAAACCATTTATAGAGACAAGCATCTTAACATGTCTGTCACTATAAATGACATTAGTAGAGATGGGCACCTTGATGCCCATCTCTATCAATCAAATTACAAAGACGGTGGCATATGCCCACCTCTAGAAATGACCAATTAACAGTGACTATGCTAGAGGCGGCTGTGCTTCCCGATTCTAAAAATGAATTTTCACTGCCTCTAGAAATCCAAAATCCTTTTATCTAGTAGTGTAACGCTACTCCGAATTGTTCAAGCCTGACAACAGAGATGAGCAAATCACTAAAAGGTAATAATTCTACACTCTACAGACTACCATCAATTCTAAATTAACTTTTTCCTAAATTAAACTTGTATAAGGTTGACCAAGCTTTTATATTAATAGCATCTATAAGTTCCAATAAATACACTACTAAAATATATTAAACAGAAATTTTGAAGAAACTAATTTAGTGATTTAGATGTAGGTGCTTTTATTTATAAAATCTGTCCAAACTAGAAAGTGTGACGTGTGATAAATCTAAAGCAAATTATAATTTGAATCCAAGGGAATGAACTCTTATCTAAGTTTACATGTCCCAAACTAGCCCATAAGCACTTGCAAGATTAGAATTGGGGTGAGAAGCCCGAGCAAACTTCCCTTTGTTGAAACCTCTCTGACGGCAGTTCTTGTTGTTGTAGTGCTGTCTGATGTACGCAACTGAAGGACTGATGCAGTGCATATCCCCTGCAATCCATTAATTGTAGAACAAGTTTGCACCTCTTGTCTTGTGTTGCTCCCTTCACGAGCTACTCGATTACGGGTTACCTGCTGCATTTTCAAACCATTTGAGCAGCTCGCCCAGCAGACAATATAGTTTGGTCCAAGTAATCTAGTAGTAGCAATTTCCCTCAAATCAAGTAATGTTTCTAAAAGAAACGAGAAAATGGTTTAACTACCCAGAGCTAGCCCCTCGGCCGCCAATCCTCTCCCATGCTCGCTTGACACAACAGTAACTGCCACGAAATGGCCGGCCGGCCACGTACGTCTACGGAATTTCCTCGTCGTGACCTTCAAACCAAAGCACTTGGCACGCGTGACATGCTTCAGACATCACAGGTCGACATCCCCTAAACCTAAGCGTTTGACCTGCAAAAGGCAGCCTTGGCCTGGGCGCTTGGCCACCACACCTTTTCCTGGTTCTATATAACCCTCGTCACACACCGTTGCCTAACTTCCTAACAACAGACACAGCACCAGCCACGGACCAGACCACGGTTGGCTCCCCGATCCTGAATTCCCTTCCTGATGGAGCTTCAGAGGTCGAACTCCATGGAGATAGAGCCCACCATCTGGCAGTCCGCGCGCCTGCAGGCCACCGGCAGCGACGAGCTGGGGCAGTCCTGCAGGTTGTACTGCCCGCCGGCGACGGGGAGGGTCCCCTTCGAGTGGGAGGACGAGCCAGGGAAGCTCAAGGGCTCCGCCAGGTTGGACGTCGTCCCTCCACTCTGCCCCTCTCCGGCCATGCAGAGCGCACGTCTCACTGACCGGCACAGCCCAAGGCGCAAGAGCAAGCAGAGCGCTGGGACGGTGGCTGGTGGTTTCGAAGGCTGCATTCCGCTGAGGTTCCACTTGGGCCGGGCGATGAAGAGGTGGGTGTAAAAAAATAAGAATTTTATGTAAAGGACACTTTATGTACAACTGTAATACTAGTATATATAAAACGATATGCTGATTGCTTGCAACACATGTAAAGCACGTATCGGAACTCTTAACCTTTAACATGTACATGAATCAAACAGTTTGTAAGACCATGTTCAATTTAAAATACATGATACTACTTGCATCGCAAAGTTGATCATTTCACCTCTAAGTAAAACAGCGGCGTCTTTCATACTCCCTCCATCCCAAATTATAAGACGTTTGACTTTTTTGATCTCAAATTTGACCATTCGTCTTATTCAAAAAATTTGTGCAAACATAGTCAAATTTAAGTCATTCTTGAGAAACTTTTATTAATATACCAAGTCACGATAAAAGAATTGATATTTTGCACAAATTTTTGAATAAGACGAGTGGTCAAACTTGGTGTCAAAAAAGTCAAACGTCTTATAATTTGAGATGGAGGGAGTAAGCACTACCGATAAGAGGAGCTTTGCTAAGAGCCTACCTCTTTGCCGAGAGTCAAATATCGGGCGCTCGGTAAAAAATCCTTTGCCGAAAGCCAGTGCTCCGCAAAGATTGGCTCTTGGCAAAGCCAGCTTTGCCGAGAGCTCGACTCTCGGTACAAAAAGAACTTCGGCAAAGCCTCAACCCCACAAACAGCCCACTTACACCGTCATCTTTGCCGAGAGCTTGCTGTTAGGCTCTCGGCAAAATATTTTTCCTCGGCAAAAAAAAGTTTTAGATATTTGCTCCCAAATTTTTTGTGCAGCCTTGCTACAGTACTAGAAGCCAAGATTTGAAGTTTGGTGTATTTTTTCATCCCTCTTGCTATATTTCGTGTATTTTTTTTATTTTCTTGATTTTTTTTCACAAGACGCACATTTGAACTGCATGTGCATAAAATAATGAATCTCAGAGATTCAATAAATGATATTCATTCTTCCGAGGGTATTTCGATGCCGTATCCAGGGACATACGCGAAAACTCCACCATCTTGTGCATGCGACATGGCGACCAAGTTGCATGAGATTTGATTTAAAAATATATAAAATGCGAACGGAGTCAGAAAATTATGAAAATGGACGGGAGGCCTTGACATCGCATGTAGAGGCTATAAATTTTTTTTGAAAATGTTTGAAGCAAGTTGTGCCGCAAGATAGTTGAAACCCTGAGATCTCCACATGTGATAACAAGATATCACATGTGGAGATCTCAGGGTTTCAACCATGTTGTGTCACAACTTGCTCCAAACATTCCCAAATTATTTTCATAAACTCTACGTATCCTGTCAAGGCCTCCCATCTATTTTCATGATTTTCCGACTCCGTTCGCATTTTATATAATTTTAAATCAAATCCTACACAACTTGGTCGCCATGTCTCGTGCACGAGATGATCGAGTTTCTGCGTCTGTCCCTAGATACGGTGTTGAAATACCCTCGGAAGCATGAATATCATTTTTTTTTGAATCGCTAAGATTCATTATTTCATGCACCTGCAGTTCAAATATGCGTCTTGCGGAAAAAATAAAGAAAATAAAGAAAATGCACGAAATATAGCAAGATGAATGGAAAATACACCAAATTTCAAACATGGCCTCCTAGGTACTATATCAAGGCTGCAGGAAAAATATCTCAAGGACAAGTGGAACTTGTTATTGATAAAATATGTTCATGTCATGTTATTTTTCCTTTGATTCAACGCTGTCGATGGTGTTTTGAGTGTGTATATTTATGACATTTTCATTGTCAACACATACCATTGTTGTACATCGAAAAGGCTTATAGTCTTGTCAGACCACAGCAAGCTCGTTTTTGGTGTGGCCGCCACCTTGTACCGGAGAGAATAAGGCCCAAGGTGATTTGGCCAGAAGCACGTTAGTGAAGACGGCGAGAGTTGTTCAGGAGAGGCAATCTCGGAGATCTACTTCAGCATAAGTAAGGCCTAGGAGCTATCTGTGGAGTTACTCAACTAGGAGCTTTGCCCTAACGAGGGCATCCTCGCAAGGGGCTCCAACAAAGACTAGGGAAAGCGTGAGATTCTCGATACCTCGGTAAAATTATCAGAGTCATTGACGAGACTTTGCATCTTTGTTTCAATTAAGCTTCCACATTTATATTACTTAGGTTGTGTGCTTTACTATTTAGTTTAGCATGCTAGTCAAGCTGATAGGATTGGAACTTAGGTTGCATAATTTCTTTTAGGTTGCATAACTTATTTGCGGTAGATACATCAATACACCTAGCAAAACCTTAGTTGCACATATCCGTAGATTATTTTATCGCATAGGTTTTGACTAGTGGAAATTAGAAGCCGTAGTTTAGAGTATTTTTGTAGAAAGCCTAATTAAACCCCCCAGGCATCACGGTCCCTTGAGTAAGTTTTTGATTTGAAGTTGTTTAGAGTCTCAAATATTTGTTTTAAATTCACATATTTAGATTCAAATTTTTAAAATTTTCAAATCTTGTATGGAGATAACCTTTATCAAAGCTCTACCGGACCTAAACTTTATAGTCGAGACTTTTTCCATTTGAAATCATTTAGAGGCTGAAATATTTAATACATGATTACGAAATGTAGATTCAAAAGGATTACAAAATGTTGATATATACTCACAAATATGTGTATAGTTTATTTCCTCAAAGTACATAATTTATTGGTAGAGAAACATTATACATTTTGAAGGTTTGAAAGAAAACCATTTATAGAGACAAGCATCTTAACATGTCTGTTACTATAAATGACATTAGTAGAGATGATGCCCATCTCTATTAATCAAATTACAAAGACGGTGGCATATGCCCACCTCTATAAATGACCAATTAACAGTGACTATGCTAGAGGCGGCCGTGCTTCCCGATTCTAAAAATGAATTTTGACTGCCTCTAGAAATCCAAAATCCTTTTATCTAGTAGTGTAACGCTACTCCGAATTGTTCAAGCCTGAAAACAGAGATGAGCAAATCACTAAAAGGTAATAATTCTACACTCTACAGACTACCATCAATTCTAAATTAACTTTTTCCTAAATTAAACTTGTATAAAGTTGACCAAGCTTTTATATTAATAGCATCTATAAGTTCCAATAAATACACTACTAAAATATATTAAACAGAAATTTTGATGAAACTAATTTAGTGATTTAGATGTAGGTGCTTTTATTTATAAACTTGGTCAAAACTAGAAAGTGTGATGTGTGATAAATCTAAAGCAAATTATAATTTGAATCCAAGGGAATGAACTCTTATCTAAGTTTACATTTCCCAAACTAGCCCATAAGCACTTGCAAGATTAGAATTGGGGTGAGAAGCCCGAGCAAACTTCCCTTTGTTGAAACGTCTCTGACGGCAGTTCTTGTTGTTGTAAGACTAGTCGCAGTGGCATACTGTAAACGATACTCTAAAGCTTTAGAGTACGAATATAGAGTAAAAACTGCTGCACTGGGTATTCTAAAACGATACTCTATCCTTTCTCTCACTCTATATTTAGAGTAGCACGGTGCTTACTCTATAGTGTGCAGTGGCAGGCCCCACTAGCTAAACAAAGGAAAAAAAATGCTATAACTCACAAACCAAAAGTCCAAATTAAATTTCGATTGCACCATTAAATTCGTCTCAATAAATCCTTCAAAACTAGATCACACATGAATATATTTAGATAAAGTGACAAGTAGGTACCACAGTAAATAGAGTGGATAGAGGATGATATAAAGGATGGATGGGTGCGGAAGAATTAAGTGTAGAGGAGAGAATCTTGCTGATTAGGACGTATAGAGGATGAATATAGAGGTTCATGAGTGCGGACAGCCTAATGCTGTCTGATGTATGCAACTGAAGGACTGATGCAGTGCATATCCCCTGCAATCCATTAATTGCAGAACAAGTTTGCACCTCGTCTCGTGTTGCTCCCTTCACGAGCTACTCGATTACGGGTTACCTGCTGCATTTTCAAACCATTTGAGCAGCTCGCCCAGCAGACAATATAGTTTGGTCCAAGTAATCTAGTAGTAGCAATTTCCCTCAAATCAAGTAATGTTTCTAAAAGAAACGAGAAAATGGTTTAACTACCCAGAGCTAGCCCCTCGGCCGCCAATCCTCTCCCATGCTCGCTTGACACAACAGTAACTGCCACGAAATGGCTGGCCGGCCACGTACGTCTACTGAATTTCCTCGTCGTGACCTTCAAACCAAAGCACTTGGCACGCGTTTTGACATGCTTCAGACATTACACGTCGACATCCCCTAAACCTAAGCGTTTGACCTGCAAAAGGCAGCCTTGGCCTGGGCGCTTGGCCACCATACCTTTTCCTGGTTCTATATAACCCTCGTCACACACCGTTGCCTAACTTCCTAACAACAGACACAGCGCCAGCCACGGACCAGACCACGGTTGGCTCCCCGATCCTGAATTCCCTTCCTCATGGAGCATCAGAGGTCGAAATCCATGGAGATAGAGCCCACCATCTGGCAGTCTGCGCGCCTGCAGGCCACCGACAGCGACGAGCTGGGGCAGTCCTGCAGGGTGTACTGCCCGCCGGCGACGGGGAAGGTCCCCTTCGAGTGGGAGGACGAGCCAGGGAAGCCCAAGGGCTCCGCCAGGTTGGACGTCGTCCCGCCACTCTGCCCCTCGCCGGCCATGCAGAGCGCACGTCTCACTGACCGGCACAGCCCAAGGCGCAAGAGCAAGCAGAGCGCTGGGACAGTGGCTGGTGGTTTCGAAGGCTGCATTCCGCTGAGGTTCCACTTGGGCCGGGCGATGAAGAGGTGGGTGTAAAAAAACAAGAATTTTATGTAAAGGACACTTTATGTACAACTGTAATACTAGTATATATAAAACGATATGCTGATTGCTTGCAACACATGTAAAGCACGTAACGGAACTCTTAACCTTTAACATGTACATGAATCAAACAGTTTGTAAGACCATGTTCAATTTAAAATACATGATACTACTTGCATCGCAAAGTTGATCATTTCACCTCTAAGTAAAACAGCGGCGTCTGTCATAAGCACTACCGGTAAGAGGAGCTTTGCCGAGAGCCTACCTCTTTGCCGAGAGTCAAATATCGGGCGCTCGGTAAAAAATTCTTTGCCGAAAGCCAGTGCTCCGCAAAGATTGGCTCTTGGCAAAGCCAGCTTTGCCGAGAGCTCAACTCTCGGTACAAATAGAACTTCGGCAAAGCCTCAACCCCACAAACGGCCCACTTACGCCATCATCTTTGCCTAGAGCCTGCTGTTAGGCTCTCGGCAAAATATTTTTCTTTGCCGAGAGCCTCAGCCAAGGCTCTCGGCAAAAAAATTTTTTGGATTTTTGCTTCCAAATTTTTTGTGCAGCCTTGCTACAGTACTAGAAGCCAAGATTTGAAATTTGGTGTATTTTTCCATCCATCTTGCTATATTTCGTGTATTTTTTTTATTTTCTTGATTTTTTTCCACAAGACGCACATTTGAACTGCAGGTGCATAAAATAATAAATCTCAGAGATTCAATAAATGATATTCATTCTTCCGAGGGTATTTCGATGCCGTATCCAGGGACATACGCGAAAACTCCACCATCTTGTGCACGCGACATGGCGATCAAGTTACGTGAGATTTGATTTAAAAATATATAAAATGCGAACGGAGTCAGAAAATTATGAAAATGGACGGGAGGCCTTGACATCGCATGTAGAGGCTATAAATTTTTTTTGAAAATGTTTGAAGCAAGTTGTGCCGCAAGATGGTTGAAACCCTGAGATCTCCACGTGTGATAACAAGATATCACATGTGGAGATCTCAGGGTTTCAACCATGTTGTGTCACAACTTGCTCCAAACATTCCCAAATTATTTCCATAAACTCTACGTATCCTGTCAAGGCCTCCCATCTATTTTCATGATTTTCCGACTCCGTTCGCATTTTATATAATTTTAAATCAAATCCTACACAACTTGGTCGCCATGTCTCGTGCACGAGATGGTCGAGTTTCCGCGTATGTCCCTAGAGACGGTGTTGAAATACCCTCGGAAGCATGAATATCATTTTTTTTGAATCGCTGAGATTCATTATTTCATACACCTGCAGTTCAAATGTGCGTCTTGCGGAAAAAATAAAAAAAATAAAGAAAATGCACGAAATATAGCAAGATGAATGGAAAATACACCAAATTTCAAACATGGCCTCCTAGTACTATATCAAGGCTGCAGGAAAAATATCTCAAGGACAAGTGGAACTTGTTATTGATAAAATATGTTCATGTCATGTTATTCTTCCTTTGATTCAACGCTGTCGATGGTGTTTTGAGTGTGTATATTTATGACATTTTCATTGTCAACACATACCATTGTTGTACATCAAAAAGGCTTATAGTCTTGTCAGACCACAGCAAGCTCGTTTTTGGTGTGGCCGCCACCTTGTACCGGAGAGAACAAGGCCCAAGGTGATTTGGCCAGAAGCGCGTTAGTGAAGACGGCGAGAGTTATTCGGGAGAGGCAATCTCGGACATCTACTTCAGCATAGGTAAGGCCTAGGGGCTATCTGTGGAGTTACTCAACTAGGAGCTTTGCCCTAACGAGGGCATCCTCGCAAGGGGCTCCAACAAGGACTAGGGGAAGCGTGAGATTCTCGATACCTCGGTAAAATTATCAGAGTCATTGATGAGACTTTGCATCTTTGTTTCAATTAAGCTTACACATTTATATTACTTAGGTTGTGTGTTTTACTATTTAGTTTAGCATGCTAGTCTAGTTGATAGGATTGGAACTTAGGTTGCATAATTTATTTTAGGTTGCATAACTTATTTGCGGTAGATACATCAATACACCTAGCAAAACATTAGTTGCACATATCAGTAGATTATTTTATTGCATAGGTTTTGACTAGTGGAAATTAGAAGCCGTAGTTTAGAGTAGATTTGTAGAAAGCCTAATTAAACCCCACAAGCATCACGGTCCCTTCGGTAAGTTTTTGATTTGAAGTTGTTTAGAGTCTCAAATATTTGTTTTAAATTCACATATTTAGATTCAAATTTTTAAAATTTTCAAATCTTGTATGGAGATAACCTTTATCAAAGCTCTACCGGACCTAAACTTTATAGTCGAGACTTTTTCCATTTGAAATCATTTAGAGCCTGAAATATTTAATACATGATTACGAAATGTAGATTCAAAAGGATTACAAAATGTTGATATATACTCACAAATAAGTGTATAGTTTATTTCCTCAAAGTACATAATTTATTGGTAGAGAAACATTATACATTTTGAAGGTTTGAAAGAAATCCATTTATAGAGACAAGCATATTAACATGTCTGCTACTATAAATGACATTAGTAGAGATGATGCCCATCTCTATTAATCAAATTACAAAGACAGTGGCATATGCCCACCTCTAGAAATGACCAATTAACAGTGACTATGCTAGAGGCGGCCGTGCTTCCCGATTCTAAAAATAAATTTTGACTGCCTCTAGAAATCCAAAATCCTTTTATCTAGTAGTGTAACGCTACTCCGAATTGTTCAAGCCTGAAAACAGAGATGAGCAAATCACTAAAAGGTAATAATTCTACACTCTACAGACTACCATCAATTCTAAATTAACTTTTTCCTAAATTAAACTTGTATAAAGTTGACCAAGCTTTTATATTAATAGCATCTATAAGTTCCAATAAATACACTACTAAAATATATTAAACAGAAATTTTGATGAAACTAATTTAGTGATTTAGATGTAGGTGCTTTTATTTATAAACTCGGTCAAAACTAGAAATTGTGACGTGTGATAAATCTAAAGCAAATTATAAGTTGAATCCAAGGGAATGAACTCTTATCTAAGTTTACATGTCCCAAACTAGCCCATAAGCACTTGCAAGATTAGAATTGGGGTGAGAAGCCCAAGCAAACTTCCCTTTGTTGAAACCTCTCTAACGGCAGTTCTTGTTGTTGTAAGACTAGCCGCAGTGGCATACTGTAAACGATACTCTAAAGCTTTAGAGTACGAATATAGAGTAAAAACTGCTGCACTGGGTACTCTAAAACGATACTATATCCTTTCTCTCACTCTATATTTAGAGTAGCACAGTGCTTACTCTATAGTGTGCAGTGGCAGGCCCCACTAGCTAAACAAAGGAAAAAATGCTATAACTCACAAACCAAAAATCCAAATTAAATTTCGATTGCACCATTAAATTCGTCTCAATAAATCCTTCAAAACTAGATCACACATGAATATATTTAGATAAAGTGACAAGTAGGTCCCACAGTAAATAGAGTGGATAGAGGATGATATAAAGGATGGATGGGTGCGGAAGAATTAAGTATAGAGGAGAGAATCTTGCTGACTAGGACGTATAGAGGATGAATATAGAGGTCCATGAGTGCGGACAGCCTAATGCTGTCTGATGTATGCAACTGAAGGACTGATGCAGTGCATATCCCCTGCAATCCATTAATTGCAGAACAAGTTTGCACCTCTTGTCTCGTGTTGCTCCCTTCACGAGCTACTCGATTACGGGTTACCTGCTGCATTTTCAAACCATTTGAGCAGCTCGCCCTGCAGACAGTACAGTTTGGTCCAAGTAATCTAGTAGTAGCAATTTCCCTCAAATCAAGTAATGTTTCTAAAAGAAACGAGAAAATGGTTTAACTACCCAGAGCTAGCCCCTCGGCCGCCAATCCTCTCCCATGCTCGCTTGACACAACAGTAACTGCCACGAAATGGCTGGCCGGCCACGTACGTCTACTGAATTTCCTCGTCGTGACCTTCAAACCAAAGCACTTGGCACGCGTTTTGACATGCTTCAGACATCACACGTCGACATCCCCTAAACCTAACCCTCTGTTCGGCTGAGCTTATCAGCACGGCTTATTAGCCGTGGAACAGTGTTTTTCTCTCACAGCAAATCAGCCACAGCCGGCTTATAAGCCAAAAAAACAGCCTGTCGAACAAGGCCTAAGCGTTTGACCTGCAAAAGGCAGCCTTGGCCTGGGCGCTTGGCCACCACACCTTTTCCTGGTTCTATATAACCCTCGTCACACACCGTTGCCTAACTTCCTAACAACAGACACAGCACCAGCCACGGACAAGACCACGGTTGGCTCCCCGATCCTGAATTCCCTTCGTGATGGAGCATCAGAGGTCGAAATCCATGGAGATAGAGCCCACCATCTGGCAGTCCGCGCGCCTGCAGGCCACCGGCAGCGACGAGCTGGGGCAGTCCTGCAGGGTGTACTGCCCGCCGGCGACGGGGAGGGTCCCCTTCGAGTGGGAGGACGAGCCAGGGAAGCCCAAGGGCTCCGCCAGGTTGGACGTCGTCCCGCCACTCTGCCCCTCGCCGGCCATGCAGAGCGCACGTTTCACTGACCGGCACAGCCCAAGGCGCAAGAGCAAGCAGAGCGCTGGGACGATGGGTGGTGGTTTCGAAGGCTGCATTCCGCTGAGGTTCCACTTGGGCAGGGCGATGAAGAGGTGGGTGCAAAGAAACAAGAATTTTATGTAAAGGACACTTTATGTACAACTGTAACACTAGTATATATAAAACGATATGTTGATTGCTTGCAACACATGTAAAGCACGTAACGGAACTCTTAGCCTTTAACATGTACATGAATCAAACAGTTTGTAAGACCATGTTCAATTTAAAATACATGATACTACTTGCATCGCAAAGTTGATCATTTCACCTCTAAGTAAAACAGCGGCGTCTGCCATAAGCATGGCAATACATCTGCGAGACTTGAGCACAACCATAGTGTCAGGTATAAGGTATTCAGCTAGGAGGCGTATAGTAACACTATTGCGCATCAGACAGCAGGGAGCTAGAGCGGAGTGGCTGAGGGCGCATACTAAGGCTAGCTGGTTCAGTCGGGCAACATGCAGGTCAGTCAGGCATATGAAGTTGAGCTAAGAGTTGGTCAGGCATAGTTGATTAATTGATCTTGATCAGGCTTGAGTGGAGTTAGGTAGTTAGAATACAGCTGTTAATCTGCTAGTGGGCCAAGGCCTGGGTGGTGTATAAGCCCATGCAATGTACTGAGTTCATCATCAGAGAACAGAAATAACAAACTGTCTCTCGCGAACTCTTCTACTCGCTTTCTGATAGGATTCTGGTTCCTATCACAGACGGGACGCAGGAAGTAGGGACGGGAAGGAGGAGGACGAGGCTTGGTGTTGCAGCGTCGAATTGGCGGCGCCGTGTTCATCACCACGAGGAACAGTTGGCACAACAATAGGATTACGGTGAACAGGGCTGGGTGCCCAAGGGAGACGATGCGTCTCAATCCCAGGCTGTCCTTTTTATTAGCTGTTGTTCAATATTTATACTTATTGCTTACAGACTCGATCTTGAACACAAGGAGGTCCTGGCCATGCTAACACCACAAACAAAACTGCTAAAGAATACGAAAACACTGAGTGTTGTTCTGACCACGCTAACACCACAAAGCAAAAGACCAAACAAAGTTCCTGAAGCATGCACCCCTAAACTCGAGGCTATGGACTGGAATTATTCAAAGAAGCAAACGCATTCATCCTTCGGCTAATCTTGGCGCCTTGACTGAGCAGATCGCCTAGCCACTTGTGTGGTTCCTGCTGAAAGGATCAAGATGCCCAAGAGGGGGGGGTGAATTGGGCTTTTCTAAAAATTAATTGCAAGAATTAAATCCTACAAGCCGCAATTCACCCCTAGTGCCTACTTGTGTTCCTAGTGAGTCTACCGACAAAAGTTTTGCACCCTAGTTTCCAATCCTAGTCTAGCATGGCAATTCTAGGAAAGTAAATCAAGCAATGAAAGTAAATACGAGAATGTAAATGCTTGAATGTAAAGGGCAAGGAACACGGCGATGTTTTTCCGAGGTATCGGAGAGTCGCCACTCCCCACTAGTCCTCGTTGGAGCACCCGCGCAAGGGTGTCGCTCCCCCTTGATCCGCGCAAGGATCAAGTGCTCTCTACGGGTTGATTCTTCGACACTCCGTCGCGGTGAATCACCCACAACCGCTCACAACATGAGTTGGGTCATCCACAAGCTCCGCCGGATGATCACCAAACTCCCAATCACCACCAAGCCGTCTAGGTGATGGCGATCACCAAGAGTAACAAGCTAGAACTCTCACTTGACCACAACGAGCCCAAATGAGGAGATGGATGCACACTTGCTACTCTCTAATCACTAGTGAGGAACTCTCAAACTTTGATTCTAAATCTCTATCCTCACTAGAGCTCTTGCACTCCCTTGCACTCTAAAGGGTTTTCTCAGATGTTTGAATGAGCAAGAGACCTCTAAAAGAGGTGGAGGGGATGTATTTATACACCCCTCAAAGAAAACGAACTTCTGACACGGGCTGACCGGACGCGCTGGTCGAACTGACCGGACGCGCCGGTCGCCCGTAACGGTCAAAACCCGATTTTCAACTGAACGACCGGACGCGCCGGTCAGGGGTGACCGGACGCGTCCGGTCGTGCAAAGGAGCTTACTGTACTCGCACCGGACGCGAGGCCGCGTCCGATCGGTGATGACCGGACGCGTCCGGTCCTCTCTGGACCTTACTAGACTGTGACCGGACGCGCCGATCACCCCCAGGTCGCGTCCGACGGGTGTTTCCCTCAAGTGACACGTGTCAGCCACTGACCACCGCGTCCGGTCCTCGCGAGGACCGCGTCCGGTGGTCAAGGCCGAAACCCTAGCCGCGGTTACGTACTGACCAGACGCGTCCGGTCATGCCGAAGACCGCGTCCGGTCAGTGGGAAACAGCCCGAAACTTTCCGAAACGCGTCGCAACTTCAACCAAGTTGCTTCCAACTGAACTTTGAGCTATTCTAGGGTTGCCTAGCGCCAAGTTTAACAAGTGTGCACCACACCTAAACATAGGACTCGCCTAGGTCAAGCTACCCGTTCATGCCCCCCTTTATAGTACGGCCAAAAGAGAAAAACGAAGATCCTAACGACTATTCCGAATGTGTCTCAACACCTCGACATCCGGAACTAACCGTCCTTAATCTTGACGTCACTCTTTTGAAAACCGAAACGATTTCCATCAAGGGACACGAATACCATGGTGCCCAAAGCAGTTATAACCTCCATGGCCTAACTTACCAACGTTTCTGCAAAACACACGTTAGTCATGGTAATAAAGCATTGTCATCAATTGCTGAAACCAAACCTTGGGGCCTAGATGCTTTCAATCTCCCCCTTTTTGGTGATTGATGACAACACTAAGGTTCAAAGGATTAGAGTTGAGGTTTTCGAGCATGCTTGGTTCACATAAGCAAAAAGCAATAAGCACAAAGGGTTAGAAATTGCTTATGTGCCCCAAGCCAAAAGAGTGTACTCCATAAGATAAGACAAAAAACGTTAGTACACATAAAGATTATAGCTCATAAGAAATCGGAGTAAGGCACGGAAGCACAACCTTAGAGCTATATAACTGAAACGGTGACATATATTAAAACTGTGACGAGAATAACACATTAAGACTCAAAGTTTACGACTCGACGACAATGTCACATGAATGCAATGCTGAAAAGTAAACAAGATATGCATGAATGTAGCACACAAAGAACGAAAACCCTCTAACAAAACTCCCCCTGAAACTACTCTCTCTCCCCCTTTGGCATCAAGCGCAAAAAAACTAATCTAATGATCTGACGGGGGGACAGACGTAGTCGTGTCGGGTGCCGAGGTGCGCGGAGTAATCACGAAGTGTAGCGAATCACCCTCGGATGTCATACCCCAAAATTTCTGATTTTGGGTTGTGAATAGAAAACACTAAATAAAACAAATGGTTTAAATATTTGTTTAAGACTTAACAAGACTAATTTAAGTTTTAACAAATTTAATTATAGAAAATTGTGGTATTTCAAACTTTTCCAAATTAATTTGGTGGGCTCTTGCCTGATGTGATGTTTGCTTGTTGTCTTTTGTGTGTTAAGAGCGAACAAAGTCTTTAGAAATGCATTTAGTGGATCGATCATTCTTCTCCAGCACGTCTTTATCTTTTTCCGCAATCAATATTCCTTGTTTCTCATCTTAAGTTCTCGTTGGGAGTTTCCTAAAATCTTTTCTTTATAACATAAATTATTCCTTTCAGTTCCTGGTGTGTCAATCAATCTCAGTGAACTCTTCGGGAATTATTCTGGCTTTTTCTGGAGCTAGTTCACGCTTTTCTGTGAGCGTTATCTATTTTTTTTAGATGCTCCAAATTATATTATCATGAGCTCCAAATACTTTATTTGGGTTCCTCATGTTCCATAATGTCTCTGAGAATTTTCCTCGAATTTTCGGAGCTTTCGGAGTATTTTTCGCGGCTTAAATAATAATTCTGGACTTTTCTAGAATTATTTTATCCACGAAATTAATTAATTCCGAAAATAATAAATATCTCATTTTCCACCAAAGCATGTGTGCAATAATCCTAAATGCCTATTT
Organism: Saccharum spontaneum; assembly: GCA_022457205.1. NCBI lineage: Eukaryota > Viridiplantae > Streptophyta > Magnoliopsida > Poales > Poaceae > Saccharum > Saccharum spontaneum. The sequence goes on from CM039594.1 coordinate 38,281,531, forward strand.
ATTTATTTACTAATGGGCTTTAATAATTAATTAGGCCTATTAATAAAGATGGAGGGTGCAACGTCAATTAGTACCATATCGCTAGTTGACATGGAGGTGGAGAGTTTTTCTCCCTATATATACGTACCTACCCCTTGGGCAAAGCACACCAAAACTACCGTGGAGGAGCCCCTAGTTTGGGAAATCTCTCGTATAGTAAATTAGAATTTTCTCCCTTCTTATCACGAGCCGCCGCTCGTAGCTCCCTCCATCCCTCGCCGAAGTTCTGCATCTATAGCTTGCGTTCCAGCGAACTTCCGACGAAGGTTCGGCGAGCTTTTCCGGCCATCTCGGACATCTCCGGCGAATTCCGCTTCCACTCCGAGGTTCGTCTCGTCGTTCTCTACACCGGCACGCTTTTTATTTCGCGAATCCATGACCGTTTCATCGTTTTCCTATCTCATCTTCTTTTTATCTCCGGCGAACAACACCAGTGGTAGTCCTCGCATCGAGTCCGCCAGGAGCCGCTCTAGCCTTGCCATTACGCTCGTACGTATCGGTTCTCACCGAGAACAGAACTCATCTGCCGCAGCCACAGTCGCCGACTGCCACCTCTCCATCGACTCTAGCAGGCTGCCGAACGAACGTCTCTCCACAGTAGTAAGCCTCACCGCGTCGTCCTTCATCTCTTTCTCGTTTTCTGTAGGTCCTCATGACATTGCCGATCTTCACAGGAAACCACCGTCCGCCCTGCGGTGCCCTGCGTCGCCTCTGCTCTGTGGCCGTCCATGCCAAGTGACCATGGTGAGAATCGCCGTCCTCCTATGCATCTCCCAGTGCCAGTGCTCTTCTTGTAGACATTCATAGCTTTTTCGCTGAATTCCAGCAAGAAGCCGAGAGCCGAGAGCTCCCATCCATTGCGGCATGGCGCCACCACCGGCACCAGGTCCCAAGTCGCACGCCAGCCCTGCACCCTGCCTTCTGTCTTGCACGAACGAGCGTAAGCACGAGCGAGCGGAGCCAGCAGAACAGCCTGCCACCCATGCGTGGCTATTTTGATCTTTGCTAGCTTGATGACATCACAATGGTGTCATGCTCACCTTACACACACATTATTGCCGTTTCCTTTCACAAAAACAAATCAATAAATACAATAGAAATACGTATACATACGTACAATCTTGTTTAGGTCATAACTTCTACGTTTTAACTTCTATTTGACCCATTCAAGTTGCGTTAGGTTCGTATTTGCGAGCTCTACATGTTAATATAACTGTACAATAGGTTTGGGAAATTTAATTTTCGAGTTTATATTAAAGTAATTATTTATCTATAGGAAATCTTAGAAAATTCATAACTTTCACGTTTTAAATCCGAATTTCATGATCTTTACGTCTGTGTGATCGTAGTAACGTGTAGAAGAGTTTTACAAACTTATTATATTGTTTTGCTACTGTTGGTGTACTGTTTTAATTATGTCTCTTTGTTTGATTCGTGTATGATTGCTCGGATGATTGGTATGTTTATGATTATAATTTAGTTAGTATAGATGTTTTTCATGTCACTTGACCATGAATTTATTAACTTGAATGCTAATTAGATTAATATTTATTTAATATCTTTCTAACTAAAAGTGATATAAGTTTAACTCCGTTTTGGCTGTGGTACAGCTGTGCCGACTATAAATTACATGTTAGTAGGAACTTTTAACATGTCTCACATATCTAAATTTTGTAAGTTAAATATTAATTAGATTAATGATTACGCAAACTGATTTTCAAGTAAAAGCAACATAGGAGAATATGTATTTTTTTATAATTACTTGCCAACTTAAACATGATTCAGATAAAGCCAGTTTAGATGCAATTTCATTAATATTTATTCAATGCCTTTTTGAATTACAACTTAGGTTTATAATTTTTGTCTTACATAAATAAATGTTAACTTGACTAATATCAACCTGAATATCTTTTGAATTATAAGATGATTATTTCAACCTTGAAACATAAGTGCTTTTGTTTAGTTGCCATATGCTTTTCTATATATGGTTAAATAAATTGGTGAATACACTTGCATCTAGTTTTATAATTAAAATCAATATAGATTTTACTTTGTGTGTTTTTGTATACAAATATCCATATGACTAATTTGCTCAGTGTTAAATTCAAATATGATTTGTCTAATCGATCTGAACTAATAACTTTTCCATGATCTTGTCGGCTAAAATAAATCCAGCGTGTAGTTGTTTCTTTTATATAATATAAATATAATTTGATTAATTCAAATTTAGGATAATTCTCTGAAATATCTTTCACCTTAATTCATTAACCAAAATAGATCAAGTGTATAGTTTGTCTTCTTTAGTTATGTTGTCAATCTTGATAGATGTGTCCTCAGTAACGATAGCTCCGTCCTTAGTCGTTCCTGCGTTCCCGTAACCGTAGCAACAAGCCGTGATGTTTAGTGCGCTTCCTTTTAAAGTGTCTCCTTTGTATGATGTTTGTTCTTAGGTGTGTTTGTTGTTTGTTTGTTGTGCTTGGTTGCTGCGAGTAGAAGCGTGGTTCATCAGCGCTGAAGACTAGGAGCTGATGACCGACAAGTACAGCAGAAGCTGAAGGTCAGAGGCGAAGGTTGAAGACTTCTGAGTAGCTTAACTTTGGGAAAAAGGCAAGTATAACATGGGACCATCCTTGTTGTCCTATTCACTGAAATTATCATACATATGCATGTGTCCTCCTTGACAACCATAGAGATTATAACCTAGTTATTGATATCTTGTTTCCTTGTCACCTATGGGTTGTGTATTTGGGTAGCTTTTGCTAGTGCTTAATCATGAACAATGATCTTGTAATTTTGATTAATGGATTAAGCAATCAACCTTTAATGATGATTTTATTTGTTGTTGAAAAGGGGGCTAGAGCATGTGGGTTATTTTGATGCTCTAGTTTCTCTCCATAAGGACTTATCTGTACGTGATCATCCGGGACATACAGTACAGCTGTGAGGGCTATATGGCTCTGGCTTTAGTTGCTTAAAGGACCTTTTCTAGCTTGTTAGTGGTTACCTTAAATGGCATAAGAAAGGCTTGCCACGTTGGGTGTAGTGCGAGCCCCTGGCCTAGTGTGTATAGGCTGCGGTTGTTGTGCCACAGGGAAGGGGGGTTCTACATCTGCCTACCGAGTGAATCTAATGGCCCTAACTTGTTAGACGAACCTTTAAGTGGCTTTATATGATTTCTGGTGTTTTGGGGAGTCGCGAACCCATGCATTTGGAAGTTATGACTCACAGTGAAAGTGTACACCTCTGCGCAGAGTTAAAAACTGGTATACTAGCCGTGCTCACGGATACGAGCGGCCTTGGAACATTTACAGATAGATGATCACCATTGTTATATCATGCTTAATTATTGTTGATTATTATTATGCTCATGTTAATGCTATTCATTATCCTTATTACAATTGATCATTGGTTCGTTAATGGGAATTGGTTCATCTTGATACTACTCAATTGCTAATTATATGATGAATAAAAGCTAACCGCAGTCAAACAGTGTCTAGCCTTTTTGAGCCTCATGAACCCTGTGTTATACTTGTTGAGTTCGACATGGACTCACTCTTGCTATTTCCACCACCCTTCAGTATGTAGTAAGGTGCTGCTTAGAAGAAGGATAAAAGATGTAGTGGAGTTTCTAGAAGTATTTCAGAAGTGTTTGGCATACGGAGCCACCAGTCAGCCGTCCCTGAGAAGAATGGAGCCTGAAGTTTAGTCACCGTTCCGCGATACTCTGATGTAAGTGTTAATATAGCTATGTATACGTTATATAATAACATTGTTTCTGATACTTTTTCATTCTGACATATGTGTGGACTTCCTGGGCACACATATGATTAGCCTGGTTTTGTTCTTTAGAAAACCGGGTGTGACAGAGTGGTATCAGAGCGGTGTTGACTGTAGGACGTATGCCAAGCAGCACTGGACGTATTCTAAAACTTATTTTACTATAAAACTATTTTGTCATCCCTTGACTCATTGATTTTGACTATTTTCTCTCCCTTGTCTTATTGTATCCCCTCCTTGATAGCTTCCTTTGAGCTACTATTTCTTACTCCCTTGGATTTTGTTTTATATTATTTTTACTAAAAGTTATCTGATCTCATCTTGTTCTAAAGTTCGATGGCCTTTCATCATCCATACTCTTTCCTTAGGATGACCACCATTGTTGAAGAAGCACGTGTAGTACCGATGATGTGATTGGTGCTTTGTTTTGCCTGATGTGTGTTTGTCTTGTTTGATGTGATGCCTGTGTGTCGTCTCTGTTCTTGTGTTTCAAAGGAGGCCCGAAATCCTCTTGAGAATTAGCTCAATCTACGTTAGAGTGGAGTAGTATCCTCTCTTGACCTACCTAACCTTCGATCAATCCTAATTCTTGTTGTCTTTTCCCTGTATCGTCCTTGCCTACTCTTGGATTCCATGCTCTCTCCTTTATCTTAACCCAACGAAGGATAAACATATAGTGAACGCATCAATAGTAGGAAGTCTTCAAGAAAGAGATGTGTTCAATGACATCGCCAAGTGGAACAAGATCTTTGTTAAAGTGGGGTAGCATCTGCTCTCAACAATAGCAAGTCCTGAATATTTCAAGCGACGAGGCATGAAGAACTAAAGATCAAACCTTATCTTTCTTGTCATCTTTTGGCTATCCTTGATCCATGTCTTATATCTCATCAACGCAAAGCAAAGAAGCATGAAGACTTGAAGATTAGTGTTATCTATCTCTCTAATCTCTCTGAATCTCATTTTTATCTTATCCTGTCTTTTTAGAGCAGTCTATCTTCCATAGCTTATATCTCTATTTTTGGATGCCCAAAAATCATGAATAAAATTCTGGACAACAGTAGACTTTAATATCTTTCTCTGACCATAAGAACCACCCTGATAGCTATTATGGTTTGGGAGTTATGAAAATCACAAGGCGACGCAACTGTGCTGTCAGCAACCTAGAATAGTTTCTGTTATGCACAGTTTTCGACTACCTTAACTACAGAATCTGGAGAAGTGTTCTATAAGAAAGTTGTAGTAAATTTAATAAGCTTTCCAACGGTATAAGCTACAATATCATTGGATTCGTAGAACTCGAGTTATAACTGTATTTCTGCACTGCCATTTTTCTGCTCGCGAGGAAGTGTAGGTCACTTGATCTTGGATATGCTCATGAGTCTCTTTGAAATGGTAGAAGGACATGATGGTAGTTATCACTCAGGAACAAATGTAATCTATCCATTGGTGTTCTCCAATTGATCACTTCTTAAGGGGGGGTTGCCAAACTAAAGACGATACAAGATGGAAGTTTAAATGTTCTATTTCGTCACTTGGAAGCATCAGCTATCTACATGATTGCAAAGTCACTATCAAGTGCCAATATCTTTTCTCAGGGTGGGTAACCTATTGAAACCACCTACAAGGATCTTAAGAGTCTAAAGGATACCTTTACAAAGTTGGTTTTCAGCTTGTGGCATCATCATTGGATAATAGTTGATCAGAGAAGCGTGAAGATTTGCAGATTAACTTTATCTTTCTCCCTAGTCTCTCCAAATCTCGGGACGAGATTCCTGTTAAGTTGGGTAGAATTGTCATACCCCAAAATTTCTGATTTTGGGTTATGAATAGAAAACACTAAATAAAACAAATGGTTTAAATATTTGTTTAAGACTTAACAAGACTAATTTAAGTTTTAACAAATTTAATTATAGAAAATTGTGGTATTTCAAACTTTTCCAAATTAATTTGGTGGGCTCTTGCCTGATGTGATGTTTGCTTGTTGTCTCTTGTGTGTTAAGAGCGAGCAAAGTCTTTAGAAATGCATTTAGTGGATCGATCTTTCTTTTCCAGCACGTCTTTATCTTTTTCCGCAATCAATATTCCTTGTTTCTCATCTTAAGTTCTCGTTGGGAGTTTCCTAAAATCTTTTCTTTATAACATAAATTATTCCTTTCAGTTCCTGGTGTGTCAATCAATCTCAGTGAACTCTTCAGGAATTATTCTGGCTTTTTCTGGAGCTAGTTCACGCTTTTCTGTGAGCGTTATCTATTTTTTTTGATGCTCCAAATTATATTATCATGAGCTCCAAATACTTTATTTGGGTTCCTCATGTTCCATAATGTCTCTGAGAATTTTCCTCGAATTTTCGGAGCTTTCGGAGTATTTTTCGCGGCTTAAATAATAATTCTGGACTTTTCTAGAATTATTTTATCCACGAAATTAATTAATTCCGAAAATAATAAATATCTCATTTTCCACCAAAGCATGTGTGCAATAATCCTAAATGCCTATTTATTTATTTACTAATGGGCTTTAATAATTAATTAGGCCTATTAATAAAGATGGAGGGTGCAACGTCAATTAGTACCATATCGCTAGTTGACATGGAGGTGGAGAGTTTTTCTCCCTATATATACGTACCTACCCCTTGGGCAAAGCACACCAAAACTACCGTAGAGGAGCCCCTAGTTTGGGATATCTCTCGTGTAGTAAATTAGAATTTTCTCCCTTCTTATCACGAGCCGCCGCTCGTAGCTCCCTCCATCCCTCGCTGAAGTTCTGCATCTACAGCTTGCGTTCCAGCGAACTTCCGACGAAGGTTCGGCGAGCTTTTCCGGCCATCTCGGACATCTCCGGCGAATTCCGCTTCCACTCCGAGGTTCGTCTCGTCGTTCTCTACACCGGCACGCTTTTTATTTCGCGAATCCATGACCGTTTCATCGTTTTCCTATCTCATCTTCTTTTTATCTCCGGCGAACAACACCGGTGGTAGTCCTCGCGTCGAGTCCGCCAGGAGCCGCTCTAGCCTTGCCATTACGCTCGTACGTATCGGTTCTCACCGAGAACAGAACTCATCCGCCGCAGCCACAGTCGCCGACTGCCACCTCTCCATCGACTCTAGCAGGCTGCCGAACGAACGTCTCTCCACAGTAGTAAGCCTCACTGCGTCGTCCTTCATCTCTTTCTCGTTTTCTGTAGGTCCTCATGACATTGCCGATCTTCACAGGAAACCACCGTCCGCCCTGCGGTGCCCTGCGTCGCCTCTGCTCTGTGGCCGTCCATGCCAAGTGACCATGGTGAGAATCGTCGTCCTCCTATGCATCTCCTAGTGCCAGTGCTCTTCTCGTAGACATTCATAGCTTTTTCGCTGAATTCCAGCAAGAAGCCAAGAGCCGAGAGCTCCCATCCATTGCGGCATGGCGCCACCACCGGCACCAGGTCCCAAGTCGCACGCCAGCCCTGCACCGTGCCTTCTGTCTTGCACGAACGAGCATAAGCACGAGCGAGCGGAGCCAGCAGAACAGCCTGCCACCCATGCGTGGCCATTTTGATCTTTGCTAGCTTGATGACATCACAATGGTGTCATGCTCACCTTACACACACATTATTGCCGTTTCCTTTCACAAAAATAAATCAATAAATACAATAGAAATACGTATACATACGTACAATCTTGTTTAGGTCATAACTTCTACGTTTTAACTCCTATTTGACCCATTCAAGTTGCGTTAGGTTCGTATTTGCGAGCTCTACATGTTAATATAACTGTACAATAGGTTTGGGAAATTTAATTTTCGAGTTTATATTAAAGTAATTATTTATCTATAGGAAATCTTAGAAAATTCATAACTTTCACGTTTTAAATCCGAATTTCATGATCTTTACGTCTGTGTGATCGTAGTAACGTGTAGAAGAGTTTTACAAACTTGTTATATTGTTTTGCTACTGTTGGTGTACTGTTTTAATTATGTCTCTTTGTTTGATTCGTGTATGATTGCTCGGATGATTGGTGTGTTTATGATTATAATTTAGTTAGTATAGATGTTTTTCATGTCACTTGACCATGAATTTATTAACTTGAATGCTAATTAGATTAATATTTATTTAATATCTTTCTAACTAAAAGTGATATAAGTTTAACTCCGTTTTGGCTGTGGTACAGCTGTGCCGACTATAAGTTACATGTTAGTAGGAACTTTTAACATGTCTCATATATCTAAATTTTGTAAGTTAAATATTAATTAGATTAATGATTACGCAAACTGATTTCCAAGTAAAAGCAACATAGGAGAATATGTATTTTTTTATAATTACTTGCCAACTTAAACATGATTCAGATAAAGCCAGTTTAGATGCAATTTCATTAATATTTATTCAATGCCTTTTTGAATTACAACTTAGGTTTATAATTTTTGTCTTACATAAATAAATGTTAACTTGATTAATATCAACCTGAATATCTTTTGAATTATAAGATGATTATTTCAACCTTGAAACATAAGTGCTTTTGTTTAGTTGCCATATGCTTTTCTATATATGGTTAAATAAATTGGTGAATACACTTGCATCTAGTTTTATAATTAAAATCAATATAGATTTTACTTTGTGTGTTTTTGTATACAAATATCCATATGACTAATTTGCTCAGTGTTAAATTCAAATATGATTTGTCTAATCGATCTGAACTAATAACTTTTCCATGATCTTGTCGGCTAAAATAAATCCAGCGTGTAGTTGTTTCTTTTATATAATATAAATATAATTTGATTAATTCAAATTTAGGATAATTCTCTGAAATATCTTTCACCTTAATTCATTAACCAAAATAGATCAAGTGTATAGTTTGTCTTCTTTAGTTATGTTGTCAATCTTGATAGATGTGTCCTCAGTAACGATAGCTCCGTCCTTAGTCGTTCCTGCGTTCCCATAACCGTAGCAACAAGCCGTGATGTTTAGTGCGCTTCCTTTTAAAGTGTCTCCTTTGTATGATGTTTGTTCTTAGGTGTGTTTGTTGTTTGTTTGTTGTGCTTGGTTGCTGCGAGTAGAAGCGTGGTTCATCAGCGCTGAAGACTAGGAGCTGAGGACCGACAAGTACAGCAGAAGCTGAAGGTCAGAGACGAAGGTTGAAGACTTCTGAGTAGCTTAACTTTAGGAAAAAGGCAAGTATAACATGGGACCATCCTTGTTGTCCTATTCACTGAAATTATCATACATATGCATGTGTCCTCCTTGACAACCATAGAGATTATAACCTAGTTATTGATATCTTGTTTCCTTGTCACCTATGGGTTGTGTATTTGGGTAGCTTTTGCTAGTGCTTAATCATGAACAATGATCTTGTAATTTTGATTAATGGATTAAGCAATCAACCTTTAATGATGATTTTATTTGTTGTTGAAAAGGGGGCTAGAGCATGTGGGTTATTTTGATGCTCTAGTTTCTCTCCATAAGGACTTATCTGTACGTGATCATCCGGGACATACAGTACAGCTGTGAGGGCTATATGGCTCTGGCTTTAGTTGCTTAAAGGACCTTTTCTAGCTTGTTAGTGGTTACCTTAAATGGCGTAAGAAAGGCTTGCCACGTTGGGTGTAGTGCGAGCCCCTGACCTAGTGTGTATAGGCTGCGGTTGTTGTGCCACAGGGAAGGGGGGTTCTACATCTGCGTGCCGAGTGAATCTAATGGCCCTAACTTGTTAGACGAACCTTTAAGTGGCTTTATATGATTTCTGGTGTTTTGGGGAGTCGCGAACCCATGCATTTGGAAGTTATGATTCACAGTGAAAGTGTACACCTCTGCGCAGAGTTAAAAACTGGTATACTAGCCGTGCTCACGGATACGAGCGGCCTTAGAACATTTACAGATAGATGATCACCATTGTTATATCATGCTTAATTATTGTTGATTATTATTATGCTCATGTTAATGCTATTCATTATCCTTATTACAATTGATCATTGGTTCGTTAATGGGAATTGGTTCATCTTGATACTACTCAATTGCTAATTATATGATGAATAAAAGCTAACCGCAGTCAAACAGTGTCTATCCTTTTTGAGCCTCATGAACCCTGTGTTATACTTGTTGAGTTCGACATGGACTCACTCTTGCTATTTCCACCACACTTCAGTATGTAGTAAGGTGCTGCTTAGAAGAAGGATAAAAGATGTAGTGGAGTTTCTAGAAGTATTTCAGAAGTGTTTGGCATACGGAGCCACCAGTCAGCCGTCCCTGAGAAGAATGGAGCCTGAAGTTTAGTCACCGTTCCACGATACTCTGATGTAAGTGTTAATATAGCTATGTATACGTTATATAATAACATTGTTTCTGATACTTTTTCATTCTGACATATGTGTGGACTTCCTGGGCACACATATGATTAGCCTGGTTTTGTTCTTTAGAAAACCGGGTGTGACATCGGAGTCTGAGCTATCTGGCTGACCCTCTGAAGAAGCACGTGGCTGCGAAGCGGTCTGGGTCTGAGCAGGAACATGCACTGACTGAGTAGCAACAAGTGGATCTGTCTGAGTAACCTGAGCCTGTAGTGAGCCAATAGCAGGGGGATCTGTCGAGGCAACTGAAGAAGGGATGGTCTCTGTAGTCCCGGTCCCTGTCACTGGAGGAACGGCTGCCTCGGGAGCTGACAACCCTGACGAAGTGTGAAACGTAGTGGTGTGCGAGGGTGCCGGCTGACCAGTCAACTCGCTGTAGGTGGCACTGAAATCACCAATAGGTGTGCCTGTCAGGAGGTGCGGGCGAGGTTGGTCTGACGGTGTAAACCCCGTATGTATAGGAGTGAAGCTCGGGGACTGAAAGGACTGGGAACCTGCTGCTGTGGAGATGTAAACTGGAAGCTCGGCTGTCCCTGACTCGACGGACCACTGGAATGCAAAGCCTGAGTCATGACAGAAGCAGGCGGAGGAACCCCGACTGTGATAAGGTGGCGCAGGAGATCCATGTACTGCTGCTAACTCTGTCGCTGCATCTCAACCTGTTGCCTCTGGATCTCAAGCTGCTGTCGCTGAAACTCATCCTGACGAGCCTGAATCTGTGCAAGTGCTGCAGCTGTGTCCTGTGCCTGTCGCTGAATCTGCTGCTGCTGCTGCTCCTGAGCCTGGGTCAACCTCTCAAGAATAGCCACCATGGCTGGGTCTGAGCGGGAGGCTGAGCCAGAGCCACCGGCCTCGTGGTCGTGAGACCGAGGAGACCGGTACCTGGGGATGGGCTGGTAGTCCTCATCTGTGCTGTCTGAAGTCACATCCTCAGGTATATCAGCAGTCTGAGCCTCAAGGTCCGCAAGCTCTGCCTCAGCAAGCTCGTCAACTCTGGCATCCTGCTCAGCTGCTGTCTCAGGAACGTCTGGGCGCTCACGCTGTCCTGGCGCTGGGGCCTGATCTCTAGTAACCGAGGCCCAAAGCTGACGGATATCATAATCAGGGAAAGCAGTAGTAGTGTTTGCTATCTCCGCCCTGATCTCTGGTGGCATCTGGATAGAAGATCTGATGATAAAGCAAATCCAGTGTGCATAGGGCAGCTGACGATTACCCTTGAAGCCCTCAGCAATGGTGTCCTCCATCTCACTAAGAATAAGATCCCAGATGTTAAACTGTCTCTGTGAGAGGAGGTGGTGAACAACCCAAAGCTGCATCCTCGTCAGACCCTCTCTGTAGCCAAGTCTGGGAAGTAGAGTGCGTCTGAGAATAGCATCCAAGACCCTGGCAAGTGGCGTCAGACTGGCAGGCATACGACGAGACCCTTCGCCAAAAGGCTCACGAAAGCAGGGTCGAACTAGGTCTGTAGGTGGCACTGCTCCGCCGTGAGGGCGTCTGGGAGGAGGAGTCTGTCCATAACACAACTGATGGATCCTCATGTCAGAAGCTGGTAGTCTGAGGATCTCTCGAGCTCTAGAGCTGTAAAGTCTGTGATCGCGGCCTCTGAATGCAAAGTGAATGAACTCATGGGCAGGATCAATCCAAAGTGAAGCATAGAACTCCCTGACCCATGTGCCGCAGTATGCACCTGTCCGTCCAAGAAGATCTGACAAACCAGGCATATAGGACAGGTGCGGACGGAGCTGCTCTCCCACAACATCAACCAATGCCTCAAGTCGACATACCCTCTGAGGTCTGAAAGCAATACCACTGTCAACTAAGGCCCTGTAGAAATCCTCCTGAAGTGGGGTATAGAAACCCTCTGAAGCTCTGTGATCTCTGATAGGTGGAAACCAACGGCTGACCTCCACGAACCTCAACCCCTGCACCTGACGTGCTGAAGCACCCCTCAGGTCAAAGTGCTCGACCGGGGGTGAACCTCTAGCTCTGGGAGGAGGACGTGCTCCACGACGCTGGCCCTCTGGCCTAGGTGTCACCTGAGTACGAGCACGTGTGGAGCGGCGACGTGGTGGAGACTGAGCTGGCTGCTCCTCTGTATCCTCTGTAGCCTGTGGAGCCTCGGCAGCCTGTGGAGCCTCGGTAGCCTCTGTTGGCTCTGTGGGTGGATCAACTGACATCTGCTCTGTAACTCCAGTATCCTCGGTACCCTCAGTGGCCTCAGTGCCGAGCTGTCGACCTTCAAGGTGAAAGCGACGCTCGCCTATGTGTATGCCACTGCGTCTGCCACCTCTCTCTGCCTGCTCTGCAGCATCTGCCATGGCCTGAGCAACCTCTGCCTCTGTAAGCGTCTTCTTCTTTTTCCTGGCCATCATCTTGATGCGCTTACCACGCGCAATCTCATCACGACGGGGAGGACTGTCGTCCCCGTCACCAGGAGCACCACCGGCGTTCTTGCAACGCACCATGCTGATCAACTGACTGAGAACCTCTGTAAGATGATGAACTGACACTCGAGAGGCTTGGCCTCAATCCGTATCCGCAGGCTTGGCCTCGGATTCAGCAAACAAAACTGACCCTGACACACCGACTGACTCGCTGCAGCGATAGAATAGAAGGATATACTATAAGCACATACATAACTAAAAGGTGCGAAAACTTAGAGATAGCAAGCACATTAGATACGAAGTGAAACGTGACGCGAAGCTACCTCGGATCGACGAGACGACGGTGAGTAGAAGCGGTGACCTAGGTCGCGAGAATCCCCGAATTCGACGATCGAGCACTGAAAGGATCGAGCGAGATAATCAATGGGTGATAACGGTCAAGGTTAGCCCTAGCGACGACACGAAACGAAATTGAATCGAGAACGATTGATTTCGTTACCTTGCGAACGGATTAGGGCAAACCCTAGGTTAGGGTTTGGGCTAAACCCTAGATGGCTCGGCCGAAGACGGAGAAGACAAGGAGCTCGGGCACGAGGGGCTAGGCTGCACGTGGGGGAAGTGGTGGCTGCTGCGGTGAAGCCCACGGCGGCGGTGAACTTGCCGGCGGCGCGGTGGAACGGCGGGCGCGCGGCGGTGGAGCGCGACTGCCGCAGCACGGGGGTGGCAAGGGCGCGAGAATGTGGGCGCGCGCGGGCAGCCTGGGCGAGAAAGGCGCGCGGCAGGGGCTCGGCAAGGTCGCCGGCGACTAGGAGGATGGCCAAGGGCGGCGGAGGTCGGCGAAACGGCGAGTTGAGGGCGAGCGACGGCGGCGGAAGTCGGTCGGGTGAAAAACGGACGAGATCGAACAGTTATATGAGGGGCTCAGATCCACTCGACGCGTGATGACCGGACGCGGTGGTGCAGCGTCCGGTCACACTCCAGTAAGCTCCTGGAGTGACCGGACGCGTCCGGTGCGGACTGACCGGACGCGGTCAGAGTCCGGTCGCTGGGAGCTCGGGAATTCATCGCGGATGACCGGACGCGGTGGTCAACACAGGTGCGTTCGGTGCAGCGTCCGGTCACTAGGTCTGGAGTTGGTCTTCTGGATGACCGGACGCGCTGGTGGACGCCGGGACCGGACGCGGTGGTGAAGCATCACTGCGTCCGGTGCAGCGTCCGGTCCAGCGTCCGGTCGCTGTTCTTCGCCCTTCTTCGTTCCAAACTCTGACGTGACTTCTCCCAATCAAGTTCCAATTCAAAGAAACACAAATAAACACCAATTGGAACCTGATATGAGTGACGTCACTCAAACCCTCAAATTTTTCAAAATATTTTGCCTTAGGCTAGTATTGTTTTTAGGAAAATAGGCAATAAACACCCGAGGAGCAACGTATGGCCATGCAATAGAGTTTTTGGACCTTTAGGAGCGTCAAAAAGCTCTCTCTATCCATGGACGAACACAGAGGTTGCTCAAAGCTAAACCGAAAAGAAACGACAAACAAACAACCATGCATATGCAATGCAATACAAGTAAGTAAAGCTAGGTTGCTTGTCAAGTTTGATCCACGGTTAGGCTTCTTCACTCCTCCGAAGGAGGGTTATCGTAACCGTGTTAGCCAAGCCCTAAGTGCATTGCGATAAAATAAACGTGACATATAATACAATGCAATGCAAGGGACAACACACGCTCATCTTTTAAAGTTACTTGAATCAAGCACATTTAGTTCACTTCTTAGCCTACAAAAGGTAGCCTCATCCAAAGGTTTAGTGAAGATATCCGCTAATTGATTTTCACTTCGTACACCTTCTAGCGATATGTCATTTTTAGCAACGTGATCTCTTAGAAAGTGATGGCGGATATCAATGTGCTTGGTGCGAGAGTGTTGTACCGGATTGTTAGCAATTTTAACGGCACTTTCATTGTCACATAAAAGTGGCACCTTTTCAAGAACAATTCCATAGTCTATGAGGGTTTGTTTCATATATAAGATTTGTGCACAACAAGCCCCCGCGGCAATGTATTCCGCCTCAGCGGTGGACAATGCCACACTATTTTGCTTTTTAGATGACCAAGATACTAAGGATCTCCCAAGCAAATGGCACCCTCCGGATGTGCTTTTTCTATCAATTTTGCAACCGGCATAATCCGAGTCGGAATAGCCAACTAGTTGGAATCTAGCTCCTTTGGGATACCAAAGACCAATGCTTGGGGTGTGCTTAAGATATCTTAGGATTCTTTTTACGGCACTTAAGTGAGGTTCTTTAGGGCACGCTTGAAAGCGAGCACACATGCACACACTAAACATGATATCGGGCCTAGATACGGTAAGGTATAACAAGCTACCAATCATAGAACGGTAGAGAGTTTGATCAACCGGTTTACCTCCCTCATCTAGGTCGAGATGTCCATTTGAAGGCATTGGGGTCTTGATTGGTTTGCATTCTTCCATCTTGAATCTTTTGAGAAGATCCTTGGTATACTTTTCTTGAGAGATGAAAATCCCTTCTCTCATTTGCTTGACTTGAAAACTAAGGAAGAATGTGAGCTCACCAATCATTGACATCTCGAACTCCTTCGACATCAATTCACCAAATTCCTTGCAATAATCTTCATTTGTTGACCCGAAGATGATATCATCAACATACACTTGACAAATGAAGATCTCCCCATTAAGCTTCTTGGTGAATAGTGTGGTGTCGACCTTCCCAATGGTGAAGCCCTTCTCAATGAGGAAGTCTCGGAGGTGCTCATACCACGCTCTAGGGGCTTGCTTGTGCCCATATAGCGCCTTGGACAACCTATAAACATGATTAGGATATCTAGGGTCTTCAAACCCGGGAGGTTGATTTACATAGACTAGTTCATTTATAAAGCCATTTAAGAATGCACTTTTCACATCCATTTGATAAAGTTTCATATCATGATGTGATGCATATGCAAGGAGGATACGAATGGCTTCAAGTCTTGCAACGGGTGCAAAGGTCTCTCCAAAATCAAGGCCTTCAACTTGAGAGAACCCCTTTGCAACTAGTCTTGCCTTGTTCCTCACTACTATGCCTTGGTCATCTTGCTTGTTTCGGAACACCCACTTGGTTCCAATGACTCTTGCACCTTTAGGATGCTCTTCAAGTGTCCATACTTGATTGCGGGTGAAGTTGTTCGATTCTTCATGCATAGCATTCACCCAATCCGGATCTTGAAGAGCTTCTTCTACATTTTTAGGTTCAACACAAGAGACAAAAGAGTGATGTTCAACAAAAGAAGCAAGCTTTTGAGATCGAGTCATCACTCCCTTAGTAGGACTCCCTATGATGAGTTCTTGTGGATGTGCTTGAAGTAGAGGTGAATTTCTTCTATCAACCGCTTGAGGAGGTGGAGGGGGAGCATCAACATCTTGAGCTTGTGCCTCGGCTTGTTCATGAGAGATATAGGTGTCTTCATTTTCAACTCTCTCATTCTTGTCATCATCTTGAGGCACACGTGATGAAGATGGTGGATCAATGATTTGCACATCGTCTTCATCATCTTTTGGCTTGATGTCTCCCACGGGCATGTTCTTCATGGCCTCCCTCAAGGGTTCATCACCTACATCATCACAATTCTCAATTGCTCCTTGGGAGCCGTTAGATTCATCAAATTCCACATCATATGTTTCTTCAACCAAACTGGTGGTATGGTTAAATACTCTATATGCTTTGGAATTTGATGAGTAACCAACAAGAAAACCAATATCACAACGTCTTTGAAACTTCCCTAGGTGTTGACGCTTCTTGTAGATGTAGCATTTGCAACCAAACACCCGAAAGAATGAGACGTCCGGCTTCTTCCCATTAAGCAACTCATAGGGTGTTTTGCCAAGAAACTTTTGGAGGAAGAGGCGATTTGAAGCATAACATGCGGTGTTGATTGCCTCGGCCCAAAACTTCTCCGGAGTGTTGTACTCATCTAGCATTGTTCTTGCAAGGGTGATCAAAGTCTGGTTCTTTCTCTCAACTACACCATTTTGTTGAGGAGTGTAGGTTGAAGAGACCTCATGCTTGATTCCAATTTCATCACAATAAGCTTCAATGTTGGTGTTGTCAAACTCTTTGCCATTGTCACTTCTAATTTTCTTTATCTTGACTTCAAATTCATTTTGAGCTCTCTTTGCAAACTTCTTGAAGCAACTTGCCACTTCGGATTTGTCATGAAGGAAGAAAGTCCATGTATATCTTGAGTAGTCATCCACTATCACAAGACAATAGAGATTACCACCCAAGCTCTTGTAAGTTGTAGGCCCAAACAAATCCATGTGTAGAAGTTCTAGCACTCTTGAGGTTGACATGAAAGCCTTGGTTGGATGAGTGTTTGACATGCACTACAAGGTTTGTCCTTTTCAAACTTCACATCCTTCAATCCTCTTACTAGTTCTTTCTTCAATAGCTTGTTGAGAGTGCTCATTCCAACATGTGCAAGCCTCCTATGCCAAAGCCAACCAAGTGAGGTCTTGGTGAACAAACATGTCATCAAATTTGCATCTTCGGAGGTGAAGTCAACAAGATAAAGATTGTTGTATCTAAAGCCTTTGAATATCACTTGCTTGTCATCTATCTTTGAAACTTCCACTTCATTTGGTGTGAACAAGCATTGGAAACCAAGGTCACAAAGTTGCCCGACGGATAATAAGTTGAAACTCAATGAAGCAACATAGAGCACATTTGAGAGTGAGTGATCATTTGATATTGCAATCTTGCCTATACCCTTGACTTTGCTCTTTGAATTATCCCCAAATGTGATCTTCTCTTGACATATCCCATTCTCTTCAATGGAGGTGAACATACGAGGATCACCGGTCATATGTTGAGTGCAACCACTATCAATAACCCAATGAGATCCACCGGTCTTGTAGTTCACCTACACACAAGAGATCAAGCTTTTTGTTTAGGGACCCAAACTTGAGAGGGGCCCTTGACTTTCTCAACTAGTGACTTGGCAACCCATATTTTCTTTGGCCTATTCTTGTTTGGGGGACCCAAGAACATGACTTTCATCTTTCCATTTGAATCTTTTCTTAGCATGTAATGAGCATTGAAGGCAAAGGGTCTAGCATGCTTGGGCAAGGGTTGTGGTGGTGGAGTTTTGCATTCATGAGCAAAGTGACCTTCTTGACCACACTCAACACATCTCTTTGGCTTGGGCTTTGACTTGCTTTGTTGTTGAGCTTTTGCCTTCTTCTCTTGATTTGCCAAGTACCCAATACCACTTCTATCCATCTTCATTACGGTGTTCATGAGGAGCTCACTTTGCAAATATTGGCCTCTTGTGAACTTGCTTAGACCGGTCTTGAGATGCTCTTTTTCTAGCTTGAGCTTCTTGTTCTCTTCAATGAGTGACTCATTTGTTGTTTGCTTCTCAAGAGCCATCAAACCTTTAAGCTTCTTGTTCTCATTTGCAAGCTTCTCATTCTCACTCTTGATCTTGGCATAATCATCATAGTTGTTTGGCTCAACCACACTCTTGCCTTTGCTACTAGAACCTTGCTCAATGCTTTCAATGATCAAATCATCACATGATGTAGCTATATCACACTTAACAACATTGTTAGTAGCATCATGTGTATCAAGAGCAAGTTCATTAGCAACCACAAGACTATCATAGTCAATTTTTAATGTGGTGTATTTTTCTTTCAAAGAGTTATGTCTAGTGATGAGCTCATCATGCTTCTTCTCAAGTTTATCATGTTGATCTTTAAGCTCTTTGTTTGAGGTTTTGAGCTCCTTGAGAGTGGAAGACATAACTTCATTTTGATCTCTAAGCTCACCACTAGTCTTTTGAGCATTTTTAAGCTTTGATGAGAGTGATTCATTTTCATTTTGAAGCTCATCATTTTCATTTCTTGTCCTTCTTATGATTTTAGTGTATTTATTTAGCAATTTTACAAGTTCATTATAAGAAGGTGCGTCATATTCATCATCACTATCACTATCATCATCATCATCACTATCATGGTTTTGTACCTTTCGTTCACCCTTGGCCATAAGGCATAGGTGAGTAGTGGACGATGATGGTGAAGGAGGCGGTGAAGGTGGTGGTGAAGATGTCGGTGAAGATGATGGCCCCATCACAAAAGCGGCAACCTTCTCTTTCTCATCATTGCTCTCATCTTCGGAGGAATCACAAGATGATTCAATGTCGGTGAGCCAATCACCAACAATGTATGCCTTTCCTCCCTTCTTCTTCTTGTAGAACTCCTTCTTGCCATCCTTCTTCTTGTATGGCTTGTTCTTCTTCTTCTCATCTTCTTCATCACTTGAATCATTTTTCTTGCCCTTGTTCTTGTTCTTGAACTTGTCTTTTGGTGGTCTAGGGCATTGATGAGCTAGGTGGCCAAGTTCACCACAATTGTAGCAATCCATCTCCGAGATGGGCTTTCTCTTGCTACTTGTGAAGAATTTCTTTTTCTTGCCATCGAACTTGATGCCACTCTTGTTGAGCTTCTTTAGCATCTTTCTAACACTTCAAGTGTTTAGTCCTTAATTGCATTGCATTTGCATAAGCATAAGCATGCATCATTCATGTTTGTTATTTTATGTGATGCAACACATGTGATTATTCTAGGGTTTGTTTGATTTATTTCATGAAGTATTTGATAGTTGGTGTAACAAAAAGGTAAGGTAGCCAATCTTGACCTACAACACCTTAGTTATACTTAGGGTAACATTTGGAACAAGGTTCATGTTGACCAAAATTACAAATTTGCCCTCCAAGAGAAGTTTGACCACCATTTGACCCTAGAAGGCTCTAGTTTGACCAATTAAAAAGTCTAATTTAGAGACCTTGCATGGAAGAGCACCCTTAAGCAAAGTTGTAAAGAAATTCATGGAGAACAAAAGTCTCAATATGACCATCTCATGAAAGTGATCACAACATGCTCAAAAGAGGCCCACAAGTCAGCTAGTGAAGTATCTCCAAGACTTAGAATTTTTCTAAGTCTGGAATCTGACCCTACAATTTTACTGATGCCTACTTTAGGAGCTTGTAGTTTGCAAACCAAGCCAAACCAGCTTTCACTCATGTTGACAAACTTGTAGATCACATGTAGCCCTACAACTTTGTCAACATTACCCAAGCCTGGTTCTCAATGGTTCAAGAGATATCGTGTCATGAACATGAGCTGTCAGTCGGCATCATTAACTGAACCCCGGTTTCAGTTTCACTGAGCACTACTTAATGTCCCTATATCTCACTAACCAAACTGAATCAGCTCTGGAGGCCTATTACAAAATTGTAGAGCTTACATGGTTCTACAACTTTGTTAATTGGAGTTTCCACTGAAACAAGCTAGATTAGAAGTTAATCAAACCCAAAGTCGCGCTGTCAGTCACTACCGATGGCGTCAATGAATTGCGATTCAGTTTCGTCAGTGGCCGACCGGCCACAGGGCAACGCCGACGCGTGGAGGCGTGGTGGCGCCCGTACGCCGGCCCTGGCCCCACCAGTCAGGCCGCGACGCCTTCAAGACGCCACGACGCGCGAGCCAGCCTCCATTCCTCCGCCCCCTCTCTTCCAGTCGCAAGAACACCGAAATCGAGCCGCCATTTCCGTTCTTCTCCGGCGAGCTCAAGCGCGAGCTACACCGCATCACCGGCCGCCAGACCTCGCCACTCCCTCCGCCTCACCACCCTCCATCCCCTTGACCCACCAACGCCCGCGATTTGACTCAAGGTGAGCCGCATTGCTTTCTTCTCCGTCTCCGAGAGGTCGCCGGAGCCCGCCATGGGACCTCACCGTGGTCGGGGTGCTTCGGGTCTCTCTCCATCCTCCCTTCCTATCAAAATGGATCCGCCTAGGTTCGGTGAAGCTCGTACTGAGCCTAGACCGCACCATACATCCTCACCGGCGACGGTGCGCCACCACCGGGCCTCACCGGCCGCCGCTCGCGGTGGCAAGCCCCTTCCACCCCATCCCCATCCCTTCTGCGAGCACCAATCGACGCACCGAGTGACGGAGAGCACGAGGCGGTGCGTGGTTGGCCGAGCGAGCCCTTCTCCGGCGAGCTCGAGCTCACCGGAGCTCGCGGGACGCCGCCTCCCCTGCCTCCGGTCACTGACCGCGGGGGCCCGCCCGTCAGTGTCGCGCGCAGGCGGGGGCGCTGAGTGGGCCGCGCGCGCTCGAGTGTGTGGGCCGAGTTCCCGGGCCGGCCCAGTCTTCCGAAATGAATTTCATTTTTATTATTTTGTCACTGATTTTTGTACAAGTTGGAAAAATATAGATCTAGGGTTTTAATGATCCAAAAATCATGAGATAAATTTTATTAGAATCTACTTGATGTGTAGTATTTTAGAAAAATATGGATCTGGCATGAGATGTTTAAATTCTGTAAGAATTTAATAGATCCTTTAAATGTGTTTTGGAATGCATGCAAATTTGTTTAATTTATAACTTGAGCTGTAGTGTTCCATAAATCATGAAATTTGGTGGGTAGGTTACTCTATGCTAGCCCTAGCTCTGGTAAAAATTTGGGCATCAGTGCTTAAGTAATTTTCAAGTTATAAGGCTATCATTTTATTCTAGGAAATAATTGAAGGAATTTTTGTAATTTTTCTACATGTGCAATGTTCTTGTAACTTTTTGGAGAATGTCTTGGTACCCTAGAGTGTCTAAGAAAAATATGAAATCTGTTGTTTGATACTTTTCAATGTGATTTATGAATTATACAGAAATCAGCCTTTTGGGCTTGTGAATTTTGTATAGAGAGTTTCTGTGAATAAAACTTGTTCAAATTTTTACTGTGGTCTCTTTTGGGGTCAGAGAGTCGCCTGTAATTTTTGTAGAATTTTAGGAGCAGTTTACATAATGTTTAAAATTTCACCTAATTAATTAAGTAAATTAAGAAATGGGGTTAAATAAATGTTCTAGTTGGTCCCACCTTACTTTCTGGTGTTTCTATACCTCATGTGAACTGTTGGTAACATTAGTTTGGTTTTAGGGAACTTTGGCCACATCAATAAATATTTACCCTTTGTAATTTTAGGTCTTCTGGACAGCTGGTAGTATTTCTAAGTTTGACCTTTGATAAAATTGGTTGCTGGAAAACTTGTAAATACCAAAGTCACAGTAAACTTGATGAACTAGCTTGTGTCAAAATTTGGGAGCATTTGGCTTAGTAGTTTGAGAGTTACTGTTGTTTTAAGTGGCAGTTCAGAATCTGCTACTCTCTGTTTTGAGAGGACAGATTCTGGAACTTGTGAAGTTTGACATGGAAAACTTACGAGTTTGGGGTTGAGGTCTGAAAATTAATTGTAGAGCATTTCTCAAGCTTTCAAGATTGCCTTAGATCATATCTTTTGGAAATGTAAATCTCCAGTTGTGATAAAAACAAGTAGCTACTGTCCAGAATGCTTACTGTGGCTTTTTGCTGATGGATATGGTGTGGTATCCTAAGACATGTTACTTTTGTAATTGTTAGGTGTTAGGGCCTTAACTGAGGATGAGCAGCTTTATCTTAGGTTAAGTAGCTTAGGTGAGTACTTCTCTACCGGAGAGGAAATTTGCACCTACTCTTTTGAAGTGATTTGATTAGAGCGTAAATTGTTGTAATGCATTTCATTCCGAGCATATTGCATCTTTCATTATGCATTCATGGGATTTATTATGCACTCATGCAATAGGTGTACCGAAGGGGGTGACACTCCTCGAATTCGAACAAGCAGCACCGGAGGAGATTCAGAATCCGCCGGAACCGACAGAGGAACCCACCATCGGAGAAGCTTCCGAAGAAGAGCTACCCGAGTGTCCGGACCACAGACCCGCAACGTTTCTCGAAGGCAAGCCCCGGTGCATGCTGAACCCATTGTTTTATAAAGATATCTTGAGTACTTTTAATTGTTTACTGCATTAAGTAGTAGGAGTTGTATGAAAACAACTGTTGCATTATACCTGTCCTTGTCCAGATATTGTGCCCTAATCCTATATTAGGTGTAGACACGTGTCAATGCTTAGCCCTGCTTAGTACGGTAGAAGTCGGGTGATTTCCGGTCATCCGCGAGAGATAGGATTGGGTCGCGAGTGGCTTATGGCTATCGTGATGGAACCATGCTTTAAAATGAAATTGAGACCGGACGGGAGTTCGATGGTACAGCTGCAAGACACTTCACGTCTTGGGTGTGGAGCCATGCCCGTCTGAGTCATTTAAGGACCGATTCGCTGTACGTCCTTGAGTCATGTTGAACGCAGTCTAACACTTAGTTGGCCGGATAAGTCGTTCCGACCGCGAAGCCGAGTAATGTGATTCAGGCCGGGAATCGAATGGTAGGTTGCTTCTTGGAGGAGAGAAAGGATGTGCTTGGGGACATTGGCGTGAGACCAAGGGGGGGTTAGAGTCCCTATCACCTGGCAGAGTGTCGCCCTTGGGGTTGCGACATCATTCGGACCCGAGATTCCTGAATCATATGAAATGGTGGCCTGTGCGACCCTGGCAGGGGTCTGCGCGGTGAGTGTTAGAAATACCCCTCCAGCTGGATAGGAATTCGATTCGAATCGCCGTCGCTCCCAGTTAGTGAGCACTTGACTTGAGCAGCGGCAACGTAGATCTCATTAATTGAACAGATGGTTAAGTGAATGATACAATGTTGCCACAATTTATACCTGCTATGGAATAATATGAATAATTGTTTGATGATAATCAAATGCATGTTTAGTACAGGTGCTAAGATAGATGACAGGTAAATGCTAAAAATAAATGCTAGTACAGATTATAAGAGTTTCAACTACTTATGCCTTTACGCAAAATGTGGTGTCAGTTAGCCTCTTGTGTAAGCCTTGCATAATCCTTGGTGTCTTATTTATTTCTGGTTTATGACGGGTAAGTCTAGCTGAGTACATTCCAGTACTCAGGGTTTATTCCCTCCTGTTGCAGATGACATGCTTTATCAGGGATTCTGCAAGACGTGTCTCCACCCTGCGGGTGATGATGACTAGATCACAAGGGCGTGATCATCTTTATGTACTTTCCTCATGCTTTTGCGGGATGTCGATCATCCAAACTGGCAGTAATTAAGTAACTAATGTGTGTGTTATGCTTCCGCTACTTTCAAAACTTGGTTTGTAATAATTGCTACTCCGTGGTGTAAACTTATTTCGGATCTATTGTGAAATGTAACGTATGATGTGTATGTTGAATGATGCGATCCTGGTTGTAAGCAGTTTGGTTTGAAATCCTTCGTGATTTCGATTGACTACCGGGATTATATGGGCTCAAGTTTGAAAATTTGAGCGCTTCGGTGCTTGTTTTCGTACTTGTGCTCTTATAATTTGGTCGGTTCTGTTACAGCTGGTACCGGAGCATAATTCAACATTAAACACATCTTACGAGTAATTAAAAACAAAAGTATTTGTTTGCGAAAAGGGTTAAACTCTAAAAATTATTTTTATAGGTATGCCAGTGATCACATCCCTTAGCCCAAATAAGGACTCTTAGGTGGCTTATTATAAAGACTAACTTGGGGGCCTTGTTTGTTTTTGTTTCGTCGTCCATACGGCGTGATATTGTATGGATGTCATCCACTTGGGTGGTAATGTATGGATCAATTACCTCGACGCTCTGGTAAGTGTGAGTTGTGAGAGCATGATCGTCCAACCGGCGGTCTAGGGGAGAGTAGTTTTGGTAACTTGCATACTTACATGTTTAAACCATGTAACTATGTAAAAGCACTTAATTGTGGGCGTCTATCAATCGGGTAGCTTTGATACTGAAATATATACATCCGGGGATGTGTATATGTAAAGTATTTAGTTTACTGTTTTCTTGTATGTTATTTTGGGAATTGTTGGGCTGCAATGGAATTTTCTGCAGGTACCCTAACAGCGTAACGTGTAGACCGATAGTTTCACTTATATGAGAGAACGTATGTATGCCACCGCTTAGCGTTAGCACTTTAGTTTTCTGCTAAGGTGAGAGGACGTACGGAACGTGCATGTATCATGTTTAATTATATCATACATGTCATTCACTCCCTCCTTAAAAATTTAAATAGTCCCGACTAAATTAAAATTTGTATCCCCTAAATGATTCTCACTTTAAGTCACATCTTGTTGATACAGATGGCACGTACCAGGATGACAGCCCGTAAGTCAACTGGTGGAAGGGTCCCTCGCCACCAGTTAGCTCCACGCGAGCCCCGTCCTGAGCCCTCCGAGGTGGAAAGGTTACGGGCTGAGCTGGCAGAGGTGACTGCTGCTAGGGATGCAGCACAGCAACAACTAGAGCAAGTGATACATGATCGGGATCAAGAAACGCTTGCAGTCCAGAGGTTGACAGTGGCAAATCGCAACTGTCAGCGTATGTTGGTCCGTGTGATGGAACAGAGGGATGAAGCCTGGCACGAGGAGAACGTTCTGAGGGCCCGTCAGTTTGAGCTCGAACAACAGTTAGAGAATGCTGAAGAATACAATGACAACCTTCATGAAGAAGTGCACCGCCTGAACAACCAGCTTAATCCTCTGCTACCTAGAAACAACAACGCAGATGAGGACATGGGTTCGGGAATCTTCATGGCTGAGGATGATGATGAAGTGGAGGTCGATGGACCACAGGATGCCCCACCTGCTGAAGCACCAGAAGAAGAAGACGAGGAGTTAGAGCCTGTCAGTGATGAGGACGGCGGAGAGATCCTTGACACAGACTCGGAGGATGATGCTTAGAGTAGTCATCACGTATCTATAATGTTAGGATTGTCTTTTGCGCCTCCCTATGTAGGAGTGAGGCCTTGTAATAACTTGACGTTGGATGTAAGGTTGAACCGTATGTTTCCTGAATGTAGTTTGAACCTGTTAATTTCGATCGCAATGGGATGTCTTATTGTGTTGTGTTCGATGATGGTGTCACGATTAGCACCCTTCGGTGCCGTGACGAAACCAAGGGCCTCCTATGGCGCGCGACATAAGGTTGTGCTGCTTGGCATGCGCAGGTATCGAGGTGGCTAGTCATGATCCACCATGGAACTCTTCATTGAGAAGTTCCTTGTGGTCAGTTTGAAGTATTCTTTCACAGTCAACTAGAAATCTTGAGATCGAATCCAAGTACCCTGCGAAAGGTTAAAAATCACGTAGATAGCAACGTAAACGGTCCGGTAACCGTTGTGCTCCCTGTGAGTGAGCCTTTATCAAAGAACATCTTGTCGGATTGCCAAGTATGATTTCGTCAATTGATGCGCTTGAATGGATTGTGCGGTTGTGATGAATTATTGTGCCTTAATTATTATGAGAAATCTATTCATGAAGTCAGTTTGACATTTCGCAATAATTCATCTACAAATTTCCCACATCGTCAGTGCTCATTGGCTATGCATTTTGCAGATGTCGTACAATCTACGTCGGGGTCGTGGGAATGAGGAGGAGGAACAGCCGCCCCCTCCGCCACCACCTACTCCGGCCGAGTTGATGCAATCAGTGGTTGAGGGGCAGCGTATGTTGGCTGACGCCATGCGCCAACTGGCTAATCGAGAGGCTCGGCATGGCCGCCAGGGCCCAGAGCCAAATCAGTACAGCGATTTCAAGGACTTCCTGGATGCAAAGCCCCCGCTCTTCAAGGAAGCGGAGGAACCACTGCAGGCTGATGAGTGGTTGAATACCATTGAACAAAAGTTTCGTCTGCTACGTCTAACTGATGAGCTGAAAACTGAGTATGCTTCCCATCAGTTGCATGGTCCAGCGGGCATCTGGTGGAGCCACTATCGTTCCACACTACCTGCCAATGTCCCAATTGCTTGGGATCAGTTTAAGGCGGCATTCCGGGGGAATTATATCCCTCCCGGTCTTATGGCAATCAAGCACACGGAGTTTATGAGGCTGTCACAGGGAAACAAAAGCTTGACTGAATACTTGCAGTCCTTCAACAACCTGGCAAGGTATGCCACAGAGTTTGTGGACACTGATGCAAAGAAGATTGCTAGTTTCAAAAGGGGCCTCGGCCCAAAGCTAATGAAGACTATGGGCACTAGCAAGTGTACCACTTTCAATGATTTCATCAGCGATGCTTTGACACAGGAGAACAACAATACTATTTATTCTGCTTCTAAGAGCCGTAAAAGGGCCCTTGAGGCAAGTGCTTCTCAGTCAAGGGCCTCAGCTGCACCAAGGTCTTCTCCACGCCCGCCTGCTCAGAATACGAAGTTCCGTCCGCCACAGAAAAAGCCTGCTGCAAAAACGGGATTCCGTAAGGCGTATACTGTCGCTCTGCCAAAGGGAACTTCTGGTCAGAGCAGCTCTAGTGTTCCTCCTAGCAATATGCCTTGCTGGAATTGCAACAAGCCAGGCCATTGGGCCCGGAACTGTCCGTACCCTAAGAAAAATGTCAATCAAGGTGGTCGTCAGGGACACGCTCATTATAACAGCATTGAAGAAATTCCATCTGGTGAGGTGGTCACGGCTGGTAAGTTCCTAGTTGACCAACACCCCGCAGTGGTACTTTTTGATTCAGGTGCTTCGCATTCCTTTATCAGTCCTAAGTTTGCATCCAAATTTGCACACAAGTTGCATACTGTTGAAGGTGTGGGTTATTGCATTAGTGCTGCAAGTGGGAATATTTCCACAAACAAAGTAGTGGGGAACCTTAAGTTTGAGATAGAAGGGCGAAGTTATTCGCTTGCTCTATTGGTTTTACCTGGGTTAGACATAGATGTTATCTTGGGCATGAATTGGATGAGCCAGAATGGGGTACTCATTGACACCTCCGCTCGGGTAGTTATGCTCAGAGATCCTACAGATAAAAAGGGTTTTCTAGTACAACTTCCCAGAAAAGTTGAATTGTCGGGGGAAATTCATGCTGTGCAAGCAAAGGCATTGGCTGAAATTCCCGTAGTAAATAAATTTCCGGACGTTTTTCCCGATGATTTGCCGGGACTCCCTCCGGATCGGGATGTGGAATTTAAAATCGAGTTGCTGCCTGGCACCGCACCCATCTCTAGGAGACCCTATAGAATGCCTCCAAATGAGTTAGCTGAGCTTAAGGTGCAATTGAATGAACTTTTGAAGAACGGGTTGATCCGTCCTAGCTCGTCTCCGTGGGGTTGCCCTGCTATCTTTGTAAAGAAGAAGGATCAAACCTTGCGGATGTGCGTGGACTATAGACCTCTGAATGCAGTCACTGTTAAGAATAAGTATCCTCTACCACGTATCGACATCTTGTTCGATCAATTGTCCAAAGCTAAAGTCTTTTCCAAGATTGATCTAAGGTCTGGGTACCATCAGATTAAAATCCGTCCTGAAGATGTTCCGAAAATAGCCTTCTCGACAAGATACGGCCTTTATGAGTATCTTGTTATGTCCTTCGGCCTAACCAATGCTCCAGCACACTTCATGTGCTTGATGAATTCGGTGTTTATGCCCGAATTGGACAAGTTTGTGGTGGTGTTCATCGATGACATCTTGGTGTATTCTGAAAATGAGGAAGAACACGCTAAACACTTGCGTATTGTCCTCAGCAGACTTCGTGAGCATCAACTGTATGCGAAGTTCAGTAAGTGTGAATTCTGGCTTCGTGAAGTACCTTTTCTTGGGCATGTGTTGTCCGATGGAGGAATTATGGTGGATCCCACAAAGGTACAAGAAGTATTGAATTGGAAGGCTCCTACTTCTGTTCATGAGGTCCGGAGTTTTCTTGGGTTGGCTGGCTATTATCGTCGCTTCATCCCGGATTTCTCAAAAATAGCCAAACCCATGACTCGGTTGCTGCAAAAAGACACCAGGTTTGTCTGGACTCCTGAGTGTGATGCGGCTTTTCACCAACTGCGAACCCTCCTAACCTCGGCTCCGGTTTTGGCACAACCGGATATCGAGAAACCTTTTGATGTTTACTGTGATGCCTCAGGCATAGGTTTGGGAGGTGTTTTGATGCAGGAAGGCCGAGTAATTGCATATACTTCACGACAACTTCGGAAGCATGAGGTGAATTATCCAACGCATGACTTAGAACTGGCCGCAGTTGTTCATGCTTTGAAGGTATGGCGGCATTATCTGCTGGGCAATGTCTGCAATATCTATACAGACCACAAAAGCCTCAAATACATCTTCACTCAACCCGAGCTAAATATGCGTCAGAGAAGATGGCTCGAGTTGATTAAAGATTATAATCTTCAAGTGCACTATCACCCAGGCAAGGCAAACGTGGTTGCGGACGCTTTAAGCCGTAAGTCTCATTGCCATTCCTTAGTTGAAACTGATTTTCACCGATCTCGCCTGTTACATCCGGCAGTCTTGTACAATATCACTGTCAGTGGTACTCTTAGAAATAGAATCATTGAGCTCCAAAAGACTGATCTGGGTATATTTCACATAAAACGGAAGATGAAAGAGGAAGAAACTAAGCATTTCAGGTTAGATGACGAAGGTGTGCTGTGGTTTAAGGATAGATTAGTGGTACCTAAGGACCGTGAGCTTAGAGATCAAATCCTGTCCGAAGCACATTCATCCAAGTTGTCCATCCATCTGGGTAGCAATAAGATGTATTATGATTTGAAGCCACTTTATTGGTGGACTAAGATGCGGAAGGAGATAGCTGCATATGTTGCTAGGTGTGACACCTGTTGCAGAGTTAAAGCTGTGCACATGAAAGCTGGGCTACTTCAGCCGCTTTCCATTCCAGGCTGGAAATGGGAGGAGATAAGTATGGATTTTATTGTCGGACTTCCTCCCACAGTCAAAAATCATAACTCTATCTGGGTAATTGTTGATCGTTTGACCAAATCAGCTCACTTCATCCCAGTGAGAGTGGACTATCGTCCTACTGACTATGCTGAGTTGTACTTCAATCAGATAGTCCGGCTTCATGGGATACCTCGTACTATCATTTCTGACCGTGGCCCCCAGTTCACTGCTCGCTTTTGGGAGCATTTGCATCACCTTCTGGGAACCAAGTTAGTGAGAAGCTCCGCTTATCACCCCCAGACATCTGGTCAGACGGAACGAGTTAACCAAATCTTGGAAGATCTGTTGCGGGCATGCGTCATTTCATCCAAGGGTTCTTGGGAAAAATGGTTACCTTTAGCCGAATTCTCGTACAATAACAGTTATCAAGAGAGTATTAAGATGGCCCCATTCGAAGCTTTGTACGGTCGTAAGTGCCGAACTCCACTAAACTGGGTAGAAGCTGGGGAAAGAAGGTATTATGGCATTGATTTTTGTCTAGGAAGCCGAGGAACAAGTCCGTACTATCCAGAAACACATGGCTGCAGCCCAAGCTAGACAGAAAAGCTATGCGGATCGTCGTAGAAAACCACTCGAATTTGAAGTTGGAGACTTCGTTTATTTGAAAGTTTCTCCAATGAAGAGTGTCCAACGTTTTGGTGTTAAGCGGAAACTTGCACCAAGATACGTGGGTCCTTTCCAGATCATAGGCAAGAGCGGAGCTGTTGCGTACAAAATCCAGTTGCCTCCTGAAATGAGAGCCATATTCAACGTTTTCCATGTATCTCAGCTTAAAAAGTGTCTTCGAGTTCCTGAGGAACAGGTTCCTTTAGGAGATATCAGGCTTGAATCCGACCTAACCTATGAGGAAAAGCCCATCCGAGTGATCGATACTCAGGAACGAGTAACTAGAAGTAAAGTGGTTAAGTGGTACAAAGTGATGTGGAGTAATCAGGGAAGTGAGAATGATGCTACGTGGGAACGGGAGGATTATTTGCGGGATGGTTATAAGGAATTTTATGAAAAATGGTACGCTTTCCAAATCTCGGGATGAGATTTTTATAAGGGGGGAGGGCTGTAACACTTCAAGTGTTTAGTCCTTAATTGCATTGCATTTGCATAAGCATAAGCATGCATCATTCATGTTTGTTATTTTATGTGATGCAACACATGTGATTGTTCTAGGGTTTGTTTGATTTATTTCATGAAGTATTTGATAGTTGGTGTAACAAAAAGGTAAGGTAGCCAATCTTGACCTACAACACCTTAGTTATACTTAGGGTAACATTTGGAACAAGGTTCATGTTGACCAAAATTACAAATTTGCCCTCCAAGAGAAGTTTGACCACCATTTGACCCTAGAAGGCTCTAGTTTGACCAATTAAAAAGTCTAATTTAGAGACCTTGCATGGAAGAGCACCCTTAAGCAAAGTTGTAAAGAAATTCATGGAGAACAAAAGTCTCAATATGACCATCTCATGAAAGTGATCACAACATGCTCAAAAGAGGCCCACAAGTCAGCTAGTGAAGTATCTCCAAGACTTAGAATTTTTCTAAGTCTGGAATCTGACCCTACAGTTTTACTGATGCCTACTTTAGGAGCTTGTAGTTTGCAAACCAAGCCAAACCAGCTTTCACTCATGTTGACAAACTTGTAGATCACATGTAGCCCTACAACTTTGTCAACATTACCCAAGCCTGGTTCTCAATGGTTCAAGAGATATCGTGTCATGAACATGAGCTGTCAGTCGGCATCATTAACTGAACCCCGGTTTCAGTTTCACTGAGCACTACTTAATGTCCCTATATCTCACTAACCAAACCGAATCAGCTCTGGAGGCCTATTACAAAATTGTAGAGCTTACATGGTTCTACAACTTTGTTAATTGGAGTTTCCACTGAAACGAGCTAGATTAGAAGTTAATCAAACCCAAAGTCGCGCTGTCAGTCACTACCGATGGCGTCAATGAATTGCGATTCAGTTTCGTCAGTGGCCGACCGGCCACAGGGCAACGCCGACGCGTGGAGGCGCGGTGGCACCCGTACGCCGGCCCTGGCCCCACCAGTCAGGCCGCGACGCCTTCAAGACGCCACGACGCGCGAGCCAGCCTCCATTCCTCCGCCCCCTCTCTTCCAGTCGCAAGAACACCGAAACCGAGCCGCCATTTCCGTTCTTCTCCGGCGAGCTCAAGCGCGAGCTACACCGCATCACCGGCCGCCAGACCTCGCCACTCCCTCCGCCTCACCACCCTCCATCCCCTTGACCCACCAACGCCCGCGATTTGACTCAAGGTGAGCCGCATTGCTTTCTTCTCCATCTCCGAGAGGTCGCCGGAGCCCGCCATGGGACCTCACCGTGGTCGGGGTGCTTCAGGTCTCTCTCCATCCTCCCTTCCTATCAAAATGGATCCGCCTAGCTTCGGTGAAGCTCGTACCGAGCCTAGACCGCACCATACATCCTCACCGGCGACGGTGCGCCGCCACCGGGCCTCACCGGCCGCCGCTCGCGGTGGCAAGCCCCTTCCACCCCATCCCCATCCCTTCTGCGAGCACCAATCGACGCACCGAGTGACGGAGAGCACGAGGCGGTGCGTGGTTGGCCGAGCGAGCCCTTCTCCGGCGAGCTCGAGCTCACCGGAGCTCGCGGGACGCCGCCTCCCCTGCCTCCGGTCACTGACCGCGGGGGCCCGCCCGTCAGTGTCGCGCGTGGGTGGGGGCGCTGAGCGGGCCGCGCGCGCTCGAGTGTGTGGGCCGAGTTCCCGGGCCGGCCCAGTCTTCCGAAATGAATTTCATTTTTATTATTTTGTCACTGATTTTTATACAAGTTGGAAAAATATAGATCTAGGGTTTTAATGATCCAAAAATCATGAGATAAATTTTGTTAGAATCTACTTGATGTGTAGTATTTTAGAAAAATATGGATCTGGCATGAGATGTTTAAATTCTGTAAGAATTTAATAGATCCTTTAAATGTGTTTTGGAATGCATGCAAATTTGTTTAATTTATAACTTGAGCTGTAGTGCTCCATAAATCATGAAATTTGGTGGGTAGGTTACTCTATGCTAGCCCTAGCTCTGGTAAAAATTTGGGCATCAGTGCTTAAGTAATTTTCAAGTTATAAGGCTATCATTTTATTCTAGGAAATAATTGAAGGAATTTTTGTAATTTTTCTACATGTGCAATGTTCTTGTAACTTTTTGGAGAATGTCTTGGTACCCTAGAGTGTCTAAGAAAAATATGAAATCTGTTGTTTGATACTTTTCAATGTGATTTATGAATTATACAGAAATCAGCCTTTTGGGCTTGTGAATTTTGTATAGAGAGTTTCTGTGAATAAAACTTGTTCAAATTTTTACTGTGGTCTCTTTTGGGGTCAGAGAGTCGTCTGTAATTTTTGTAGAATTTTAGGAGCAGTTTACATATATGTTTGAAATTTCACCTAATTAATTAAGTAAATTAAGAAATGGGGTTAAATAAATGTTCTAGTTGGTCCCACCTTACTTTCTGGTGTTTTTATACCTCATGTGAACTGTTGGTAACATTAGTTTGGTTTTAGGGAACTTTGGCCACATCAATAAATATTTACCCTTTGTAATTTTATGTCTTCTGGACAGCTGGTAGTATTTCTAAGTTTGACCTTTGATAAAATTGGTTGCTGGAAAACTTGTAAATACCAAAGTCACAGTAAACTTGATGAACTAGCTTGTGTCAAAATTTGGGAGCATTTGGCTTAGTAGTTTGAGAGTTACTGTTGTTTTAAGTGGCAGTTCAGAATCTGCTACTCTCTGTTTTGAGAGGACAGATTCTGGAACTTGTGAAGTTTGACATGGAAAACTTACGAGTTTGGGGTTGAGGTCTGAAAATGAATTGTAGAGCATTTCTCAAGCTTTCCAGATTGCCTTAGATCATATCTTTTGGAAATGTAAATCTCCAGTTGTGATAAAAACAAGTAGCTACTGTCCAGAATGCTTACTGTGGCTTTTTGCTGATGGATATGGTGTGGTATCCTAAGACATGTTACTTTTGTAATTGTTAGGTGTTAGGGCCTTAACTGAGGATGAGCAGCTTTATCTTAGGTTAAGTAGCTTAGGTGAGTACTTCTCTACCGGAGAGGAAATTTGCACCTACTCTTTTGAAGTGATTTGATTAGAGCGTAAATTGTTGTAATGCATTTCATTCCGAGCATATTGCATCTTTCATTATGCATTCATGGGATTTATTATGCACTCATGCAATAGGTGTACCGGAGGGGGTGACACTCCTCGAATTCGAACAAGCAGCACCGGAGGAGATTCAGAATCCGCCGGAACCGACAGAGGAACCCACCATCGGAGAAGCTTCCGAAGAAGAGCTACCCGAGTGTCCGGACCACAGACCCGCAACGTTTCTCAAAGGCAAGCCCCGGTGCATGCTGAACCCATTGTTTTATAAAGATATCTTGAGTACTTTTAATTGTTTACTGTATTAAGTAGTAGGAGTTGTATGAAAATAACTGTTGCATTATACCTGTCCTTGTCCAGATATTGTGCCCTAATCCTATATTAGGTGTAGGCACGTGTCAATGCTTAGCCCTGCTTAGTACGGTAGAAGTCGGGTGATTTCCGGTCATCCGCGAGAGATAGGATTGGGTCGCGAGTGGCTTATGGCTATCGTGATGGAACCATGCTTTAAAATGAAATTGAGACCGGACGGGAGTTCGATGGTACAGCTGCAAGACACTTCACGTCTTGGGTGTGGAGCCATGCCCGTCTGAGTCGTTTAAGGACCGATTCGCTGTACGTCCTTGAGTCATGTTGAACGCAGTCTAACACTTAGTTGGCCGGATAAGTCGTTCCGACCGCGAAGCCGAGTAATGTGATTCAGGCCGGGAATCGAATGGTAGGTTGCTTCTTGGAGGAGAGAAAGGATGTGCTTGGGGACATTGGCGTGAGACCAAGGGGGGTTAGAGTCCCTATGACCTGGCAGAGTGTCGCCCTTGGGGTTGCGACATCATTCGGACCCGTGATTCCTGAATCATATGAAATGGTGGCCTGTGCGACCCTGGCAGGGGTCTGCGCGGTGAGTGTTAGAAATACCCCTCCAGCTGGATAGGAATTCAATTCGAATCGCCGTCGCTCCCGGTTAGTGAGCACTTGACTTGAGCAGCGGCAACGTAGATCTCATTAATTGAACAGATGGTTAAGTGAATGATACAATGTTGCCACAATTTATACCTGCTATGGAATAATATGAATAAGTGTTTGATGATAATCAAATGCATGTTTAGTACAGGTGCTAAGATAGATGACAGGTAAATGCTAAAAATAAATGCTAGTACAGATTATAAGAGTTTCAACTACTTATGCCTTTACGCAAAATGTGGTGTCAGTTAGCCTCTTGTGTAAGCCTTGCATAATCCTTGGTGTCTTATTTATTTCTGGTTTATGACGGGTAAGTCTAGCTGAGTACATTCCAGTACTCAGGGTTTATTCCCTCCTGTTGCAGATGACATGCTTTATCAGGGATTCTGCAAGACGTGTCTCCACCCTGCGGGTGATGATGACTAGATCACAAGGGCGTGATCATCTTTATGTACTTTCCTCATGCTTTTGCGGGATGTCGATCATCCAAACTGGCAGTAATTAAGTAACTAATGTGTGTGTTATGCTTCCGCTACTTTCAAAACTTGGTTTGTAATAATTGCTACTCCGTGGTGTAAACTTATTTCGGATCTATTGTGAAATGTAACGTATGATGTGTATGTTGAATGATGCGATCCTGGTTGTAAGCAGTTTGGTTTGAAATCCTTCGTGATTTCGATTGACTACCGGGATTATATGGGCTCAAGTTTGAAAATTTGAGCGCTTCGGTGCTTGTTTTCGTACTTGTGCTCTTATAATTTGGTCGGTTCTGTTACAATCTTGGTGGTCTTTCTCACCATGAGTGCAAGTGATTCATCATCGACATCACTTTCACTTGAGCTTTCTTGCACCATCATGGCTTGGCCCTTCTTCTTCTTCTTGTCATAGCTAGCTTTGAAGGCCAAGTCTTTCTTCTTGGAAGATGATGAGCCCTCTTCCGGAGTGATGTGCATGTACATCTCATGAGCATTGATCTTCCCCAATACTTGTGTCGGTGTTGCGGTGGAGAGATCACTTTGATGAAGCACGGTGACAATGTGACCATACTTCTCAACGGGAAGAACACTCAAGATTCTCCTTGCAACATCCGATTGGCTCATTTGAGTGAGCCCAAGAGCATTGAGGTCCTCTACAAGAACATTCAAGCGAGTGTACATGTCATTAGCACTTTCTTTGGGAAGCATCTCAAAAGAATTAATTTTCTTTAAAGCAATATGATAGCGTTCCTCACGCTCACTCTTAGTTCCCTCATGGAGAGCACAAAGATTTTCCCACAAATCATGAGCGTTCTTTGCATTACGAACACGATTGAAGATATCTTTGTCTAAGCCCCGGTAGAGTGCATTTTTGGCCTTTGCATTCCACCGGTCGTACTTCTCCTCGTCACCAATGGGGTTTGCGGGATCCTTGATAGCGGGAAGCCCTTGGGTTGCGGCTCTAAGGCACCCGACATCTATGGCTTCGAGATACGCCTCCATGCGGATTTTCCAATATGGAAAATCATCCCCCTCAAAGGTGGGAGGTGGTCCTTCCCCGTTAGACATCTTGCTCTAGGCGGTAAAGCCTAAATTAGGAGCAACACGACTCCGATACCAATTAAAAGGATCAAGATGCCCAAGAGGGGGGTGAATTGGGCTTTTCTAAAAATTAATTGCAAGAATTAAATCCTACAAGCCAGAATTCACCCCTAGTGCCTACTTGTGTTCCTAGTGAGTCTACCGACAAAAGTTTTGCACCCTAGTTTCCAATCCTAGTCTAGCATGGCAATTCTAGGAAAGTAAATCAAGCAATGAAAGTAAATACGAGAATGTAAATGCTTGAATGTAAAGGGCAAGGAACACGGCGATGTTTTTCCGAGGTATCGGAGAGTCGCCACTCCCCACTAGTCCTCGTTGGAGCACCCGCGCAAGGGTGTCGCTCCCCCTTGATCCGCGCAAGGATCAAGTGCTCTCTACGGGTTGATTCTTCGACACTCCGTCACGATGAATCACCCACAACCGCTCACAACATGAGTTGGGTCATCCACAAGCTCCGCCGGATGATCACCAAACTCCCAATCACCACCAAGCCGTCTAGGTGATGGCGATCACCAAGAGTAACAAGCTAGAACTCTCACTTGACCACAACGAGCCCAAATGAGGAGATGGATGCACACTTGCTACTCTCTAATCACTAGTGAGGAACTCTCAAACTTTGATTCTCAAATCTCTATCCTCACTAGAGCTCTTGCACTCCCTTGCACTCTAAAGGGTTTTCTCAGATGTTTGAATGAGCAAGAGACCTCTAAAAGAGGTGGAGGGGATGTATTTATACACCCCTCAAAGAAAACGAACCGTTATGTTCTGACACGGGCTGACCGGACGCGCCGGTCGAACGTAACGGTCAAAACCTGATTTTCAACTGAACGACCGGACGTGCCGGTCAGGGGTGACCGGACGCGTCTGGTCGTGCAAAGGAGCTTACTGTACTCGCACCGGACGCGAGGCCGCGTCCGATCGGTGATGACCGGACGCGTCCGGTCCTCTCTGGACCTTACTGGACTGTGACCGGACGCGCCGATCACCCCCAGGTCGCGTCCGACGGGTGTTTCCCTCAAGTGACACGTGTCAGCCACTGACCACCGCGTCCGGTCCTCGCGAGGACCGCGTCCGGTAGTCAAGGCCGAAACCCTAGCCGCGGTTACGTACTGACCGGACGCGTCCGGTCATGCCGAAGACCGCGTCCGGTCAGTGGGAAACAGCCCGAAACTTTCTGAAACGCGTCGCAACTTCAACCAAGTTGCTTCCAACTGAACTTTGAGCTATTCTAGGGTTGCCTAGCGCCAAGTTTAACAAGTGTGCACCACACCTAAACATAGGACTCGCCTAGGTCAAGCTACCCGTTCATGCCCCCCTTTATAGTACGGCCAAAAGAGAAAAACGAAGATCCTAACGACTATTCCGAATGTGTCTCAACACCTCGACATCCGGAACTAACCGTCCTTAATCTTGACGTCACTCTTTTGAAAACCGAAACGATTTCCATCAAGGGACACGAATACCATGGTGCCCAAAGCAGTTATAACCTCCATGGCCTAACTTACCAACGTTTCTGCAAAACACACGTTAGTCATGGTAATAAAGCATTGTCATCAATTGCCGAAACCAAACCTTGGGGCCTAGATGCTTTCACCTGCGGTGGTATTGGATGCCAGTCATAACATCTCTCCCCGCCTGCGCAAACAGCTCGTCCTCGAGCTGGAAGTCGGGGTAGGAGGCACAGAAGTCGTCCAGTGGTTCCCAGGTGGCCTCCTCGTCCGGCAGCCCACGCCACCGAATGAGAACCTGCCACTCACCACGACGCTGCTGCGCGCGTAGGGCCTGCACGGGAGTGGGCAGGAGGCACCCATCCAAGACCAGGGGAAGTTCACTCAGCGCCTCTGGTGGATCCCCACGGTGGCGCTTCAGCAAGCCCACATGGAACACGTCGTGGAGACGGGAACCGGCAGGAAGTTGCAGGCGGTATGCCACCTTGCCGATGCGCTCGAGGACGCGGAAAGGCCCAACATATCGCAGCCCGAGCTTGCCCTTGGCGCGTGGCTCCAGAGACTGGGTGGTGCAGTGAAGAAGGCGAAGCCACACCCAATCACCGACCGCCAACTCTAAGTCATGGTGGCCGGCATCATAGTATTTCTTGGACAGTTCCTACGCCTGAAGGAGACATTGGCAGACTTCCGCTAGGATGTCGTCGCGGGAGCGCAGGAGGGCATCGGCCACCTTGGTCTGGGCAGTCCCGGGCGTGTAGGGCAGCAGAGGCGGCGGTGGCTTACCGTATACCACCTCGAAGGGAGTGGCGTAGAGCGCGGTGTGGAAGGAAGTATTGTAGCAATACTCCGCCCACGACAGCCAATCTACCCGCGCCCTCGGCCGATCACCTGTAACACAGCGAAGGTACATAGCAATCACCTTTTTGACCACCTCGGATTGCCCGTCGGTCTAGAGGTGGAAGGCTATGCTCATGCGCAGCTTGACCCCCGCCATCTGGAACAGGTCGCGCCACACATGCCCGGTAAACACGGGGTCCCTGTCGCTGACGATCGAGGAGGGGAACCTGTGTAGCCAGACGATGCCGTCGAAGAATGCGCTGGCGATGGACGTCGCGGTGTAGGGGTGGCCGAGCGCAATGAAGTGCGCATACATGGAGAAGCGGTCGACCACCGTGAGGATGACGGACTTGCCGCTGACCTAGGGCAGCTCCTCAATAACGTCCATCGAAATATCCGCCCACACCTGAGACGGAACGACGAGGGGCTGTAGCAAGCCGGTGGGCTACAGTGTCTCCATCTTGTTGCGCTGACATGTGCTACGCATACGCACCCAATCCTGGATCAAGACACGGTCACTGGGGATGTAGAAGTCAGCGCGGAGGCAGTGCAGTGTCTTCTGGACTCCCTCATGGCCCGCCGAATGGGCCAAAAGGAGCGCCTGGTGATGCAAGTTCCCGTAGTCTAGGACGAAGATATGGGAGCCGTGGAGGAGAAGGCCCCGTCCATGCGCCAGGGCGCCTGCAGCTCATCGGCATGCAGGCGCTGCACGAGGCGCTGAGCGTCAGGTGCTGTGGACATGGCCTGACGGACCTCGTCGAGGAAGGTGAAGGAGGGGCCGGAGAGGGCGTGAACCGCACCCTCCGACACAACGCCCTCGGCCGAAACCCCCGCAGCCTCATCGTGGCGGGAGAGCGCGTCCGCCACAGTGTTCAGGCGCACCGGCCTGTACTCCACGTCAAAGTCGAAGTCGAAAAGCTTGCTGATCCACTGATGCTGGGGAACAATGGACAAGCGTTGGTCAAGCAGAAACTTGAGGCTGTAGTGATCAGTACGAACCAGGAAGTGGCGCCCCCAAAAGTATGGGCGCCAGTGGCGCACAGCCTGGACTAGCCCAATCAGCTCGCGCTCGTACACGACGAGCTTCTGGTGGCGAACAGCCTGCTGAAGTAGGCGAGGGGCCCGGTGCCCTGGTGGAGGACGACACCAAACCCCGCACCCAAAGTGTCGCAGTCAACCACGAAGACCCTGTCGAAGTCGGGCATCTGAAGCACCGATCCCGTGGTCAGGGTGGTCTTGAGGGCCGCGAATGCCATGGACGCCTCGTCGTCCTAGGCAAATGTGTCTCGCCGCAAGAGGCGCGTCAGTGGGGCGACGAGGAGACCGAAGTCCCGGATGAACATCCAATAGTAACCCACGAGGCCCAAGAAGCCCCGGAGGTCACGGGCGGAGCGTGGCATTGGCCACGCAGCGACGGCCGCCACCTTGTCAGCGTCCATAGCAACACCGCCGGCGGAGATCACGTGGCCCAAGTAGGCCACCGAGGTTGCCCCAAAGGAGCACTTGGAGCGCTTGAGGTGAAGTCAGTGCGCCCAGAGCGCCGTGAGGACACCAATGTGCTGTAGGTGCTCAGCCCATGAGGAGCTATAGATCATAATATCGTCAAAGAACACAAGCACGAATCTACAGAGGTATGGGTGCAGGACGTCGTTCATCAGGGCCTAGAATGTCGTCGGCGCGTTGGAGAGGCCGAACGGCATCACCAAGAATTCGTAGTGGCCATGGTGCGTGCGGAACACCGTCTTGGCGATGTCCTCAGGGTGCATCCACATCTAGTGGTAGCCCGAGTGCAAATTGAGCTTGGTGAAGAAACGAGCCCCGTGGAGCTCGTCGACCACCGGGATCGGGAACTTGTCCTTCGAAGTCTTGGCATTGAGGGCGCGGTAGTCAATGCAGAAACACCAAGACTTGTCAGCCTTGCGGACCAACAGCACTGGGGCAGAGAATGGCGAGGTACTGGGGTGGATGATCCCCTATGCGAGCATGGCCTCACACTGGCACTCCAGCTCGTCCTTCTGTAGCTACGGATAGTGGTATGGCTGGACTGCTACCGGCACCATGCCTGGCAGAAGGTGGATGCAGTGGTCATACGGCCGGGCAGGCGGTAGGCCCTGCGGCTCCTCAAACAAGGCCGCGAACTGGTGGAGCAGGCGGTCCAGCAGTGGTTGGCCTAGGGATGAAGTGACCACACGGGTGACTAGCTCCCGGATGTCGTCGCAGGGGGAGCCGATGCCCGTCCAGAGGACATGCCAGGGGGCCCTCATGAAGGCCATGGAGAGGGCCTCAAAATCCCAAAGGATGGGCCCGAGTGTGAGGAGGAACTCCACGCCAAGGATGAGGTCGAGGGTGGCCGGCTAGATCGTGAGCGTCTCCTGGAAAGCTGCGGCCATGGCGACCTCTGCAAGCACCTCGTCGTCAAGGTAGTCGACGGCCTCGAGGTAGAAGAGACACTGGCAGACGTGGCCACAGATGTATGGCTCGTCATAGTTGAAGCAAAGCCCCTGTCTTTGTTGCTCCATCTTTTCGGTCGAGGAGAGGCGATGGAACCGCGGCGCAGCCGCAGGCGTAGACGACAACGCTGCTGGGAGGGCGCAGGAGCACCCCCCGATGGCACTTAGAGTGGTCGGGGTAGAGGTGGCAACCCTGGCTGGCCGGAGGGCCGACTGCCACGTGGCTATTGTGCCAGCAAGAACGCCGCCGCCCGACGTTCGAACGCCGGGCCAAGTACATCGCCGTTTGCAGGTCCGGGGGTGGCAGATGTAACAGAACCGTCCAAATTATAAGAGCACAAGTACAAAAACAATCACCGAAGTGATCAAATTCTCGCACTTGAGCCCATATAACTCCGGTAGTCCAATGAAATCACGAGGGATTTCAAACCAACCAACATACAAGCCAAGATCGTAGTGATTCAACATAACAAGTCACATGTTACATCCATTTCACAAGTAATTCAATATACATCGGAGTTCAACAAAGTTATTACAACTTAAGTTCAAAAGTAACGGAAGCAAAGTAATTTGAAACTAACAACACCCTTATTTCAAATACATGCCAATATGAAGGTCGACTCCCAACAAAAGCATTAGAGAGAAGATAACTCAGAAGGATCATGCCCATGATCATACTCCGCCACTAAGGCAGGAGCCAACCAACTCTTGTAGTCGCCATGATACATCACAACCTACAACAAGTGGGGATAAAACCCTGAGTACGAGAAGGTACTCAGCTAGATTTACCCGTCAGAAACCAGAAATAAAGGGACACCAAGGATCATGCAAGGCTGATATAAAGTGGGCTAGCTTGACAACATTTTGCATAAAAGCTTAATATGGATAAGTAATCATTAATGCTTAAGCATCAAGTTAATTACCATTAACCTGTCATCTATATTAGAACCTGTACTAGAGCACTCACTTTATTAGGAGCAAACAATATTAACCATAGCAGGTATAAATTGAGGCAACCTTTCCATCGTTATCCAATTAACCGTCCGTTCAATTTAATGGAATCTACGTTGCCGCTGCTCAAGTCAAGTGCTCACTAACCGGGAGTGACGGCGATTCGAATCGAATTCCTATCCAGCTGGAGGGGTATTTCTAACACTCACCGAGTCACACCTGGCGAGGGCTGCTCAGGTCACCTTTCGTACAGTTCAGGAATCACGGGTCCGAATGATGTCGCGTCCCCAAGGGCGACACTCTGCCAGGTGATATGGACTCTAACCCCCCTTGGTCTCACGCCAATGTCCCCAAGCACATCCTTTCTCTCCTCCAAGATGCAACCTACCATTCGATTCCCGGCCTAAACCATATTACTCGAGTTCGCGGTCGGAACGACTTATCCGGCCAACTAAATGTTAGACTGCGTTCAACATGACTCAAGGACGTACAACGAATCGGTCCTTAAACGACTCAGACGGGGATAGATCCACACCCAAGACCTCCATGCCTTGTTGCTTCACTATCGTCATCCCGCCCGGTCTCATTTCATTTTATTAACACATGCTTCCATTCCACGATAGCAAATATAGCCAACCGTGCCATATATGAATATCCCTACATCTCGTAGGTGACAGGAAATCACCTGACTTCTACTGCTTAAAGCAGGGCTAAGCATCTACTCGATTCAAGGATTCATATATCTGGACAAGGAATGATATAATGCAGCAAGAGTTTCCAATCAACTCTTATCACTTAATGCAACAATACTTATAACATATATAGAATTAATTGCTTTGAAGATAGGAGGCTTATAATGCTCCGAGGCTTGCCTGGGATCCAACACAAGTCAGTAGTTGTCAGATGACACTCGCTTGGCGAGCACCTCCCATTCTAGCACTTGTCCAGTCCTTCCGTCTTCGAGATAGGTCCATCAAACACCATCTTCGGGTTAGGCTCCAACATCTCGTCCTTCACGTGGTGCATCTAGCGTATCTAGATGAGATGCAAGATGCAAGTGTATGAATACATGAAAATACAATGGATGATGCATCACACACTAAACAAGGCAAGTACAAGGTTATCTAAATACACATAAGCACTTTACATTGCTTAATTAAACACTACACGACCTATCATGCTAAGATAGCAAGGAAAGCAATACCAAACATGAAACAAGATTTACAAAGTCTTAGGTGTACTAACTTCATCACCAAGGACATGAATCACACTTAGCAACATGCAAAGCAAGTCAAGATGAAGCAACAACGATAAGTGGAATATGCCAATTTCTGGACTTGCAAACAGTAGCTTCATAAATCAATCATATCTGGAGTTTTATAAATCCAAATGACTTCCAAGAAGACATTATGGAAAGCTTATAAAATTCTCTACATTTCATATAATATCACCACAGCATGATTAATAAGTTAAATAAGTCAAAATTACAAAGTTCTAGAATCAGTTCCTGACAAACAGAGAGCAAGCAATTCTGTACCCTAACTTTAAACAGCTATACCTCCTAAACCACATGGCTAAATGCCACCAAATTTTAACAGCAGCTAGATATATGAGTTATCTACAACTTTTGTATAAACAAGTTTTACAACAAAGCACATTATCATGAAGAACTTTGCTAAGTTCCCAGATCTGTCCAGAAACCTTATTTGCAAGAAATAATTATTAACTTATGTTGCAAACAGATAATTGGACAAAACCAACTTTACCAACATGTCACACATGACTAATGAACACCAGAAAACATATTGTCCATTCCTAAATAATTTCTTTTAATGCATTTTCTTAATTTATTTAGATAATTAGGTGGAATTATGAACACCTATCAAAAGTGCACAATAAATTCTACAACAATTACAGTGGCCTAAATATGCTCTCAAAAGTCTACTGTCCAAATTTCAAACCATTTGGACATATATATCAACCTCTATGAGAAACACAATTGGCTAATGCAAGAATTCATGTGAGAGCAAGATAAATCAATAACTCACTCATACTACAACTAAAATTCATGAAATTTTTACCACACATCAAACATCACATGAGTAGCACTCCACAAAAATTTCACTTCATTTGGAGCCCTACATTTGCAGTTATGAAAATGACAAATACAACTAACATTGAAAACCTAATCTGAAAAATCCATTTTTACAGCAAAACAATGAACTAAAACATGACATATTATAGATCCACTACATAGATAATTTCATAAGGATTCCAAAAAGTTCTCATTTGCTATTTTAAGAATTTTCTATGATTTACTATGCATTTTCAAAAATCAGCTAAAACTACAACAAATCAGTCCCTAGAGTACTATTCATATGAGTCTATGGATGTTCAAATAACCCCCTGGCTTTAGTCGAATTCAAGCCCGAGGTCCCTGACGGAAATTTGACAGGGGAGCTCGTCGGGGCTTCGTGATTTCCGGCGGAGGGGCCATGCCGGCGGCCATGGAGTGGCGGCGGAGCATCCCGGGGCTCGCGCGCACCCGTGGGCAGCCTCAGCTTAGCCAACCGTGACTCGTGGCACCCTGGCCACGTGCGCAGGCGACCCGGCGGTGGCTGCGCCGGTGGCGACGGCCCTCCGGCGGTGTTGTACGGAAACGAGCACGTCCACGAAGTGCAGCAAGGTGAGGCGAAGGTGGAGGCGCGCTCAGCTTGGCCCGAGGCGGCTCGTGGTGGCTTGGCCACGCGTGCGAGCGGTCACGGCGGCATGGTGCACTAGCGGCAGCGCGGATGGACGCGACGGCCCTCCTGCGCGCGGTGGCAACGCAGCGGCGGCACGCGTGCGCGACCCAGCAAGGCACTGCAGTAGAGGAGGAGAGGGAGCAACGCCTGCAGCGGCAGCGACAGCTCGAGCTTCGGCTCCGCCATGGCGACGGCGAGGGCGAGCTAGGCAAGGGCGGCCATGGCAGCGACCGACTCGGCAGCGGAAACTAGAGGCGAGTGTCTCCGGCTTCTCGAACTCGCGAAGGACCAGCAGGGCGCGTGGACAGAGATGGGGTGCCCAGCTCGGGCATGGCTGCCACGTCCGGAACAGGTGTCCCCGTTTGAGGCATTACGACGAGCACGTGGCGGGTGACGGTGTGGCCGGCGTGGGAGGCGAGTTGGGCCCGTTCTGGTCTGAATTTGAAGATGGGCCGAACATGAAGTTCGATCTCCAACTGATGCTCTCCAACTTTGATTAAGGGTGTTCGGCCATAAGAGTAACAGATTAGCGAGTAATTATGCTCCAAAGTGACATTGTCAGCGACTTGAATCCGATTAAGCTTGCCCGGCTTTGACCTAAAATTCACG
This sequence comes from Saccharum spontaneum, assembly GCA_022457205.1. Lineage (NCBI taxonomy): Eukaryota > Viridiplantae > Streptophyta > Magnoliopsida > Poales > Poaceae > Saccharum > Saccharum spontaneum. Next base: position 38,326,484 of record CM039594.1, read on the forward strand.
GCCAAAACTTGGTCAAACTTAATGCAACTTTTTGCTAGACCTTCTCCATAGGGTTAGCTCCAGCTTCTATTTTCGGATCAAATCAAGTTGCTTGACAAAAACATGAGAACACGGCATGCCAATCAAGTTGTTACTAATCTCGGACTTAAATATTCTAAGTCTGAAAACAGCTGCAGATTCAATCTTCAAGCCTTAGTTTCACTTTCTTCCGAGCTGATTCATGGTATGATCCAAAAACAAAGTTTATTGTACTCAAACTAAACTACAACTCTTATTAAAGAATCATCAACCAGTTCGGCTTGGTTAGGAAACTACATAGCTCCAAAGTAGGGTACCCGAAACTAAAATTCACTCAGGACTTAGCCAAATTTCTGGGCTCCAAGACAGCACTGTATTGAATCTTGTGAGCTCTATTTGACTAGGTTAGAGGCCAAACTAGCTCTTGACCATTAAACAAAGTTTGTTTCTCATGACATGGACTACAACTTTTATTTAAGGCCCATCATCAAAACTGGTATAGAACCTATAGTTCTACTTTGATCAAAGTAGTATCATGATAAAGCTTTAAACTAGGGTTTTAGTCCAATTGAGCCATTTTCTTGGCATTTGCTCAACATGAACCCTTCATGACTTTTGTTGTAGAGTTCATCTAAAGTCATTTGGGCATATTTTCAAGGTTTGGTTGATGGTCTATAATTCCATTCACTTAATGGTACAATTCCAATAGGAATAGAACTTATCATTTCATGTGACTTTTTGATTCCAAACTTCATGAACTTTTTCAGTGACCTATATAAATGGTATTAAGGTAAGACACATGAAGATATTGCAATAATGTCACCCAAGTATATATCTTGAGAATGGTCTATATGCAAAGCAAGGGTGCAACATCCAAGTTTAGATTAGACTCATCTCCATAGGTTGACCTTGATATCTTTATCACCACTTAATCTATCATGTTTGAACTCAAACCCACTACTTAACGAGTGACAAACACCTGGAGTGTTACAGCAGATCTCCATGTCCACCTTGATGTGTTTGGGCAGGCCGCCCACAAACAACTCCGCCTTTTGCCGTGGAGAAAGGTCATGGGCGTGGCAGAGGACGGCATTGTAGCGTTACGCGTACTTGTGGACGGTGGAGTGGAACGAGAGGCAGGCCAGTTCGGCCAGCTGAGTGCCCTGCACGGGGGCCCAAAGCGCAGCTGGCACAACTCGCGAAAATGCTCCCACGCCGGCATGCCCTCATCTTGCTCCAGCGTGGGGTACCAGGTCTGCGCCGTGACGCAGGGGTGGTACGAGGTGAGCCATGTGTGGTCCGAGGTTAGGGTGCACTGACCATGGAAGAATTGCTCGCAGTGGTTGAGCCAGTTGAGGGGGTCCACCTGGCCGTCATATGTCAGCAACTCTAGCTTGTAAAATTTAGGGGTTGCACGGGTGCCCTCGGGCGCCATCACACCGTCCCCCGCTGGAAAGGTGAAGGAATGGTTCCTGTCGCCGAAGGACGCGGACGCCCCAGGACGGGCTGCGCCCCCATAGGAGAAGCTGGCGTTGACGCCCCCATAGAGGACGTCGAAAGAGGGCGGCGGTTGGTATGCCCCACTGCCCGATGCCATGGTCAGGCCCGAGGTAGGGGTCGGCGACGTCGCCGACGTGAAGACAGGCGCGGGCGCAAACCCCATGGCCCACGATGGGATTGGCGATGGGGACGTCGGCCAATGCAGGAGGTGCAGAGGAACGCCAGCACTGGAGCGCGGCATGCCGTAGGAAAATCCTGGGGGCTGGGAGCCCACCGATGGCTGTGGTGGTGGTGGTGGTGGTTGGGTAGGTGGAGGGTTGAACGGTGGCTGTGGCGCCGACTGGAATGCCGCCCAAGAGGCCTTGAGGCTGGCCATGTCCTGGGCAATCCGCCCCACCAGGCCAGCCAACCCTTCCAGGGTCAGAGGCGGCACAGGTGCTGATGGTGCGCTGGATGAGGCCAGCGCGGTGGCTGCAGGCGGAACAGTGGTGGAGGTGGGCAGGATGGTGGACATCACCAGAGGACCTGACATTCATACCAGGCTGATAGGATTCTGGTTCCTGTCGCGGACGGGACGCAGGAAGTAGGGATGGGAAGGAGGAGGACGAGACTTGGTGTTGCGGCGACAAATTGGCGGCGCCGTGTTCATCGCCGCGAGGAACAGTTGGCACAGCAATAGTATTACGGTGAACAGGGCTGGGTGTGCAAGGGAGACGATGCGTCTCAATCCCAGGCTGTCCTTTTTATTACCCGTAGTTCAATATTTATACTGATTGCTTACAGACTCGATCCTGAACACAAGGAGGTCCTGACCATGCTAACACCACAAACAAAACTGTTAAAGAATAGGAAAACACTGACCGCTGTTCTAACCATGCTAACACCACAAAGCAAAAGACCAAACAAAGTTCCTGACGCATGCACCCCTAAACTCGAGGCTATGGACTGGAATTATTCAAAGAAGCAAATGCATTCATCCTTCGGCTAATCTTGGCGCCTTGACTGAGCAGATCGCCTAGCCACTTGTGTGGTTCCTGCGGTGGTACTGGATGCCGGTCATAACACTTTCCTTGTCTGAATTCAATTCCTAACCAGTTATCCGTTAACAATTGGTTATCAGAGTTACTAGATTACTGTAGAATTTATTTTTTGCATCATGTGCGCTCAATCTGGAGCCTGCTCGGAGACCGACGAAGGCACAAGTGCAGATGGGGGCTTCCATGGACAACCTGTCCACTAAGTTTGATGAGCCTGCAAAGCAATTTGATGGGTTTCAGACCATGATGAAGCAGACTCTTGACATGTTGAGCGCCATGACGCATGAAAAGCCTCTGCCGATGAAGCACTCAGAGATTTGCGTCACTAGGATCGACAAGAATTAATATCAGTTGTTGCTCAAACAATTCGATGTGTGCAAGTAGAATCTTATTGTACAACAACAGCTATGATGATACATATTTTGTGACCAGATTCATAGCTGGTTTGAAGGAGGATATCAGATCAGTGATTGCTCCTCATCAACCAAAAGATGTGGATACTGCGAGTGTGTTGGCACTACTACAATTAGCGGAATTGAGCATATCTAGGATCATGTCTTTTGGGAAGGATTTCACATAAGGTAGTTTCAGGCAAAATCCTAAAAAGCAAAAGTTGGGGGAAGCAGATAAGAACAAAGCAGTTAGCCAAAATCAAGAACATGAGGATAAGTTAGCTACTCTGAAGAAGTTTAGAAGGAAAAATGGTTTGTGATTCAAGTGTGGGGAGAAAGTGGAGTCACAACCACAAATGTCCTGCCCATGTGCCATTGCATGTCTTAGAGAGGCTGTTGGATGCTTTAGAAACTGTTGATCAGGAGGAGACTGAAGCAGTAGAAGAAGTGGAGGAAGAAGCTATTGTAGCTATGGCACATGCTGGTACTTCTGAGAAAATTAAAAGAAAGAGTATGAATATTTGTGGCAAAATTAGGAAATTGAATGTTGATTTTTCCTTATCAGAAAAATAAATGAAAAAGAAAGGAGGTAGAAAATTTGTTGATTTATGGTTAAAGAAGAAAACAAGAAAACAGGGGTTCTGTTGAATTTCAAGTATTCAGTTTCACCAATAAGATACGGAGACTAGCTTCGCATTTAGAATTACACAAAAAATGTGTCAGTCTACGAAGAATTTTGGAAAAACATCAACGTTTGCTGGCTTATTTGGATGCATGTCGGTTTGACCATCCATTCTATCTGATTAAGAACCCTACCTCGTGTGTACCAAATCTAAACCCTTCATATTAATCTAGCAATTTGGTGCTTGTTCTATTTGTTCTTGTTTGTTCTTCGACTGTTTGCCAAAATAACCCTAGTGGTTTGGTTGATCATGCTCCACAAGATCATCAACTACTGGAGTTGGCGTATCAGTAGCTAAGATGCAACATCTGTTGATGGTTGAAGTTGGTTCTGTTAGGAATTTAGGCAATTTTATGTTAAAATTAATCCAGAAAAATAATAACAAATTTGTGATGGAAAAAATGTGCACATGTATGATTTTACTACTACTCAGATTAGCAGCAAATATATTAATGAACATCATACTGATCATGGCGAAAAAGAGATTGAACTTAACCAATTTGAGAACAGAGATGTATCCTAAAGAGGGACCCATGCTCAAGGCACCGGTGGCTCCCGACCCACTCATGGTGAGTTGTTCGAAGTCGCAGACCACAGTCGGTGCAGGAAGATGTACGCCGTGCCATCCCTCGAGCGTCCACCGAAAAGTAGACGAAGCTGATTCAATGAAGAAAGAGCACCACCAGAAAGGAGATGAAGACGTTCTGATGAAGAAGAAAATGGTGAGCAGTCGCAGAGATGCTCCCTAAAAACCTGATCGCCCGCACACACCCGAGCAGATGTCCCAATGCGAACGCCGGTTCTGGAGGCCTGCTCTCCCAACTCTCTGTGCGCGTAGAGGATTAGGACGGGAATTGTGGCAGAACCGTCCGAAATAGCACACTTTCAGATGCACTTGTCTTCCACTAGACACTAAATGCCTCGAAAGATAGCTAGATGGAACAGTTCTGTCGAGCACACCACAAGGGAGAACTAGAAATAATCCACCTTTTACATCCAGAATCCAATAATGAGTACGAGCTTACAATACTTAGTCTATTTCATACAACATAGAGTCTTAAAAATTATTTATTATAATACCAGAGCTCAGAGTGCGATAAATAAACATCGGAATTTAAAATAAACATTTAGCGGAAATGATATAAGGATCCGTCTGTGCCCACCAGAAGAATCCTTCACACAAGAGCTAACTTCTCAAACTGCACCTGCAACAAGAGTAAATAAACCTTCAGTACACAATGTACTCGCAAGACTTACTCGACTAGTGGGAATATATTTTCCGACTCTCAAGAATATGATAGGCTATATGGCTTGTGTTTTATTTGGTTTCGTGGAAAGCATTACTAGCATTTCGTCCTTAAGATAAAGTTTTATTAGCAGTCAAGATTAGTTTATTATCCAACTATTATATGTAAGCATTGTTTTGCTTTCAAGGAAGAGTTGAACAATCCGAATCATTTTTACCATCTTTCATATTCTAGTTCTTACTACGGTGCTAGACCATAGCCAAGTCGTACCGTCACATAGAAACAGCGATTCGCGAATCAATGTAGCCTAGCTAGGTATCACGAAAACACACGCCTCGCTTGTACCCCAGGCACAAACAAGACCAATCCATTCCACTCCTGTTGAGGGGTCTAGATCCCTGTCTAAACTTGGACTCTAAGCTCCCACACTTGAGACCCGGTCTCAATGCGGTGCTTAGACCTCCACCTTTCTCCGCCTCCAATCAATCGGTCCGGAAAGAGCCGAAACCCACGACAAGAGAGTAACGAGCCTTTCCATTCTCATAAGCAAGTATATGCTCGGGATAATAAATCTGTGACCTGACTACCATCCACGGCAACGGACGGTCCTCAATCGACAAGGACGGGAAAAAATAGTGTAACCAAGGTATGCCCCGTGGCCACGGGACACAACCTGTTACACCCACCAATACCCATACCATATCCCTGCCCGGTCACAATTTTCCTTTCTATCATTTTATCACGAGAGTAATAATTATCACCTATTGTGAGCAACGGCAGGTTACTCATGCTACCGATAAACCTAACCATAGCAGCTACTCGATCTTGTACTAGTAAGTTATATATATATATATATATGCATGTGATTTCCATAAACTCCTGCAACATAAATGCACAACACATATATATACGGTGATTATAAAAAATAAGGGTCATGCACCGGAGCTTGCCTTGGGCAAACGCGGTGTCAGCTGCATCAGTCAATGGCAGCTCCGGGACATTCTCTTACATGAGAATCTCCTCCTCGTACTCCTCGATGATCCCCTTGAACTCGTGATCGCCGATGGTCATGATCTCCGCCAATTCGTTCTCTATATGCATGCGAGGATGATGCAATAATTCAGTATTTAGGCAACATCAACTCTTAAAACAAGAACACACACATTAAGCTACTAAGCTAGCTCTAATGACTACGATACTGAACTGACTTTCATCTTCATCAAGCAAAATGTCAAGCTCATCTAACAAGTGTTTGGTTTTATTAAATCAATGTTATGCTCTTATTCATATTAATTTTAATGGATATTTTTCTACCATATCTAACAGCCAAGCTTAGGGCTACAAAAATTACAGAGAGCACATAATAATACAATGAAGCTACTGTAAAATTTTCAGAGCTAGCACTTCTACCAATGCATCACAAAAGTCATTCTCTAAATAACCATAATAATAATAATAATAAGCATTTCAAATAATAAAGTAACCCTAAAGGTATCACTAAACGGTATGAACTAAATACACTAATAAATATATCATGAATTTAGGAATCTAACAAAATTTATTTTATGATAAATAAATAAATTTAAATGAGCTCTAGAGATGAAGAAAATGATATGGATGGGTAGATCGTGATTTTAAATGAATTTAGGAAAAAGAATCAATGGAATCGGAGTTCGTATGAGGGAGATATGGATTGCGCAAGGTGGCTATTTAATTAATTCTGAAAATAAAAATCATATTATTAGAGGAGGCTAATCACGCAATTGGACTTGTTGAGTTACACATGGCTGTGGGTCTTTGGTCCATGACGTGATGAGGGGGTGCTCATTCAATTATGTAGGTCAAGGAATTAATGGAGGAGACTTGAGTGGGTCTTTAATCAAGGAATTAATGGAGAAGATCGCGGGTCAAGGAGATAATGAAGGAGAATGAAGGAATTTTTGTAGGCTAACTACCTCAGTCGATTACAGCTCGAGGAAAAATCGATAGACACAACTTTCACTGGCAAGAACAAAGGAACTTGATTTGGGAGAAAGAAGCAAGTGAGCAGCGGAGCGGGACGGCTCGGCGGCTCGGCGTGATAGGAGAGCTGATCAGCGTATCCTTTTAAAGGCAGGAGACGCGGGGATGGAGGTGGAGCTCGCACTGGGAAGTATGCCCAGCGTGCGCGACACACTTCAGCGGAGTCAGCGCAATATGCGTTAATTATTTTGCAGAGCGATTAGCAGACAAAGTAAGGGCACGGACAGCGATGTGCCGTGAGGTTGGTGGTGGTCTTACTTGACTTAATATTGGATGCTAATCCATTTTTGAAAAAGAAAAAGTATTTGAATTAGGCAACATTTGGACTTGCATTCACGTGATTGGTTGAGTGACTTTCAGCTTGTTCGTTTGAGCTTATCAGCGGAATCAGCAGCCATCCAGCAGTGTTTTTCTCTCACAACAAACCAGCGAACAGTACTTTCAGCCACAATAAACCAGCGAAACGAACAGGCTATTTGAGCTTAACGTGTAGGTGATACTGGTTAGTTTTTCGTCGTGCACATGGCCATGGGCCATACTGCTGGTGCATGAACATGCAGTTACAAGTAGCGAGCGAGCAGCGTGTTTAGCGGGCTTGCTCTGTATGCGATTAATGCGTAGTGTGTGCGATGGTGCTGCTGAACTCGCCTTGCATGACACGGCGAAGTAATGGCACTATAGCTTGCCAGCGAGGTGTACTGCAAGCGTGCGACGCAGGCTTGCTCTGTGAGTGTGCTGTGAGCGCGATCAGGGAATTAGGAAGAAGATGAATAGCAAGAGATGGAGTTGGATCAGAATGACAATAGTGAGTTGAGCTGTGCTAGAGAATATTTGGACAAGGAATAAATTAGAGCTAAAATTGAGAATTAGTGCAACAAAATTTAATTTCTCATTTTGCCACATGCAATAATACATAAACATGATACTCATGACATGGTTTAGTGATTTGTTAGCGCGTAACACCGAGGGTGTTACAGGAATGATAGAGAGCAGCACAACAGCAACATGGTGGTCTTCTTGGTTATGTGTTCTACTCTCGTGAACAAGAGAAGCAGTCCCTCTTTTATGCAGTAACTGACGAAGATGAATAGCCAGGCACATGAAGAGATAGCGGTCATCATAGCGCGTCCATTACCAGTAACTTATGAAACTAATAATTCAATTGTCCATTACTAGTAACAGAAACACTAAGACATCATGACACACTAGCATATAATAGTCATCATCATGCACTTGACACACATCAAGACATCAGTTTCATTAGTGGCATAAAGGACCATGCTTGTTACAGCCAATATTAACCATAGTTTTAGAATTGTTTTTTGATTTAATTATTGAATAAAAATGGAACAGGTCCAATTAAATCCAACAATCCCCACCAAATTCCAAAACATAGAAAAATGCTCTCAGTTGTTAATGTTTGATATACCAGTTTTTCAATGGAGACAGTTAAGTTGAACATCCATCTATAACAAAGGTTACACTTCTCAACTGAACAATAAACTATGCCTTAAATTGACAGTTTTGTGCGAAATAAGTTTCACCCAAGTCCTTTACAGATACAAGGCTGCCTAAAGCATCCTCTCTGGTTGGAGCACATATGTCAAACTCCTGGGCCTTTCATGAGTATCTAGAGATCACCCAAATCTCATAGACTGTGACTAGCAGTCGAACTCATATAGGTGTGTTTCTTAAAAGATGTTCTGTAGGACAACATCTTTGCTTCAACAAGCCACTTTGAAACACATTAAGGTATAAAACTAACCTACCTTACAGAAAAGAAAAGAAGTGCATCTGACATGGGTTTAATTAAGGGTCTTTCCTCACAGCCTACCCCTGGCTTGTTTCACCATTCTACTTCACGGGACCTCCGATTACATAGAACAAGTTACCACCATGATAGACTCATGTGGCCCCAAGTGCATTCACAAGATCACTAATTTGCCCCCACCATATCGATAGTATACACATGTGTCAGCTTCATTCACAACAAAACTAGCATATGTCAAAGTTCTGTCAAACTTCTCATGCCACTACTTAGGAGCTTGTTTCAGGCCATATAAGGACTTCAATAACTTACACACCATGCCCTCTTGACCATTTTCTACAAATCCATCTGGCCGATTGAAAGTGCATTTGCCCCCTATGTGGGTTTTTGGTGTATTGATGACATCCAAACTAGGGACTAATGTGATCTTAATGAGATATGTCGTAGCTATTAGTCCCATGAAAGAATTAAAGAGTTGATAAAGATGAAATGGTATCCCTCAATTCGTCGTGTTGAAGAAGGCTTCAAACTCAAGCGGAGCTTCAAAGTTTATCTTTTGGCTTCTTGGGTTTAGGTATGCCGCACTATAAAGAGGGATGCAACACTTAGTTGGTCTGAGGAAGATAGAGTGCTCAAGTACAAGAATAAAATCAAAAGAGAGACACTCTAGCACTTCACGAGCACGTAGAATAGTTTTGCTAACTTTTAGTGTCGGAAGTCCCGACGTATGTCGGGAGTCCCGACGGTCAGAAGTGCTGACTTGCGCCGGGAGTCCTGACGTCCAGTCACTTAGCTTGTGCGGTGACTGAGGATGTTGGAAGTCCCGACGTATGTCAGAACTCCCGACGGTCAGGAGTCCCGACCCTTGCCAGGAGTCCCGACGCTAGGCCCATCGGGTCGCTCTGCTGACTGCTGCGTCGGAAGTTCCGACGTACGTCGAAAGTTCCGACGGTCAGCAGTCCTGACGTAAGTCGGAAGTCCCGACGTTGACCTTGCGCAGTGTTTTTAACCTTGCATGAACAATGCTTTCTCTCTACGTCAGCAGTCCCGAGATCTACGTCAGAAGTCCCGACGTATATCTGAACGGTTAGATTACTACTACGAGTATAAATAGCTCTCTCTTCACTTCTAACCGTTACCAACTCATTCATTGCTCACCAACTCATGGCCAAAACATCTCTCAAGTATTCAAGAGCTCTCTCTCCTCCCTCCTTTGTTCCTAACTTTGATTCCCACAGATTTGAGTGATAGGAGTGTGGTTTAAGTGAGAAAATCATTCTTGCAAGCTTGAGCACTTGATTTCTTCGTCAAGCCGGTTGGATTTGCGTCTATTACTCTTGGGTTCTTGGAACCCTAGCCGGCTAGGCGTCGCCCAAGAGCTTCCATCTTGTGGAAGAGCCTTGGGAAGTTTGTATTACCCTTGATTTCTTAGTGGAGAACTCAAGTGACCTTTGTGGTTGCTTTGAGAGAGGCAAGGAGGTGAAATAGACTCCGACCTAAGTGGTCACCTCAACAACGAGGATGTAGGCGCTCCTTTGTGGGGTTGCCGAACCTCGGGATAAATCCTTTGTCCCGCGTGTTTGTTGTTGTTTGTGTGATTTGCTTGGTATCACTTCTATTTGCTTGTCTCTCTCTCAACCTCCCTCTTAGGGTTTGGTCTTGATCTACGACTTGGAGAGTTCTTGGCGTCAAGGAAGTGACCTAACATCTTCATCTTACCACTAGGAAGTGGTGTTGTAAGTTACCGGTCTCACAAAGTTCATTTGAGCATTAGTAGTTCATTTCCCGTAGGCGTCGGGAGTGCTGACAGTTTGCGTCGGAACTTCTAACACGTCGGAAGTGCTGACTCAAACTGTCGGGACTTCCGACAGTTGCTGACAAGTAACTTTGAGATTTGTGTAGAATTTTTTAGATATGCCTATTCACCCCCCCTCTAGGCATTGTTTAGATCCTTTCAATTGGTATCAAAGCTAGGTCTTCTTATTGCGTTTCACCACGTGAGAAGAAACAATGTCAGAGACCAACAAGACACAAGAGTTGGCTAAAGAAATAGCCAAAGAGTTGATGGCAGCTCAAGCAAAGCTTTTTCAAGATGAAATGAAGAAAATGCAAGATGAGATGAGCAAGTTGAAAGAAGAGTTGAGTAAGAAGGTCGATGATGCTATAAGTGGCAAGAAATTTGAAGAAGCAACAAGTGGCAAAATCGACAACGGTCAAGATGGTGCGAGTGATGTTGGAGCCGTAGAGCATAGTCAACCAAAAGGAATGTACTCTACCATGAACTTTGATTATTCACAACTCATCAAAGCCCCACTTCATCATACTCCATCCGTCAATCTTGGCAAGCCACCTCACTTTAATGGATCAAGATATCCCGATTGGGCTACAAAATGAAGATGCACCTCATTGCCGCAAATCTTTGGGAAGTGGTTGATGTTGGTGTGACATTTCCCACCGAAGAAAGAGAGATCACTCCGGAAGAGGCACACAACTTCCGTCAAAATGCACAAGCCGTAGCCATGCTTGTTTCAAGTCTAGCTCCAGATGAGTTCAACAAGGTCAATGGAAGAGAAATTGCTAAGGACATTTGGGAAGTCTTAAAGACTTCATTTGAAGGAGACAAGAGTGTGAGAAAGGGCAACATCGAGTTACTTCATGGTGAATTGGAGAGATTTGTGTTCTTGGAAGGTGAAACAACTCAAGCTATGTTTGATAGGATGATGACTTTGGTCAACCGCATAAGATCTATTGGAAGCACCGAATGGGATGACAACAAGGTTGCTAGAAAGATTTTGAGAACATATAGAGCAAAGAACAATATGCTAGCATCCGTGATCATGGAGAGGCCCGACTATGATTACATAACACCTTAAGAAGTTCTCGCGAAGCTCAAGCATCATGAATGCCTTGATCAAGATGCAATCAATGCTCATAGTCAAAATCCTAGTGCAATGGGATACAACAAGAGTGCAACCCTAAAAGCAACTCATGTTCATGATGGCAATGGGTGTTGTCAAGAAAAGAAGAAGAAAGTGAAGGATGATTCCTCAAGTGAAGAAGAAGATTCTGATGCAGAGGTTGCATTTGTGATTAGAAATCTTAGAAAATTTATGAAGAAGAAGAGCAACCGCAATACTTATGGAGATGGTAAGAAGAGATACAAGAAGAGGTTTTGCTATAGGTGTGGTAAAACCAGTCACTTCATTGCCGATTGTCCCGAAGAAAACAAAGACAAGAAAAACAAGAGTAATGATAAGAAGAACAAAGGCAAGAATAAAGGTGAAGCTCATATTGGTGACGAATGGGAGTCAAATGATGATAGTGACTCAAGTGATGATGAGAAGAAGAAGAAAGGAGCCACAAACATTGCTATCCATCACTCTTCATCACCAACCATGACCCTCCCCGACTCGGCTTCATCACCAAAGCTCTTCCCCAACTTGGATTCATCACCAAGGCTTTTGTCCAACCTCATCGACAACGAATACTACACTCCAACTTGCCTTATGGCCAAGGGGGAGAAGGTACTATCCCCATCCAACTCCTCTAGTGATGAGTATGATAGTTGTTATGAGAACATAGAACAACTTGAAGCAACCATGATAAAGAAATTTGGTAAAAAGGCCTACACTAAAATAAAAATGCTAATGAAGAAATTAGAGAAGAGGGATAGATGCTTGGAGATGCAAGGGGATATAATCACTCAAGAGCGAGAAAAGAACCAAGCTCTTGAAGCATCTATCCTCGAGGAAAAGTCGAAGGTTGAGAAGTTAACCGTTGAATTGTCTTTAGCCAATGACTCAATTGGGAAATTGACTAAAGAACATTCCTCGGTTAATGATCAAATAGCTAGCCTCAAGAATGAGAAAAGTATTGCTCAAGAAAGCCTTACACGCTTGGAAGAAAAATATCAAAATCTTGAGCAAAACTATAGCACACTTTGGGCTAGCACTTCAACTTCTCCTAAGGCAACCGAAGACTCTAATGTCTCCACTAGCAATGGTTGTAAAAGATGCTATAAAATTGATGTAAATGCATATACTACTAACCTTGTTGAGCTAGAGAAGAGAGACAAGGAGATCAATAGGTTGAAGATGGCCTTGAAGAATGGGTGCAAGTGTCAAGAGCAATCCAACAAGACTATATACAAGGCATTTAGGCACCCATCTATCAAGGAAGGTCTTGGCTACAATAGGTATGATGGGAAGGCAAATGGAAGGAACATGGTCAATGGTGTGCCTTGTGTGAAGTTCAACAAGGGTGTTGCCCTTGATGAGCTTATATGCAAGGCCAACAACAAGGTCTACATTCCCAAGATCCAACCTACAAGCAACAAGACGAAGCAATCCGAGGCCCCCAAGCCACAAGCACCACTTCCACGGTGTTATGCTAGTGACTACATGTGTTGTTGGGGCAAGGATGGCAAGATTGTGGTGAAGTATGTTGGTGCCCTTAAGAGGAAGGAGATTATGAGGAGTGTTTGGGTGCCGAAGTTTTATGTGACTAACCCCCTAGGACCCAAATCTCTTTGGGTACCTAAAGCACAAGCTTGATTTGTCTTTGTAGGAATACTCCTCCGGTGGAACAAGTTGGGTGGTGGATAGTGGATGCACCAATCATATGACCGGAGAGAAGAACATGTTCACATCTTTCCAATCTAGTAATGATGAAAGTGGAAACATTGTGTTTGGTGACAATGGAAAAGGAGAAGTACTTGGTTTGGGTAAAATTGCTATCTCAAATGACAACTCTATCTCTAATGTTTTACTTGTGAATTCGTTGAGATACAATTTGTTATCTGTCTCGCAACTTTGTGAGATGGGTTACAATTGTCTCTTTACGGATAAGGGTGTGGAAGTCTTTAGAAGGAAGGATTCCTCCATTGCATTTGCGGGTCATTTAAAAGGGAAACTCTATCTAGTTGATTTCACATCAAATAGAGTCAATCCCGAGACTTGTTTAATGGCAAAATCTAGCATGGGTTGGCTATGGCATCGCCGACTTGCCCATGTTGGGATGAGGAACTTGGCCAAACTTCAAAAGGGCGAACACATCCTTGGACTAACAAATGTTTCTTTTGAGAAAGATAGGATTTGTAGCGCATGCCAAGCAGGAAAAAAAGTTGGAGCTAAACATCCCGTCAAGAATGTGGTGTCAACCGAAAGGCCATTGGAATTGCTTCACATGGACATATTTGGACCCATCGCTTACATAAGCATTGGTGGTAACAAATATGGATTCGTTATTGTTGATGACTATTCTCGTTTCACTTGGGTATTCTTTTTGCATGACAAGAGTGAAGTACAAGGCATCTTCAAGAAGTTTGCAAGAAGAGCCCAAAATGAGTTTGATGTCAAGATCAAGAGAGTTAGAAGTGACAATGGGACGGAGTTCAAGAACACTAACATTGAAGAGTTCCTTGATGAGGAAGGAATTAAACATGAGTTCTCGGTTCCATACACTCCACAACAAAATGGTGTTGTGGAGAGGAAGAATCGAACACTCATAGAAGCCGCAAGAGCGATGTTGGATGAATACAAGACTCCGGTCAACTATTGGGCGAAAGCGGTACACACGGCTTGTCATGCTATCAACCGCCTATATCTTCACAAGATGAGAGACAAGACCACCTATGAACTTCTAACCGGTAAAAAGCCCAAGGTGCACTACTTTAGAGTTTTTGGATCTAAGTGTTTCATACTTAACAAGAAATCCAAAAGCTCAAAGTTTGCACCAAAGGTTGATGAAGGTTTCATGCTTGGTTATGCTACTAACGAACATGGATATCGTGTTTTCAACAAAACCACCGGTTTGATTGAAATCGCGGTAGACGTGACTTTTGATGAAACCGACGGCTCTCAAAAAGAGCAAGTCAATGTTGAGATTGTAGGTAAAGAGGAAGCCCCACATAAAGCTATCAAGAAGCTTGCCATTGGTGAGATAAAGCCCATCGAAGAAGAAGATGAAGACCATGTTGTACATGTTGATCATGATCCTACCACTCATCATGTTCCATCCAATGGGCATGGTGAAGCTTCCGCAACAAGAAAAATTCAAGATGGAAAATCAAATGATGCACAAGGTCATTCTCATCAAGATGGTGCCAATAATGTGCAAGCTCAACCTCAACTCAACAATGAAGAAAGAAGTGAAGCCAACCCTCCACGAGCTCATGATTGTGATTCTTCATTCGATCATGACCATGATGATGAAGATAATGATCTCATTCAAAGACCAACTCAAGTGCCACATCCTAGAGTGCATCAATCCATTCAACGGGATCATCCCGTTGATAATATATTGGGGAGCATTCGACGAGGGGTAACTACACGTTCTCGTTTAGCAAATTTTTGTGAACATTACTCGTTTGTTTCTCCTTTGGAACCTAGCAAGGTGGAAGAGGCACTTGAAGATGAGGATTGGATGATAGCCATGCAAGAGGAGTTGAACAACTTCACTCAGAATGAAGTCTGGTCCTTGGTGGAAAGGCCCAAGCAAAATGTGATTGGAACCAAGTGGGTTTTCCACAACAAGCAAGATGGGCATGGCGTGGTGACAAGGAACAAAGCTAGGTTGGTGGCTCAGGGATTCACTCAAATTGAAGGCTTGGATTTTGGATAGACCTATGCACCAGTGGCAAGGCTAGAATCCATTCGTATTCTTCTAGCCTATGCCGCTCACCATGATTTCAAGTTATATCAAATGGACGTGAAGAGTGCATTTCTCAACGGCCCCCTATCCGAGTTGGTGTATGTAGAGCAACCATTGGGCTTTGAAGACCCCAAGTATCCCAACCACGTCTACAAGCTCGACAAGGCGCTCTATGGGCTCAAACAAGCCCCTAGAGCTTGGTACGATTGCTTAAAGGACTTCCTACTCAAACAAGGATTTGAGATAGGAAAGGTCGATCCCACTTTATTTTCTCGCAAAGTTAATGATGATATCTTTGTTTGCCAAATATATGTCGATGACATAATATTTGGTAGTACTAATGTGGCTTTTTGTGAGGAATTTAGTAGGATCATGACGAATAGGTTTGAGATGTCCATGATGGGAGAGTTGAAGTTCTTTCTTGGATTTCAAATTAAGCAACTCAAGGATGGTACGTTCATTAGTCAAACCAAGTACACCAATGACATGTTGAAGAAGTTTGACATGGACAAGGCCAAGCCCATCAAGACACCCATGCCAACCAATGGACATCTTGACCTTGATCAAGGAGGAAAGGACGTGGATCAAAAGGTATATCGCTCCATGATTGGATCCCTCCTTTACCTTTGTGCATCTAGGCCCGATATTATGCTTAGTGTGTGCATGTGTGCAAGGTTTCAAGCTAATCCGAAAGAATGTCATTTGTTGGCTGTTAAGAGAATTTTTCGGTATTTAGTGCACACTCCTAATCTTGGCTTGTGGTATCCCAAGGGCTCCACTTTCGAGTTACTTGGCTATTCCGATTCGGATTATGCCGGTTGCAAAGTAAATCGAAAGAGTACTACTAGGACTTACCAATTTATTGGTAGGTCTTTGGTGTCTTGGAGCTCTAAGAAGCAAAACTCCGTTGCCTTATCCACCGCCGAAGCCGAGTATGTGGCGGCCGGTGCATGCTGTGCCCAACTACTTTGGATGAAGCAAACCCTTAAGGACTACGGTTGTGAGTTAACCAAGATTCCCCTTTTGTGTGACAACGAGAGTGCCATTAAAATGGCAAACAATCCCATAAACCACTCTCGAACAAAGCACATAGACATCCGACATCACTTTTTGAGAGACCACGAAGCCAAAGGAGATATCGCAATCCATCATGTGAGCACCGAAAAACAACTAGCCGATATCTTTACAAAGCCTCTAGATGAGTCAAGATTTTGTGCTTTGAGGAGTGAGCTAAATATCATTGATTCTCGTAACGTGGCTTGATGTCTTGCACATATTTTTGTTTGATCTAGTTAGGAGAAAAGGTTTGAGAACAAATATTGTGTGTCGTTTTCAAAATCTATTCTATAGTTTTCATGGGTGACTATTGCTTTGTGTTGGTTGAATGAAATCTAGTCACTTGTGAAAACATTAGTGTGTGTCCATCATATTTTGCCCCACATAGCATGGTGAGTTCTGGTTTGAGAGGTTTTCTGTCTCTCTGCGTCGGAAGTCCCGGCGTACGTCAGAACTCCCGACGGCCAGCAGTCCTGGCTTGCGCCAGCACTTCCGGCGGCCAGCAGTCCCGGCCTGCGCCAGCACTTCCAGCTGCCAGCAGTTCCGACGTTCATGCCAGAACTTCCAACGTGGATCTGGGTCGCGTGTCCTGGTTTTAACCGTGGCCCAAGCTTTTCACCGCATAACTCCTTTCATCCTATCTCTTCCCCTCCCGCACCCGCCCCTCCGCACCCCCGACTCCTCTCGCTGCCTGGCCCTCGTCGTGCCCGGCACCGGCAGCTCCGGCCGTCCTCGTCGTCGGGGGTTCCGGCAGCCACCTCCGGCCCTTCTTCCCGTCGCCGTTTCTCTCTCTCCACCATGGTTCTCCCCGTTTGAAGCTCGTCGCCGTCCTGTGGTTGGATTCCAGTGTGGTGGTGCTCCCAGTGACGTGCTGCGCGGGGATCTTCTCCTGGACATCGCCGCTGCCCCGGATCTGCCGCTTCTCCATCTTCTTCCCTCTTTCCTGAGGTACTACCGTGGCTCTCGTACCCTACTTCAATGTACCTTAGATTTTTGCTATTTCCTTCTTCCCTCTCTGCTCCTCTATCTTCCTTGGCCGTGTGTGTACATCGATATGGAGCCCCATGCCTCGGACAGTTTTCACTTGTGTCGGAACTCCCGGTGTCTGCCAGCAGTCCCGACCGTCGGGAGTCCCGGCGTAAGCCGGCAGTTCCGGCCGTCGGGAGTCCCGGCTCATGCCAGCAGTCCCGACTCTGTGACTGTCCGTCCATGCATGTTTCTCTGCATCGCTGCGCCCATGCTACGTTGCTCCTTGTTTCTTAGTTTCGCTCCATTTTCTTTTGCAGCCATGGAGGGTGGCAGTCCCTCACGCCGTTCAGAGAAGCGGTCTAAGCTCAATCAAGACCGCACCGCTGCCAAGTCATCTGTCAAGGCGGCCTATCTCCGTGACGATGCTGGTGCTCCCCGGCGGGCAGCTACTCGTGCCCGTGGTGGACGTGGCTCGTCTTCTGCTGCTCCTCCTCCGCCTCCGGCCCAGGCTTTTGGTGGGATGGATCCGGTTGTTGATGCGGAAGAGGAAGCTCTTGAGCGTGCGGGCCGCACTATCGGAGTTCCAGTGCTGCAGGCACCATCTCGTGGCCCCTCGCATCCTGTCAATGAGTTTGTTCCGTTTGATGGTCCTCCGCTCTTTATCCGGGAGCCTGAACTTGCTCCAAACTTTGGTGGTTGGGCTCCTCCTCGTCCTGTCGACTACCGCCACAACGTTCGTGAAATCCGGTCGCAGCGTGCTCGAAATTTATATGCTGAAGACGAGAAGGATCTCCGGCTTGAGGCTCGGTTCTGGCATCCCTTTCACTTTGATTACTACTGGTCCATCCTTTACAGCAAAGTCCTCAAGAAGAAGGAGCCAGTCGTTCAGATGAAGTATATTCTTTCGTATGACCTTGGTTTGATCACCGAGCCTCCCGAGCTACCACAGATGGTTAAGGACTTGAACTCCATGGGCCTGCTTCGCCTGATGGAGTTTCGGAAGCATTGGAATAATGAGATTATCCTGCAGTTTTATGCTTCCTATCATCATGAGAAGGACAAGACCGGTGCTACTGACAACATCCACTGGACCACGGAGGGCAAGCATTATAAGGTCGACTTTGTTACTTTCTCTCGCTTGCTTGGTTTCAATAGTTATGACCGTCGTGCTACTGAGCATTGAGTATGAGGATGTTGCGATGGAGGAGTACCAGCACATGTATCTTGATGGACATCCTACAGATGGCAAGACCGTGTACCTAAAGCCCTATTTCTATGTCTTGAACAACATCCTAAGGCAGATCTTGTATCCAAAGGCTGGTGATTCCACCTATCTTCGTGATGACTCTCAGAAGGTCCTTGATCGCTTTGGTGCTGATTTTCAGAAGTTCTCCATCAGTCGCTACATCTGGAACAAAATTCATGACACTTCTGAGGATCCCGTCAAAGGCCTTCCTTATGCTCCCTACCTTATGCATGTCATTGAGCAAGTGTCTGGCATCCGCTTTCCCTCATATGGTTCAAATCACAAGCTTCTCAAGATCTCCAACAAGATCTCTATTACTGCTGCCAAAGAATTGAAGAGGGCAGCTGATGTTGCTAGAGGCAAGGGCAAAGGCGCTTCGTCTTCTCGTTCTCATCGTGCTGCCACTTCACCTTCTGCTGCTCCTTTGCGCTCCACCAGTGCCGAGCCTCTCTCTTCTTCCTCCTCTGGTAAGAGCAAGAAGCCTAGCAAGTTCAAGTTTCTCATGAACTACATGTTTGGATAGTGTTGTGCTAGTGCTCAGCGGGAACATGACATGCAAGAGAGGCTTTACCGTATGGAGCAGCGGGCTGGTATTGTGTCTTCCCCTCCGCCGCCGTTTGTGCCTCCCCGTGATCCTATGCAGCTTTATGATGAGGCTTGTGCAGCATATGCGGATGAGGCTTCCTCTCGCCGTCGTGGCAAGAGCACGGCTCCTCCTGCGGATGAGGACTACATCCAGGAAGATGATGAAGATGATGAAGATGATGACGATGATGATGGAGATGATGGTGATGATGGTGGTGACGAGGACTTCGATGATGAGTAGCTTGTTTCTCTCACGCGGCCTACCCCTTTTTGGCACTTGTTGACAAAGGGGGAGTGTTAGGCTTTGATCTATCATGTAATAGTTGGTTGGTAGCCTAGTTTCGAGACTCTTAAAACCTTTAGCTTGTTCGAACTATGTTGTGTGGTGGCACTATGTGATGGACAACTATATATTTGTGTGTGATGGATGATTGTAGGACAAGTAATGATTATCTATCTACCTCTTTTAGCTTATGGCTGTTTTGTGATGATGTATGATTTTTTTTTCGATGGCCATGTGCTGTTTCAAGATTCACATTGAAATCTTGGTCATCATTTTCTCTTCACTTGTTGTGTGAATATAACTTGTCATATTGCATCTCTTTTCACGAATTAATTCTTGTTCACACACATGTGTTGCACCCCACGAATTGCAAAATTTAGGGGGAGCTTTCGTCTTGATATATGCAAGTGATGGATAAATGATCATTATTGAAATTCAAATTCATGCATACATCAAGGGGGAGCTCTTCATAAAGTTTGGGGTTCAAAAGCTTTAAATTCTTATATTCTTATAAAAGCCTAAGTTGGTTGTCATCAATTACCAAAAAGGGGGAGATTGAAAGTGCATTTGCCCCCTATGTGGGTTTTTGGTGTATTGATGACATCCAAACTAGGGACTAATGTGATCTTAATGAGATATGTCGCAGCTATTAGTCCCATGAAAGAATTAAAGAGTTGATAAAGATGAAATGGTATCCCTCAATTCGTCGTGTTGAAGAAGGCTTCAAACTCAAGCGGAGCTTCAAAGTTTATCTTTTCGCTTCTTGGGTTTAGGTATGCCGCACTATAAAGAGGGATGCAACACTTAGTTGGTCTGAGGAAGATAGAGTGCTCAAGTACAAGAATAAAATCAAAAGAGAGACACTCTAGCACTTCACGAGCACGTAGAATAGTTTTGCTGACTTTTAGTGTCGGAAGTCCTGACGTATGTCGGGAGTCCCGACGGTCGGAAGTGCTGACTTGCGTCGGGAGTCCTGATGTCCAGTCACTTAGCCTGTGCGGTGACTGAGGATGTCAGAACTCCCGACGATCAGGAGTCCCGACCCTCGCCAGGAGTCCCGACGCTAGGCCCATCGGGTCGCTCTGCTGACTACTGTGTCGGAAGTTCCGACGTACGTCGGAAGTTCCGACGGTCAGTAGTCCTGACGTAAGTCGGAAGTCCCGACGTTGACCTTGCGCAGTGTTTTTAACCTTGTGTGAATAGTGCTTTCTCTCTACGTCAGCAGTCCCGAGATCTACGTCAGAAGTCCCGACGTAGATCTGAACGGTTAGATTTCTACTACGAGTATAAATAGCTCTCTCTTCACTTCTAACCGTTACCAACTCATTCATTGCTCACCAACTCACGGCCAAAACATCTCTCAAGCATTCAAGAGCTCTCTCTCCTCCCTCCTTTGCTCCTAACTTCGATTCCCACGGATTTGAGTGATAGGAGTGTGGTTTGAGTGAGAAAATCATTCTTGCAAGCTTGAGCACTTGATTTCTTCGTCAAGCCGGTTGGATTTGCGTCTATTACTCTTGGGTTCTTAGAACCCTAGCCGGCTAGGCATCGCCCAAGAGCTTCCATCTTGTGGAAGAGCCTTGGGAAGTTTGTATTACCCTTGATTTCTTAGTGGAGAACTCAAGTGACCTTTGTGGTTGCTTTGAGAGAGGCAAGGAGGTGAAATAGACTCCGACCTAAGTGGTCACCTCAACAACGAGGACGTAGGCGCTCCTTTGTGGGGTTGCCGAACCTTGGGATAAATCCTTTGTCCCGTGTGTTTGTTGTTGTTTGTGTGATTTGCTTGGTATCACTTGTATTTGCTTGTCTCTCTCTCAACCTCCCTCTTAGGGTTTGGTCTTGATCTACGACTTGGAGAGTTCTCGGCATCAAGGAAGTGACCTAACATCTTCATCTTACCACTAGGAAGTGGTGTTGTAAGTTACCGGTCTCACAAAATTCATTTGAGCATTAGTAGTTCATTTCCCGTAGGCGTCAGGAGTGCTGACAGTTTGCGTCCGAACTTCTAACACGTCGGAAGTGCTGACTCAAACTGTCGGGACTTCCGACAGTTGCTGACAAGTAACTTTGAGATTTGTGTAGAATTTTTTAGATACGCCTATTCACCCCCCCTCTAGGCATTGTTTAGATCCTTTCACCGATCCATATAGATCTCCTCTAACTCTCCGTTTAGGAAAGCTGTCTTTACATCCATCTGATGAATGATAAGACCATGAGAGATAGCTAGAGAAAGTAACACTCGAATGGTGGTCAATCGAGCAATAGGTGAATAGTATCAAAGAAATCTTCACCTTCTTTCTGGGTATAATCCTTGGCCACAAGCCTTGCCTTATACCTCTCAATTGTACCATCAGGCCTAAGCTTTTTCTTGAATACCCATTTGCATCCTATTGGTTTACATCCATAAGGACATTTAACAATTTTCTGAGTTCCATTAGATATAATTGAATCAATCTCACTCTGTACTACTTTCTTCCATAAGTCAGCATTAGGAGAGGAATATGGCTCTTCAATGGTTCCTGGTATGTCATCCACAAGGTACACAATGTAGTCATCACCAAAGACTTTGCAGTCCGTTGTCTCTTACTCTTTTGAGTGACTACAATGTTAACCTCCTCAGGATTGTGCACATGGGGTTTCTCATAATGTTCTATCAGAATAAATTGTTCATGGGAAATTATAGATTCATGACTAGTTGTGCTAGGTGAATTTTTCATAGAAATTTCACTTTAAAAAAATGTAGCATCTCTGAACTCCATGATAGTATCAACATGCATGTAAAGTACCTGTTGACGGTCCTTAAGTACCAAATATAGTTATCAAATAAATAAAGAAAAGAATCCAAATGCAACCAACACCTAGACTTAGGGTTTTATCTGACAGAATTCCACGAGTTTTGGTGTTTGTCTATTTCTGCAGGGGGTTATCAGAAAATACGGAGGAAAGGCCCACACGTCGGGTTTACATAGAGATAATAATGTGTTCACCGATTTTCTATCATCTAGAAGACTCCAGAAGCCACGAGATCGAACGAGAGGCCGAACGGGCCCGGAGGCAGGGCGCCCGCCCTGCTCCCTAGGGCGCCCGCCCTGGCCTGAGAGCCAATCAGGCTCCGTCTCGCGGATTATGCTCCACCGACCTAAGG
Source organism: Saccharum spontaneum (assembly GCA_022457205.1). NCBI lineage: Eukaryota > Viridiplantae > Streptophyta > Magnoliopsida > Poales > Poaceae > Saccharum > Saccharum spontaneum. The sequence goes on from CM039594.1 coordinate 38,349,085, forward strand.
GATCAAGGAAAACCGTGCGATTAATGTCGGTTTGATCCGACGGCCCACGTTCACTTGAGGGGGCTATATAAGCAGGACCCCTGGCCCCTGGAGGAGGCACTCCCTCATTCTCAATTCCTCAAACCCTAATCTCAGGAGGAGAGTCTCTGATCAAGCCCTAGAGCCACCGCATCAACTAGATCTCTAGTATAGCATAGCTACATAGGATTAGAACTAGAAGGAGTCAATCTTCGATTGGTTTCCGGATCTGTCAAGAGGATTCTTGGGAATTCCTTTACTGTTCTTCATTGTTCATCTTTGTTCTTCAATATTATGAATACAACTTTGTTCTATTTCAATATATTGATTATGACTATGCTCTACTTGTTTATGTTTGCGATTATATTGTTCTTAGTTTATCGTAGTTATACGCTTGGCTTAGTTAGATTGGAATTATATACATGTTTAGGATCATATAGCGTTTATCCATCGGATCCATGGGTAAATGATAAATATTGTGTAGGCGTGGTGCTTAGACCATATTTATCTGCGATTGCACCTTATATGCCGGATCGTGGGGTGGTCCGCGATGGTGACAGCTTCGTTGGTTCTTATATAGTCCCCCTCCCATGTGTAAGGCAGGCAGAGCAACATTATTACGGGGGAGTGATTGCTATGTTTCTCATCTTCCTTGATAATATCACTATGCATGGGCGTAGTCCTCTCTCGCAATGATTGTCAAGTGTACTTGCACTAACTATGATATGCTAGACTTTATAGTTAAGAATAACTTAGGAAATATCCTTGTAGTTCGTCCTAATACCATGCTAATGACTTGCTAGAATATCTATTGAGGTGCTTATCATTATTATATGTGGCTAGCTGATCAGATTAATTATCTTTGTCACCATTCATACTTTATCTATATTTTATGTGACACTTACCCCTGTATGCAAGAGATAGATGAATGCTCTCACTTATACATGCAATGATTGATACTCATTCCTATATTCCATTCCATAATCAACATTGATGTTAGTAATCCCTTCCCAGTGGTAAAAATATAAATAACGATACCTGGAATACTTCCCGGTTAAAATGCTACATCGGTATTAATCTGTGTGCTTGCAGATCTTATTTATTATTTATTTAGAAGAGCAGTTGCATATTTCAATACCGCGTCTCTCATGTCATGCTGGGGATGACAACTTGGCTTAAGTGGCATGAGGGATAGGTTTGGCATTTTTGGCGTCGTTATCAGAATTAGAAAACTAAGTCTACTTTTGGTAATGACGTTAAGAATGCCCAACTTGGCGCCGTTGCCGGGGAAGGTTGATTTACTAACAAGCTATGAATACGGAATTTGAGTCATCATTCGCATCATTAAGTGATTGAGATCATCAATTCTCCCATATAGATTTACCCCTGTATTTTTCCATTCTTATTGTTTTGCAGGGTGATGTATGAATAGAGGACATCTTCTAGAAAATTTTGTTGACAACCCCGAAGCATTAATCAGAGGGGCAAGAGCCAAGCTCAAGAAGTCAACACTTCGACGCAACACTTCATCCAATTCAGAAGACCGCCGAAGTTTCATCCGGAATTTGTCAACAGAGTTCGCAGCTATGGCGAACAAGACGATCCGCGAGTTCTCAGCTCCCACTACGGACAACATCCGCACTGGACCTGCCGCGGCCATCGACATGAACTTTGAGCTCAAGCCAGGGCTCATCAACATGGTACAAGCCAACCAGTTTTGCGGGAAGCCGCACGAAGATGCAAGTGCTCATCTCCAATACTTCCTAGAGATTTGCAGCACATTCACTTTATTAGATGTTCCCAGAGACGCCATACTACTTCGCCTTTTCCCATTCTCACTATTGGGGAGAGCGAAGCAGTGGTTCTACGCGACGAAGGATAAGAACACTACGTGGGCACTCTGCTCTACGAACTTTCTGGCTAAGTTCTTTCCCATGGGCAAGACCAATGCTCTCCGTGGGAAGATTACAAGTTTTCAGCAACAACATGATGAATCCGTTCTAGAAGCATGGGAGCGCTTTCAAGATTACATCCTAGAATGTCCCTATCATGGAATGGAGAGCTGGCTACTTATGCAGACTTTCTATCATGGGCTCATCACTAGTGCTCGTGAGACCATGGATGCTGCAGCTGGAGGCGCATTTCTATCACTCACCATACCACAAGCTACAGCCCTTGTGGAGAAGATGGCGTCCAACCAAGGTTGGAACGAAGAGAGGACTCAAACACGCAAGAAGGGTGGAGGTATGCACCAGCTCAAGGAGGTAGACATGCTGTCTACAAAGTTAGACCTACTCATAAAAAAGCTCGATGACAAAGCTGGAGACAAAAGAGAAGTCATGAACGTCTACGACTCTCACATGACTTGTGAGGAATGTGGAGATACTGGACACTCAGGCAATCACTGCCCTGAGATGCTTGAGGATGCAAGGTACATCAACAACAACAACAACTACAACCATCCTCAACAAAATCAAGGTTGGAATCAACAGAGGCCTAACTACTCAGGTAACTACTCAGGTAATTATCAAGGTAATAACTCTTACAACAACAATAATAATTTTCCACCCCTGAGAGAGTTAGTGTCTAATCAAGGAAAGCTAATGGATAACTTGTCTAAGAAATTGGCATCCAATGATAAAATACTAGAAAACATAAATAATAGAATGGATAATTTCTCTACTGCCATCAAAAACCAAATTAGCTTTAATAAAATGATTGAATCTCAGTTAAATAAAATAGCTGCTACTGTTCCTGCTACTAACCCCGGTATACCATCACAACCGGAAGGATTAGAATCTACAAATCTTGTAGACATGTTTGATGCAGGTAACTATTGGAGTAATCCCGCTGTCGGAGTACATAATGACCTTCTGCCAGTCAAGAGAGGCGATCCAGGACGCCCCGTCATCCCGATCTCCATCGGCATGGTGGACTTCCCAGAAGCACTCTGCGACTTTGGCTCCAGCGTCAATATTATGCCCAGGGTACTCTATGAAAAATTCTTTACATATCCTTTATCAGAAACAACTATGTGTTTGCAGCTTGCAGATCGGACACTAAGCTTTCCTAAAGGAATATTAAAGAACATGTGTGTCCGAGTTGGTACCTCGTATGCTCCAGCTGACTTCGTGGTGATAGAGACCGGGTCCGATGAGAGGTCACCAGTTATTCTGGGAAGGCCATTCCTGAACACCTCGGGAGCTGTCATCTACGCCAGCGCTGCGAAGATCAACTTCAACATCAAGGGGAGGAAGGAGACGTTTTCCTTCAAGAACAAGATTACACAAATCCCAGAGCAACCCCAACATGAACCAAGGAAGAGGACCAACAGGAGGAACAAGCAGAACAAGAACAACCAAGGATGGACCGAATCAGCTAAGATGGTCACTGCAGTTCAAGGAGGTCAAGATGGTCGACTCAAGTCGCCCTTCCTAAACAAGAAGGACGACCCAGGTATGCCAAGCATTGAGTGCTCAATCAATGGATACTCCTTTCAGAAGGCGCTCTGCGACACTGGATCAGGCGTCAACATAATGGCCACAGTCACCTATCAGCTCTTGTACGGGACCATGCCCTTAAAACCAACATACACTCAGCTCCAGATGGCAGATCAGACATCCCGAAAGGTCGAAGGTATATTAACCGATGTCCCTGTTAAAATTAACGATCATTTTGTCCATACAGACTTTCAGGTCATTGACATGGGAGACGACGAGTACGATCCACCCATCATCCTAGGAAGACCGTTCCTAGGCACCGTCAAAGCAATCATCTACATTGGAACCGGAGAAGTCCATATGCATTTCCCCTCTGAGAAGGTACGCTGCTACTTTAATGACCCTAACTATATAGTTGAAGATTCTAAGCAGGTCAGGACAAGAAGAAGGTGACGTAACCGTAATCAAAGGAGGCAAACCATCAAGGACGTATGGGCAGACTATGAAGGAGAGGTCATAAGGCCCGAGGATACACAACAGGAGACCGAAGCACCAAGTCGGGTATGGAAAGTGAAGACAGTTACACAAGAAGAGGAGGCGCTGCCGGAACCACCGTCTACGCCACCCAAATCCCAGGACAACTAAGAAGAAAAGAAGTCCTGTTCGGAGGACTTAAAAACACCGAACGCCATGCCAAGAGGTAAACTTGGAAGTTATCATTTTCCCTTTAATTATTGCTCAGTTAATCATGTTCATTCTGTCTAAAAAAAAGTTAAAAATAGTAAGCCCCATGTGAGTATGCGAGTGGCATAAAACCCATAAGTACATTCACTGTGGTGGCATAAAAAAATAATAATAATATATATTTTTTCTGTTCTATAAAAATGAAAATAAAAATAGAGAGTGACATTTATCAAGGAAGCTCAAACATGATAAAGGCTAGATATTTATGCTAACGCTTAATCAAGTTCCACAAAGCTTTGTTGTCTATTTGAGCTCCATAGAATTCAGGAAGACTAGCAGATGGAGGACATCCTAATCGTTGTCAGGTTGCTGCCGACATTCAAATACACCTCTGCACCTGCTAGCTACATCAGAAGAAATTACGTCAAGATCCAGCTTGGGGGAGAGCACCCCCATTTATCCCGATAAGTATTTTTCTCTACATTTATACCTATGCTTTATTAAAATAAAAAGATGCATAATCATGAAAACCCAAATAAATATTTTGTGTTTATATATATTTGCTTAGTTTAATAAATAAATAAAGTAGCTATGCTAAACTGAATCTTGAAAATAAAACTCTAGCATGGATATGATGAATAGTTGCTCTGCCTAATTTTCAAATTTGTTCTCTCTCTAGTTTAGACATAACTGTTATAATTTAAAACTGGCTCTAAACCTGAACTAGTGGGAAGAGAACTTGATCTGAAGTCTAAGTTGTTAGCGGATATGATATGGGAAGGTTGAGCTGCTGTTTATCTGTTCCTAGAGATGCTAGAATTCTGGAGAATTTTATCTTTGAAAATCTTTAAAATGTTGCATGATGAGTTCCTGTATGATGAGAGTTTAAATTCCTACCACAGCCATATATACATGCTTGTTAGATTAAGAGCCACACTTTTACTACTTACTGCTTATGGGCATTGAGTGTGGTCAAGCTGTGTAGACCCTTAGGAACTTGTCATGTGGTTAAAATCAAGATTCACTTGCACGTTCACTCATACATGCTGCTTCTACTCCGGAAGTACGCATCCACATATATCCACTCATTTCCATCTCTAGATTCACCCAAAATTATTCTACTCCTGACCCGGGAGAGAATAGCCAAAAACATTATCCCATTCCTGTTATTCCTTGTGAAGTTAATGCTCAAGTCATTTCTACTACCACTTGCTATATTTTCAAAAGAGAGAGATTGCTCTAAAAAATATATATAAATACGAGAAAATAAAAAGGAGCAAGTGCTCGGAACCTCGAAGAAAGAAAAAGTGAGACGAGAGGTAAAAATGGACAAGTGTCCGACAGTAGAATTAGGGGTACAAGATACCCACCTGAGAGAAAAAAAAGAGAAAAAAAATAGAGCATCTCATTCCCCTCAAAAGTTTTAAAAAGCAAGAAAGGTATGTATTCCCTCAAAAAGAGCATTAGACTTTTGTTATCACCATCATCACCATACACCACTCATTCACCACACATGCACATCTTGATTTGACTTATTGACTTGTTTCTCTGGATCCATGGTTTGACTATGCAATAAATGTTCTATGAGTATGTATACTGTATCTCCCACCTATGAGCTCCAGATATCAAAGCCTTATTAGAGTAGGGTGAGAGAGAAGGCAATGTCACTACGCCTTATACCATAAATACCACATACTTTGAGAGAGAAGGCATATACCATTACTGCCTTGGTAAGGATCCAGAAATACCACAAAAGAGAGACCCGAGAAAGTCATACAAGGAATCTCTGAGTTTTATTTGAAAAATTTGCAAAAACTCCAGAGCTATAGCTGATCAAGAATAAGAGACATGGCGTTTGACTAGACCGTTCTATCTTTTAACCACTCAAGATGTTTGACTAGACCGTTCTATCTTTTAACCACTCAAGATGCAGGTGACGGTTGCAAGCCCCATGGTGAAAGGTAAAATGAGTAAGTTTTAAGTCTTGACAGTTTACTCTAACTCAGGGATGAGACCTTATTTGAAAGCATATGTACCGTCAACGTTCAAAGGCGTTGCAGCAACTTCTGATCCATAATGAGTCTATCCTTGCTCAGGGACGAGCAAGAGGTAAGCTTGGGGGAGTTTGTTGACGGTCCTTAAGTACCAAATATAGTTATCAAATAAATAAAGAAAAGGATCCAAATGCAACCAACACCTAGACTTAGGGTTTTATCTGACAGAATTCCACGAGTTTTGGTGTTTGTCTGTTTCTGCAGGGGGTTATCAGAAAATACGGAGGAAAGGCCCACACGTCGGGTTTACATAGAGATAATAACGTGTTCACCGATTTTCTATCATCTAGAAGACTCCAGAAGCCACGAGATCGAACGGGAGGCCGAACGGGCCCGGAGGTAGGGCGCCCGCCCTGCTCCCTAGGGCGCCCGCCCTGGCCTGAGAGCCAATCAGGCTCCGTCTCGCGGATTATGCTCCACCGACCTAAGGGATCAAGGAAAACCGTGCGATTAATGTCGGTTTGATCCGACGGCCCACGTTCACTTGAGGGGGCTATATAAGCAGGACCCCTGGCCCCTGGAGGAGGCACTCCCTCATTCTCAATTCCTCAAACCCTAATCTCAGGAGGAGAGTCTCTGATCAAGCCCTAGAGCCACCACATCAACTAGATCTCTAGTATAGCATAGCTACATAGGATTAGAACTAGGAGTCAATCTTCGATTGGTTTCCGGATCTGTCAAGAGGATTCTTGGTAATTCCTTTACTGTTCTTCATTGTTCATCTTTGTTCTTCAATATTATGAATACAACTTTGTTCTATTTCAATATATTGATTATGACTATGCTCTACTTGTTTATGTTTGCGATTATATTGTTCTTAGTTTATCGTAGTTATACGCTTGGCTTAGTTAGATTGGAATTATATACATGTTTAGGATCGTATAGCGTTTATCCATCGGATCCATGGGTAAATGATAAATATTGTGTAGGCGTGGTGCTTAGACCATATTTATCTGCGATTGCACCTTATATGCCGGATCGTGGGGTGGTCCGCGATGGTGACAGCTTCGTTGGTTCTTATATAGTCCCCCTCCCGTGTGTAAGGCAGGCAGAGCAACATTATTACGGGGGAGTGATTGCTATGTTTCTCATCTTCCTTGATAATATCACTATGCATGGGCGTAGTCCTCTCTCGCAATGATTGCCAAGTGTACTTGCACTAACTATGATATGCTAGACTTTATAGTTAAGAATAACTTAGGAAATATCCTTGTAGTTCGTCCTAATACCATGCTAATGACTTGCTAGAATATTTGTTGAGGTGCTTATCATTATTATATGTGGCTAGCTGACCAGATTAATTATCTTTGTCACCATTCATACTTTATCTATATTTTATGTGACACTTACCCCTGTATGCAAGAGATAGATGAATGCTCTCACTTATACATGCAATGATTGATACTCATTCCTATATTCCATTCCATAATCAACATTGATGTTAGTAATCCCTTCCTAGTGGTAAAAATATAAATAACGATACCTGGAATACTTCCCGGTTAAAATGCTACATCGGTATTAATCTGTGTGCTTGCAGATCTTATTTATTATTTATTTAGAAGAGCAGTTGCATATTTCAATACCGCGTCTCTCATGTCATGCTGGGGATGACAACTTGGCTTAAGTGGCATGAGGGATAGGTTCGGCATTTTTGGCGTCGTTATCAGAATTAGAAAACTAAGTCTACTTTTGGTAATGACGTTAAGAATGCCCAACAGTACCCCAGAATTTATAATTAAGAATCTATATCCAACGCTGTGAATAGCATAACCAAGAAAAATACAATCAACTGTTTTAGGTCCAAGTTTGTGCTTTTTGTTAATTGGCACATTCACTTTGGCCAAACAACCTAAGTGCGTAAATATGAGAGATTTAATCTTTTCTTTTCTCATTTCTCAAATGGTGTGATTTCTTTATTCTTTGTAGGAATTCTATCCAGGACATGACATGCTGTCAAAATAGCCTCATCCCACCATTCCTTAAATAGACCCGCTATCTTCAACGTGGCATTAACCAACTCAGTTAGAGTCCGGTTCTTTCTTTCGACAATCCCATTAGATTGTGGTGAATATGGTGGTGTCCTCTCATGAATAATTCCAGGTTCTACACAGAATTCAGAAAATTCACTAGAAAAGTATTCTCCACCACGATCAGACCTTAGCCGTTTAACTTTCCTCTCAAGTTGATTTTCTACTTCAGCTTTATAGATCTTAAAATATTGCAACGCTTCATCCTTTGTTTTTAATAGGTATACAAAGCAAAATCTAGTACAATCATCTATAAAAGTCATAAAGTATCTTTTACCACCTTTAGTCAACTCTCCATTCATCTCGCATAGATCAGAATAAACTAGTTCTAATGGCGCCAAGTTCCTCGTCTCTGCAGCTTTGTGAGGTTGACGAGGTTGCTTAGATTGCACACACACGTGGCACTTAGAACCTTTGACCAAATTAATTTTCAGGATTAAATTTAGATTTGCAAGCCACGATAGACAACAAAAATTAACATAACAAAAACGTGACTGCCAAATATTTGACTCATCAGAGATAATAGCGTTGTTCATAATTTTATTACACACATCATCACGCAAGGATAAGTGGAACAAGCCTCCACAATCATAACATTTACCAACAAAAATTCCATACTTTGACAGTACACATTTATTAGACTCGAAGACAATTTTATAACCATCTCGACAACATTGAGAGCTGCTAACTAAATTCTTTTATATGGAGGGGACATGCTGCACATTCTTCAATAGCACCTTCTTTTCTGAAGTGAACTTTAGAATGACTGTACCAACACAAGAACACGCGCATAGGACCCATTCCCCATCAGCAAGGCTCCAGCCCCACTAACCTGATAAGAAGAGAACAAAGAAGCATCAGCACACACATGAATATTAGCCCCAGTGTCCATCCACCACTCAGGCGAATCACAGACTGAAAGAACAGTAAGTAAAGAATTATCATACCTTGATGTTCCTCATTGAGCCTCGCTAACAATCATGTCTGCAGATTTCTTCTCTTGCTTAAATTTACGGTCTGATCATGAACTTGTCCAATGCTCATCACTCCCACAAACAAAGCAACCACCATCTTTATTGTTCTTTTTCTTCTTAAAAGTGGTTGTTTGTTTAGGCTTTGAGTTGTTCTCTTGCCTGTTCTTCTTCTTCTTCTTCTTCTTACGAGATGCATTTGAATTTTTCTTCTGCACCATAGTGGCACTAGAAGACTCAACGCCTTCCCACGCGTGTCTTTTGCTCTCGCCCTCTCCTCAACATCAAGAGACCCAATAACCTTAGCCACGCTAAACTCTTGTCTCTTGTGCTTAAGGCAGGTAGCAAAATCTCTCCAAGAAGGTGGCAGCTTAGCGATTATACCGCCGGCCACAAACTTGTCAGGCAACACACATGAGAACTGTTCGAGTTCCTTAGTCAGTACATGTATCTCATAAGCTTGTTCGACCACAGTACGGTTGTCAACCATCTTATAGTCAAACAGCTGCTCCATAACGTACAGCTCGCTACCAGCGTCAGAAACACCAAACTTAGCATCAAGTGCATCCCATAATTCCTTGTCTGATGTGTAACGGAGGTAGCTGTCCTCATACTTGCTATGAAGTGCACTAATCACGGTGCCTCGAAATAGGTTATCGGCTACCTTAAACTTTTCCTTCTCCTCAGGAGTAAATTGTTTAGGTTTCCCCTGGTCGGCATTATAGCAGTTCATAGCAGTAAGCCACAGCACCATCTTAGCACGCCATGTCTTGTAATTTGTTCCATCAAAATCATTTGGCTTCAAAACAGTAGTAAAACCACTAACAGAAAATTGCCTAATATCAAGTTTTTGGATTTTCAAGAATTTAGGCAATTTCATGTTAAAATTAATCCAGAAAAATAATAACAAATTTGTGATGGCAAAAATGTGCATGTGTATGATTTTACTACTACTTAGATTAGCAACAAATATGTTGATGAACATCATATTGATCATGGCGAACAAGAGATTGAAATTAACCAATTTGAGAAAGAGATGTACCATGTGAAGGGACCCATGCTCAAGACACCGGTGGCTCTAGACCCACTCATAGTAAGTTGCTCGAAGTCGCGGACCACAGTCGGTGCAGGAAGATGTATACTGTGCCGTCCTTCGAACGTCCACCGGGAAGTAGACGAAGCCGATCCGAGGAAGAAAGGGCACCACCAGGAAGGAGATGAAAACGTTCCGATGAAGAAGAAAACAACAAGCAGTTGCGGAGACGTTTCCCAATAACCTAATCGCCCACACACACGCCTGAGCAGATGTCTCTATGCGAACGCCGGTTCCGGAGACCTACTCTCCCAACCCTCCGTACGCGCAGAGGATTGGGATGGGAATGACAGAGAGCAGCACAACAACAACATGGTGATGTTCTTGGTTAAGCAGTCTCTCATTTATGCAGCAACAGACGAAGATGAATAGCCAGGCACATGAAGAGATAGCGGTCATCATAGCATGTTCGTTACTGGTAACCTATGAAACCGACAATTTGTAACACCCAAATTTTGAGATAACAAATTTTGAATAATTTAGATAATGAATAATGACCAAAATTAAAATAGTAATAAATTATCTTTGGTGTTGCATTCATGCTGCTGCATTTATTTTACTTTGTGGTGTGAAATTTGTTTCATTTGATTTGGTTTAGAAATTTCTATTTGAAATAAGTTTTTGGAAAATAAATACAAAAAAAAAGAGGAAAGTAGCTTACCTGTTTACCTGCTGGCGGCCTGGAAAGTCCATTGAACCGGCCTGTTTCATTTCCTCGCGGGTGGGCCGGCCCGGCAGTTTCGCGCGGCCCAGCTCGGTGTCGTGGCCCAGCTCGGCCCAGGTTCAAGCCGCAGCAGCTCTTCCTTTTCTCTGAGTCGCTGTCCGGTGGGGTCCGCATGTCATAAGCTTCTTCTTTCTCTCGTGTTCAAGCCGGACTTCGAACGGAGGCGGACGCACGCAACCGACTCGCGATTCCGGGATTTCCTATCCTTATACGGTCGCTTGAGGCTATAAATAGGAAGAGGGGATCCTCTAGTTTCCGTTTTTCACTTAAAACGTTAGGGTTGCCACAAGAGATCGGAGTTTTAGGGTTTGGGAGTTCGCCGGGTTTCGGTTGTCGTCGGTGGGTCTTGCGGGACGGTGCGGGCTCGTTTTCTTCGCGTTGGTAAGTTTGTCATCTCCTTCTCTTCCTCCCCGTGCTATTCTTTTGGGTTGAGATGCTTTGGTTTATGATTTAGCGAGCTCGGGTGAACCGGCAATGGAGAACGCCGTCCTCTTCTTGCCGCGTTCTTTCCTCGTGCGATTGTAGTTCTCCAAAACCGCGTAGATGGTTGCGGATTGCCCTTCTCTTTCGATTGGACCAAGTTTCGGGTGGTTTGGCGGTTGGGAACGGGAGATTTGGTGATCTCCGGTGAGGTGCCATGGCGGGCATGGAGGAGCCGGCGGCCGGTGTTGGGGAAGAAAGGGCCGGATTCTACACTGTGCGCTTGCTGGTGATCGAGAGCCGTCCGATCGTGAATCAACGGATGAGATTAGAAGATACCCCTTCGCGGGTAATCTTTCTAAAGAGACCCTGCGGTTTTTAGAAACTAACCCGCGGTCCCAAGGCGCAAAGCTGAGAATACGCTTTTGTATTTTGAAAACGTATTTTCAATCGGTTAATTCAAAAATACGTTTTCAGCAATTTACAGTTTTGCCACTAGCACTGTTTAAGCCATAAAAACTTCGTTTTAACTCCGATTTGATCCATTCAAATTGCGTTAGGTTCGTAATTGCGAACTCTACATGTTAGTATAATTTTACAGTTAGTTTTGATAATTTATTTTTCGAGTTTATAATTAAGTATTTATTTATCTATAGGAAATCTTAGAAAATTCATAACTTCTACGTTTTAACTCCGATTTTGGTGATCTTTGCGTCTGTGTGATCGTAGAAACATGTAGAAGAGTTTTATAAACTTTTATTACTGTTTTGTTATTGTTGGTGTACTGTTCTAATTATATCTATTTGTTTGCTTCGTGTATGTTTGATTGGATGCATGTATGTTGTTGATTGATGATCGAGTATAGAAGGTGAGCAGTATTTGGACGATTCGGAGTATTACTTTGAGCCAAGTCAGCAGTACTATTTGGAGAGCTTTGATCAAGGCAAGTATAACACAGGACTATCCTTGTTACCTATTCATCTAAATTATCATACATATGCATATGCTTACCTTGACAACCTTAGAGATTATAACTTAGTGTTTGATGTCTTGATTCCTTGTCAACCTTGGGTATGCATATGGGTAGCTGTGGCTAGTGCTTAAACAAAGAACAATGATCTTGCAATATGATTAATGGATCAAGCAACCTATTATTAAGATGATTTAATTATTGTTAAAAGGGGGCTAGAGCTTGTGTATTATTTTGATGCTCTAGTTACTCTCCGTAAGGACTTATCTGTACGTGATCATCCGGGATATACAGTACAGCTGTGAGGGCTATATGGCTCTGGCTTTAGTTGTTCAAGAGACCTTTTCTAGCTTGTTAGTGGTTACCTTAAATGGCGTAAGAATGGCTTGACACTTTGGGTGTAGTGCGAGCCCCTGGCCTAGTGTGTATAGGCTGCGGTTGTTGTGCCACAGGGAAGGGGGGTTCTACATCTGCCTGCCGAGTGAATCTAATGGCCCTAACTTGTTAGACGAACTCTTGAGTGGCTTTATATGGTTTTTGGGTGTTTGGGCTTGATCTCCCCACTCATTTGGAAATCATGACTCACAGTGAAAGTGTACACCTCTGCGCAGAGTTAAAAACTGGTATACTAGCCGTGCTCATGGATACGAGCGGCCTTGGAACATCTACAGATAGATGATCACCATTGTTATATTATATTTAATTATTGTTGATTAATATTATGCTCTTGTTAATGATATTCGTTATCATTATTGCAATTGATCATTGGTTCTTTAATGGGAAGTGGTTTATCTTGATGCTACTCAAATGAAAGTTATAAGATTAAAAGCTAACCGCAGTTAAACAGTGTTTAGCCATTTGAGCCTCATGAACCCTGTGTTATATTTGTTGAGTTCGACATGGACTCACTCTTGCTATTTCCACCATAACAGATGAAGATTATGATGAGGATTACCGTAATGAGTACTAGTCTTGGTGTCAACCAGTCAACCGTGTCCCTGTGTGGAGTTTCCGCTGGAGATTATTACTAGATATTATTATTTATTGTTCAAGACTATGTTTTAAACATATATTCGTTATGTAATAAGCACTGTGTTGATACTATGTAATTTGTCTGCTTATGTGTGCGATCATGACCTGGGGCGCACATGAGTACTTTATGCATCCTATTTTTGTCCTTAAAAATGGGTGTGACAGATTGGTATCAGAGCCGTGTTGACTGTAGGACGCAAGCCTAGTTAGAATGGTCGTTGATAGCATCCATACTTCACTTAATTCATGCTTCCTCTTTTCACCTTGTTAATTACTAAAGTTTTATGCTTCCTCTACTTTATTCCATTGCGAAAATACATTGATTCTATCTAATCTATGTCTAAATCTTGTAGATGCCTCCTCATCCTCGTCTGTCAGCTGCACAATATGTTGCTCGTTTCAAACCCCAGGAGCCAAAGGAAGAGGGTGATCAAGAGCTATCTGATGCTGAATCAAGAGTTGGTGATACACCTATGGAGGATGTAGTTATGGGGTGGACTACGAAGTTTCATATCATGGTTCCTAAGGCTGATGCTTTCTTCCATGATATGTTGACAAGAACCCTGGACAACTACTACTACGACTGGGAGGCTACTTTAGAGTATCGCAGTGCAGAGTATAGTCATCCGTGGATGGATTCCTATTGGAAGACGGAGTTATGGGTCAAGAAAAGGGATCCTACCACTAAGGAGCCTAAGGTGGAGTCAAAGTTTATTACCCGAGTGAGCCGGGCAACCGTGGAGACAAGCATGGAGGATGTCGCTTTCAATGCATTTGTTTACTACCATGGTCTACGCTCGGACAAGACGCTAAAGGGTGCACTTCGGCACTTTCCTTGCTTCTTGCATGACAAGGGTATTTAGACCGTGCCACTTGCGGATGAATCCTCTTTGACTTTACAAGCTACGGTGGCATTAGCTCGTGAATTGGCTCTTCATGAGGCGGATCTGAAGGATGAGTTGTTGAAGGAAAAAGAACTTAAGGAGCAAGCTTACAAGGAGATTGACCAATTAAGGGCGGAGTTAGGTCGTCCTAAGATTTATGAGAAGCTTAATTAGGAATTAGGAAAAATCCCTATGTAATAAGAACGATAGTAGTTGCGGGTTAATTTTGAGTTTGGATTGTTTTAAGAGTCAGTTTGTGGTGTGAACAATTGTGTGATTGATGGATTGTTATTATGATAATGTGTGATTTGGATCTTTGTAATGTGTGCTGGAGTTTTGTTGACATGCTTACAAATTCCATGGTTAAGAATATTAAGTTTGAGCAAGATATATTAGTGAACATGAGGTTAACTTAGTTCTGTCCTTTGCTGATTTCTGGATCAGTCTGGGATGTTTTAGAAATAACTTAAAATCCGTTCATGGGAAATTTAAGAAATTTTACTGGGAATAATTAGACTTCTGTATCTTTCCAATCCCACAAGAATCACCTTAATATCTATTATGAGTTAAGAGATATACTTGTTTCAAGTTGGAGTTACTGCACAGTCTGGAATTCTGGAACAGTTTCTGTTAAGTTCAGTTTTTGACCAATTTATTGACAGAATCAGAAAAAGTGTTGTGAATACGAGTTGTAGATAATTTTATAAGCTTTCCAATCATGTAAAGATCATCTGATTTGGACGTCTGTAGCTCGAGATATGACAGTTTTACTGAGTTGCTGAAATTGGAGTTCGCCCAGAAAATCAGATTTTGTTTATCTATTGTATACATCATCTCGGTTTGTACTGAATTCCATCTTCTGTGTTTTGGAAACAGATGTCAGGCAGAGGTCGTGGCAGAGGTCGTGGGGGTGCTAATCCACCTGTTACTATAGAGGAACTCATGCAAACTCAGAATCAGCTGATGCAGATGTTTATGCAGCATATGCAGAACAATCCCCCTGTTGGAGGACCACCACCTGTTCAAGTAAGGGATAAGCGTGGAGAATTTTTGAAGGGACGCCCTCCAGTATTTTCTCATGCTGCTGATCCTTTAGAAGCAGATGATTGGGTGAGGGCAGTGGAGAAACAGCTGAACATAGCCCAATGCAATGATATGGAGAAGGTGTTGTATGCATCTGGTCAGTTACAAGGAACAGCTCAGACTTGGTGGGAGTCGTACCAGGCTGCACGCCCTGACAATGCTCCTCCTATCACTTGGAATGAGTTTGTTAGAGATTTTCGGGCTCGTCATATTCCTGAAGGTATAATTGAGCTGAAGCAGGAAGAATTCAGAAACCTGAGGATGGGACAGATGAGTGTGAGTGAATATCATGACAGGTTTACCCAGTTGGCTCGCTATGCTCCCAATGAAGTTAGGGAAGATGCAGACAGGCAGCGTCTCTTCTTGAAGGGAATATATTATGATCTTCGCTTGCAGCTGAAGGGGAATAACTATGCTAGTTTTCAAGAGCTGGTGAACAAGGCTATTGTGCTGGATAATGAGCGTAAGGAGATGGATAGGAAGAGAAAGATGAAGGTGCAAGGCTCAGGAAGCAACAACCGTCAACGCACAAATTCTCAGCATGGCTTTCATCAGAAGTTTCAGGGACCGGTTAGCCAGTGGAATCGCAATTCAAATCAGAAGTGGTCTCAAAATTGGCAAAACAATCAGTCACAACAGCGTTCATCATATCCACAGCGCCAACAGTATCAGCAGACTGGGCAACAGACTCCTCGCACTGGGAATCCCAATGCTACCCCCATGAAGAATAATTCTCCCAGTACTCCTATTAGATGCTTTGTCTGTGGTAAAGAGGGCCATTTGTCTTATAATTGTCCTGAGAAGCAGAACCAACAGACTCCTCAGAGCCAGAAGAGCAACCAGAGGCAATTGGGAACTGGAAGGGTGAATCACGTGTCTTCTGATACAGCTCATAATGCACCAGAAGTTATGATTGGTACGTTCAATGTACATTCCACTCCCGCAACTGTTCTTTTTGACTCTGGAGCATCTCATACATTCATATCCAATATTTTTGTTAAAATGCATAGTATACCCATGCTAGCTATGAAAGAACCTCTCTTAGTAAATTCACCTGGAGGTACCATGCAAACCAGTAATCGTTGTCTTCCAATTAGTATGGTATTAAGGGGGGTAGAGTTTAAGATAACTCCTATAGTGTTGAGGACATCTGGGATTGATGTGATATTGGGTATGGACTGGATGATGCAAAATCAGGCAGAGATTCAGTGTCAGCAGAAAGTGGTAGTTGTGACTGCGCCTAATGGAGATAAAATCAATGTGGATGTAGCAATGCAGAAGCAACCAACCGCGGTGGTGAATCAGATTGAAGATACTATTAATGAAAATTCAGTGATTGAGGAATTTCCGGATGTCTTCCCTGATGAATTGCCAGGTATGCCACCTGACCGAGACATTGAATTTCTTATTGAATTATTACCTGGAACTGCACCTATAGCCAAACGACCATATAGGATGGGAGTAGATGAATTAGAAGAACTTAAGAAACAAATTAAAGAATTACAAGATAAAGGTTTTATTCGACCTAGTTCATCACCTTGGGGAGCACCAGTTATTTTTGTTGATAAGAAAGATGGTGGTCAGAGGATGTGTGTTGATTATCGGTCACTAAATGAAGTAACTATCAAGAATAAGTATCCTTTGCCCCGGATTGATGACTTGTTTGATCAGTTGAGAGGTGCTTGTGTGTTTTCTAAGATTGATTTACGTTCTGGATATCATCAGTTGAAGATTAGAGCCTCTGATATTCCAAAGACAGCTTTTACTACAAGGTATGGATTGTATGAGTATACTGTTATGTCGTTTGGATTGACCAATGCACCTGCATACTTTATGTACATGATGAATAAGGTGTTCATGGAATACTTGGATAAGTTTGTGGTGGTATTTATCGATGATATACTAGTATTTTCCAAGACAGAGGTAGAGCATGCTGAACATTTGAGATTGGTATTGCAAAAGCTTAGAGAGCATAAACTGTATGCGAAGCGAAGTAAATGTGAGTTTTGGTTGAAGGAAGTTTCTTTTCTTGGTCATATTGTTTCTAATGGAGGTATATCGGTGGATCCAGGCAAGGTGAAAGATGTATTGAATTGGAAACCACCTACAGATGTTAGCGAGATTCGCAGTTTCTTGGGTTTAGCTGGATATTATAGACGGTTCATTGAAGGGTTTTCTAAACTTGCTAAACCTATGACATCTCTGTTAGAAAAGAATGCTAAATTTGTGTGGTCTGATAAATGTCAAGCTAGTTTTGAGGAGTTGAAGAAGAGGTTGACTACAGCGCCAGTTTTGGTTTTACCAGATTTGAGTAAGAAGTTTTCTATTTATTGTGATGCTTCTCATCAAGGTTTGGGATGTGTTCTTATGCAAGAAGGCAGAGTTGTGGCTTATGCATCTAGACAGTTGAGAAAGCATGAGTTGAATTATCCTACACATGATTTGGAGTTAGCAGCTGTTGTTCATGCTTTAAAGATTTGGAGACATTATTTGATTGGACATAAGAGTGATATATACACTGATCATAAGAGTTTGAAGTATATTTTCACTCAGTCAGATCTGAATTTGAGGCAACGCAGATGGTTAGAGTTGATTAAGGATTATGATATTGAGATACACTATCATCCTGGTAAGGCTAATGTAGTAGCTGATGCTCTTAGTAGGAAGAGTTATGCCAATGAGATAAGAACATTGTCTATGGCTAGTGAGTTATGTGCTGAATTTGAATATTTGAACTTGGGAATTGTTACTAATGCAATGGAATTAGTAATAGAGCCTACTTTAGAGCAAGAGATCTATAAGGGTCAATTGAAGGATGAGAAACTAAAGAAGATAGCGGAGGATATAGTGATTGGTAAGTCACCAGGCTTTAGAATGGATGATAATGGAATTTTGTGGTTCGGAAAGAGACTGTGTGTACCTGAGGATCAAGCTATTAGACAGGCAATTCTTCGTGAAGCTCATGAGTCAGCTTATTCTATTCATCCTGGTAGTGCTAAGATGTATTTGGATCTTAAACAGAAATATTGGTGGGTTGGATTAAAGCGAGATGTGGCTGAGTATGTGGCATTGTGTGATACTTGTCAGAGGGTGAAAGCAGAGCATCAGAGACCTGCTGGATTGTTGCAACCAATGAAAATCCCTGAATGGAAGTGGGAGGAAGTTGGTATGGACTTTATAGTGGGGTTACCGCGTACTCAGAGAGGTTATGATTCTATTTGGGTGATAGTGGATAGGTTGACTAAAGTTGCTCATTTTATACCAGTCAAGACTAAATACACGGGAGCACAATTAGCTACCTTGTATATGGAGAGAATAGTATGTTTGCATGGAGTACCAAAGAAGATTGTGTCTGATCGGGGTACGCAATTTACATCGCACTTTTGGCAAGCTGTGCATGAATCTTTAGGAACTAAATTGAATTTTAGTACAGCATATCATCCACAGACAGATGGACAGACTGAAAGGACCAATCAGGTATTAGAGGATATGTTGAGAGCCTGTGCATTGCAATATGGAACTAGTTGGGATAAGAGTTTGCCTTATGCAGAATTTTCTTACAATAATAGTTATCAACAGAGTCTTAAGATGGCACCATTTGAAGCTTTGTATGGACGAAAGTGTAGAACTCCATTATTTTGGGATCAGACAGGTGAATCTCAGGTGTTTGGTACAGATGTTCTTAGAAACGCAGAAGATCAAGTGCGAGTGATTCGTGAGAATTTGAGAGTGGCACAGTCTCGTCAGAAGAGTTATGCGGATAATAGAAGAAGGGATCTAGTTTTTGAGGAAGGTGATTATGTTTATTTGAAGGTGTCACCTATGAGAAGTGTGAAGAGATTTAACATGAAAGGTAAACTAGCACCAAGGTATGTTGGACCATTTAAAGTTATTGCTAGACGTGGGGAAGTTGCTTATCAATTAGAATTGCCTGAGAATTTATCTGGGGTGCATGATGTGTTTCATGTTTCACAACTTAAGAAGTGTTTGAGTGTGCCTGAGGAGCAGATACCTTTGGAAGAATTGACTGTTAAGGAGGATCTTACATATGAAGAGATTCCGATTAAGATTTTAGAGACTGCTGAGAGGGTTACTCGAAGTCGGGTTATTAAGATGTGTAAAGTACAGTGGAATCGATATTCAGAGGCAGAGGCAACTTGGGAAAGAGAGGATGAATTGAGGAAATCATATCCGCAGTTGTTTGAGTAAGCAATCCAATCTCGAGGACGAGATTCTTTTAAGGGGGGTAGAATTTGTAACACCCAAATTTTGAGATAACAAATTTTGAATAATTTAGATAATGAATAATGACCAAAATTAAAATAGTAATAAATTATCTTTGGTGTTGCATTCATGCTGCTGCATTTATTTTACTTTGTGGTGTGAAATTTGTTTCATTTGATTTGGTTTAGAAATTTCTATTTGAAATAAGTTTTTGGAAAATAAATACAAAAAAAAAGAGGAAAGTAGCTTACCTGTTTACCTGCTGGCGGCCTGGAAAGTCCATTGAACCGGCCTGTTTCATTTCCTCGCGGGTGGGCCGGCCCGGTAGTTTCGCGCGGCCCAGCTCGGTGTCGTGGCCCAGCTCGGCCCAGGTTCAAGCCGCAGCAGCTCTTCCTTTTCTCTGAGTCGCTGTCCGGTGGGGTCCGCATGTCATAAGCTTCTTCTTTCTCTCGTGTTCAAGCCGGACTTCGAACGGAGGCGGACGCACGCAACCGACTCGCGATTCCGGGATTTCCTATCCTTATACGGTCGCTTGAGGCTATAAATAGGAAGAGGGGATCCTCTAGTTTCCGTTTTTCACTTAAAACGTTAGGGTTGCCACAAGAGATCGGAGTTTTAGGGTTTGGGAGTTCGCCGGGTTTCGGTTGTCGTCGGTGGGTCTTGCGGGACGGTGCGGGCTCGTTTTCTTCGCGTTGGTAAGTTTGTCATCTCCTTCTCTTCCTCCCCGTGCTATTCTTTTGGGTTGAGATGCTTTGGTTTATGATTTAGCGAGCTCGGGTGAACCGGCAATGGAGAACGCCGTCCTCTTCTTGCCGCGTTCTTTCCTCGTGCGATTGTAGTTCTCCAAAACCGCGTAGATGGTTGCGGATTGTCCTTCTCTTTCGATTGGACCAAGTTTCGGGTGGTTTGGCGGTTGGGAACGGGAGATTTGGTGATCTCCGGTGAGGTGCCATGGCGGGCATGGAGGAGCCGGCGGCCGGTGTTGGGGAAGAAAGGGCCGGATTCTACACTGTGCGCTTGCTGGTGATCGAGAGCCGTCCGATCGTGAATCAACGGATGAGATTAGAAGATACCCCTTCGCGGGTAATCTTTCTAAAGAGACCCTGCGGTTTTTAGAAACTAACCCGCGGTCCCAAGGCGCAAAGCTGAGAATACGCTTTTGTATTTTGAAAACGTATTTTCAATCGGTTAATTCAAAAATACGTTTTCAGCAATTTACAGTTTTGCCACTAGCACTGTTTAAGCCATAAAAACTTCGTTTTAACTCCGATTTGATCCATTCAAATTGCGTTAGGTTCGTAATTGAGAACTCTACATGTTAGTATAATTTTACAGTTAGTTTTGATAATTTATTTTTCGAGTTTATAATTAAGTATTTATTTATCTATAGGAAATCTTAGAAAATTCATAACTTCTACGTTTTAACTCCGATTTTGGTGATCTTTGCGTCTGTGTGATCGTAGAAACGTGTAGAAGAGTTTTATAAACTTTTATTACTGTTTTGTTATTGTTGGTGTACTGTTCTAATTATATCTATTTGTTTGCTTCGTGTATGTTTGATTGGATGCATGTATGTTGTTGATTGATGATCGAGTATAGAAGGTGAGCAGTATTTGGACGATTCGGAGTATTACTTTGAGCCAAGTCAGCAGTACTATTTGGAGAGCTTTGATCAAGGCAAGTATAACACAGGACTATCCTTGTTACCTATTCATCTAAATTATCATACATATGCATATGCTTACCTTGACAACCTTAGAGATTATAACTTAGTGTTTGATGTCTTGATTCCTTGTCAACCTTGGGTATGCATATGGGTAGCTGTGGCTAGTGCTTAAACAAAGAACAATGATCTTGTAATATGATTAATGGATCAAGCAACCTATTATTAAGATGATTTAATTATTGTTAAAAGGGGGCTAGAGCTTGTGTATTATTTTGATGCTCTAGTTACTCTCCGTAAGGACTTATCTGTACGTGATCATCCGGGATATACAGTACAGCTGTGAGGGCTATATGGCTCTGGCTTTAGTTGTTCAAGAGACCTTTTCTAGCTTGTTAGTGGTTACCTTAAATGGCGTAAGAATGGCTTGACACTTTGGGTGTAGTGCGAGCCCCTGGCCTAGTGTGTATAGGCTACGGTTGTTGTGCCACAGGGAAGGGGGGTTCTACATCTGCCTGCCGAGTGAATCTAATGGCCCTAACTTGTTAGACGAACTCTTGAGTGGCTTTATATGGTTTTTGGGTGTTTGGGCTTGATCTCCCCACTCATTTGGAAATCATGACTCACAGTGAAAGTGTACACCTCTGCGCAGAGTTAAAAACTGGTATACTAGCCGTGCTCACGGATACGAGCGGCCTTGGAACATCTACAGATAGATGATCACCATTGTTATATTATATTTAATTATTGTTGATTAATATTATGCTCTTGTTAATGATATTCGTTATCATTATTGCAATTGATCATTGGTTCTTTAATGGGAAGTGGTTTATCTTGATGCTACTCAAATGAAAGTTATAAGATTAAAAGCTAACCGCAGTTAAACAGTGTTTAGCCATTTGAGCCTCATGAACCCTGTGTTATATTTGTTGAGTTCGACATGGACTCACTCTTGCTATTTCCACCATAACAGATGAAGATTATGATGAGGATTACCGTAATGAGTACTAGTCTTGGTGTCAACCAGTCAACCGTGTCCCTGTGTGGAGTTTCCGCTGGAGATTATTACTAGATATTATTATTTATTGTTCAAGACTATGTTTTAAACATATATTCGTTATGTAATAAGCACTGTGTTGATACTATGTAATTTGTCTGCTTATGTGTGCGATCATGACCTGGAGCGCACATGAGTACTTTATGCATCCTATTTTTGTCCTTAAAAATGGGTGTGACACAATTCAATTGTCCGTTACTAGCAATAGAAACACTAAGACATCATGACACACTAGCATATAATGGTCATCATCATGCACTTGACACGCATCGAGACGTCAGTTTCATTAGCGGCATAAAAGTCCATGCTTGTTACACCCAACATTAACCATAGTCTTGAAATTATTTTTGATTTAATTATTAAATAAAAATGAAACAGGTCCAATTAAATCCAACAGGACAAAAATGAAACAGGTCCAATTAAATCCAACAGGGTCATGAACATCTCTCCAATCAAAATCAAAGTTATCAATGTTCACTGAAAAATTGGACCACCAATCTCCACCAAAAGATCAGGCCATCCATACCCTCATCATAACGTAGCATTAGTTCTGCTTTAAACACAATGTAAGGCTATATAAGAGTCGACAACCAAAAATGAATAAACCTATATGCAGACTAGTACATGCAATACCCTAAACAGCGAAGTTGGATTTCTGTTAGGCCCAGTGGCGGATCCAAAGGGGGGGCTGGGGGGGGCTCCAGCCCCCCCTAATTTCTTGATTTCAATGCTAATTACTGTAGCAAAAACTTGATTTCACCGTTAAATCTTCGTGCAAATCAACATCTCTGTTGTTTTAGCCCCCCCTTATCCCGCATCCTACATCCGCCACTGGTTAGGCCTGTACATGGTCTAGTTTATGTGATTTGTGAACGAAAACCAACCCAATCTATAAGCGACGCGGTTTGGAACCCGCAGGTTGCACGGGTTAATTAGGCAGTGCGACACGCTAGTACGCTACGGCCATAGGCTCCACCGCTCCAGTCCCCTACCTCGATGCCAGGCTCCGCACACACGCGCCATCTGCCTCTCTGGCCATGCCGGCATTGTGGTGCCCGACGCCTGCGGGAGGTGCCGCAGAGTGCTAATGGCTGCAACTCTCCGGGAGTATAGATGGGCAATGGGCTGGCCTGGCACGGCACAGCACAGGCCCGTGCCAAGCACGGCCTGAAGGGGGTTGGACCGGCATGGCACGTGGGCCATCTAGGCCGTGCCTCTTAGGGCCATGGGTCTAGCCTTTGGCATAGGCACGGCACTATGGGCCATTTTCTGGGCCGGGCTAGCTCGGAAAGCACGGCCAGTTCAGTAGGCCGTGCCTAGCCCGAGGCCCGCTTCCATGTTTTCAGCAGGGGAAGGACGGAGGGAGGTGGAGGTTGAGCCAAGGCTAGTGCCCGCGGTGGCGCCCTCACGCATGTGTGCTCGAGGCTGGCAGCACCCTTGCGCATGTGATGCACGCTCGAGGGCGACGCCCTTGCGGTCGGCGCGACGGCGCCCCATGGTCGCGCCCTCACGGCCTCCGCGTGACCACGCTCAAGGCCGGTGCGCTGCGGCGGTACCCCGTGCGGCTACGCTGGTGTGAGTCGCGGCGCGGAGTGGGAAGCGGTGCCCCACGCGGCTACGCCGGCTACTCAAGGTCTCCTACGGCGGAGTGGGAAGCGACACGGGATGCGTGAGTTGCGACTCGCGAGAAGGAAAGGGAAGAATGCGGCACGGATGGGGAAGGTCGGCCAATCGATTGGTTAGTGGACTACTGACTTAGGGTTGGGAGTTAGGTTGGGCTGCAAGGAATTTGGCCTTTTAGTCTAGTATAGCAGGCTTTGTACCAGTCCAGCAATATTTACCGGGCCGTGCTGGGCTGCAACATCGTGCCAGGGGTGCAGCCCAGGCACGGCCTGCTCCTCCGGGCCGGGCTAGCCCGGGCCTGGTTACCACTGGGTTGTATCGTGCTCATGGCAGGCTAAAAATACGGGCTTCGTGTCGGGCCATCGGCTCACGGGCTACATGCCCATACATCCGAGAGTTGTCCAGTTTAGGGTGCGTTTGGACGTGCAGATCGGTTCCATTTCTCACATGAAACACCATAATTTGCACCAAACTTTTTTTTGCCGATTCGTTTCTAAGCAGAAACGGCTGGAACCATTCTGCGATTTTTGCCTAGGCTCTCCTCTGCACTAAAACACTTGTATTATTCAATTAACTTTTGAGTACTGCTCCAGTACTCCTCTTTTTAAAAACTGCACACATCTCGAAGCAGCCCATTCAGTAAATTGATTTTTTTTATTTTCTTCACACCTGGGTCCCTGTACGGGCCCAGCCCATCCAGGCCCATCCCTGAGTCAGGTCACGTGTGCAAGGTCAAGCGTTTCCCTTGCGGATGAGCAACACCTCCACTCCCTCCGATCCCCATGGAAGTGCTCTCCGCCGCTCCCTCCTCCGAGCCCCTGTAGAAACGCGGCGGACTCCATGCGTTGTGTTATTTTCTTCTCTGCGACTGATGCGTCCGGAAGACGATAGACAGGCAGGACCTCTGTCTCCCTCCTCCGATCCTTTACAGAAGCCTAGGGCGCTCCCTCCTCCGATAAGCGCGACGGATCCCACAGCCTCAGGCTGGTGCCAGCGGCACCTTAGCGTATGGTTGTATGGAGGGCTGAAACAGCAACGTGATCTCTAACCTCCGCCGACCACCAAACAAGAGGATCGGGACCTCAGAACTAGACACGTGACTTTCCAACTAGATTCGTTCTGGGCACGGGTTTGGGTTGGACGAGCCGGGTCCATGCGGGACCCAGGTGCAAAATAATAAAAAATTAATTTATGGAATGAGTTGCTTTAAGTCGTGCTACTTATCTCGTGTTGCATCTGGAAGGAGCGGAATCGACGCACGTTCGACTGCAAAAGCCGATCCTCGACCCAGCTCCTGCACCAGAGCAGGGAGGAAGCCGACGCCTTGGTCGGAGCTGGCTTTCGGGCCCTGTTGTTGGTGCTGGCCCTAGCACCTTAAGCGGCTGCTGAACGCCCACTGCTGTCGCGAAATTATTTATTACTTAGTACAACTTTCCGGATCCACCACCTGTGGTGACTTGCGTCGTGTTCTACTCCGTGATGGGCGCCGGAATCTCACCGTGGCCCTAATTGGAGCGTGTAAAACTTCCTACTTCCACTTAATGAAACACGTACCAATGCGCGATTTCGAAAAAGATATGTGTAGTTTTTATAAAGAGGAATGACCGAGCAGTTCTCCTAATTACTTCAAAGTGCAAAGAAATAAAATGAGTTGTATTTAAGTTTTCGTACACCCACAAAAAGTTGTAACCTTTTTTGAAGCATATTTTTTTTATATTTTTAATGGGAAAGACAATTTTACATGGATCGGAATCCAGTCTAACAGCCAAACGGTTTCACAGAGTAATTCTGATTTATCACTTGAAAACGTTTCTGAAGAGAATCTGGATCCGAAACATTCTTATGAGAATCCAGTGCATCCTTAAATCTCACCTGACCTAACTCAGTGCTCACTACACGCTGCCATCCGCAGCGGAGGGCGATGTGCGCACGCGCTCGAGCCTGTGCCATGCTAGTGCGGAGGCCAGCCATGTCGAACACTCGGCGTTGCGCTTGAACATGCCCTGTCGCCAGCGACGAAGCCAACGGGGGGGCTACCCAGGCTCCAAACCCCCCCCCCCCCTACGGCCATGATTTCCATGGAGTCCGGGCTAAGCCCCTCCTACCACCATGAGGAGGAAGAAGGAAAGGAGGGGCTGGAGGAGGAAGAAGAGGAAGCCAGCCCTCCCTAACGCCATTTCTGGCTTCGTCGCTGCCTGTCGCAACCCGTTGATGGCGAGGCAGCGGTCAACAGCCGCACCATGTGGTTCAGGACGGCCAGGCATCCGCGGCCGCAGCGTCGCTGCTGTTTCCGGGCCACTGCCGCGGGCCGCGGAGCCCTCTACCTGGCTGTGCTCGCCACTTTCGACATCCTTGACCCCAACCAGCACCTCCTCCACAACCTCGCCACTATGTGGTGCAAGCTCCATGTCAAAGACAATAAGCTGAAAGGGTTAGATGGTCGCGAACCGTATCCGGACCAACCCGGTCCAGGTTACAACCGGACCATGTAGAGGGCTAATTTCTGCTGTGTTCGTCCATGCAATTCAGCATATGCCAAGGGCGGTCTGGACAAGCGACAAGGAACGCAGTGCACTATCGTAATTCATGAGCTCTTAAGCTTTACGACCTGGTGCCAGAAGGGAAGCGCCTCCGATCTACGACCCTGGGCCAGGTCCGGCGGAAGTGAAGTGATGATTGAGATTTCACGCCGTGCGTAACATCGCCTGCCACATCACGTTATGGGCATGCTATTGCAGTATTGCTATTAGCCATGAAAACACGAGGTCATGGCGGTAAACAACGGACAGCATGCAGATTAGAAATACTATTACCCATTGCAAATAAGACCGATTCTGTGTTTTGACATAACCTTAGGATTACAGCAGATCCTGAACGGCGGAACAAAACAGCGGCCACTCCTTCAACCGCGATCTCTAGAGAAGTCCAGATGCCTGGCGCTCAGTGCAGGGCATACACTTCGGCCGCCCACAAAGCAGAGATGACCACCTTTCAAGGCCCCACCAAAATGTAACTAATGGAACATGCTTCTCCAGACATACGATGCTAGCTACACATCTTCAACACAAAACGAAGTTGCTGCGAAGGTAGAGATATATGTGTCAGTGAACAGCAGAAAGAATGTTGGAAAAGGGGAAAGGACGATCCCTGATTTATCATATACTTACATAGCTTTTGCTATGCATCTAGATATACAGTATGTCTAGATATGTAAAAAAGTTGTATATCTAGAAAAGCCAAAAGGACTTGTAAATTGGAGCGGAGGGAGTACGAGGTTGCTTACCCTTTTTAGACTTTCTGCACTTTAGTAGTTGTAAGCTCCTTCGGCTTACCACCTTTTACACAATCCACTTCCTGCAATGAAGTACAAAGGGCATAAAAAATCCCTATGCTCAGGGCAATTGGTAACTAATTTTTCAAAACGGACAATTAAGTACAATGGGCAGCGTACTAGGCACTACTCCGCCACCTGACTAGTTCCCAACACATTTTAAGATGCCGATAATGAACCAGGAAATAAGAATACTTCTTTAATATTGCTCATGATACCTCAGGTGATGGTAAATAACACTTTCATTATCAGATTCTGCAGTTGGAACAAAAGCTCACGTGAAACATCAGTTTAATTGTTGTGTTGAAACAAATTTAAGTAAGCAAATAGGTAGATACCATGAAAGTTAAAAGGGCAACTGATTTAGTGAGCTCATCAGTCATCACTATTCTCTAGGTGAAAGCTTAATCCCAATAAATATTGCATACGAATGTGTAAGCTAATTGTGTTTATGCTACAGTACCATGTGATGTAGAAATAGCACATGCACATAAACAAATGGAATCTATATAATATTAATATAACCAAGCTGTATGCTGATGTTATTTTAAATCAATGAAACAGGGAAAACACAAATTAAATTTATGCCATACCAGCTTAACAGCAAAACTCAAGTGGTAAATTTTTTCTCAAAAACGTAGGAGAGCTGTGTTTTCTTTGCATTAAGAAGTAAAGGGGAGAGAGCCCTTAAAGACACACACCAACCCAAAAAGCAGATTTGAGTTGCATGCTACAATTGTTGAATCTCAAGGATTCTGCCATTTTTTTAAAGGCCATAACAATATAAAATAAGAATGTTATATTGATGTTGTAACATCATTCCATTAGATGTTCCCTACAATTAGTACATGTCATCCAGAAGTCAAAATACAAAAGATATTAAACTCTAAAATATCCTACTGTTTAAAAATATTGTTTTGCTTTGAATTTCCAAGCGATAAAGTGCCAAAGAGAGATGAAACCATGCAAGTACTATGCCAATGATGTCATGCAATAACGCAAATATAATATACAAAAGCGGTCCAATTCAAATGTATCAGGATTCTATGAGGTGGTGACATAAACTAACTACCACTTAGTGCTGTCATTATATCATTCGCCCATCGAATCACCACTATGAGAACTCTTGGATAAATCAAGTGTTGGGAATTTAACTTCGTCACAAAAACGCAGGCCCAAACTTTGGAGTCAAATCTTTAAGTTTCATAACAATATATGTTTGCACGAAGAGGAAAGCGAAGATAACGTTTCGACTTCAAGGATCAACTTCGCTGAAATAGAAGCAAAGATCAGGATCAGAGCGAAGACAAAAGTTTGGCTTCGCTGTCAGAAAATCAACTTCGCCGGCCAATGATGTCGAAGAGAAGTAAAACAAGGCTAGGCGAAGGCAAGAATTCGACTTCACCTAACATTCTGAAGGTCAAAGGAAAAATCGACTAAGTCCAAAACGAAGATATCAAGAAGACTGGTGACTGAAAGTTGAAGAATGAAGGCTTAGAAGGAGAAATGACCACTTCGCCCTTGTAGTTGAAAAGGGTTGTAAACATTTGAGTTAGGGGTAAAATAGTCATTTTATGTAAAATACGAAGACTAGGGCCCTACAAATACCCCCTCTGACATGTACAGTACGATCATAAAATGAATACAACTTTGTCTTGTATTCAAACTTTGATGCTTGTGTAGTTTCTTACCCAACATCAAGTGAACACTGCATACTGTAAAAAGCTTGGTTTGCTAGATAAAGAGCTATCAATATTTCCAAATCCAAATATACTATGCATCAGTAGTGAACTGAGATGTTAATGGTAGAACCAAAAGAAGGTATGGAATAGAAGTGGGTGGAGCACAAAGTCAACATAAATGTTAAATAGAGTCATGCTGGATCCCAGTTTATAACTGGTTCAATCACTGATCCAGACTCAGCTAACAGAACTAGAACATCCAGTTAGATTAAGTGAATCCACTCACACACAGTTCAAGAATTCATCTCAATTTAGTAATCAAGGAAAATGCCTACTGAAAATTGTACCACATGTTTATTCCAGTTTATATCTTTCTGCACCACAAAATTTTCTGCAGAACACATCAATTGTAGCACATATTTATTCCAATTTGGGTGTAAGCTACTCAATTTACATATTTTCTGCATCACAACGACTCCCAAATTCCTTAATTGAAAATTTAGTAGCAGACATGCTAAAAGGGTATAAAAAAAACTATAATACTAACACGAGTGCCCTTGGTGCTTCCAAGAAAACAAACAGCAATATGTCAAAGAAAACTTTGTTCTACCCAAGAGTTCATCTGTGTATCGAGACGAAAATGAACAAAAACAGCCAGTGCACCAAAGCTAAAACCAGGGGCACAAACTTTTTTTAACTAATCCCACAACATTTTGGATGCCTCAAAGTGTGCTACTCCAGACAATGACAGTCCTAGTGCGTATTTTGTAGCCCAACACAATGTCCCATCATTCTTGCAGTTGCTCAAATAAGGGTGATTAGGCATCTATTCTTGTCTTGTGTTTTAGGGCCATCTTTGGTTCGAACTTTAAAGATAGTGCAAGATAGGGATTGACTTGAGCTTTTCTGAACAGGCAGCACCACCACCACTACCATCTAGACACCCTTTGCATATATTCCCCAATACAAAAGCCTTTGCGGGACCAGGCAAGGCAACACCTAACACACACACTCCAAGACCCTCTCAGCATCTGAAGGGACAGCTCCAAACCTAGCACCAGCATGTAGAGCTCACCAGGCCATCTAATAGAATGGCCGTAACACCCCGCATCTTACCAACCAACATCCACCGCCACACAAACATCAAATGCTCCATCCACCTCCAGGCATCGTCGCAAAACAGTATCTCATCCCAGATACAGATCCAGATCAGAGTACCGATAGCGGAGACGAAACGACACGAATCGAACGCGATTCCCCCTAATTACACGGTCATTCAGCAAATTTGAAGAGGAGCGAAGTCTAAGAGCACTCACCTTGCCTGTGGCCTCGTAGTAGTCGTTGAGTGCCCACTGGTACTTCGACTGATCCAACCCGAACCAGGTAGCCACGTACTCGTCGAGGCTCGCGTGCGCTGCGACGAGAACAGAGAGAGAATCCAAGCATGAGAACCCCCAAATCTCTGGACAAAATTCCACCAAAATCACGAAATGCGGTTCGCTCACCTTCCTGGACGCGCGCGACGGCGTCCCAGAAGAAGCCGAACGCCGATCCGTCGTGCTTGCCCCCCACGGACGCCTTCTCGTACTGCGGCGGCGGCACCTGCACCGGCGGCGGCGCGACCTTCACAGGAGCCGGCGGCGGGGGCGGGGTGAACACCACCGCAGGCGCCGCGACCGGGCTCTCGTGGTTCCGCGGCGAGGGAGAAGGGGAGGGCGACGGGGCTGCCCTCTGCGGGGTGGATGTGGAGAAATCCGAGCGCCGGGACTCGGGCGGCGGCGCGCGCGAGGCGCCCCGGGGCGTGCTAGCGGGGGACGGCGGCGTGATGAAGACGGTGAGGTTCCCGGCCCGCCCGATCATGGGTGGCGGCGGCGGCGGCGACGGCGAGGACGAGGACCCCATCACCTCAGCTGGGGCGGGAGATAGGACTGGGGCCGGCGGAGCGGCGCTGCGGGAGCGCGGCGTCTAGTTCCCTAGGGAGGAAAGCGAGAAGGGCAGGGGGGCGCTCGTGGGAAAAGCCTCAGACGCCATTGCAGACAAGGCAGTGGAGCTTTTGTTTGCTTCCTAAATTTCCACCTTTTCTATTTTGCCCTTCAAGTTAAATAACGCGACTTTTGGCGTTGGCCCCGGATGGTGCGTGCACCGCGACTTCCAAGGCCTCGTTGAGACCCCTTCAGTTGGTCCCAGTGTCAGAGGTTCATAGCACGTGGACCCAGCGTGGGTCTCCAGAGAATGATGCACGCTCGTATTCTCCGGCTTCTTTTTTTTTTTCTTCGCAAAATCAAAATAACGTGCCCTTTTCGCGTTGGCTTTGCCTCTGCGCGCGCCTGCACCGCGTCTATGCACGTCGGGTTACGGCCTTTACGGGAGCGTCAGGTGGGGCCACGCGACAGAGACGAAGTTTTTTTTTTTTTTGACAACAGACAGAGACGAAGGTTGTGGCGGGCTCGGATGTGGTATGGGAAGACTGGGTGTATGGGGACGTGGTGACTGGTGAGGTGCGAACGGTAATGGCTTTGTCCTTGGATCCCCACTGTGCGCGGCGATCTAAGAGCATCTCCAAGAGTTTGGCAATTTTCATTTGGCAAATCTTGTGTTTTGCCAAGTTGTAAAAAGATATGCCAAGTAAAAAAACAGTCTCTCTCCAAGAGTTTGGTATAATTCACTTGCCAAACCCAGATCTAACTTACATCAGGAACCCTGAGGGAGAAACAAAATTATGTTTATGCCCTTCCACCTCTTAAAAACTTACATCAGGAACCCTGAGAGAGAAACAAAATTATTTTTGTGCCCTTCCACCTCTCTCGTACATACGGATGCCAAGTCCGCTCCGCGCGCGCATATTTGCGCGTGCGAGGCCGGTGGATGGCAAGTTGCCAAGAATGCCAACCTCATTTGCCAAGCTGTTGGAACCTAAATTTTCTCATTTTGCCAAAATTGAAAGGATGCCAATCTCATTTGGCAAACTCTTGGAGATGCTCTAATGTAGCGACGAAGGGCGTGGGGCTAGGGAAGTTACGGTTTTGCCCCTGGGTTTTGGTTGGATTAGCAGTGTGATGGCACTGTAGTGGATCACTATGGGGCTAGGCAGCATGGATTAGGCAGTACACGCCCAGACGTTAAATCGTGCATCAGGATAGTAAAGTCAAAATATAAACATGCATATTTTATATCATATATCTATTTTTTTACAACAACATATATTACTCCCTCCATCCCAAATTATAAGACGTTTGACTTTTTTGACACTAAGTTTGACCACTCGTCTTATTCAAAAATTTGTGCAAAATATCAATTCTTTTATCGTGGCTTGGTATATTAATAAAAGTTCCTCAAGAATGACTTAAATTTGACTATGTTTGCATAAATTTTTTGAATAAGACGAATGGTCAAACTTGAGATAAAAAAAGTCAAACGTCTTATAATTTGGGATGGAGGGAGTATATAATTAAAGCAGCCGTTTTACATAGGGGTCCTCCATAGAAGACCAAATTACATCAAGGTCCTACAACAGGATAAGAAGGCGGCATCGTCGTCGAAGGCGCTGAGGAAGACGAATCCGCCGACGAGGGGTCACAGGGGCGTCGAAGACGTATGCACCCGGATGGATTGACCGAGCATAGCGCTGGTTAAGGGTGGGACGATAAAGCCATCGAAGGAGAATCATGTCGGCGATCGAAGGATGAAGTTGTTGCCATCGCCAGAGGTTGAAAAAGCTCAGACCAGGATCCCAGGTGGAGGCAGAGCCGTCGAGCCAGCGCTAGAGGAGGAGCCGCTTGGCAGAAGCTTGCAGCAGGACCGGAGGCTGCATGATAGAGATGGATGTGAGCGGCGAAGGTTGTGGAGCAGAGAGGAACGGATCACGGCGGTGGCGAGAGGAGATGGTGGCGGAGGTAGAAATGGAGAGATCCACATAGCAGGGGAACGTGTTTATTTTATTCATACTAACCTTGGCAGGGATGTTGTCGACGGCGATGAAGGCCGCCGCAGCGGCAACAGCAACGGCGATGGCGACGGCGACGGCGACGATAGTAGCCAGGCAGACACCACCCATCACGGGAAACTCTAAGGCTATACAACTACTGAAACTAGATAATTTTGTTGAAAAATCAAGTTCTTTGTACACATGATCTAGAACATTACATGGTTGTTTATACTAGTATCCCTTTTAGGTTTCCAGCCATTCCTTCTTAAGGACCCTATCATGTTACATGTTAGTGTGCTCTTGCATAGTTGCTTATTTTATTATTATGACCATGTACGATTTGGATATTTTAATGACAGTAGCGTTAGCTAATTTCAGAGCGAGATTCATGTTAGGGATAGTTTGTCACACCTTAAAATTTCTATATCGGGATGTGAATAGTTTAAGATTTGATTAAGTTGCGAAATTTTTTAAATGGTTGAAATTTTAAAAAAACATTTTATAATTAAATTTGATTTTTTGTTGCATTCATGCATTTATATTAATTTTATAATGTGGAAAAAGAATTTATAAATTTTATTTTAATTAAAATTGATTTTTCTCTACTTTTATAATAATATTGTTTTAGAAAAACAAGTTTTAACTTAAATGCTTGCAAAAATAATTTATGAAAAAATAGATTTTATTTTGTACCAAAACATTTTCAAAATAGTTCAAAAGAGTTCAACACAATTTACAAAATCTCTAAAATTTATAATCTCTTCAAAAGCCCATTTGCCTATTTCCCCTAATGGGTTTAATGTTTATTTAGGTTCATAGGTGGAAGGTGCAACATTAATTAATTCTTTATTGCTAGTTGATATATAGATGATGAGTTCTTCTCCCTACGTGCCTGTTTGGGATAGCTCTAAGTCTGAAAAACCAGATCTAGAGCACCAGGTCCATCTTGGAGTAGCTCCAACATGGAGCTGAGATCCCACTAGTACAAAAAAAAAGTTTGCGAGAGCTAGTCAATTATGGCCCAACAGCAGCCAACCAAACAATACTACATAAAACTTCTAGAGGCGGACGTTTTTGTTAACGGAGGTGGGCTTTTTTTGTTTAACGGAGGTAGGCATTACAACCGTCTCATTGCCCGTCTCCGTTAATTAATTAACAGATATGACGTCTTGAAATATCCGTCTCGGCTAATGGTATTTACTGAGATGCCCACCTCCGTTAATGATCTTCAGAAAACTCAAAAGCCAAAAATTGCAATTTCTAGGGATCAAACCCACAACCTGGCACCTCACTATACTACGTCTCTATCTATGCACCACACACTCATTCATGTTGAAAGCATCTAGGCCCCAAGGTTTGGTTTCGGTAATTAATGACAACACTTTATTACCATGACTAACGTGTGTTTTGCAGAAACATTGGTAAGTTAGGTCATGGAGGTGATAACTGCTTTGAGCACTGTGGTTTCGTGTCCCTTGATGGAAATCGTTTCGGTTTTCAAAAGAGTGACGTCAAGATTAAGGACGGTTAGTTCCGGATGTCGAAGTGTTGAGACACATTCGGAATAGTCGTTAGGATCTTCGTTTTTCTCTTTTGGCCGTACTATAAAGGGGGGCATGAATGGGTAGCTTGACCTAGGCGAGTCCTATGTTTAGGTGTGGTGCACACTTGTTAATCTTGGCGCTAGGCAACCCTAGATTAGCTCAAGGTTCAGTTAGAAGCAACTTGGTTGAAGTTGCGACGCGTTTCGACGAGTTTCGGACTGTTTTCCAGGCACCGGACGCGGTCTTCGGGAACACCGGACGCGTCCGGTGTGTACTTAACCGCGCTAGGTTTCGGGCCTGATCACCGGACGCGGTCCTCGCGAGGACCGGACGCAGTGGTCAGCGACCGACACGTGTCATCGAGAGAGAACGCCCGTCGGACGCGATACTGGACTTGATCGGCGAGTCCGGTACGAGTCCAGTAAGGTCCAGAGAGGACCGGACGCGTCCGGTCTTCAGGCATCGGACGCGGCCTCGCGTCCGGTGTGAGTCCAGTAAGCACCCTTGCACGTCGGACGCGCCCGGTGCTACCTGACCGGTGCGTCCGGTGGTTCGTTTTCAAAAACGGGTTTTGACCGTTACGGGGGACCGGCGCGTCCGGTGCGTAGCACCGGCGCGTCCGGTGACCCCGTGTCAGAAAGTAACGGTTCGTTTTCTTTGAGGGGTGTATAAATACAACCCCTCCACCTCTTTTAGAGCTCTCTTGCTCATTCAAACATCTGAGAAAACCCTTTAGAGTGCAAGGGAGTGCAAGAGCTCTAGTGAGGGTAGAGATTTGAGAATCAAAGTTTGTGATTCCTCACTAGTGATTCGAGAGTAGCAAGTGTGCATCCACCTCCTCATTTGGGCTCGTTGTGGTCAAGTGAGAGTTCTAGCTTGTTACTCTTGGTGATCGCCATCACCTAGACGGTTTGGTGGTGATTGGGAGTTTGGTGATCATCCGGCGGAGCTTGTGGATGACCCAACTCAAGTTGTGAGCGGTTTTGGGTGATTCGCCGCGACGGAGTGTCGAAGAATCAACCCGTAGAGAGCACTTGATCCTTGCGCGGATCAAGGGGGAGCGACACCCTTGCGCGGGTGCTCCAACGAGGACTAGTGGAGAGTGGCGACTCTCCGATACCTCGGAAAAACATCGCCGTGTTCCTTGCCCCTTTACATTCAAGCAATTACTTTCTCGTATTTACTTTCATTGCTTGTTTTACATTCCTAGAATTGCCATGCTAGACTAGGATTGGAAACTAGGGTGCAAAACTTTTTAACGGTAGACTCTCTAGGAACACAAGTAGGCACTAGGGGTGAATTCCGGCTTGTAGGATTTAATTCTTGCAATTATTTTTTAGAAAAGCCCAATTCACCCCCCCTCTTGGGCATCTTGATCCTTTCAATTGGTATCGGAGCCGTGTTGCTCCTAATTTAGGCTTTACCGCCTAGAGCAAGATGTCTAACGGGGAAGGACCACCTCCCACCTTTGAGGGGGATGATTTTCCATATTGGAAAATCCGGATGGAGGCGTATCTCGAAGCCATAGATGTTGGGTGTCTTAGAGCCGCAACCGAAGGGCTTCCCGCTATCAAGGATCCCGCAAACCCCACGGGTGACGAGGAGAAGTACGACCGGTGGAATGCAAAGGCCAAAAATGCACTCTACCGGGGCTTAGGCAAAGATATCTTCAATCGTGTGCGTAATGCAAAGAACGCTCATGATTTGTGGCAAAATCTTTGTGCTCTCCATGAGGGAACTAAGAGTGAGCGTGAGGAACGCTATCATATTGCTTTAAAGAAAATTAATTCTTTTGAGATGCTTCCCAAAGAAAGTGCTAATGAAATGTACACTCGCTTGAATGTTCTTGTAGAGGACCTCAATGCTCTAGGGCTCACTCAAATGAGTCAATCGGATGTTGCAAGGAGGATCTTGAGTGTTCTTCCCGTTGAGAAGTATGGTCACATTGTCACCGTGCTTCATCAAAGTGATCTCTCCACCGCAACACCGACTCAAGTATTGGGGAAGATCAACGCTCATGAGATGTACATGCACATCACTCCGGAAGAGGGCTCATCATCTTCCAAGAAGAAAGACTTGGCCTTCAAAGCTAGCCATGACAAGAAGAAGAAGAAGGGCCAAGCCATGATCGTGCAAGAAAGCTCAAGTGAAAGTGATATCGATGATGAATCACTTGCACTCATGGTGAGGAAGACCACCAAGATGCTAAAGAAGCTTAACAAGAGTGGCATCAAGTTCGATGGCAAGAAAAAGAAATTCTTCACAAGTAGCAAGAGAAAGCCCATCTCAGAGATGGATTGCTACAATTGTGGTGAACTTGGCCACCTCGCTCATCAATGCCCTAGACCACCAAAAGACAAGTTCAAGAACAAGAACAAGGGCAAGAAAAATGATTCAAGTGATGAAGAAGATGAGAAGAAGAAGAACAAGCCATACAAGAAGAGGGATGGCAAGAAGAAGGAGTTCTACAAGAAGAAGAAGGGTGGAAAGGCTTACATTGTTGGTGATTGGCTCACCGACATTGAATCATCTTGTGGCTCCTCCAAAGATGAGAGCGATGATGAGAAAGAGAAGGTTGCCGCATTTGTGATGGGGCCATCATCTTCACCGACATCTTCACCACCACCTTCACCGCCCTCTTCACCATCATCGTCCACTACTCACCTATGCCTTATGGCCAAGGGTGAACGTAAGGTGAACTACAAGACCGGTGGATCTCATTGGGTTATTGATAGTGGTTGCACTCAACATATGACCGGTGATCCTCGTATGTTCACCTCAATTGAAGAGAATGGGATATGTCAAGAGAAGATCACATTTGGAGATAATTCAAAGAGCAAAGTCAAGGGTATAGGCAAGATAGCAATATCAAATGATCACTCACTCTCAAATGTGCTCTATGTTGCTTCATTGAGTTTCAACTTGTTATCCGTTGGGCAACTTTGTGATCTTGGCTTCCAATGCTTGTTCACACCAAATGAAGTTGAAGTTTCAAAGATAGATGACAAGCAAGTGATATTCAAGGGTTTTAGATATAACAATCTTTATCTTGTTGACTTCACCTCCGAAGATGCAAATTTGATGACATGTTTATTCACCAAGACCTCACTTGGTTGGCTTTGGCATAGGAGGCTTGCACATGTTGGAATGAGCACTCTCAACAAACTATTGAAGAAAGAACTAGTAAGAGGATTGAAGGATGTGAAGTTTGAAAAGGACAAACCTTGTAGTGCATGTCAAGCGGGCAAGCAAGTTGCAAACACTCATCCAACCAAGGCTTTCATGTCAACCTCAAGAGTGCTAGAACTTCTACACTTGGACTTGTTTGGGCCTACAACATACAAGAGCTTGGGTGGTAATCTCTATTGTCTCGTGATAGTGGATGACTACTCAAGATACACATGGACCTTCTTCCTTCATGACAAATCCGAAGTAGCAAGTTGCTTCAAGAAGTTTGCTAAGAGAGCTCAAAATGAATTTGAAGTCAAGATAAAGAAGATTAGAAGTGACAATGGCAAAGAGTTTGACAACACCAACATAGAAGCTTATTGTGATGAAATTGGAATCAAGCATGAAGTTTCTTCAACCTACACTCCTCAACAAAATGGTGTAGTTGAGAGAAAGAACCGGACCTTGATCACCCTTGCAAGAACAATGCTAGATGAGTACAACACTCCCGAGAAGTTTTGGGCCGAGGCAATCAACACCGCATGCTATGCTTCAAATCGCCTCTTCCTCCAAAAGTTTCTTGGCAAGACCCCCTATGAGTTGCTTAATGGGAAGAAGCCGGACGTCTCATTCTTCCGGGTGTTTGGTTGCAAATGTTACATCTACAAGAAGCGTCAACACCTAGGGAAGTTTCAAAGACGTTGTGATATTGGTTTTCTTGTTGGTTACTCATCAAAGTCCAAAGCATATAGAGTATTTAACCATACCACCGGGTTGGTTGAAGAAACATATGATGTGGAATTTGATGAATCTAACGGCTCCCAAGGAGCAATTGAGAATTGTGATGATGTAGGTGATGAACCCTTGAGGGAGGCCATGAAGAACATGCCGGTGGGAGACATCAAGCCAAAAGATGATGAAGACGATGTGCAAATCATTGATCCACCATCTTCATCACGTGTGCCTCAAGATGATGACAAGAATGAGAGAGTTGAAAATGAAGATACTTATGTCTCTCATGAACAAGCCGAGGCACAAGCACAAGATGTTGATGCTCCCCATCCACCTCCTCAAGTGGTTGATAGAAGAAACTCACCTCTACTTCAAGCTCATCCACAAGAACTCATCATAGGGAGTCCTACAAAGGGAGTAATGACTCGATCTCAAAAGCTAGCTTCTTTCGTTGAACATCACTCTTTTGTCTCTTGTGTTGAACCTAAGAATGTAGAAGAAGCTCTTCAAGATCCGGATTGGGTGAATGCCATGCATGAAGAATTGAACAACTTCACCCGCAACCAAGTTTGGACACTTGAAGAGCATCCTAAAGGTGCAAGAGTCATTGGAACCAAGTGGGTGTTCCGAAACAAGCAAGATGACCAAGGCATAGTAGTGAGGAACAAGGCAAGACTAGTTGCAAAGGGGTTCTCTCAAGTTGAAGGCCTTGATTTTGGAGAGACCTTTGCACCCGTTGCAAGACTTGAAGCCATTCGTATCCTCCTTGCATATGCATCACATCATGATATGAAATTATATCAAATGGATGTGAAAAGTGCATTCTTAAATGGCTTTATTAATGAACTAGTCTTTGTCAATCAACCTCCCGGGTTTGAAGACCCTAGATATCCTAATCATGTTTATAGGTTGTCCAAGGCGCTATATGGGCTCAAACAAGCCCCTAGAGCGTGGTATGAGCGCCTCCGGGACTTCCTCATTGAGAAGGGCTTCACCATCGGGAAGGTCGACACCACACTATTCACCAAGAAGCTTAATGGGGAGATCTTCATTTGTCAAGTATATGTTGATGATATCATCTTCGGGTCAACAAATGAAGATTATTGCAAGGAGTTTGGTGAATTGATGTCGAAGGAGTTCGAGATGTCAATGATTGGTGAGCTCACATTCTTCCTTGGTTTTCAAGTCAAGCAAATGAGAGAAGGGATTTTCATCTCTCAAGAAAAGTATACCAAGGATCTTCTCAAAAGATTCAATATGGAAGAATGCAAGCCAATCAAGACCCCAATGCCATCAAATGGACATCTCGACCTAGATGAGGGAGGTAAACCGGTTGATCAAACTCTCTACCGTTCTATGATTGGTAGCTTGTTGTACCTTACCGCATCTAGGCCCGATATCATGTTTAGTGTGTGCATGTGTGCTCGCTTTCAAGCGTGCCCTAAAGAACCTCACTTAAGTGCCGTAAAAAGAATCCTAAGATATCTTAAGCACACCCCAAGTATTGGTTTATGGTATCCCAAAGGAGCTAGATTCCAACTAGTTGGCTATTCCGATTCGGATTATGCCGGTTGCAAAATTGATAGAAAAAGCACATCCGGAGGGTGCCATTTGCTTGGGAGATCTTTAGTATCTTGGTCATCTAAAAAGCAAAATAGTGTGGCTTTGTCCACCGCCGAGGCGGAATACATTGCCGCGGGGGCTTGTTGTGCACAAATCTTATATATGAAACAAACCCTCCTAGACTATGGAGTTGTTCTTGAAAAGGTGCCACTTTTATGTGATAATGAAAGTGCCGTTAAAATTGCTAACAATCCGGTACAACACTCTCGCACCAAGCACATTGATATCCGCCATCACTTTCTAAGAGATCACGTTGCTAAAAATGACATATCACTAGAAGGTGTACGAAGTGAAAATCAATTAGCGGATATCTTCACTAAACCTTTGGACGAGGCTACCTTTTGTAGGCTAAGAAGTGAACTTAATGTGCTTGATTCAAGTAACTTTAAAAAATGAGCGCGTGTTGTCCCTTGCATTGCATTGTATCATATGTCATGTTTACTTTATCGCAATGCATTTAGGGCTTGGCTAACATGGTTACGATAACCCTCCTTTTGGAGGAGTGAAGAAGCCTAACCGTGGATCAAACTTGACAAGCAACCTAGCTTTATTTTCTTGTATTGCATTGCATATGCATGGTTGTTTGTTTTGTCGTTCTTTTTCGGTTTAGCTTTGAGCAACCTCTGTGTTCGTCCATGAATAGAGAGAGCATTTGACGCTCCTTAAGGTCCGAAAACTCTATTGCATGGCCATACGTTGCTCCTCGGGTGTTTATTGCCTATTTTCGTAAAAACAATACTAGCCTAAGGCAAAATACTTTAAAAAATTTGAGGGTTTGAGTGAGGTCACTCATATCGGGTTCCAATTGGTGTTTATTTGCGTCTCTTTGAATTGGAACTTGATTGGGAGAAGTCGCGTCGAAGTTCGGAACGAAGAAAGGCGAAAAACCGCGACAGGACGCTGCACCGGACGCAGTGTTGCTTCACCACCGCGTCCGGTCCCGGTGTCCACCTGCGCGTCCGGTCTGTTCACACCGGACGCGTCCGGTGACTCCAGGAGCTTACTGGAGTGTCACCGGACGCTGCACCACCGCGTCCGGTGATTTTCACCACCGCGTCCGGTGCTTCCAAATCGAGCGGATCTCGCCCTCATAAAACCGTACCGTTTGTTCTCTTTTTCTTCATCTGCTCGACGATTCCGCCGCCGCCGCCTTGTCTCGCCGGTCGCCGACTCGCCGTGACCTCCCCCGCCGCCGGAGCCGCCCCACACCTGCCTCCTTCCTCCTCTCCAGCGGCTCCCGCGCCACCACCTCGCCCTCAGCTCTCCCGAGCTGCCAAGCCGCGCTGCACCCGCAATCGTGCCCGCGCCCGCGCCACCATCGTGCGCCGCCGCTCCTGCTCGCCGCCGGCGAAATCCAGCCCGCACTCCAGCTCCGCAGCTCTCACCCGTGCGCCGGGCACCTCGGTTCCTCGTCCTTGGCCGCGATTACCTCCTAGGGTTTTGGCCTAAACCCTAGCCTAGGGTTCGTTAACCCTAACTCGAGGTAACGGCGAGTTTTCGATTCCGATTTCGATTCAAATCCTTTCATTCACTTGTTAGGGCTTGCCATTGACCATATCTATTCCTTGTTATCTCGTTGGTCGTTTCAGTGCTCGATCGCCGATCTCGGGAGTTCTCGCGAACTAGATCACCTCGTCTCTTCACCGTCGTCTCGTCGATCCGAGGTAGCTTAGCGTCGTTTCTTTTCGTATCTCACGTGCTTGCTATCTAGGGTTTCGCATCTTTAGATATTTATATATGCTTATTGTATATCTCCCTATTCCATACGTGCAGCGAGTCAGTCGGTGTGCCAGGTCTGATCTGTTTGCTAAATCCGAGGCCAAGCCTGCGGATACGGATTGAGGCCAAGCCTCTCGAGTGTCAGTTCATCATCTCACAGAGGTTTTCAGGCAGTCAGTCAGCATGGTGCGTTGCAAGAACGCCGGAGGTGCTCCAGGTGACGGGGACAATAGTCCTCCCCGTCGTGATGAGATTGCGCGTGGTAAGCGCATCAAGTATGCAGTCAAGAAGAAGAGGAGGACACTTTCAGATGCAGAGGTCGCTCAGGCAGTAGCAGACGCCGCAGAGCAGGCAGAGAGAGGTGGCAGACGCAGTGGGTTACACATAGGCGAGCGTCGCTTTCACCTTGAAGGTCGACAGCTCGGCACAGAGGCCACTGAGGGCACCGAGGATACAGCACCTTCAGAGCAGATGTCAGTTGATCCTCCCTCAGAGCAGGCACAGGCTACAGAGACTGCACCTACTACTGAGGCTACCCAGACTGCTGAGGCTCCACAGGCCACTGAGGATACAGCAGAGCAGGCAGCTCAGTCTCCACCACGTCGCCGCTCCACACGTGCTCGTTCACAGGTGACACCCAGGGCAGAGGGCCCGCGTCGTGGAGCACGACCTCCTCCCAGGGTTAGAGGGTCACCCCCGGTTGTGCACTTAGACCTGAGGGGTGCGTCTTCACGTCAGGTGAAGAACTTGAGGTTTGTGGAGGTCAGCCGATGGTTTCCACCTGTCAGAGATCCCAGAGCTTCAGAGGGTTTCTATACCCCACTTCAGGAGGATTTCTACAGGGCCCTAGTCGACAGTGGCATAGCTTTCAGACCTCAGAGGGTATGTCGCCTAGAGGCATTGGTTGATGTTGTGGGAGAGCAGCTCCGTCCTTACCTGTCCTATCTGCCTGGCTTATCAGATCTACTTGGACGGACAGGTGCTTACTGCGGCACATGGGTCAGGGAGTTCTATGCTTCTTTGTGGATTGATCCTGCCCATGAGTTTATTCACTTCGCATTCAGAGGCCGCGACCACAGACTCTACAGCTCCAGAGCCCGAGAGATCCTCAGACTACCTGCTTCTGACACGAGGATCCACCAGTTGTGCTATGGCCAGACTACACCTCCCAGACGCCCTCACGGCGGTTCAGTGCCACCCACCGACCTGGTCCGACCCTGCTTTCGCGAGCCTTTTGGCGAAGGGTCACGTCGTACACCTGCTAGCCTGACGCCTCTAGCCCGAGTTCTGGATGCTATACTCAGACGCACTCTACTGCCCAGACTTGGCTACAGAGAGGGACTGACGAGGATGCAGCTTTGGGTAGTATACCACCTCCTTTCACAGCGACAGTTTGATATTTGGGATCTTATTCTCAGTGAGATGGAGGACACCATTGCTGAGGGCTTCAAGGGTAACCGTCAGCTTCCCTATGCCCACTGGATTTGCTTCATTATCAGATCTGCTATCCAGATGCCACCAGAGATCAGGGCTGAGATTGCTAACACTACTACTGCATTCCCTGATTATGACATCAGACAGCTTTGGGCTTCAGTTACCAGAGAGCAGGCTCCAGCACCAGGACAGCGTGAGCGCCCTGAGGTTCCTGAGACAGCAGCTGAGCAGGACGCTAGAGTTGACGAGCTTGCCGAGGCAGAGCTCGCAGACCTTGACACTCAGCCTGCTGAGATACCTGAGGATGTCACTTCAGACAGCACAGATGAGGATTACCAGCCCATCCCCAGGTACCGGTCTCCTCGGTCCCACGACCACGAGGCCGGTGGATCTGGCTCAGCCTCCCGCTCTGACCCAGCCATGGTGGCTATACTTGAGAGGTTGACCCAGGCTCAGGAGCAGCAGCAGCAGCAGATACAGCGCCAGGCTCAGGATACAGCTGCAGCACTTGCACAGATACAGGCTCGCCAGGACGAGTTTCAGAGACAGCAGCTAGAGATCCAGAGGCAGCAGGTTGAGATGCAGCGACAGAGTCAGCAGCAGTACATGGACCTTCTGCGGCATCTCATCACAGTTGGGGTTCCTCCGCCTGCATCTATCATGGCTCCGGCTTTGCATTCCAGCGGTCCTTCTAGTCAGACACAGCCGAGCATTCAGTTTACATCTCCACAGCAGCAGGTTCCCCAGTCTTTTCAGTCCCCGAGCTTCACACCTATCCATACGGGGTTCACACCGTCAGACCAGACTCGCCCGCATCTCCTGACAGGCACACCTATCGGTGATTTCAGTGCCACTTACAGCGAGTTGACTGGTCAG